>JAWNLW010000259.1:847500-2047500 GCA_035042075.1 Drosophila macrospina
TGAATTCGTTGCATACTTTCAGGCGCCTCGGTCAAGCAAATGTACTGCGAATAAGCGTTTTAACTGTAAATTAATTGCCTGAAATGGCCAATGTCTCCAGCAATTCGAACAGCTCCCACAGCGTCCTTTCGGCCGCCATTCAAGTGCTTCGCATTGCTCGCTGAGCCTCAACGTACTCGTAATTTCCCCGGAAAATGCCGACTCAAAGGCAGACAAATGGCCGCACGTAAACGCGTTAAATTGAAAATCATTTTGATCCCGATGCGACCTTCCCTGACCCAGGGGAGGGGTTGTGGTGGCGTGAGGACGCGGCCAGCACAGGTCGTCCGGGGCGTGCTCAAGTGCAGCATACGTCGCAATCGCGTGACGGCTCTTCCTCTGTCTGTGTGTGTGTGTGTGTGCGTGCGCGCATATTTTCCTCATTTTTTATAGAAATTTTCTTTTGAAATTTAATATTTTTCTCAGCCACAGCGGCCGCAGCTCGGGCTGTTATTCAACAAGAATAACAACAATGAAAAGAGCAGCAGCAGCAGCAGCAGTAGCTGAACACTGAACACCGCCCGAGGTGAAAGTTTTGCAGCTCGTTTCCGACTCTCCCCAGACGTTGCCGCCCCCTTCACCGTGTTGGCCCAGTCATGTAATGCTTTCTCTGCTTGCCACAAAAGTTTACAAGAATCACACAATGGATGGGAAGTTCTTGGCAGGAACGCGGCCACATTAAATGCGTAATATGTTCCGCATCGCATCGACATCAAGGACTATGGACAATAGAGCTGCGTTGAGTGATCAGAATTTAGAGCTTACAATCTTCCCAATCTATAGAGAAGTATGTTTTCCTATCTATCAATTGAAGCACTCAATAAAGATTATTTTCTATTTGGCTATTGATATTCTTATTGTTGTGGCGAGTCAATCAATTGGAGGAAACTTCTGCTTTATTTGTTTGCAGATTTGCAGCTTTCGCCCATGGTATTGTGCAGCCAGGAGCATGGAGAAAGTCAACTTGGGTTGTAAAAATTTCGCGTGATTTCATTTTGCCGCTAACATTGTTGCTGATGTTTACCGTTGTTGTTGTTGCTGCTGTTGTGATATTGTAATATGCCGGAAATTCGGAAGTATTTAGGGAAATCGTTGCCAAGGATTTCGCTTTGCTCCCGCACAGCCACAAACGGTGCCACAACAATGCCAACTTCCCCATCGCGCCGTACGTCGGCAATGAGGGGAGGATTCGCAAAGTTACATACGTAAGATGTTGCCACTTTTGGAGTATCCCCCATTGGCCCCACTCCGCCGCAGGCAAATGCCACATGCGTGCCGATAAATTTCCATGAGTCGTGGGCGGGCATTGTGGGTGCACTCAGTGGGCGGGGCTATTCATTTGGTGTCGCTAACTTGAGATTTTTATTTGGCTGCATACGTAACTAGGAAGTTGTCCGTGTGCTCGTTGATCCGTATCTGAATTTCTTTATTCAATCGCTTTTGTTGCTCCCTCAGCGCCCTCATCATCGGTTGCCATCAAATAAAAGTTACGCACACCCCAGGGGCAACATTACAAGTCGCACACATATACTTACACACACACTCACTCACACACCCACACACACAAGCAATGAGGCTTGCTGGAATCGTGGCATATTTGACCGATTTCATATTCAATATATTCACTGACAGGACGACATATGGAGAATGACCACAAATAATTGCCATAGTGGCAAAATGGAAAATTGCGCAAGAGAAAAGAAAAACACGACCGAAGATATGCGAATTTGCATGCTGCGCAGTTTTCAATAAACAATGACGTCACACACACACACACACACAGATACATACATTAGCATGTGTGTGATAAGAAACATAGCGGTTGACACAGCATTGCAGTGGGCTTATCAAATCGAGCTATAAAGCCAACGCAACTCAACTCAAGTCGAGCAGAAGCAATAGAAAATGCTGTCTGTCTGAGATTTTCCCTGGGCTCGTGGAAAGTGTTAAGCTTATTGCGTCGTTTAGCCAACACCCGAAACGAATTGACGTCAAAAAGACGAACCCTCTAAGCAAATGGCAGACACAGGACACATATCCGAGGACCGAGCAAACACAGGACACTAGACAAAACAGACGCAACGGGAGGGAAATGGGCAATGGGAATGGGAAAAGGGAAAAGGGAAGTAAGTGGGAATGGGCAAGTCGTTGTCGTTTAGATTTCACGTAAGCAACTTTAAGGCTTTGATTTGCGGCGAAAAGTGGCAGACGACAAAATGTTGCCTCCAAATCCAAATCGTCCGAGGTATGCCACATGCAAGTTACTTTTGGCCAAGAGGCTGGGACTGGGGGTTAGCTCACATAACGGAGCAACTGGGAATTGAGAGCTGGCAACTGGTAACTGGTAACTGGCAACCGAGAGGCGGCGTCGTGTGACGTGTAACGAATCTGCAAGTTACGTTTTTTAGACTATGAACTAAAAGTTCAAAGTCTATTAGGTTTGACGAAGGCGAAATGTGCGTAACAGGCAGAAGGAGGCGTGGCAGACCCTATAAAGTATATATATTCTTGATCAGCATCAACAGCCGAGACGATATAGCCATGTCCGTCTGACCGTCTGTCCGTCTGTCCGTCTGTCCGTCTGTATGAACACCTAGATCTCAGAGACTATAAGAGCTAGAGTAACCAAATTTGGTGACAACACGTGTATTGTTTGCAGGCAGATCAAGTTTGTTTTAGATTTTTGCCACGCCCCCTTCCGCCCCCGCAAATCGAAAAAAACGTATAACTGAAGCTACCGACTTTAGATTTAATTCAGATTTGGCACATATGGAGAATGTCCTTTTTCGGACGTTTTCTGAAGATTTCAGCACGATCGGATCATAAACATAGAAGATATTAAGGAATGAATGATCACCAGATTCATGGCAGCTGTGCGGCCAAAATTGCTTTAGCTAGAACAACAACAACCAGAAACGCCGCAAAGGCGCGAGTTCGAATCCCACTGCTGACAATTCCAAATTACATTTTTTAATAATTATAAATTAATTACTCTTATTTTATATATACATATATTATTAATTTTACCTTATTTGTCAGAAAATGTTAAGAATTTGAAAGAAAGCAATAACCAAATTTCGTTAGAAATTCGTATACATATACATATGTATATATATGACAAATGCAAAAACTCGTGCTGTATATGTATTGACGTTGCCGACAGCGCAGTATGTAAGGCGGTGGCTCAAGCTGTAGGACGTACGATTTGCGTGTAAGAGGTCTGCGGTTCGAATCTCGGTGCATCCCAAACAAAATTTTAATGTTTTTAAAATTTTATAAAAGCAATATATATGCACAAGACGCGTTTTTAACCACCAATTGATTTGTCAGCATAGTTTTCATAAGCAACTCAGTAAAAACAGACGCGCGCTGTACAGTTACAGTTATACGTGTATACACAGCAACGCGCAAAAAAAGTAACGGTTGTTTGTTTTCCCTTTCGCTCTTGCGCGTTCACTCACTATTGCTGCTCTCTTCCAAGAACGAACGATAATGAGTTGAACATTGCTTAAGCTTATTTGGCTTTAAATTAGTTTAATATTTGCTTTATTTTTTTGCTTTCCCCGATTAGTTCATAGTCTACCACAGACGTTGTACGACTGTAGCTGCCTGACTTGTTCTACTTCTTTTCTTGCGGCAACGGCAATTTTTATGACTCTATTTAAAAGAGGGGCATACATGACGCACACGAGAAACTTGCCCAATGTTTTGTGATAAGAAATGCGAGCTGAGAGCTTGTGAGCTGCCAGAGAAATTTATGCAGATTCCGAGGCCCAAAAGACAACACACTCCGTGAAGTGAAGTGACATGAGCGACGATTGTAAAATATATTAACATAAATTTGACATAAATGCTTCACGAACAGTTCTTGGCGCTGGGCTTGAGGCAGAGATTCGTCTAGGAAATGTTGGGACAAGCTTCTCTTCATAAGTGTGACGCAGTGCGCGAGTGTGTGCGTGTGTGACTGTGTGTGAAATATTGTTTCAACTTTATTAAATCTAAAAGAGCTAAAGCCATGTCAGTTTGTATAATAAATTGCGAATTTCTCTCCATTTTCCAAACACCTCCTGCTGTCTCAGTTGGGGAAGTCATTGGATATTCATCATACGCCCCGTTGCCAGTCGCAGCACTCGCAACACTCGCAACAGTCGCAACAGCAAAAGCCCTCGCATCAGCCTCCGCATCAGCTTTCAAATCAACACTCGTAACACAGTTTGAAATTAATTTAAATTTTTAATATGTTGTCTGATCGTAAATTATGTATTAGATGCAAAGCTCTCTGTGAAATATTTAAATATTTTTATGTGTCCAAGTGCATAAATATTTGGCATAATAAAATAAATAAGATTTGGTGTCTATAGCCTATTTTTTCAGTTCGTTTACTTACTCAATAGAGCCAATAGATAAATTACGCATAATGCTCATGAAACACTGAAACACCTCGCACCATTTCGAATATATCGAATACTGAGAGAGTCCAATATAGTAGCTTGTATTTTGTATTACACAAAGGTCTTAAGTTCATTTAACTGTGTCGTGTGACACATCTGTCTCAATGCTTAGGCTTGCACATCACATCACATCACACCGCAGCTCGTTCCATTACCTCCCTATGTCCCCCATCCCCTCCTGCCCCATCATCTTTCATTTCATATGCTAACCCATCTCTGTCGCCGTCGTATTTCCTTCAGTTTCCCCCTCCTCACCCCATCTTTAAATGACGCAATATTCTCGTCTGAGCATTTTATTCTGACGAGGCGACGAAAATAACATGTCAAATTTATAATGCCTACAATTGCGTTTTTTTACGACCACAGAAGAAAAAAAAAAGAGAAACAAAATAAACGGTTTTAGTCGAAATTGTTTCTGTTTCGGTTAAAGCCATAATGCCATATGCAAAGTCATTGAATGAGGCGTGGCAGTCGCTGGCAATGAAGTCGCAAAATGTTTTTCAAAACATCACACGAATAATCTAATATTTTTTACGACTTGCCTAACTAAATTGAAGAATTTTTAATGCAGCCAGCTTGGGAATTCTACAAAGTTTTTACTCGATTTGCTTATTTGCTTTAAGTAAATGTGTCGAGTGCAAAATGTGACGCACAAGTCACAGAGAGTAGGCATAATTTCTATTGATTCACAGCATCATCATCTCGGCCATTCACATTTTCATTCATCGTAATGATGCTGCATGCGCTTGGAGGTTTTCCTTGGAAAATCAAAGACGCTGATAGTCGAATTCGAATTGAAAAATCGACGCCCCGTTGCTGTTTTCGTAGTTGCCTCCTGCTGATGCCGGGAGCTGTCACGTTTCAGCAGCTCCGGGACCAGCCCACGTTCCTGCCCCAGCCCCAGCCTCTGCCCTTGCCCCTGCCACATTCCTCCGTCTTAGTCGTAGATGATGGCAATTGTTGCAAATAATTTTTTATGCTCTGCATTGCCTCAGTGCGCCTTGGCCAAGACATGGGCCTGTGCCTGAACGGTCTGGTCTGGTCTGGGTTGGGTCGCGAACTTTTGTTTGTTGCCAAAAGTTTTGTTTGTTTGCCAAAGGCAGCTTCAGGGAGCTGCGATTGCCTGCCGCTGCCTATGACTTTCATTTGTTTTGATATCACGTCGCTGTCGCGGCTGAATATCAACGGGGGCAGGCTCCCATAATCGCCACATTCGAGCACCACGGCACGAGTGCGCATAGCATTGAATCAACCGAGGCTGGCGACTAGGGGGGGAGAGTCAAGAGAGTCATGCATTACCCGCAGCTGAATAAAGCGAAGAGGGTCGCCACAGACGTTCATGCAGACAAAAAACATAAGACGAAAATCGGTTAAGATTTCATAAACTAATCTTGAATGAGCTTTGAAGATTTGAAGAGAAAACTCTTTAGTCAAGACTCGAATAACTAAAATGGGATCTATCTAGGGATCAAGTCAAGCTTATGAAGAGTTCAGTCTTAAATTTGAAATAATAAAATAGCAGTTTAGTGAGCAAAGTCTTCAATCAACCCTCGGCTCACGCATAGATGATCAATGAAGGGTTCCGTTTTAGCTGTTTGAATAATAAAATAACAACTTTGGTTAGCAAACTCGTTAGTCAACCCTCGGCTAACTCAAGGCAAATCGACACAGAAGTCATAAAGACGAAGTTGCACGTTGCCCGTCGCCAGTTGCCATTTGCCACTTGCCGCATGGTGTTGCTGCTGCTGCTGCTGCTGTTGTTGTTGTTGTTTTCTTCTGGTTGTATTGAAAGTCAGCTTCGAGTTGCCGCTGTTTCATATGATGTTTTGTTATTACGCGTTATTACCAACAACAACAACAACAACAACAACAACAATAACATTAACAGCATTTGGCCAATGGCATCTTATATGACTTTGCCTAACGTCTAGATGCGAGTGTGTGTGTGTGTGTGTGCGTGTGTGCGCGTGTGTCGTGAGTTGGCCGTACAATGATCAAACTGTTCTTACGAAAATTGGCAAAACGCGCAAATATTTAAGGAGAGGGTAGTCAAAGTGAACGGGGAGAGCAAGACTTGTACAACATTGCGGCCCAGACACAGCTCGAACTCAGCTTGCGGCGCTTATGCATTTTTCATAACGTTCACAAACACGTGCTAGATGATACACATACACAAATGTACTTGTATCTATGTATAATGTAGTATATGCCCGCTTTCACCCAGTTCAGTCTCTGTATCTGTATCTGTAGCTGTATCTATATCTCAAAAAATATGAAAATCCGTGACTTTTCTCATGCATCCATCAGCACGTCATGGGGCGGCAACAGCTGCGGGCTGGCTCCTCCGTTGCCCTGCCAACTGCCAACTGCCAACTTCCATCTGCCATCTGACGACTCTTCAAGTGCCAATAAAAATGTTAAGTATCTGTGCACTGTTGACATTCCAGAGAAGCGCACATAACGCACGGCAAATGCCTAGATAAATGCTCCTGATACGCGGCACAAGGCAAAAAACAACAGCAACAACCACAACAACAACAACGAGAAGAACAACATTGGGGCACATAAATTAAGCTCGAGATTTACGCGTCAAAACATTTTTGACAATTTCGATGAGGCGCCAAAGTGCGTCAACATAGTTTCCCCTCTTCCGCCCCCTTGTTTTTCAGCTCGCCTCCGCGCTGCTCTGTCAAGAGATTGGGGAATTTCTATTAGGCGCACACTCTCCGGCAGTTGCGTATCTGGCAGATACTTTTAGCTTTAATCAAAGGCATTACATCAAAGTTGCCACGCTGCCACCGTGTAACTGCCTCAAGTCTGTAACTGTAATGAGTTTAGTTGAGCGTTGAGGGCGGAACGTGCAGCATAGATGGGAGGGGTGGTTCTGTGGTTCCTTGAGGCAACTCCTGGAAGCCAGTTGAATTTGAACATGCTCATTACACAGTCAAGGACATACACATCATCAGCAGTAGTCATAAATATATGTATGTATGTACATATTTAACATGCAAGGTGGCCACCAGGTGGCGCTGGTGTGCTGTGCTTCTGCGCTGCCTGCCCATGCGAAAGGATGCGCCCTAAATATTTACAACTCTATTTACAGCTCTGCTCAGCTCAACGAGAGCACAAAATATGTACAGATTAAGTTAAGCTAGAAGCTAAATTAATGCAACGCTTCTACGCATTTTTACAAAGCAATTTACACTTCAATTTACATATTAATAAATTCTCCTCTTCATTATAATTTCGCTCCTTCATTTTTTGCTTTCTTTTTTATTTGGTTTTATTTTTTTTTCGCTGTTGATGTTTTTCTTTTCTAATTAAAATTGACTGCAAACGAGTTTGCTTCACATTGGTTATTCAGTTTGTTTTTGACACTCACCCGCTTGCCTCGCTTGCCACGCGGTCCTTTCTCTCCAGGCGGTCCGGCAGGTCCAATGGGTCCCACCTCACCGCGTTCACCCCGCTCCCCGGGCACACCTGTAAACGTTGCAAATGTTAATAGTTAGCATTTATAGTGACAGATTTCAATGGTGCAAACAATTCACACCGATACCGATGACGATGCCGACTCACAGATGCAGATACACAATCAGTTGCAGATGAGCCATGTGACATGTGTGGTGCAAATAGTGGGATGAAGTGGGAAACAGGGCGTGGCTGATTTGTAATTATCACCAATATTAGCACAGCTTTAGCTCAATGGACTGTCAGCATTCATCTGGCGGTCAACAAGCATTTGTCTGCTTTCTGGTTAGGTTAACAATTTGTCCAACTGCTGATGATGCCAGCAACGATAAGTGACTGCTGCTGTTATTGTTGTTATTGTTGGTATTGTTGTTATTGTTGTTGATGGCTTTTAAACCCTCGTTTCAAATGCAAATTGTATATTTGCTGAAAATAAAATGCCCAAAAACCACACAGTGCACTGTGGTTGCCAACCGCTTGTTGTATGCTAATGAAGCCTGTGGTTGTCCAACTAACTTGACCAATTTTCTCCAGGTGCTTCAATAGGCACACTCACACTACACACTCGTACTTGAATTGGCACTTGTTGTGGTTGCATTTCTTAGTTTGTAACTCTCATTCGTTATTGAAATTGTGAATATTGTGGAAACTTCAATAGGAGTTTTCATTCTATCAAATTCTGCATAACATAGACTTGGTCGTAAATCTATCTGCCTAAAGCACACTTTTGCCCCACTGTGGCGCCACTAAAAAGCATCAACAACGAGACAACAACAACGATCTGACGACCTGTTTAGTTGAAATAATGAGAAATTGTTTTTTTTCGGCTTTCTGTTGTGTATAGTCATTAAATGCGGCCATTCATACAGCCCACAAACACACAGAGAGACAAGCACAAGCACACACGTATGAATACACACATCCATTGGGATAAAGAGAGGCACACATAGAGAGAGAGAAGAGAGAGAGAGAGAGAGTATTCATATCATAGATAAATCCAATTGTGCAGCTTGTCAAAATGAGGCGGGGCAGGAATGAAACGGGGCTGTTTGTGAAAAGATATAGAAAATTTATTAAGTTCGTAGAATTACGTTTAGAATGGGGGCTGTGTTGATGAGGTCCTGCGTCCTTCGTCCTTCGTCCATCTGACGCATAAATTTGCCAGCCAGTCGGGCTGGCTTGTCCGACGAGTCGGATGCCGTTTATTTATAAAGTATTTTGGCAATTCCTCTTTGTTTTGGACTCGGACAAGGAGTCGGCATCGGACTGGGCGTTTGCAAGTATTTATGGTGGCATAATTTACCGTTAAGCATTTTAGGCGACAATTTCAGCCACAATAAAAACTATTCGAGCAGCCGACAACAGCAACTTGACCACAGCAACAGCAGAGAGCCCAGTTAACAGTGGACTGAAGGCCCTGAAGTGGATTTATAGAGCCAGGATATTGGATTGTTGTTGGTCCGTTAGAGAGTTTTCCTTTTCAACATCCCTTCGTCCTTTTTGTGTTTACCAGAAGTCAATGCAGATGAAGTGCAAATGATAAGTTTTAATTTCATGCCCAGAAGCTGAACAAAAATCGAAAAATGGACAATGCAAACGAAGCGGACTGAGCGGACTGTGAATCGAAACGAACGGAAACTTCTGACCGGATGAAATGCAATCAAAATACTTATAAACTGAAATGAAATTCAAATAAATCAGCAAATAAATTGACATTTTCGGTTGGAGTATTACAACTGGGACTGCCGTCGCAACCAGCTGATGATGCTGTGCCAGCAGATTTTGGACTTCATTCCAGAGACACAAAATACAAATGACACATTAAATTGCCGAAACATTCTCGGGTCCAGCTCTGGGCCTCTGTCCTGACAGTGCTCGTGCCTAGTGCCTGGTGCCTAGTGCCTTGTGGCTTGAGCCCACACATAAAGCACAAGTCAGCTTAACTAATTACGACAACGATAAGATAAGCAGAGACGAGACGTGGTGACTCGGCACGAGAAAGAATTCCAAATACAAATGACATTCAATTTATTCAAATCAAGACCAAATGACTGAAGCAAAAGTCCATAAACAGAAACAGAACCAGAGTCAGAGTCAGAACCAGAACCAGAAACAGACACAGATCCCCTGAGCCGGCGACTTCCCTGAATCCGACGCTGATTTCGGAAGATAAATTGCAATTTCATGTCCATCAACGCACACAGAGTCATAGAAGTCCGCCTCCGCCTCCCCTTTCCGCACCACCCCCACCCAACTATCAGGATAGGGGCTTGCTTGGCAACTGTTGACAACTGTGGCTATCTCAACATCAGATCTGTGCTCGAAACTAACTAGATACTTATCTAGAAACAATGCGCACAACATTAACGTAACTGCAACTTACAATTTACAATTTACAACTTACAACTTACAACTGCAGCCACAGCATCGGCAACATTGACAACGACAACGGCAACGACAGCGACAGCGACAACGCTTTGATGCGCTGATAAGGCAAGTGGGAGGCAACTCGATGCGGGTCTCAACATGCGCCTAATTGATAGCGTTGCTTGTTGGTCAAATGCATTAGGGGTATTCACTAAACCGACGACGCGGACAAGTCTTACTTCAATCTGTGGTCTATGCCTGCTCACTTCAACTCGAGAGCTTAGACAACCCAAACAGACGCTCTGTCGCTCGCTCGCTCGCTCTCTCTCTCTCTCTTTCTCTCTATCTCTCTCTCGCTCTCTTCCGCTTCTCTCCTGTGTTCTTCAGGAACATTTATGACTTGTCTTTTTATCCCCTTTTAGTGTAATATCTCTATCATTGTTTGTTTGTTTTACGATACACAGTGAAGATCCCTAATAAAACAATTGGACAGAGACCGTTCAACGAGGCGAGCTAGGGGCATAGGTAACTACTACTTACACAAAGACCTTTGCCACATGCTGCATAGCACTAGCACTATATGCTACATGTACACTATGCAACGTGGTGGGGGGAGTACCAGAAGTGGAAGGAGTAGCGATGCTAATGAGCCGCTAAAAGCAACATAAATGACATAAAGTTGCATTTTTACGACTGCGGTAAGTGTTTCAAGCTCTACGGGTCTACAAATTTTTATGACAAGCGCCGGATTCGGATTTGGATTCGAATTCGGATCGGATTCCAGAGCGTTTCAACTATTCGGGCGGCGTGCTTGGGTTATTTTCGTTTATTAAAATCGCATAAAGTGCAGAAATATGTTAGGCCAGATCGTAAAAGCAGCCAGCAAATGGAAATCGTTGGAGATGTTGTGGGCGTGTGTCAGTTGTGGGCGGACAGTGGACAGCGGACAGCGGACAGCGGGGAGCGGGGAGCGGGTAAGCAGGTCTCACAACGAGTATTTGTGGGGGGGCATTTAATTGACGTCGACGTCGACGTCAAAGTTTGCGGCATGCGGCATGCGGCAGCACACAAAACACAAAGGTCGTAAATGTTATCGCAAAATGCGGCAGGCAAAACAATTTCCAAATGTGGAAATAAACTTAAATAGAAAACTATACAAAAAGTACATAGACGAATATTTTTCAACAATTTGTGCGGCTATTAAAAAAACAAGCAGAGCAAATGCATGCAACGCATTTGATTGCCATTGGCATTTGGTATTTGGTATTTGGTATTTGATTTACATTTTAACGAGCTGCCTTTCACACCAAGGGGCCAAATCGAAATCAAAATTCGAAAACTCGAAAATGTACTCTAATGGGACAGCGCTAGTCAATGGCTCAATTAGGCAAGGTCTAGGGCTGGGTTTCGAACCGTGTTGAGGATGCTCGAGAGGGGGGGAGCAATAAATAAAACGACCCGCAGATGTGCAACCAAATGGCCGCGTGGCAACACTTGAAAAACCCATCGATCGAGCGATTCCCAAACATCAATAAGCTGCGGTTTACTTAATTTACGACTATTTCCAATGTATCTGTATCTGTGCTGCATCTGTAGCCGCATTTGTAGCTGCATCTGTATCTGTATCCGTGAGTAAGCTAAGTGGCCTGTGAATAAACAAACAAACTGGGAGACGCAGCTGCAGAGTCAGCACTTACCAGGTGGTCCAGGAGGTCCCGGCGGACCCTCGATGATGCCCGTAGGGAACTCGTCACCCTTGATGGTTGTGGTGAGTCCACGATCACCGCGATCGCCTTTGTCACCCTGTAAACGAGAAATCAAGGAGTCCAATGAGTCACATGTCTATTGGAAAATTAAGTGGAAATGCCCAAATGAAAGGGAGGGGTGCGAGTCAGAAACGCTTAATACATAAATAAACGATAAATAATGTGGAAAAACGAAAAAACAGACAATGGGAAAATCTGAAAAACAAAGGCAGACAGCTCACAGATACGCAAGACACACACACACTCACACACAGAGGCACACACAGATATGGGATGACGACGAGTCACTTAAAACGTCGCAATGTTTATCCAACAGACACAAATAGTGCATTAATCCTTGTGACATCTCTGTTTCACTTATGAATCGCTTTCAATACTCCTATCTCTCTCTCTCTCTCTCTTTCTCGCTCTTACCGTTGTTATCTTCGCTGTTTCCTTTCTCTTCATTTTCGTCGTGATTCACTCACCTTTGTGCCAGGTGCGCCCGCCACGCCGGGCGGTCCAATCGGTCCTGGCTGTCCGGCCTCGCCCTGCATTCCTTCAGGTCCAGTTTCACCGGGTGGTCCCCGCTCGCCCGGCACACCGGCCAATCCTGGTTCACCTGGTGGTCCTGGCGGTCCAGGTTCGCCCGGTTCACCCTAGATGATTGAAGAATATCATTATTAGCACCCAAGATTCTACACAGTTTTCCAGTTAAATGGAGGGGAGGAGTACGGAGTACGTGCAGCAAACAAAGACAACACCACAGAAAAGGCATGCATCGTGTGGAATCGTGTTCATAAATAGGGCTAGGTTAGGTGCCACAACCGGAGTACTTACCTTCAGCTGTATGACCGTGGAAGCGGATACGTTAACGCCCGCTTCTTGCAAGTCCTTACAACACACAAAATCACACACATTTTAAAGGATTAAACGAAATTGCATAAAATTAAATAAAATAAATCAAAATTTGTTAATGAATAAAATAGAAAGAATTAGAAATTAAAATATTAATTCAATGAATATATTACTTTTAGCTGCTGCAAAGCATTTTAGTTGTCCAATTAAAAAAGGAGAAAATTTAACAAAAATATTATTAAAAGTAGGAATAACCAAATGAAAAGCCAACAACAAAATAAAATCAAGAAACCCCTTAAAGATTCTACATCAGACTTGTAGTTTGTAATTCCAAATTACTTTAATTCATTTGTCTATTAATTGTTTTATAACAATAACCAGCGATAATCGATAGGAGTTCGTCTGAGTCTATTCACTTTCTATCCTGGTCGGCAAGCAGAAAACTACATCAAGTTGCATTAAACCAATGATAGAAATTCCAGACCTAGTATCTAAATAACATTTAAAATTGTTCAAGGATAAAAGGAGATAGGGAAGCGGTAAGGAGAAAGGGAGGAGAGGGGGTAATCTGGTCCGTTCCATCGATGGAACAGAGCAAAATGACTAAACAGAAAGTATGCAAAAGTAGCAAGAAATTTATTGTGCAGCTTAAACGAAAGAGCTGAGCCAAGTTAAAAGCATTACGAACAACAATGACCAGGATAATAAACAACTACAAAATACTACTACAACAACAACTACAACTACAACAACAACTACAATAACAAAAAACTACAACTACAATTGTGACTGCTCACGAAGGACAAGTGCAGATGAGACACAACAAGTTGCAAATATTTGCAGCTCTCTGTCCGACAGCATTTTGCCTTGAGAAATGTCCATGAAGTAGGAAATTTGTGTGTAGAGGGGCAAAGGGAATGGGGTACGGTCTGTCATGTAGAGTGTACAACAGTTGAAACATATTTATGGCTGAAATACCTTAACAGCAACAATTTCCGCATAGCCCAACGTGCCGCCATGCAGCGTTGTCACCGATCTCTTCAGGCCCTGCGAGGTGGAAAATGCGGCAGGAAAAGCAGAGCGAGATTTTGTTAGGCAGATTTTCATTTTATTTTCATTTAAATAAATCTTTTGAATGAAAGCTTCAAGTTTACACTTTTCACTTTCCAGTTTGATGTGCAGATTTTTCGATTTGCAGCAACTTTTGAGCTCGTCCTGTCTAAACTTACCTTGACTGTTTGAAAGACGTCCACGCCTGGATGGCCGGTGTCGCCCTTTTGGCCTTTATCGCCGGGTTTGCCGGCCGCACCCTTCTCCCCGCTGACGCCACTGAGACCCTACGAATCATCAAGTTAAGCATTGGGATTGCGCTTCTCTTTCTCTCTCTCTCTCTCTTTATCTCTCTCTTTCCATCGCCTCGTATACTTACCGCTTCACCTCTTTCGCCAGCATCACCCTTCTTGCCACGCTTCCCTCGCTTTCCAGGAGGTCCGGGTGGACCTGGAGGACCTGCAATTGAAATGAAATTTCCTTGTTCAAAACTTTTGTAAAGTAATAAAGCAAAAAGACAAAGTCAGAATTTCGTCTTAAGGTCAACAGCTGCCGCCTCATTAGTTGCGCATTGAACTTTGCAGCTGACCGCAGTAAGCGCCTGATGACACGGCGAATTCGGCGAGTCCCCAATGCTCTCAGTCCCCCTTTCTCACAAGATGGCAACGGTGGCACTTCTTACTTCCCAAGTTAGTTTTTTTTTTGACCGTTTTTGGCGCAGTCTTCTCGCAACTTGTGCAAATTCATTTAGCTGAAAAATGGCTTTTGCTGCATTTTGTCCTCGCCAGGGTGAATAGGGCTAGTGGGGGGGTCAAAGGGCAACGGATGTTGGACAACGGACAACGGACAACGGGCAGCGGAAGCTGTGCACAAAATATTTATAACCACTTTGGCTGCTATTATTTTAGCGCTGTGGAAAACTTTATCGTCCACTGGAGAAGACACAACACGGAGCAGCAAGGAAAACAGGACAAAACACGACTTGACTTAACCCGACGCGACGCGACGCGACTCTCAATGCTTTTCAATTATTTCGCATGCAATTTTACGGGGCATAAAATTTCAGGCATGGTGCTTTATAGTTAGTCCTGGTAATTATTCTTATTAGAGCCAGCACTCGGAATGCAAGTTGTTGGCCTTTGTTGTTGCCTGGAGACAGGAAATTAACACCTACATAAAAGCCAAAGCAACGGCAAAGGCGGCAAAGACGGCAAAGACGGCAAAGTCGATGTCTGGCCTGCCTGAATGAAAGAAGTGTTTTTCCTGCCAAGCTCAAATGAAGTAGGTGTGAAAATATTTAATTAAAATAACAGCCAACAACGAAAATGATAACAGCAAAAAAACAGACAACAACACACAACAACTAAGCTCATACCTCGAACTTCCAACAAAAGCAACAGGAAACACGCGCCGTTTTTACCATACCTTGCTCTCATTTCGCTCTTCTTCTTTTTTGCTTTTTCTTTTCCTACGTTTTCTTTTATTCTTTTTTATCTGCTGTGTAAAGAATACGCAGACCTTTCGGCTGCTGTTTAATAATTGTTGTAATTAAGTAATTCCGTTTCTAGCTGCTCTCGAAAAAAGGTGCAAGAGAATGGGAAAGGGAATGGGTAAGGGAATGGGTAAGGGAATGGGAATGCGAATGGGAATGAGAAATGTAATGTAAAGAAGGGAAAGAGGATGGCCAGAGGCAAAGGAAGCTGACTTTAATGCAGGAAACGCCGCAGCTCTCTCCAAACAATTTAAATTCATTTCGCGCCAAAATGGCGCCACAAACTACCAAAGTGAAAAAAGGGCGGCACGCGTCTCAGCCACCCCATCTACCTCTCTCCCCTCTCTCCTTCCTGCTACTGCTCCGTCTAGGTGGGTGTGGCAAATTGTGTAGGTGCGATGTGAGCAGCCACAGGCAGTCGACTCCATCGGCCAGCCAGCATGACTCCATCGAAGCAACGCCTCTCTAATGCAGGCAGCTCATTTAATTAAAAAAAGATTTTCTTGCCTCGCCTCTAGCAGTGATGAGGATGAGAGGGCAGCATCCAGTGGAGCATCGAGAGAAAGGTGCCACTTTCGGCATTGAGTATCCCATCTTATGATCTAAAGCCACAAGTACATTTGTTATCAAAGAAGCGGTCATATCACACATGTGAAGATTGATCTCTTGGCATATTGTTCCACTGTGGCATGCACAATTGCGCAATATGCCCACTGTGCCAAGTAATAAAAGCTAACCAATTAGGCGTGGCTAAGACGCAGGAACAGCTTGAGGCAATGAACGGTTGCCTAGTTGCCTGGTTGCGTCTCTCTTGCTATTGGGCCTAATTCTGGCAGACTTGACAGACTTGGTAGCTTGGTAGCTTGGTAACTTGGGCAACTGTCGAGGCGTCAAGTGTTGTAAGCCAAAGCCAAACGGAAGTGTCGAGCTACCAAAAGCGTCGTGTTAACAATGGCGAGGAAGTTAGCATTCAAGCAAAATGAGGCAAGTGTGCGGCCAACGACAAAAGAGAAAACAAAGAAAATGGAGGAAAGAAGTGAAAATTGCGCTTAATCTAATAACAACATAATAATCATAATCATAATATCGTTTTGCCTGTGCTTCACATGGTTCGCACTTTACCAGTTTTTCTCCCGTTTCTCCCGTTTCTCCCATTTCTCCCTTTTCCCCCATTTGCACAATTTTCCAGCTTTGTTGCCATTAATGCCGCATTTTCTGTATTATTTTCGCGTTGACGATGTCGATGGTTGGCGCTTTTAGCGCACAGTTTGTTGCCTGTTAATGGTATTTGTTGTTCTTTCTTCTTATTGTTGTTGCTGTTGTTGTTGTTGTTGTTGTTGTTACTGCGATAATGCGCTGAGAAATACCACTGAATGACACAAACACACACACACACACACAAACAAACACATTTAGTTGACAAACTAAGTACACGCTTTGCTCTGATAAAGTTGTTAAGTCAAAACTTGGTTTATTTTCATTTTCTGTCACACTCGTTGCTGATAATGATAATGATGATAATGATAATATGTAGCTCGGATGATGCTAACGATGATGATAATGATGGCAATCGAACGTTCGCAATGAGCGCGTGATGCAAGCTACACAAGCCACACATACACACGCTACACATAAATCTATATCGATGTCAACCTTCATCTTTCCGCATCTCCTTATGGACTTAGTCGTAGACTAATGTAGCATTTACAGCGAAGACTGTGGCCGTGTCAACATTAGTTCAACTGCTGCAGTAGCTCATCCCCTTAGCAGCTGGAGTGGAGAATGCAGGGAGGTGGTAGGAGGGAGCGGGAAGACTTGTCTGGGACTCGAGCCAAGGCTCAAGTGGCAGAGCGGAAAAAGGAATTATGTCAAGTTGTACGCGTAATAAATACTCGGAATCGCTTACGTGCGTAAAACACCACAACGACACGTATAACAAACAACAGGCAAAACAAGTCGACAAACACAGTGAGATAAGCCGATAGACAGAGAGTCAGAGAGAGAGAGAGAGAGAGAGTAGTGCAGGCAATTGAGGCAGTTGATGGGGGAAGAAGCCCGGCCTGAGTGCTAGTTGCCATTATCCAACTTTACCGCCACACTTCGGTTGGCATAGCATGGAGAATTCTCCATGGCGACCTCGGTAATTTGAAAACTTGCACAAATATGTGTACTCCACGAACTATTTCAGACCAAACCAAGCAACTAGGGTTAATCACAGAAATTAAGGTCATCAGGCAAGCCGCGTAGGAATGCCTTTAGTAAGCTGCACTCCCACTCAGTATTGCTATGAATGTTGATATTTATTTCTATAAAATATAGATATTTATTTGTGTCGTCAATCGAATACCAACGATGAGCAACGCAGTCAAGCGATAAATCAGGACACTAAGCTAAGCATTGTATATTGGGCTGAGTTTCGTTTTTCCATTTTAGATTGCCAAGCATATTGTTTGCACTTTTCCAAATTGATTGCTATAGTTTGATATCTCCCACTCTATATGTTATGTGTACGTGAGTGTGGGGGAGTGTGTGTATGCGTGTGCGTGTGCGTGTGTGTGTGTGTGTGTGAGTGTGGCGGGTGTATATGTGCGTAAATAACGCTGATCTTTGACTTATGAGCAAAGTTTTTAGTCAGAGAAGCAAAACTTTGTTTAAGTAGACAACTCTCTGATGAATTTAAGCTCTAGAGATGCTACGAATTTTCATTAGCCGTGCCCAAAAGTATCTCATACTTGACGTACTTTAACTGGCATCTGTGTGAGTGTGTGTGTGTGTGTGTGTGTGTGTGTGTGTGGGAGTGCATCTATGTATCTACTTGACTGTCAGCTGGCTGTAGAGCCTCTTCACTTAAAGTGAAGTGCACTTGCTGAATGCGTTGCCTGGCAACGACATCCTGTCAAGGCCGTCTGGGTGAAAACTGCCTGAGCAAGGAAGTCTCCAAGTGGCAACATTGATGGCAAACTTTTAACTCAATCACAAAGTGTGACGTGTTGTCCTCTTCCTCGCCGTCGTCGTCGTTCGTTGCTGCTCCTTTGACTAATACGCTTTGTCAATGAGGTGGGATATGTTAAATTTGAAACTCAGCTTGAAACCAAATGGAGAACATTTCATTTATTCTGTTATAACTGTGGAAATCTTTCTGTTTTCCATTTCCCAAATGGTATGCCCGAAGTAAGGACATTTGTTTCGTACTGCTGCTGTTGCTGTTATTGCAGTCAACTGTTGCTATTTTGTCGTCTGCCAATGTGAATCCTCAATAACTGCATATCGCGCTGTCAAGGATATGCGACAACAACAAGAGCAACATTGCAAAGGCTGAAGAAAGCAACTCTGAAACTTGTCATTGTCTTGAAATTGGAGAAACACTCCCAGTTTGCATTTTTGTCCTTGTCCTTGCCCTTGTTTCTTCTCGTTTCGTTCCGTTCCGTTTTGTTGTTCACTTGATACAAGATGCTTTATGTACAATATAATTCCTGTCTTTGCTCAAGTCTGTATCCTTTTGCGCTAACGGTACTCGTCCTTCGTCTCAAGATGTTGCTACTGTTTCACTCGCACCACACACACACACACACACACACCCAGGGAGAGAGATACACGAGGATGTACTCCTGCTCGTATACTTAATGTAAATGCAGAGCAACTGTTGTTCCTTCGAGGAAATTCATGTTTATGCATCTGTTGCCCCACGGCTGCTACAGTGAAACCCGCGACATCTGGTCAAACAGTTTCAGGTTCCATCTCCAGTGATTTAGGAGAGCTCATTAAGCAAACCTGCTTTGGTCCTTGTCATTTTTGCGGGCACAGTAATTGGCCATAAATCGGGAAGAGGTAACAAGTAATCTTTGAAAGTGCATCTCCATCTTATGGCAATTAATTCTTTATAGAGAAGCTTCGCTCACAGCCAGTTTGCAATTGACTTTGTTGTTATTAAATCACATTAGGCCTGATTATCTTGCAGCTATCGCACGAGTGCATATTCATGCTCATATTCCCAGAACATTGCCTAATTAGTTCACTTGAATAAGCAGAAAGCCGGAGTTTAATTGAGTTACGGTCACCAAGACGATCCCTGCCTCAATGGACATATAATTATTTATTGACTCCATCCATCCATCTATCTATCTATCTATCTATCCATCTATCTATTGATGCATAATTTGCACTATTGTTGTTGGCTTCAGGTCTGGGCCATATCGTTTGCCTTTAAGCCGGCCCCTTGTGATGTGCGTAGACAGTGTTATGACGCACTGTTAATAAGTAAGTATGTCTTATCAATGCAATCACACTCGCACACATGCTCACACACACACACACACACACACACACAAGATGATAGACACAGAGGTTCACATATGTTACGTGTTCGTTGGATTTGCTTTGGTTTATCTTTAATTTTGATGTCATGCTAAATTTGCACAAGACAAACTCTGGCAATCCGCACACAGACAACTGACAACTGCAGTGAATGTGTGTGTGGGTGTGTTTGTGTGTGTGTGTGTGTGTGTGAGTGTGTGCGTCGGTTGCGTGTGTCACTTGTGGCTGGTATTATTTTCTGTCGGTACCTCTGCCATGGCCTGGCAAGAAATGAGTGACAAATCTGTTGCATTACCGAATCCGTTTGTTGCATGCAGCACATCGATTTGTCGGCTCATGAGCGGCTTTAGTTTTGGCTTTTGCCTAATTAAATGACAACCATAAATTCTGTGAACTAATCAGCTGGGCCACTCCTCTCCCGCTGCCTGTCCCCACTCTCCCTCCACCCACTTCTCTTCCATTTGTCTGTCTGCATTGTTGTCGCTGTTGTTCTATTGATTCTCCGATTTATCTGCATTGCGTATGTGGCAAGCTTCTATGTGTGAGCGTGTGTGTGCGTGTGTATGCGTGTCTGTTGACAGTTTGATCTCGTAATAGATTTTTCTAATGATGCATTGATACGTTGGTTGCAATTCATTTGCGTATTTTTTGAATCCACAACATCAACAGGTAAACTCACCTCTCTGTGGGTTCCTTCACTGAAATTAATTGTCATTTGTATTGCCACGCCCCTTGCACCTCCTTTGACCATAACACATGTTTACATGCGCCGCTTGACAAATGTGTGCGGTTTTGGCCATAAATATTACAGGTAATTGCACTGCCATTTAAAGAATACACGAGTTAATTGCGAAATTGCAAATTGCGAATTGCGAATCACGAATTGCGTTGCATTCACTGAATTCGATTCCATTTCAAATTGATTGACGCTGCGGCGTCCGTCCGTCGCGTCGCTCCCTTGCTCTTTGACCCCGCCCCTTTGTCGGTTGGTTGTCGGTTTGACATTTCAACAATTTGACAAACAACAAACTGACAAATTAGCTTCACATTTATTTGACATTTCATTTGTGTGGAAATATGTTTTTTTTTTAATGTTGCGAATTTGTTTGCATTTCTTCTTTTTTTTCATTTTATTTACTATTAATTTTATGAATTTCAATGAAAATTAAATAATTTATTACTATTTACGCTTTGATTTATGCAAGTCACAACTGCACGCATAATAATTGTGTATATTTTGTTTATATTTTTACTCCCATTTCCATTCTCATTCTCATTCTCATTTTCGTTTTCATTTGAATTATTTAAATGGCATTTTAAAATGCGTAATATGAATTAAATAGTCCGTTGGGTAATCGAAAAATCGGAATGTCGGAAAAATGGTGCCTGTCTGCACAGCTTTTAAGCTGATTATATAATATGCCAGCAATTTTTCGCTCACTTTCCAGTCAATACTTGCACTTCAAAAGGCATTTCATAAAAGGCAAAATGCGCCTGTCAAAAGTCATTTGGCTGCAGACAATTAGGCCATTTTCCAACCACTTTGTTTTAATTCCCCCGACTGACGGCCTATTCATTCAAAAGACGAACAAATTGGGAATGACTTTTGAACTAATACTCGTATCCCGCCTCGGCAAATTAGCTCCATATGCATCACTTGGCACAAACATTTTTCACAGAGACACATAGTCAGATTTCAGATAACACTCGACTGAAAGATTTCCAACCGAGTTGCTGCACTTTTTAGAAAGAAAAAAACTAACTAAGCTGCCAGGTAAACGAAGAACTTGTAGTAATTTTGAAAATGTAAACAGTTTTGCTTACTCGAAACTAAGCTTAATGTTAATGTTGGCACCCGTCTACGCGAAAGATAAGCAAAAGAATACGAAACAAAAAGAACAAATAAAAGAGAAAATAAAATAAAAATAAATCCCTAACGATCAACTGGAGAGCAGCTCACTTTAATAAAGCGGACATCCCTAAACTGGGATGACTATGAGAAAAGAATAAGAAGGAGAAAAGGGAAACTGGCAGCCGGAAAAAACACTTGTAAATCCCCAAGCGTTGCTTATGTTTAAGTAATTGGCAAAAGGCTTAAGCTGACATCCCAGCACCCCAACACCCCGGCACCCCCAAAATCCCTACATCCCAAAGTGTGCGAACCTTTTCAGACCATAGTTGTTGAAAAGTTTTCAACTCGATGAAATACCCTGGCTTACTAGAGTGTCGACAGTCTTTAAGAAACACTTTTAAAATCTACACTTTAAATACTTTTACACCGTTAAAAAAGTCAAAGTACTTTCTAGATAATATTATTTCTTCTCTTAAAGTAATATCCCCTTCTTTCAAAACAGGGCATCTATCTGTTTTGTTAACAAATAGTAAACAAATATTCGATTTAATTTAAGCCCCTCTTTTAATCCAAAAGAAATTAAAGAAAAACAATAAGAGCAATAGCAATAAAAGCAAATGTGTCGGATTAACAAACAACTGGAAAAACAGTAGAAAAAATCTTGAACAACAAAGAATAATATTCCCATGAAAAAAATACTCTATACGCATCTAGGTAGCTGAAGTAGGAGAATGAGAGTCAATGTGCGGGATGGGAGGCCCTTCACAATAGAAAGTATGTATTTGACAAGAATTTAATACGCTTTTACTGATGTGGCATTGATGTGCGGCTCCTGTTTCCCCCTCCAGCTGACATTAGCATATTTCCAACTTGATTCGAGGATTGAACGCGTAATGGAAGTATGATGGAAGGCAGAGGAGGCAGGGAGGAGGCGACTCACTTATTTTCAATGCGATTCCACGCAATTGCATCGCAGCTGAGAAGAAGAGAAAATAAAGCTAAAAGTCGCAGATAAATAGAGCTCTAAAAGATGGGGCAGCGATAGAGGGGAGGGGACAGGCCATTCACTGTTGCCAGCGACAACGGTTGTGGAGAGGAGGTAAAATCGGCAACGGCAACGGCAACGGCTACGGCAAAGAACAAAGCATCCTCCGCACCTACCATGGCAGCTTGATGTGGCATGTAGAGAATATCTCGCACCAGGGGTAAATCAAGAAATTAATCCCTTCAACAGCTGCGACAGCAGCAAACAAATAATGGAAAAACTGTATACACACACATACATACAGATATATACTTGTGTATGTGTATACGATATTTGTGTGCCTTATGAATACAACAATGAATGGGAATCAAGCTGATGAAGAATGATATAATAATAATAACAACAGCAACAGTAACAGCAACAGTAATGGCAACAGCAGAGGCGGGTGTATGCTGGAATCTGGATGCGGATGCGCTATAAAAAATCTCAGCAACAGCAGCAACAACAACAGCAACAACAGCAACAACAACAACAACAGCAACGGCAAAGGGCAATAATAATAAAAAAAGTGACAAGTGATACAAAGTAAATTCATGCGAATATGAAACAAGTTGAGGGCGAACGATGCAGCAATGAATGAAAATAATATGTACCATCTACAGATGTACAGAGATACAGATATATACATACATATAACATACATACATATAACATATATATTCATATATATATATATATATATATATATGTATTTGTATTTGTATCTGTTTGTGCATCTCCTTGGCTCGTTGCCTGCCTGATAGACTGCGGATATGGCAATAACCCTTTCCCAGTTCCAATAAGCTGCTCACCCTACTCCACTCCTCCACTCATCCACTCTTTGTTATTGGCCTTTTTTATGCTGACGAGCCGCCGCCTGTAAACTCGCGTGTGTGGCATTTTTGCGTGTGTTTTGTAAGCCTCCATTTATGGCCGAAATAAGTGGATGTAACCGATGGTAAAGTGCACAAAAGAGCATTCAGAGATTCCAACGAGTTATGGTTTAATTTGGGTTTTATTTAAATACAACTTGGCTTACGTTTAACTGGCTTTCAATCTTATTGTAGTTAATAAAGTTAAATCTTTATATAGTAGCTTATTATGCCTCTCAATTTCACATATCTTCAACTGCATCTCCGATTCTATTCCCATTCATCGTTGCATTCCCCTGCATATGCAATACGATAACTAAGCAGCCATCCGACTGTCAGTCACCAGAGATCACAAAAAGCAGTTCACACTTCACGGGCTTTGGACCGGCAATAACGTGAATGACAGCGTGTAATACGGCGCATGGCGTACGCGGCGTATGTGCAATATTTCTGATGGAGTCTGGGGACTGGGGACTGAGGACTGAGGAAGCCAGTTGGGTAACATCGCCCAATGTTTCGTGGATGAGATGAAGTGACACTTACACAATGACAATGATGTCGATATGCGCGATATTCCAAGCCATCACTCATCTCCTTCCCGGTCGCGGTTGGTGTCTGCTCCAACGCCTGTCTCCTCCCTTGTCGCCGTCGTTGGCTATGAATGAATTATGTGGGTAGATGGGTAGTCGGGTGACTGGGTAGCTGGGTAGCTGGACAGCTCGATGTGTGGTGGCTCTGATGGGGAGTGGATGGATGGAGACTGCCTGTGTCGACATGCGTTAAACTTGCGGCAATTTTGTAACATGCCAGACGAGGGAACAACAAAAAGAGCGACAACATTGCGAACAAACCGCCAGACGGCAACCTGCAGCTGTTGCTGTTGCTGCTGCTGTTGTTGCTGCTGTTGTTGCTGTTGTTGCCGTTGTTGCTGTTGGCATATGCGTGGCAAACGCTTTTGTGGCATTGTTCATGTGGTATAATTTAAATAATTGAAAGTTTTACGCTTGCGCGCATAATGCGATGGCATAAGAGCGACACCAGCTGATAACCGGATGAGTAGAGGCTGTGCGTAGTGGCATGCAGCCAGCAGATTGTATCCTGTTTCATCCTGCAAAAGCCGTCAGCTGTCGCTGCAACTTAATGAGCATATTTCAACCGCAGCCTGCCACGCCACGCAATCTGCCTGATATACAAATATCGCGTGTACTGGCAACATGAGAATTAAATTAACCAATTTGAATGTCGGCTGCCCCACCTGCCACACGGCAACAATTCCAGCAACAGCAGCAAAAGCAGCTCAAATTCAAATGAGCTGCGACTAGAACACAAAAAGGGCTTTGTTCTTTTGTAACCTCGGGCAATGGCGGACAAGAATTACAATTAAACTAGACAAATGCGCTGTGGCCTCTGGTGGAGAACAAATAAGCAAAGTACAGCATTTTCCCCGGCTCCAATTGCGGCTCCTCCAATTGCAGCTCCTCCACTTGCAACTCCCCAATTTGAGTCCCCATGCCAGCGATGGTTCGAACCCTTTGTCTGGCACGAATCCGAGTACGTGAGTGCAAACTGCTTACGCTCATATCATACAAATCATGTAGCTGCCATAAATTCCAAATTGCCAGACATTTTAACACACTTACACACACATACAGAGAGAGAGAGTGAGAGGGAGATGGGGAGATAGGGAGATCGGGGGACAGAGATAGATTGCAGCGGACAGTGGGACATTTACTGATGCCGAAGTGTCGGGAGATTGCGATGGACTTGGACGGGGACTGGGACTGGGAAATTCCAGCGTTTGCAGGTTGACTGATAAAGGCAATATTGTTGTTGTTGCTGCAGGGGATCGCATCTAGAGTTAGTTTAACCGGGGACAGCAACAACAGCAACAACAGCAACAACAACAACAACATCAACTGCTCGAGGGTTGTCTAAATTGTGGGCGAGCTATAATGAAACTTGACATGTTATTTGTTCATTGAGTCAACGTGCGATTGAGCGTGTGTGTCTGTGTGTGTGTGTGTGTGTGTGTGTGAGTGTGTGAGCAGTGCTCTGTAATTCTTGTCTCTAGTTGTCTGGCGAGTCTGTGAGCATAAATATTACATGAGAGCAGCAACAGCATCGATTGCCCAGCAGATGCCTGCAGCAACGGCAGCAAAAAAAACTTGCAACATGTCGACATCGTTACTGACATGGCTAAAATAAGTTAGCTGCAAATACGAAAAACTTAGCGCCACAAAGTGCAAATGGAAATGGGACTACCCTTTAAGCAGAGTAGAAGGAGTAATCAGAAAATCAGGAAAAATATGCGAACTCTTATGAAAGACAGGTTAATAAGAATACATTAATTAAAATTAGTTCTGATAACTATTTAATATAGCGCAGGGTATTTAACAGTCGCATCCACTCAATTTGCATAATTTAACTCGGTTTTGTTGCACTTCTGGGATATTGGGGCATCTCTGTGGAGCAGTGAGTGAACGTTTCGTTTTGTAAATAAATTGAGTGCCAGTGCCATGATAAATACATAAAGTACACACACACACACACACACACACATACTGGCACACACAGACACACACTGGCACACTCTCGTATGCAAAGTCTATTTATTTAAGGGCCAAAATATGCAGCAGACGCAGCAGCTTTCTATTGTTTTAACTTCTTTTTTTCCACCATCGCGTTGCCCTTTTTGTGTAGCACTCTCTGCTTTTCGTCTATAGATATTGTTATTGTTGCACTCCAGCTTTATTATTTTTATTAGATTCCTGCGAAACAGACAACGAGACAACGAGCAGCGAGACAAACAGCTTCGGTTTCAGCTGAGGTTACTAACTATTCTGTTCTATTCTATTCTATTCTCTTCTCCAACGAGCTAAACAGAGCTGAACTGAGCTGAACTGAGAGAGCTGAGCTCCTCTGTGCTTTGGTCTGTAAGATATGATAATGTTTTTGCTTGGGGTTCAATAGAACCGTTTCACGGCTAAGGATTCGCAGTCAAGTTGAGTGGCCCCGAATGCCCCCGATTGCCCCTACCCCCAAACTCTTATTCATTGCTGCACCCACACTCGAATGCAGTTGATTCAAAGTGCAGCCACAGACACAGCAGAGACAGATACATAGATAGATAGAGAGAGGGAGAGAGAGAGAGAGAGACAAGCGACAGTTTGTCATGTTGGAGCGGCGACCGTTCGCTTGGAATGCTTATAATGGCATATTACACATACGCCCCGTGGCGCCCTGCCTAATAAATACAAATTTGGACAGCATGAATTGCCATCGCCAGTACCCCATTGAATGTGCCCCGGGGGCAAGCAAAAGGATTCTGCGATGGCAACGCGAAACCGAACATGAAATCTAATATTTATTGGCATCCAGAGCGTGGGTCAACATTCAACTTCAGCTTCAACTCGAAACTCGGACAACTGTGAATGCCTGCTTGACGTGTCTAACAGGCTCATTAGGCACAAGTGGCAATGCGCTAATTATGAGTGGCCATCACAGAAGGGTCAACTGCTCTGTCACATGATGCTGCATGGTGCATGCTGCATGCTGCATACAGCAAGCTGCACGTTGCTGTTACCACATTGCCAATTATGCACTTTGTGCCTGCCAGACAAAGCCATGAACAGCTCGCATAAATCTAAATCCCATCTTGTCCCTTTGGCCCCCTTTTTAACCCTAAGCTCAAGTCGCATTATGACGTTGCCAGCCACGTTGCATAGATACGATTACGAGTATAAAAATTATGGTAAAAAGAACTGCAAAGTTTTAGGCTCATGTTCGCAGCTGTTGACCTGCTTGCTTGTGCGCTTCTTAAACCCATTTGGTTTCTCTGACTTATTAAACCTAACTTATTTTCCTTTAATTAAGTCATTTGCAAGCACAAATTTATCGCTCTTCCGAATGTTATGCAATTATCAGGTCGATAAATTGTAGTTTAGCTGTAGCTGTTTCGTTCCACTTTTACGACATCGGCATACCCTGTTTTATCCACAGCCACTTTGGTAGAAAGTTACTTCGTTAACATTGTTATTTTTGGCCTAAAGTTAAATTCAAATTCAGAAAATTGCTGAAAATTCAATGTGCCGCATCAACACGTTGTAAAAATGTTTCTGGCCAACGTTGAGTGGCCAAATTTTCAAATTAAAATTAACATTATGCTAATTTTGTCTATTTGCCGCCGTTTCGGGATCGTTGTCGTTGTCGTCGCGGGTCGCTTACTGCCAAACAATCAGCCCACCCACGAACCTGGCCTTAACTTTTCCTTGTGCTACCAACTTGGGGTCTGTCATCCGTGTACTTACCCCATGGATCTATCGCAGCCAGGGTAGTCGTGAGATTGCAAACTTTTTATGCAAATTAAATGTCTGCTCTTGACGCGCGTGCGTTTTGTTTGCTTTCAGGCAGTCAGTCATTTTCTTTCTCTGCAGTTTGCCTGCCACATGCCACATGCCACATTCCACAAGCCCCTTGCCCCTTGCCCCTAGGACTAAGAAACCAATGTCGAAGACATCGCAAGCGCGTTTTAGGCGCTGTTTTAGCCACTAGGGCAACGTGAAATCGCGAGCATCGTTAACCCGACTATAAAATGCTTGAACTTATTCAATAATTTATCTCTGGCTAAGTATCTTAATATACAGACTGAAGCATCTGAAGAGCGTATTGAAGGATCTACTCTTTAATCTATGTGTAATCTATTTATACTACGAAGTCGGGCATACCCGGCTAAAGCACTGAGTTCAGGTATATAAAAACTTTGTTTTAATGAATTTTTTAGCCGCAACGTTGAGCATGTTGTGTGTTTGCTTAATTAGAGTGTGTGTGTGTGTGCGTGTGTGTGAGTTTCTGCTGCTGCTTCTGCAGCTGCCGCTGTTTATTTGCCTTTCAACACGCTGCGCTTCATCATCATTAACAAAGTAGGAGCAGGCCGAGTGAAAAGAATGAGAAAGAGAAACAAGAAAGAATGAAAAAAAAAAACCTAAAAGTAAAAAATCAAAACAAATTCACAGCGTAACAACAACAACAATAAGTGCATGACAACAAAGCGAGGAAAGAGAAAGGGGGAATAACTGTTAGATGACGACTTTGAGCGCTGTGCTACATGTGGCAGGCAGCCTTCCAGCTTATCTGACTCTCTGCGTCCGGAGGTTGCCAGGAGAGCACAAATGCCACTTTTGGCGTTTCGGCAACAACAAATTATAATTTTCAACCCACTTTTTCGATATTTTTCTGTTTTTTTTTTATTTTAAATTTTTATTTTACTGTATTAAGTGTAATTCTAGTTTGTTTGTTGTTGTTAGAACTGTTGTTGTTGTTGCTGTTGTTGTGGCAGTCTGATAAATTTATGCGCCCTGCTTTTAAGTCTTGTTGTTATTATTTTCCTGCTTCCGCTGTGCCTAGCAACAACAGCGACAACAACAACAACAACAACAACAAATATTGTTGCCACAACAAAGTTGCGCCACGCTGTGGCAAAGACAAGCAACAGGCTGTGCCACAGGCAAGTTCAATGTGGGTGTGTTTTTGTTGCTGCTTTTGCTGTTGTTGCTGTTGCTCTGACTGCTGCTGCTGCTGTGAATTATTTGGCCCGCCTAGCGCCAGTTGCTTTGAGCCGTCGAGTCTGCCAATTTTCTCTGCTAAAGTTCTGCGATTGTTGTAGCTGCCCTGAAGTGCACTAGGCTGCAGTTGCTTGCCACTCGTTGCAGTTGCCTCTTTCGTTGAGGAAGTTGCAGTGAATGGAGGCACTTGGCCAGTTTCCTCATCGCTGCCTCCGCTTTTGTTTGTGTTGCATTTAATTTGATTGCTTTTGATTTATCTTTCATAGAGTGTTCGAAGTTCGAGTAGATGCCATGAGAGATGGGAGAGGCGCCTCTCAGTTGCGCCTCAAATTAATTCCACTTGATACACAATTTCTATCTGCTCGGCCTGCAACATTTGGTTGCCGTTGCTGCCGCATGTGGCTTGTGTTTGGACCAACTTGATTAAGCGCCAATTTATTAGTCATTCGTGGACGGACCGCGGCTTTCAACGCCGTCGAGAAATATTTTTCATTTCTTCTGCAAACAACGAACAACAACATTTGGCATACACATGAATCGCTTGGCGAGTTGTGAGTTGCAAGTTGTGAGTTGCAAGTTGTGAGTTGTGAGCAACTTTAATGGCCATATTTCTCACATTCTTTAAGCCATTTGCAATGGCATGGAAAGTTATTAGCCCGTTATACATGCCTCATATACGAGCACGTGTACGGGTACGAGTTCTAGTTTTGTTGCAGTTGATTTACCATTTCTACTCGAATATGACTAAGTTGGCGCCTGCCTACTTCTTCCTATTTGTTTACACAAATGCAAGAGAATATTTTATGAGCTCTGTGAGTTATGAGACACAGCAGCAGTTGAGGCAGAACTTTTTAGTGCTGCGTCAATTGAAATTGAATTGGTTAACAAATTTTACAATTGAAATCAATTGAATAACAACATGAACAACTTCTCGTTCTTTTTAAATAAACGCTGCATTTATATTTCATGTTATTTATCTATTTTATTTATTTATTTATTGGTACGTGCTTCATTTTGTATCTGTCAGATTCATTTTTCTGTGCTTACCGAGATACTTTCTTTATTTGTAGTAATATTTATGTAAATAAAACATTTGCAATTTATTAACCTTCGAACTAGTGCTGACTCTCCCCTCTCCCTTGACGCCCTGTTCTCATTCCTGACCAAAGGCAAACAAATCTGAGCAGATAAGTTAAATAGTTGATGCCAAAGCTGAGCAAAGAACAGTCGCCTGTAGTTAATCACACGACAAGCAGAGCAACAAAATAATAACCAAGAAACTAGAAAAAAGAACTAAGAAATGAACTCTGGTCAGGGTCTGATCCTTGCAAATGGCAGGACATATTTCCGAGCAACTTAACACACTCTCTCGGTCTCATTCTGTAAATGCAACAGCGTCACGCACATCAGACAGCAGACTAATTGCTGCTGTCGTGGATCGGAATGGGTAGGGTATTGGGGCTTGTGGATTGTGGATTGTGGAAGGGAGAGGGCGACAGAGGATGGGGCACAGACTACGACCGGCGTCAAAATCAATTAAACGGGCAACAGGCGAACGGTAATTGCAGCTAAAAATCGACAAAGACCCCGCACTCATAAAGAGTGTACCATGAAGCACTTTCCGCTAATTGCACGCAGTTTCGATGAACAGGGCGCACCACTAAGTGTGGGGAAGGGGCAGGACCAGGGATAGGAGAGGGGGGAGCCGAATTGAAGAGGTGGGGACTTGAGTGGCAAGCCAAGGCGAATGGCAAATAAAAACAGAAATTAAACAAAGTAAATAGAAATTCATCAACGTCATTGGCAGCCTCAATAAAATCCACAAACAATCGTCGAAGTCGACTTCGACGTCGACGTCGGCGTCGACGTCAGCGTAGAAGTCGTTGTCGTTGTCGTTGCGTTGGTTTGTTGTTCTTGCGCTACAAATTCCACTTGCATCTCCGCGCCTTAGTCGCTGCCACAAGCTCTCTTCCAACCGCTGTGAGGGCCTCTTCAGATGCCCTACCTCTACGCCGTCCCTTGCTTCTGCTCTGCCTTGCGGTTCAGACAAACAAACAAAACAATTGCAACCACAAGGCGGTGGCGGGAGGGGGTCGGTTGGTCGTTTGGTCAGGTCAGCTGAATTGCTGGACACATGGATACACCTCGGACAGATCCCAACAAGCGCCGCGGTTGTGGCTCATTTTTAATGTGCAATAAAAAGCGATCGACCGTCTGCGTCTGCGTCTACGTTTGCGTCTCTGTCTCCGCCTTTGTCTGTGCCTGTGCCTGTGTCTGCGGCTTATTCAATTGATTGGAAATTAAACCGGCAATCTCTTTTGGGGTCAGCACCTCGAACCATACGCATTGGATTGGACTTTTCCACCACATGGCGGCGGCGGCGGCAGCATGGTGCACCTCCGGACCACCGAAATGATGCCAAATGACTTTGATGTGGCAGTGGGAGGCATTCAACCTCGTTTTCCAATCCATTTTAGTTGCTGGTCCTCAATCATTTGCATCCATTAATCAATTTATATATGTCTTGCATTGTTTGCCTCCCTCTCTCTCTTTCTCTCTCTCCATCGTTAGCTCCCTCTCTCTATATATCTCGGTCTTCTCCCATCACCTTTCTATTTGCAACTTTGTGTATCTTAAGTGGATCCCAAGTAAGTTGCCCTATTCCATCGCTATTGGCCAAGTGCTCAATGCAACAAAGCTTATCTCGTGCCACGCAGCCACCACTTTGACCCCCCACCTCTCCCAGCCCCTTTGGACTATTAGCTGCTGCTCTGTATCATCAAACCCAATAATTTGCTGTTGCTGTTGCTGTTGCTGTTACGCTGGGTTTCCCTGAGGGGCACAACGGACCCTTTTGTCTGACCCCCAATACACTGAGCGAAATATTTGACGGTAGATCTCTGCTCGTTTAGGCAGTTAACTGCGGTTACTGCGAGTTTAACATAGTTCATTGTCTTGTTGTTCATCAACTTTTTTCATAGATGCCGCTGGGGACGCAGCAACATGCCCCTTACCCGCCCTCCCCCTGCACTTCCGTTGTTCACACAACAATGGCCTGCGAGGAGGGTATTTGTTGTTTGCTGTGCGGGATGTTGCAAAATAATTTGAACGTGTTTCTATTGTGCTGGGGATACTCTACACCCAATTGGCAAGGGCATATTGGAGAAGCAAGTAATATGTTACTGATCTCTGTAATTTACCTGGAAGATTATTCATGAATAGTTTTCAATTTTCATGTGATAATGAAGACTTTTAGATATTTGAATACCCTTTCTATAAAGTCATTGAAATTTGTATTTGAAATAAAAGTATAAATAGAAAGTTTCAGTGTTAAACTTAATATGAAAAATTCTTAAAGCTGAAAACTGAAAAATTTATCCCAATTATATATTATATTACATTATATATTATATATTATACTACATTTAAAGGATTGAATTAGGTTGATAATGAATTGTATTTTGTGATTCTTAATTTATAATTAATAGATCTGCATTTTGAATAATAGATTATAAAACTATTCTGTCTTTGCAGGGCATTTGAGAGACGAATAAATTGCATTGCACAAAATGACAATTTGTTTTCTTTTTGGAATTCCACAACCGTAGTTCGCTTCGTTGTAGCTATTTATATCTACACACACACACATACACACACACGCACACACACACGGACACAAAAAGACACACTGATTACAGCGAGTGGTAATTAAACTTTCGAGCTCTCCATGGGACTGCCATGGACGTGTCATTCGCGACAGAATTGGGCCTCAGTCTCAGGTTAAGGTTCACCAAGGCCGTCCTGCGATACGCGATACAGGCCATAATCAGATAAGCGGCTGGGAAAGCACAACAACAAACGGAAACGCCTACAAACGCCTCTCAATGAGATTCATGACAGGCATGGACAAAGTTGAGGAGGATTTTGACAGTGGCCAAAGGGCAAAGGGGCCACTTAATTGTATAAGAAATAAGCCAAGCAAAGTTCAAAACAACAAGAAGAGAAAGGGAAGAAAAATGGGGCTGAGACTCAGTCTATGGCCGGGGCGTTAATTACATTTTTATTATTTTCATTTGGTTGCGCATGCAAACCGCATGAACCGCAAGAAGAAGCAAGCCAAAGTCGCTTTCAATTCGAATTCCGGATTTTGGGCAGGCTAAATTAATGATGCCATTGACGGCAACCCAAAAGTCAATTGAGTGAGTCCGTGATTGGGCCAGGCCACGAGGGCGTAACGGAGAACGGAGAACTGAGAATCGAGAATCGAGAATCAAGAAACGGGGAGATGGAGATGGAGATGGGGTCGACGTTGCATTGCTTGCTTCATTTTTCATGCCACAAAACGTTGCTTGGGTTGCAGGTCACGTGATGCTGTTAATTGTATGTCCATGGCCGCAACTTGACGCCCGTCTTTACAGTTCCAGTTTCAGTTTCAGCTCCTCCTCTTGGCCAACTCCTACTTGCCTACCTTTTTGCCTTTGCTAATTGAAAAATGTTAGTTGCCTTTCCCTTACACTCCGTCTGCCTGCCTGTCCAGCTGACTGTCTGACAGTCTTAGTCCCAGTCCCAGTTGCATTTGCAACTAATTGAGTTTCCTCAGCACTTCAGGTAGAGAGTCTCTGAAACGGTCCCTCAGTGTGAAACTGAATATGCAATTGAAATTGAAAACTTTTACACGTCAGGCGCCTCTCAAATTCATCTTCATCTTCATCTCCATCTCCATCTCCACCATCATCTGCATCTACATCTACATTGGCATCTCCATCTTCATCGGCATTCAACGAACACCCATCACTCAAAGTAGCCTATCAAGCATCTTAACGGGTTCTTTTGTGACCTGCCTGCCTGACACTTGAAACCCTGTAACGGGCCAATGAAAACACCTCTCTGCCTTCGTCTGCGTCTCTGGGTCCGGGTACGTCTCATGATTATTATTATTACTGCTGCAGTTGCTGTTGTTGTCGCTCAGACCCTCAAAAAAATAGAAAGCCATTAGCAATTCATCTTCGAGACAGTTCTTGTTGCCGTTGCCTGCAATTAGAGACACACTCTCACTCGCACACACACACTCACACACACAGCCATACACTTACTCAGTTTATTATTGCAACCCCGCCCAGGGGACGAGAACTCAGTTGTGGCGGCTACCAAAGAGGGCAAAGCAAGTCAACTTCCTTAACACTTTGACAGCAATTTGCGAAATATGTTGCCGGCAATCAGCAAGGAAGTGAGAAAACAACAACAACAACAGCAGCAACAACTCAAACAACAACAAACCAAACAACAACAACAGCGACTACAGCAACAATGGCCAACGAGCAACTTACAACAAGTCGCATAAACAGCAAATGCGCACCAAAGTATGCTACAAACTGCCAAGCCACACACACATACGCACACACACACACACACGCTCACACACACTGAACTGAACATATATATATATATATATATACATGTTCGTGTGCGTTTGTGTGCCGACTCTTTTGTGCACAATCTTACTGACTTCCTTCCGGTTTGCCGGCCTCTGCCTCAGCCTCGGCTTCGGCTCCGTAGGCCGGCCACAAGTGTTTGGCCTGGACCGTTTTTTGGCCAGCTCCGCTTTTTGGCAATTAATTAAAAAAAGACACACCGCTCCCTGCCAGCTCCCCTTCACTCGACTGGAGTATGTGTATGGGCATGCACGTGTGTGTGTGTGTGTGGCACGGCTGTAGCATTTTCCACAATTTGTGTTACATTGCCGTTGTTACTGTTGTTGTTGTTGTTGTTGCTGCTGTTGCTGTCGCTTTCTTTATGTTTGTCTGCGATAGCTGTCCAATTTCTCTGTCTGCTGCTGAGCTGCAGAAAGTTTTTGGTTAGGTCCCAAATAAAACCTGCCAGCACAACAACAGCAGTTAGCTGTCCCCTTGCTTTGTCTACTCGCTAGCCCCGTCGCCCGTCTCTTATTGTTCAGTAGCTCGAACAAAAACGGCAGCCGAGTTGCCATTTCAGAGCTTCCGGACTTTGGTTCACGATTAAATACAGAAAAGAGCAAATATAGCAGCGAGATATCTTATCAATGAGCTTATCAACTCTTATTTAAATAAATTCTTTCTACTTACAGCATTGAATTGGATGTTCAGACAGATTTATATATATTTTTGCAATTTTATATTATGTATATTTTTATCAACTGTGTTAGAGTATCTCATTGTCGACTACTCCAATTCATATATATTTTATTTTTTTATTTCAGTTGATTTTTATGTTGTTGTGAGCTACGTTTTTCGTTATTTACGGTAACGTTCTATTTCTTTTGTTGCTGCCTGCGCCTCGCTGCCATTTCTGGGTTACATTTGCAACAACAATGGCAACAACAATAAGGACAACCCCTGGCAGCAAACTGCAAGCAAATTGAACAGCAAATCAATAAACAGAAAAAGTAAAGGAAGACTGAGAGCCAAAAAAAGAATGGCATTTGTTGTGTTTTGTTGTGTTGTGTGTTAAAGTGAAGTTCTACTTTCAACTTGTATGTTGACTACTTTAGGTTACCGCGAATATTTAACTAGTTTTCAATTTTAAGCTGTCATGTGGTTGCCCCTTGTTGTCGTTGTTGTTGTTGTTGTTGTTGTTGTTGTTGTTGTTGTCGTGCTGTTAAGCAAATATTTTTGTTGGCTGCCTGTTTTCATCTTTTTATTTTATTTTATTTTTTGTTTTGTGCACCCAACAAACTCAAACCGCGCACAATTTTTTGCAAAGCAGTCAACAAATTTGTTGTTTGCCTTTTTTGGGTAAACTTTTTTGTGTATTTGGTGGCTTTCAGTTTTTTGGCGTTTACTCTTTTAACGGTATTGCAATTATGCCCTTGTTGTATAAGAGATTAAATAAATTCTGCTACGCCCAGAAACACACACAAAAGTATTTGCATCGATTAAAAAATTTAATAAATGTATATGCTCGGAAATCGTGACCTTCTCGTGACCCCATCAGTCGATGCCAATGAGCAGGTTCTGCTTTGGGGCTTAAATCTTTCATATGATAGCCAAATGTGCAGGTGAACAGCTGAAGTTCATATATCAGTGGAATGAAAAACCAAATGCAGCTTATATCATTTCTAAACACATTATTCAATTTCATGGAATTTATTTCAAACAATTTTTGTGGCTCGTTTTGGGGAACCGCGACTCGAGGCACACTTGATTCGCTGATGGTGAAAAAGTTTATGCTGCTGCACGTTGCACACACATGTTGCCTGCCCCAGAGCGTAACCAGGTGGGCGGTTCAAATTTGTTTGTTTATTTTGTTTCGTTTTGCTGCATGGTACCTTTAATTAGAGAGTCGGTCAGTTGTGCCTCTGGCGCAGACTAATCAACAAACAATGTCCAACTTTTTAGCAGTTTGTAAAACTTGCTAATTAACCAGACTAAACAAGTCAGAGCTGCCACGAGTTGAACCTTTCAACTACAACAGCAGATGGCAACTGGCAACCGGCAACAGGAAGCTGCAGGCCAAAAGCTGTTGCATGTTTGATGCAACATCAATGCAAGAGGTAATTGAGAAACTTATATCTATGTACATCTATATTGACATGACTCATCTTAGCTGGAAGTGAACGGATACATGGCTAATAACATTCAAATAAGTTTTCATGTCAGGCCGGCCAGCTGCAAATGAACCAAAACCTGAGAAATCGTGAAGAGAATTAGACTAGCCTGCCTGCCTCACTGACTCTCTGCCTCTCTGCCTCACTGACTCTCTGACTGTCTGGCAAAGTGACACCTCTTCCATTCGCTTAAGAGGCACTCAATGTTCGCCTCAACGCGCTAATGGACAATCAACATCGGTAAATGCAAATGGCAAATTACTGACCAAATGCAACGGCTGCCTGCATTCCGTTAAGCAAATGGCCAAGACATACTGGTCATTTTCAACTACTCTATGGGAAAAGTGTTCTTCAATTTGGAGAGAGCATTCAACGTTTTTATCAAAGGCTGTCTCTAATATCGCACAATGGGAATAAGCTGAATGACCCTGTCGATACACCCGTTTAACGATAGAAGGAAAGGGTAGGTAGAGTAAATGTTTGATGCCAGAGAGGCGGGCGGGTTTTGGCTCACAACAATGCGGCTTGAAAATACAATAAATGCAATCAAAATAACAATAAAACATGCTACATTTGCCACAAATGGCAGTCGACGCTGCCGTGGCAATAACAACTAGGCAACGTCGTCGACTGCGACGCCGACAGCGACTGCAACTGCAACTGCAACTGTCGATGGTGCCGCACAAAAGGCAGACGTGGCAAGGGGCTGAGCTGAGCTGAGCTGAACTCAGCAGAGCTGTTTAAACAAAAACGGCAAAGAGGCACACACAAAAAGGTTGTGTACGTGTGCGTGTGTATGTGTGTGTATGTGTGTGTGTGTGTGTGTGTGTGTTAGAGTGCACAAATTATGACAATATGCAAACGAGTTTTGCAAAGCAGCAGAACAGGCTGAAGGCGATGAAGATACTGAAATCGCACACAAAGGAGAACAACGAGGCGGCGAGACAGACAGACGGACGGACAGACGATGCGGTAGGCAGATTGTGGGATGGAGAGGGGGAATTGCCAGAAGGGGACAGGAAGTGATGGTCTAGGCAGTTGCAGTTGCAGAGGCAGAGGCAGAGGCAGAGGCAGAGGCAGATGCAGATGCAGACGCGGAGGCTTTGGTTTGCAGAGGCGTCGCTCGGCTTAAGCCCGTTGACATGCCAAGAGCGTCAACAAAGGCCTCTAAAAGGGAACGACGAGGAAAACGGCAAAAAGGTAAAGCCCGCTGCAAACATCCCAAATCCCGCTGCCCAAAGTCCTCACGCTGATGATGATGATGATGATGATGACGATGATGATGATGCGTACGGTGGGTTAACAGGAATGTAAACAGAGCTATAGCTGCACAAAGCCACTGTCAAAGTGATCGAACACACGGAGCATTAACAGGCAACAGGCAACGAGGGGCGGCAAGAGATGCACGGTTAAAGAGCATGCAACAAACGGCAATTAACGAAGGGTAACACAATGTCAAAGGGGGCACAGAGAGGGCAAGAATGTTTACACGTGGGATTATTATTGATGAACATTAAGGGGAGAATATTGAATGCCAGTGTCAGGGTGTTACTTAATCTTTGACTGGCACTGGTTCATTAACTTCATTTAATCAAGGCAAACATTCAATGAATTCAGTTCTTGGTTGCTGCAATTTGTATCGTGTATGATAATCAAAATAATCACAATTAGCATACGCATGAACGAGCCGCAAATCAAAATCGACTCTGCAACTCGACTCTGTTGCAACTTGTTGCCGATGGCCAAAAGTAAACGAACAAATTAACTGAGTTTTGAGTGGGTTTGACGGCTCTAAGCAGCAGTAAGAGTAGACGAGCCTAAGCGTAGATGCAGATACTTCTACAGCCGCAGACTGCCAAAGCAAATGGATCTAGGCGACGAGTCGCGAAGGTGTGAGTTTTATGTGGAAACCGTTTTGTTAACAGCTGCCAGCCACATAAAAACCTAGACCAAGTGAATAGCTGCAACGAGATTACAATAAATTATATAAAGTGTTAAATGTGAAGCTGCGACTCAAGCTGACACTGTGAAGAGAGCGGCACATTCCCAGATACAATGCATAGATACAGATACAAAAGCGATGTCAGGCGTTGAACTCTTTGAGGAAACTTAACAAATACGAATATCTCGCACGCATTTTGTTGAACAAAACTCTGAAAAGAGATTCCTATTGCTGGAACACATGGTGCGACCCTTTGTTGGTCTAGTTACAAATGTATCTCAAGTCTTTGCCTTTGCCTCAGCCATAGCCGCAGCCTCAGTCTCAGCTTTGACCCTGAAGATTTATGGCGATTAATGAAGCAGCGAACCCAAGTCTAAACCAAAACTGAAACCCATTTCTAGCATAACCAATTTGTAGTGACAACTTTAAGCTGCATCCCACAGCTTGGAAGCGCCATAAAAAAGATACATATTTGTATATTCAACTGTATCTATATCTGTGTCGTGAACTCGGCATATATACTGCAAGTTGAAGGTGTCAGAATGTTGACGCCATTTGGGTTTGTTAAACATAATAAATGTAATTCTCAGCTATTTGTTTTTCAGGTTCTTTCGATGCGATGCGGGCAACGTTGCTCACGTTGTTCACGTTGTTCGTGTTCTTCGAGTTCTTCGTGTTGTTGTTGTTGTGGTTGCTGTTCTTGTTATTATTATTGATAAGGCGACGACCCCAGTTGCCATAACGTTATGTCTATATTGGCATGTTGTTGTTACTGTTCTAGTGTTGACTTTAATTGACAACGCTTTGGCATTGGTCCAGCTTATAAACGATTCCCTACCATCGATGGCTGGACTGGCACAGTGCACAGTGCACAGTGGGCCACAGTCGATGAAAACAAAATGGAATTGGATTGTTGTTCTTTGCGGTGCTGCCTTTGCTTCTTTGCCTATTACTTATCTTCTATTTGTTATTGTAGTTGTTGTTGTTGTTGTTGTTGTTGTTGTTGTTGTTGTTGTTGTTTTTGTTTACTTAAGCATTTCACTCGCCCTCTAAGTGCAACTTCAAAATGCATTTCTGATGCTTAATATGTTTAACTATGTAAATGTTGCCCTGTTTATGCAATGAGTTGAGATGCGATGCGATGCGATGCGAAGCGTTGAGACGTGTGGAGTGTAAGACACTTGGAAGATGCTAAAAGGCCAAATATAAATAAATATGAAGAAAACAATAACAACAACAGCAAGAAGCGCCACACATGAGTGCATACGAGAGGAGGTGTTAAGTGAGAGGAGGCAACGTGAAGACAGAGTGAAAGAGGGGGGGGACGATGAGAAATGTTTAATTTCCAGCACACAACAGACAACGCACTTCACTTTACATACTCGTAATATGATTTCGCCTCACTGTGCTGAGAGCTGCTCCAGAATGCAGCGGTGTCTTGCATACGAAATGTGAACTGCACGCAACAAAAGAGCTGCGTAGTTATGAATGGTAAACGGGTGGAAAGGGGAGGAGGAACGGAGGAAAGGGAAGGGCAAACAAGTGGAGCATAGAGAAGGCAACAGCAAAGAACAGAGGGAAGGGGCTAGGGGCTAGGGGCTACAGGCAAGTGGCTGACGTTGTCGCCTAAAGATGATTAAATTTGTAAGCCGCGCTTGCAACAACTTGACAAACTGGTCACTAGCATGGAATGGAGCAGGAATGGGTAACACAGCAAGAGGTGGGCACGGGGTACAGCTGTGGTCGACAGCGCATGCGTTCCGTCTGCGTCTGAAGCTCTTGCCAAAATGCAATTCCAATGAAATTGACGTGACAAACGGCGACGAAGATGAGTGTGACAAAAGCCACAGACTGGCAGAGTGTCAGCCTGGTCGTAACAAAGCAACCGCAAAAGCCCCAACTCGGTCCAAATCGAGTCAAAGTCAGAGCCTGAGCCAGAGACGGAGACGGAGGCAGACGTAGATGAACGTCTATGAACGATGGCACTGCAAACCAGAAACTCAAGCCGGTCTGAGGAATACCGAAGTAAATTTACACTGCTTTAACTGAGTTTAAAGTCACAATTCTATTTCACTTATGGAATAAACCAAATAAATAATATTAGTAATAAATTATATATAAATTATATAAATCAAAAAGATATATATAGAAAATGATATCAATCAGCTGATAAGCTGATGTGATTCCAAACGTGGCCAGGGTTCAGTTATACCCTCATTGTGTAGGGAATAATGAGTGGCAGACGAAACTGGCAACGAGGAAAACGGCAGCAATAGCAACGAACATGTCAAAAGGTGTTGCATGCCACTGAAAAGCACTTGAAAAACTTGTCGCCTGTTGTTGTGTCTCTCCGTTGCAGTTGCACTTGAAGTTGTTGTTGTTCTTGTTGGTAATTTGAATGGCGAGTGATCGGCCTACGGTCTGTGAACGAACACGAATGCTTCATTGAGCCATGACTGAGTGCGAAAGAAAGCAACGGCCACAACAATCATGGCCAAAACGGCTGGTAAAGAGGCGACAACTACAACGACTACTACAACAAGTTAAACAACAAAACGCGACATCAACGGCGACACATTCGCATTTTGATTAGATTTAAGCAACGCTTTGACGCTCCAATTGTGCTCAGCAACACACAGAGGCTGAAAAAGAGAGAGAGAGAGAGAGAGAGAGAGAGAGAGAGAGAGAGAGAGAGAGAGGAAGACATAGACACAGACGCAGACGCGGTGGCCAACACTTTGCCGAGCCGTGGTCGACGCAGACATCCAACGATGTTGCATGTCTGACAATGCGTTTGGGCGAATGCAAATGCCAATGCCTAAGGTGGGGGCAGGGGCCGCAATAGAGGGGCCCTGGCAGTGGCAGTGGCAGAGCCAACAAGGCGTGTCCCACCGAAAAGGAGGAAAAACCCACAAAGTAAAACGCAACTTAATTGCACGCCAGAGGTGCGCCTAGGCAAAGAATGGTGGGACAGAGAGGAGTACATAGAGTGTCAACTGTTAGACGTGGCCGTCATTGACAAACGGCGACACTTTTGATTGAGTTTTAGCACGAAGAGCAAAGGATAGCCAGGAGTAGACACTCAAACTCAACCCGATGAATCAGACAGCCAGAACAAAGGCAGGTAATTCCATTCAACACTTTACGACTTTTTTCTCGCCCTATTGGGCTTGTGGCTGGCAACCTTTTGAAAGAGTGTCATATGAGACAGGAAAATCGGATGGGAAAAGTGGTTTTCATGTCACCAAAACATGCGCTATGACTAAACGTAGGGAGATTCATGAAAATGCACGATATTGACCATTGTCACACCCCCTCCCACACAGCTCAAGTTATGACTAAGCCTCTGCTCGGTTTCCCATCAATGGGTAGCCTTAAATATTTAGTTAACTTCAAAAGCCATCTAACCGTGCCATCTTTTTGAGAGCCGAGAAATATAATCTCATCGCTTCTGCGAGAAGACAAAGGCAAATAAATGTATATATTTATACTATATATAAATCTGTATGTATATTTATGCCATAATTGTAGATTCCTCAATGCCTTCGGTTCGGATCTCATATTACAGACGAGGCATAATATATCAACATTAAAACCAGTTCGTCTTGAACTCACCCCCCTCCTCCCTCCGTTGCTTCCTGCCTTTATCTTGTTTACATTCTCGATTATTGGTGCATTGCACCACGCACAGTGGCAGCTCAATTGAGGAGCGGGCTAGCTTCCCTTTTCAGGGTCGATACGCTGCTCAGCACCGCATTTTATTGAGTTTTCTGGGAAAAAGATGTAAAAACCAAATTTAATTACCAGCAAACCGAGCACCAACTGAGACGAAGCATACTCGATACTCGATGCTCGTATTTCTCCAGCGATTTTCTGATGTTAACTGATTATTTCTATGCGTGTTATACTTGTATTTTTTTTTTCTTTTTTTTTATACATATTTTTCTTAACGATTATTATGTATTTTTTCGACAATGATCGATTGTGATTTATAAGAATGCTGATGTCGTCTCGTTTTTAGCAGGGAAACAAGTTTGTCTAAGAAATCCATGAAATTGATATGGGAAACGTTGAAGATTGATTTGTTGTTGGATTGTGATGTTGACTTTCGCTTTGCTGCAAAGCATCTGCTGAGCCAGACAAACTCTCAATCTTGGAGTCAACAGTGTTCTTTCGCTGGCTCATTGCAGACAGATTGTGTTACCAGATTGTAAAACACTTATAATGACCACGCAACCAAGAGACCAATACTATATATTAGAAGCAGACAAGCTAACCCTGTGACATTGATGGGGGTTTTGATTTTCATTTTCCATTTCATTTCTCATTTCTCATTTCTCATTTTTCATTGATTGAAACATAAAAAACAAAGCCAGCACTTGGATACAGACTGAGTGACAAGCCGTGTCGCAGTAGAAATCTCTGATTTTGTGGCCTAATGAGCCGAACCATGCGGTGTCTAGCTGGGTTGGGTTTGATTGTCGCAACGGGGCGTATGAGTGTTATTTTTTTGGCGCTTTTATGGATTGCGCATGTAAAAAATTATGACATATTTAACTTTTATGCATATTTACAGTTAATTTGCATAAATAGTCGAAAATTGAAAATGAATATCTGAGGCCACAGCTCTCGCATCTAAAATTATGCAGCTGAAATTATTATTATTATTATTTTGCCATTAAAGCGACAGCCTCGAACGAAGCTAGAGTGGCCTGGCCATCGAAGCACCGAATCTGTGATTTGGGTGTGGATATTGGGTGGCATATTCAAATTCCAGATTCCAAATTCCAAATTCCAAATGCCAAATTTCAATATTCAGAATTCAAATTTCAAATGATGCAATAAAATTCACGTTAGCCAACATTGGGGGGAGCAGACTTGCTGCCCAACTCAATTCACTCTTCAATTTAAACGGCGCGACGTTTAGCGTTTTTGTAGTGAATTTTCTGGCGATTTAATGCACAGATTGCTGCGAGCCAAAGCCCAATGATAAATTGCATGTATTTCTATTTATAAACGTAATTGCTAATCCTACCTGAAAACATAATCCACCCACTTGGCGACGTGGCCTGACGCCTCGGTAATACATCATCTTTATCTGGTGACCAGGAAGACCCCCGAAGAACAATGCCAAAGGCGGAAGCCGAATCTACTTCTTGTACACCTCCCTGGCTGTCCGCTCCGGGAGCGGAGAAAGGCATAAACAATGGCAAGACTAGACATGGCAGCAGGAAAAACAAATGAAAACAAAACCAGACTATTTGTCAACGCGAATGAAGCCATTTATTATCCATCATAAAACTTGTATTTATCGCTAAATGTAGACAGACGGACAGACAGATGGATGAACGGGACAGAACGGAACGGGCCGAGACGAGACGAGACGAGGTAAGGCAAGTGCCTGCCACGCGTTGCACTAACGCTGGCAAATCCCACGAGGAGTTACAGCAACAGCAACAGCAGCAGCAGCAGCAAAATGACGACAAATCCTGGCAGACGACGAGTAGTTTGTGTGTGTGTGCGTGTGTGTGTGTGTGTGTGTGTGTGTGTGTGTGTGTCAGTCAAACAAACAATGCGATGGTAAAAATAAACGATGCCTCGTCCAACAGCCAATGGCTTTGAAAGGGGGATCAGCAAAGCGGGGAGGCAAACGGATAGAGGGGAGGCACACAGAGCACGCAGTGTCAAGGCAATAAATCATAAAGCAGCCGTTGCCACTGCAGATGCCATGCCATGCCATGGAGCTGCCATTGGACGCTGGGTACGTGAGGCATGCCACGAAATTGGAGCATGTGCGTCGCACAACGGCGATGTCGCTCGACTCGCTGAATTGTCGCTGAAAATCACGTAAAAGTATAAAAATGAAATCTGTTTACAGGCATTGCACGCCCAGTCCCCCTTCCATCTTATTCCACTTCCCCTGCCCCCCCTTACCATTGGCTAGCAATTGGAACTGTATCGTTAGCCGACTGGCAACTTCGCTGTCTTGTCAAAAGTCGAGCCGCACGTCGAATAAATTTCAGTTTGGCGCTGAAATATTTACGCAGCAGCCAACGCGCCTCAATTCCCAGGAACAGGCAATAAGACTCAACCACGAGCCACCAGTAACTCCAAAGCCAAAGCCAAAACTAAATCTAAAGCCAGAGCCGAAGCCGAAGCCAAATTTGAAGCCAAGCCCAATGAAAAGCGTAACCTAAAACCACAAAAAGAAATTCGCGCATATGCGGCTAATAAACTAACCAAACGAACAGACAGTTGCAGATCCGGTCGCAGCTGCAGAAACAGAGATAGAGATAGAGATAGAGATAGAGATAGAGATAGAGATTGTGATACAGGATACACACATACCAGATACAAGATAGAAATGTTGAACTTGAACTGCACTTCGAACTGACGCTTGATGAAAAGCGCAAAATGTTGTCAAGTGTCAGGTTATTGTGGCTGAAATGGATTTATTAAGGCTCCCACAAATATGTGTGCATCTGTTTATATTGTCAATTAAATAAAAAGCTCAATAAGAACAATTTGTTATTTAAATTTTAATGAACTTCTCACCTGAGTGACTCGTTTATACGATGACTGACGTCAAAAATTGGCTCTTGTGTTAAAAATAAATCGCGAGATAGAGCGAGAGTCGAACACACACAGGAAACACGCAGTTGAATCGGAATGAGAATTAAATAAAATTTATGAAATTTTTACTGATAATTCATTTATTTAACGCTGCCAATGAGAATTCATTTCACTGCCGCTTTTTGCTGCATTTCCCATCAGTCTGCTCGTCTATCTGCCTCTTCGTCTCACTCTTGGGTTATTTTTAATGGCATTTTTTTTTTTTTTTTTTTTTTGGCCAGCGTGGAATTCTGACGCAGAGCAGCAAAGCCACGGGCGATGAGCAGCTGGAACCGCAAATAAAACAAAATACGAGGGCCCAAAGAGGCAAGCGGCAAGCGGCAAGTGGCAAGTGGCATGAGAGACGAGACAGGGGGCAGGGAGCAAGCGGAGGCTGTATGCCGTATGGCAAATAAATAAATTTGTCAACAAATGTGGCATCCAATGTTGCGTCGTGTGTGGGAGAAGGGGCACACAAATAATGTCGACAGTTGCGCATTCATTTTGTTTCACTAATTAATAATTTTTCTCCTGCTCTCGTTGTTGTTGTTGCTGTTGTTTCTCTTTTCTTATTATTATATGTTAGTTGTGGTTAATATTATTTCAGTGTTTGTTGCCGCTGTTGCTTGTTGTCGTCTGTCGCCTGTCGTCTGTCGACTGGTTTATTGGCCTATTAGCGCAGCATTTAAATGGTAATCAAGGCGTGTTTGGACATTCAGGTAAGCCAGAAGTCACGCAAAGTCACAATTGATGGGCCAAAACAACAAACAGGACCAAGAGTCTCCAATGGGCCGACAGTAATGACCAGAGAACAGAGCAAACAAAACTTGGCAAGTCCCATAAACAAAAGGCCCAGCGTGGAGCTAAAGCCGGCACGAAGGAGGCTTAGCAGGAGGAGCACGAGAACGAAACGAGAGGGAGCCGGGGGCACGGGGGGAGCATGGCAAATTGAAAACGAAAAGGAAATCAATTGATGTGTAGCGACAATCGATATGCCGAAGTCGAGGTGTGGCCCAGTCTGCCAACAATTGGTTTGGTTTCGGGTTCCAGTTGAGGCCAAAAAACACAAGCGTCTGTGCCACAAGCATTGGGCGAAAGCAGAAGAAGGGAGAGTTTGTCGTTCTTCTGCTTTGGCACGCCCTTAAACCGCACAGTGGAAGCAACAAGGAAGGAGGCTACAGAGTCCAGGATCGAGGGTCGAGGGTGGTTGCCCTGGTACCCGATGGTTGCAGCAACATATGCAGAGAGTGTGTGAGAGAGAGAGAGAGAGAAAGGGAGAGGCAGAGACTTAGTGGGGAAGATAGGTAGAGCAGCAGCCGGGAGACATATGAGTCTATCCACTCGGTGTTATCCTGACAACGTGATTGAAATTTATGACTGGCAAAAATACTATACGCAGTCAAAGCCAAAGCCGAAGCAACAGCAACAGCAGCTGTGAAAAAAATACACTTCTTAGAGTGAGATAGAAGCTAGGAAAGAGCAGAGTGAGAGAGAGAGTGAGAGAGAGAGGGAGCGGGAAGCACGTGAGCTGCATATGTTTACGGTGAGCATTCCTAGTTGGCTTTGGTTTCGTTCTCTGTGCTCTATGAGAAATGGCACTGAATAAAAAGCACTTGTACGCATTAAAACCTAATTGGGAATTTCCATAGTTCATATGCCATTTTCTCTAACGGTTCCCATCCATGTGTGTGTTAGTGTCATATCTGCTTTTTTGTTTCTCTTTTTCTCTGTGTGGCATGTTCTACATATTTTGGCTTGCAAAATGTCACACACAGCCAACGATGCCCGTTGAGTCCGTCAAACGTTGTCCAATGCCGCCGTTGTTGCTGTTGTTCTTGTCGTTGTTGTTGTTGGTAAAGTGGATTTTGTGCTTGGCTATGATAAATTGAGGGACTGCTGCTAACCCAGACCAAGCGTATGGTCAGCATTAGAGAGGCAACGTCATCGCTTGGAAAACCTCCATGCACATCGCCCCATAGACATCAAGGTTCACAACCAGGGCCAAGAGCTGCACCAGAGAGGATGATGAGGCAAATCGGGGCTGTGAGAGGTGGATGATGAGTACAGAATGAATGGGAAGTGGTCAAATGTCATTTGCAGCTTGACAAAACTCAACATGGGGGTGCACAGTGGAACTAAACACGTATTTTACCACAGAATATGCTGGATGCGGTTATTTGCTACTTCTTGCCAATGTTCATGCGATTATCCCTCGTCTCTTTATCGAGTCGTATAGCTTTGCATTGTCTTACACGAACTTTGTCATATTACAAGTAATTTTATCAGTCGCAAACTCTAAAGCCAAAGAAATAATTGACTTAACTGATAACTGCAAGCTGTACCTGGGCCAAAAGCCAAGTGTCCTTATGGCTTTACTGCAATGTCCTTGGCACGAACTTCATATGCAGACTCAGCTCCAGATCGAATGCGGAGACATTTCCCGCAGACTCCTATTCCCCGAGATAAGCAAAGCAAGTATAAACGTCTTCCTTCCTACCTCGCCACCTCCCGATTGGGCTTTGATTTATTGTGTGCGGCTCAGAGTTGTGAAAAGGCTGTCCTGGCGTCTCCAGTCTCGCCCGGCACGCGCTTATCAAAGCCGTCGGGACTCGAGGGGGGACTACAAAATTTATTTATTTGCAATGACTTTGAAAAGAAACTTCGACCGTTGCGTTGGGCGAGAGCTGAAACTTTCGACCTGCGTGCGCATCGATTAGAAAACTTTTCTGTCGTATCTCGTCCCTATGAGGACAGCCATGAATGGGGGAAGGGGAAGGGGATGGGGATGGGGATCACAGCGAATTGGCCAAGTTGTTAAATAATTGCGTTGAGCATTTAGTCCTCGCCCACGATGCGTATGCGACATATATCAAGGACTCTGGCACTGCAATTGAGCAAAAATTGTGGAGGGAATGATCCTACTGTTGATGGTACATACGTGGCCAGGATTAGCTGCGAAGTTTGCCAGCAGCTTAGCGGCACTCGAGTGGATGAGTTAATTGTGCGAATGTCAAGACAAATTGCGTTAATGCGCCAAGCGCACAAAGGACACAAGCAACTTGACTCGATTCGAGTCGACTCGCCTCGCTTCGCCTGGCCTCGCTTTGACTAGGACAAAGTTGTGCATGTCCTGGAAAAATCCCATAAGCAAAGGTCAGGCATGAGGCTGATTGCAATCGCGGAGCTCCTGATAGCGTTGTGTGTGAGCGTCGCAAAAGTTTTTAAAAAGTATTTTAAGCAAAATTTATGCAAACCGCAAAGCAAAATGGCAGCAAAGCAGCCTTGGTACTCGGCATTCTGCACTCAAAGGACATGCCTAATCCCCGAGTAATCAAACTTTGGCAATGCCAAACGAGACAAGCAGCGAAATAAGCTGCAAACTGGAAACTGAAAGCTAAAAGCGGAAAGCCAAACACAGGACAAAAGGCGGCTGCCAGAATCTCAGACAAATTGCACAACGCGAGGGGCCAAAGGGGGTATGATATAAGTGGGAAATCTTATATATCACTGTCTCTCTCGTATGTTATGTGAGGGGAAAAAACACTTTTCCAATTAATGAAATCTCTAAACTGCCATAAATTTGCCCAGGCGCAAATAATTAAATTGCGTTGGCTTCACGCCTGCACACGACTTGTTGACTTCTATGCCCGAATGTGTGTGTTTGTGTGTGTGTGTGTGTGTGTGTGCGTGCGTGTGTATAAGTGTGTATGTGTGTAACTGACATGTCTGACCACTTCCACATCAAACCATGGCCAGGCCGCACACCACAAATGGCGGCTCTTGCCGGTCAACGCGTAAGCCGACAAATCGACAGGCTTTGCTAATAAGCTCCACCCAGCGCCTAGGGTTGCCACAGAAGTTATGACAAGGGCAGTAGCTCAATTGTAATAATTTAATTAGACCTACATCACACAGCTGAGAATAGCTTTACCAAATTATATTTCACAGTACGAGTAATTTCTCGCGCAACCCTCGTGGCCAATTTTATATAACACTCGTTCAGTTAATTTTATTATTATTATTATTGCCAAATTATATTTAAATTTATAACAAGAATGAAATCAACGTCATGACACACTTCAAGTAATTTCTCTCGCAACCCTCGCGACTAGTTTTATATCTAATTCTAGTTATGCGAATTGCTTTACGAAATTTTATTTTAAAATACGAAAATCAAATTAAAATCAAGCTATACTTTAAGCAATTGCTGGTGCAACCCTCGCTATCCAATCTTTATGATAACTGTATAGTTATCCTTTGCCTATATCAAGTTCCATTTCAATTTACAAAATCATATTAAAGTCCAGCCGTACTTTGAGCAATTTCTAGTGCAGCCCTCGCCTTACATCTTTATAAAATATTCAGTTAATCAATTTATTTTGTTTCTTGCACTCACCTGGCTGACACTGGCACTCGCCGTTGACACCTAGGCTGCCGCCTCCTTGTCCAGCTGCCACAGCAGCAGCAGCTGCAGCTGCCTCTGCCGCCTGGCGGCGCTGCTGACGTCGATTCAGTTGCAAGTGGGAGACATCGCGACGCAGGCGATGAAGCTCGCGACGCACATGGAGCGCCAAGTGGTCGGATGAACCGTTGTCGTTGCTGTTGCTGGGACTGGCAATGATCTGGGCCTGCTCGGCTGGCCAATGGATGAGTTGTTGCTGCTCCAGGCGCAACTCCAGTTCGACAATGCGTGCATCCAATTGTTGCAAGCGCTGCAGCCGCTGCTCGAGGCGCGTTTGTCGCACATTCGCGTAGAGGGCGAAGCTGAAGGCGCACAGGCACAACACATAGCAGGCGATGTGCAGCAAGGACATTAACTGGACTGTGTAACGCGGTCGCTCCTTGCAACTACCTGCTGCACTTGCTCTTGCCCCCGATCGCTGCTGACAGTTGGATGACAAAGGCGCTGCAAGGCGACTAGTTGCATTTGTTGCATCCGCTGATGCGGCTGTTGCACTTGCAGTGGCAATTGCTGCTGTTGTGGCACCATCGATTGTGGCATGGCCAAGCAACATGCGTTGCTGCTCCATTTCGACTGTGGATGCTGTAGCTGACGTTGTGGATGCTGTTGGTGTCCTGCTCGCAGTGTTTGCCTCATTGTCGCTCATTGCCGTTGCCGTTGCCGTTGCCGTTGTCGTTGTCGTTGCCGCTGCCATTGTCCTTGGACTGTTGGGATCGCCGCTGAGCGGCACTTTGTGTTTTCGCATGCTGCGATTGAAGACTGTTTTCTGTTCTAAGCTAATGCTGTGAATTTTTCTCTTGATATTCCTGCTCTCGATGATGCTGTCGCTGTAGCTGTCGCTGTCGCTGTAGCTGTGCTTAAGTGCGTCCTTGTGGCATCACAGAAACACATGTGTGGCAGTGCAACACAGCTGCTCGTTCTTTTGGCCAATGCTCGTCCTTGTCGATGCTCTATTTTGTTGCGCTATTTGGCCAGCACATATTGTTCTTCTTGTTGACGCTTCTCCTTAGCTTCTGCTTCTGCTTCTTCTTGCTTTCGCCTGGCCACGGCATGTGAGCCGCATACAAAAGCTATGCGGCCATGGACTGCCAACGGCAGGGGAGAGGGATAGGTTTGAGTTGGAAAAACTAGCTGCGTGCTTTTCGGATGCCACTTGTGCCACTTGTCAAACTCTTGCCACTTGCCGTTGTGGCTTTTGTTTTTGTTGCCGCCTTTGCTGTTGTTGCTGTTGTTGTTGTCTTGTCAATCGTCACAGCAGCTGCTTCTGGGCTTCCTTCTGGGCTCCTTGACAAGTTTTCTCTGCACTTTTATATATATATTTTTTACTTTTTTGCGCGATTTTTACTTGTTCTAGAGCCGCTCTTCACATTGCAACTTATTTAGTTCTCGAGCGCTTTTCACTGCAACAAAATAGAAAAGGGGAGAGAAAAGTGAAAAAGTGAAAAAGTGAAAAACTGCAAAAAAAAAAACGAAAAACAAAAAAAAAAGGAAGGAAGGAAAAAAAGTTTATGCGAGTAAAAGTTTGTCGGTTTCTCACAGAAATCGGTGGAGGCGTTTGCCGCATTGGCCATGCTTGAATTATGGCAACTGGACCTCGTCGACACATTTTCAATAATGAAGCAAGGAAGCGAGAAGGAATAGAGTAGAGGTTGCCAGGACGATATCCTTGCAGTGACTACGGGGTCTACTGGGCGCTAACTTCGTTTTAAGTTCAACCAGCCGTGTTTAGCGGCTCTCAACACAACAGCAACAACAACAGCGAACAAGAACAAATTGTACTCGTAGTACCTCCACTTGTTTGCAAACTTTTTTGTAACTGAACAACAACTGGAAAAACAACGACAACATCGTCAACTACAGCGATGAAAAGCAGATGCTATTGAGTGGCTCTGAAAGTATTTGACCGGCAGAGTTGACGTGTCAAAAACATTTGCAGCCTTCATTTGAATTGGGTGAAACATTGTAGCGATTGCTGAGGGCCAAACGGACAATATAAAAGCCATAAATTATGCATGAAACATGCTAAAAGCGAATCCCGGAATAAATATTTAAAACTTAAACAATACTTCGAAAATACTTCCGTTTCAATAACAATTCTTAGGTCATATCTGCAGCAATGACCTTTGCTCTCGGCAAAAACAGTAAAAAAACAACTATTAAGTATCTTAATTCAAAGGCCATTATTAAGAATACATCACTCTGGATTACACAAGTAAGCACACACAGTGTGTATGCGTACGTGTGTATTGCGCAATCATGCGGCAACAATAAGACGGAGAATTACTCATAAAACTCGAAAGCAATCCTATGAAAAGCGAACCACTCTCTGCGCCACCGCAACCACAATACTAAAATTGAGCATAAAAGTCAAAAGGTCAATTTCAAAAAGAAAAGACAGGCCAAGCAACAACAATGGATCGGGTGCAAGTCAATGGAATGTTTGGTACACCCTAATAAAACTAATTGAAAGTCTTGTGCGCTGTGAAGCCAATAATGCCAATAACGACGGACAACAACTGGAAGGCAATGAAGCTTTTAATTTAACAAATAAGAGCGAGCCAAGCCAGCAGACAGAGAGACAGATTGACAGACAGACAGTCATAGAGGGAGGGAGGCAGTCAGAGAGTCAGTCAGTCATTTAGTTGGTGAAAAGTCCGAATGAGTTTTTGCTTTTCTTGTTGCTTTTGCGCTGACATTGCAATTGGACATTCGTGCAAATATCATTGAAAGAAGCGAGAGGTTAATGCTTTTGGATGCTAACTCAATATAAATAAATTGATTTCGAAATTTCAACAGCTTGACGCGCAGCTTTTGTCAATTACATGCGATCCCGATCCCAAAGCGGCGCAAGGAAGGGCAGCGCTAAAAAGTATGCTATGAATTTTTGTGCGCACAAATTCAATTATGTTGTCGGTCATGAGAGTAAGAGGCATACACACAAAGAAAGAAAGAGAGAGCATATGTGTGAAAGTATGTAAGTGTGTGTGTGTGAGTGTGTGAGTGTACATTGAGTGCACATGTGTGTGTCCGGCTGGCAATTGAAAAATTTGATTTCGAATTGAAATGCAAATCAAGGAAAATAGAAATGGCATTAGCCCAGACGAGGTCCACTGGGCCAATTGAGTGCTGCCTCAGAGCGAAGCTCTTCTAACTGGGCACAATGTTGAGTTAAGTGTTGCACGTATACACACTCTATACACACATGACTCTGTGTGGGTGTGTGTGTGTGTGTGTAAAGCAGAGAGCAAACCTAACTAAAGGGCAACCAATGGCTGTAAAAAGCTCAATTGCAATGCATTCAAAAGGATTATTGTCCTTATTTATTTTGCTAAATTTATTCGTTACGCACAAATGCGCAAACCAATATACACACAACACACACAACACACATAACACACACAGACACGCACACTCAGACGGTCAACCGGTGGAAGGAAAATGAAAACATGAAAGAAACAGCACACATAACACGAGGCCAAAATCAAAGCAAATAAACAATAAAAATAATCGGGCCGTTAGCAACACATGCGCATTCTTCATCATCATCATCAACAGCCAGAGGCAGCAGGCAGCAGGCACCAGGCAGCAGGCAGTCGACGCCTCAACAACCACCGGTCACATCACATCGATAGCCAACTTTATTGTTGCCACTACAAAAGTACAACAGCAACAAGAACAACGAACAACGAACCCAAGACACTCAACATCTTCGGGCTACAAAGTCGACAATCCTTGGGAGGCCTGAAGGGAAAAGTTGGGGGTAATAAATAGTTGTCGTGTCATATGAAAAATGCAAGCAGTGTTTAAGTTTTTCTTTTGCCTGCCAGTCTCGCAACTATTGCCCCACAACCACCCAACCACCAGCACTCACCACCCACAGACATTCTCAGGGTGGTGCTGCCAATTTTCGCCAATGCCCGACCCAGAATTTCTTGCTGCTTCATTGCCAAAATTGAAAAAGCGAGGGGCAAATGCTGGAGAAAGGGCGCAACTTTGTACGACCGACGATAGATGAAAGCGAACCCAATTCTCAATATCATTCACTGTGCAACATTTACAATCATAATCTAATCACACACTGTGCTTACCTCAGCAATGAAAAGTTACCGATTAGATAAAGTAAGTGTGGAAGTCCTCAAGTAAAGCATGTAAAAGTCTATATTTCGGATCTCACACTTTAAGCAAAAGTAATACTCTCTTCCACTGCCTGTGTCTCTCTCTCTCTCTCTCTCTCTCTCTCTCTCTTTGCTCTGTGCCTCTTTTCCCTTCCTCTCTAAACTAAAGTTTAGTAGAATATAAAGTAACTCATTTAGATCATCGTCAAGGAACTAAGCTACTAGTGTCGTAAACATCATATAGGCATATGATACTTCCTTCTTCTCTATCTTCTCTCTCTCTCACTCTCTCTCTCGCCTACACTCGCATTTCTGCATCTGTTTTGTTAAAGGATCTATAACAATTTTGTGACCTCTTTGGTGCATGGGTAAATGATGTTCCTTCCTTGCTTTCGTCCAATCTTGAGTTTTCTTTTGCCATGGCTAACATACTGAGGCTCTAGTTGTTGTTGTTCTTCCTTATGTTCGTGCTATTTCCTTATAATTTTTACAGCTTCTTTTGCGGCTTCGGCTGCTCGCAGAGATGTTGTGCATGTAGTGGTTGCCTTGCTTGTGGTGCGATGCTGCTGCCATTTTCTCGGGGTTTTTATGAGCCGACTTCATACATACTATTAGTGCTATTCATTCTTGTCATAGTTGTTGTTGTTGTTGTTGTTGCTGCTGTTATTTTTGTTGCTCTGGTCGTCATTGTAGTTTTATGTGCGTTGTTTTACAACACTGTCACCACGCCCACGCCATGCTTCGCTCAAGAGCTTGCCCTTGGAGGAAATTACTTAATTTCGGAATTCCAATTTTGCACTTAAGACTCGAGAAGTGAACGAGCTGGCAACATCCAACATCTAGCGCACCTACTTGCAACAATAGACTCTGTGTGTATGGGTAGGTGCGGGGATGTGTAAAATCTCGCTTACACATGTTGTGACTTTTAAAAATTTCCGGAATTTTTGGCACGCAATGTTTGCTTTTGTTTACCAGCTACGCAAGCATCTCGGCGAGTCACCAACTCCTGGCCCCTCTCCCTGCTCCCTACCCATTGGCTGTTTATTTCAAGCAAGTACAGCATAGTCTGTGTGTGTGTTTAAGAGTGTGTTTTCATTGTTGCTGATGCAAAGAATTGCACCAACAGCAAACAACAGAGCAGCGTCAGCAGTTGCAACCACAACAACTGCTTACAACGGAACATAAGTTTAAGTAGCAGTTTCTTCTTCTTACACTTCGCGTCAGATTCGTGAGGAAAACTTTAGAATTAGCAGAATCCAGGGAACATACATAAGTAGGGAAATATAACACTTAAGTAAAGAAATTATTAAACTGATTACAAAGTTTATCTGCATCACTTGACTTTAAAATGAAATTTTTTTTGTGCTAAAACGAAAAGTGTTGTGATAATCAAATTTTATTTGAAGTAAAAAAATAATATTAATTATATTTTGCATTATTAAGTTCAGCAACAAAGGATTTGGGCAAAGTAATAAATGTCTCTCTTTCTTGTAAATAAACAGAATCTTAATTGTATAATTTTAAGATCGCAATTAGGTTTTTTATTATATTATTCCAGCTTTTGATAAATATTTATACATTATATTATATTATATACATTAAATTTATGTATTTTGCATATTTATTCCACGGAGCCGCCAATAGATCCTTTAGTTTTCAGCAGATCTTCAGCTCAATAAATGCCAATTAGCCATACACCTGTCGGCGACAATTTGTTATACACACATACACACACATTTGTGTGTGTATAGCTTAACAAAGTTTGCGGAAGTCAGTTAAACAGTAATGAAAGCAGCCAAGGCATACAGAGATAGAGAGAGAGAGAGAGAGTGGAGACAGACAGAACGACAGGGAGAGATGGAGCGGTTACACACTTTCACCATTATCCTTGCTGTTTGTTCGGCTTGCTATGCTCATATTTGCACCTGCAACACAGGAGGCATTCTGCAACACTTAGTCAAAGGTGGCCACATACACACAACACCCCGCTCGCCCTCTCCTTGGTACCACCCCCGCCGTGCGGTAAGCGAGTTTGTTAAACAGTGTAAAGTTACACGCAACTAAGCACTTAACTGCACAAAAGCTCAGCGAGTAGCAGAGTGCAGAGCGCTGAGAACAGAGAGAGAGAGAGAGAAAGATAGAGAGAGAGAGAGAAAGAGAGATATATAGAAAGAGAGTTAGTGGGGAGGGGGAGGAATGGCAAGACCAACAGCAAACAGGCAAAAACTATATAAAACTTGTCTCGATGCCGACGTCGACGTCGACGTCAACGTCAACGCCAGCGACGAGACATGCAACCTTGCAACCTTGGAGTGGACAACGGCAACGACTGAAGTTGTATTGCGTGCGTTTTTATGAATGAGTCGAGTCCGGGCAGCAAATGTTAATACGCGACCCGACCCCGCTGAAAGGTCGTCCACAGGGTCAGACTGCCAACTGGCAAGTGGCAACTGGTTGGTTGACCAAAGGCACCATTGCAGGGTGCACCACCAAGTGAAAGGCAGTGCCTTTCACTCAGCTCTACTTCATCCAGAAGCTTAGGCGCAAATTGAAGCGCAACCACAACTTGCACAGGACTCGTCTGTGAAGTATGTGTGTGTGTGTGTGTGTGTGCATGTGTGTAAGTGAGTGTGTGCGTGTGTGCGTGCTCATGTTGCTGCCACAGACTGTGGCACACTGCAAAAGGGCAAGCAATGTAAACAGAAGCAACTGAACATTGACAAGTGGGCAAGGACATGAGAAAGTGGCCTGAATGGGATTGTGGTTAAAAGGTCTGTTTGGCTTAAAGACTGGGAAACAGCTCATCAAATCTCAAATATCGAAAACTATGAGAGTCTTGTGAGTACAAAGTAGTCTGAAATCAAAGTAGAATAACAATGCAAATACGTTTCCATCTGATATTGAATGTTGAGTATGGTCATAATCTGGGCTTAGAATTGGCCGTAAACTGTCTGCAATGTGGCAGCAGGTAAGCAACAATGCAGCACGGATGAAGAGCAACAAGGTTGCACGTAACTTAATTGACCAGTCTCTGTTGCAGTGCAAGCGGAAAGGGAATGATAAATGTCGGCTATTTACGGGGGGAATATAAAACCGCTTTATTCACTATTTTGGCCCGGTCTTTAAGTTATTTACAGTCTGCCACTGGTCGCAACTTGCCCCTTGTCTCTGCCTGTGTATTGCAAAAGTGCAATTTTTCAGCGGGTGACACGATGTCGCCTTGTAGCTTGTCTCTTGTCTCGTGTCTCGTATCTCTCGTCTTCCGTCTTCCGTCGCTTTTCTCCCCTCTGTCATCCCTCGTCTCTTTGCTGCTGCATAATTGCTTTGTGGTTTGAGGATTACATATACTCGACTCGTACTTCTTTGCCAGCTTCTAACTGGCTGGCAGACTGTCTGGCTGGCTGGCTCGTCTCTGCTGACTGCTGACTCACTTAAGGCCGCGTCTCTGCTGCCGTGTGCCAAGCTAAGCCATGATTTGCGGCAACCGCCAGTGGCGGCTGTTAAGCCTTAAATGCATTCAGCTCATTTAATTTGCAATGCGCAGCAGAAATCTCAACCTCTCTCTCTCTCTCTCTCTCTCTCTCTCTCTCTCTCAGTATCTCTCTCTTTCGGTCGTACTCTTTCTGTAGCTATTTTTAATATCCTATCTCTACATTTTGCTCTCGCTTTACTTCTGCTGCATGTGGCAAATTATATCATTAAGTTAAAGTGAGCGGCGGCTGGCAATTTGCGAGATTCGAGCTTCCAGCTTCCAGCTCCCAACTGTCCCCCATTTTGAGCGCTAATTTCTTAATTTTCACCTTCCGCTTTTGCGATGGAAAGTAACTAGCTACAGACTCTTGTTCCCTATCCACAACCAGGGCAGCACCCGTAGCTCTGTCCACAGCCGTGTGAAGCCCAACCCCTTCCATCACCTCCCTGACTGCCCAAAAAATCATTTCCGTATTTTCTATAACTATTATTATTATGACTTTTATTGTTATGCTCAACTGTTTGCCGGCGGCTGTTGCTGCTGTTCTTGTTGCTGATGTGGTTGTTGTTGCTATTGTTGCTTGCTGCTGCTTGCTGCCGCTACAGCGGTGGCTGCTGTTGGTGCTGTTGCTGCTGTTGCTGCTGTTATCAACACCACCGACAATGGCGCGCTGCTCCCCCAAGCCAACTCCAGGCTGTGCAAGCCACTGCCCAGTTCCAACCCCCTTTTGATTACTGTTCTTGTTGTTAATGTTGTTGTTGCTGTTGCTGTTGCTGTTGCTGCTGTGGTCGTTGTTTTTGTTTTTGTTGGTTCATTCGCGCGTTAAATGTGCGGGGACAGTAATGGAGCGGGGAAGTGGCAGTGGCAGCGGGAGCGGGAGCGGGAGGTGGTTGAAACCCCCTTCTATTCGTTGCTGCTCTTTGGCTCGATGGCCGTTTCGTGTTCAATTTAGCGTCATAATTTCGTTCATTGCATGGACTCTTTTCACTCTCGGGCACTTCCCTAACTCTCCACTTGCCCCAATCTCCACAGCCGCCCACCGTGCCGCCCTCTTGTGCCCTGTCAGCATTGCTGTCAAGTGTTTTGTTAAGTTCATCAAAATTGTCGCTGCCGTTGCCGTTACCGCTGCCGCTGCTGCTGATGCTGCTGATGTTGCCGATGTTGCTGCTGCCACTTAACGCAATTTTCAGTTGAGGCAGTTGAGGCTGTTGAGGCAGATGCGGCAGTTGGGGCTGCTAGGGCGGTTGCGACTACTTGACTGTCATTCATACTCGCACACTCGGTACTCGTATTCATTCACTCATTCATTCATTCATTTCACGCCATTTACAGTTACAATTAATGCTTGCTTGCCTGCCGCCCGCATCCGAGTTGATTTTGGGGCCTTCAACATCAAAGCAGCCTCCCCCTGCCCAAGTAACCCCTGACCTTTCATACCCCTCTCCCTCTCCCTCTCCCTCTCCCTCAACTCACCTTAACCATCTTATCATTCAGCTATCAAGGCAACAGAAGCTTGCATATTTAATAAAAATAAAGTTCATAAAAAAGTCAAAAAAAAAGAGAAGCAAATCCGGTTGACGGGCCAATTGCCCTCGGGGAGCATAAAAGGGTCGTCGTCGTCGTCGTCGTCGTCGTTGTTGTGTGGCAAAAAGCACAACCTTTGCGCCATCAAGTAACATTCAGCATTCAACATTCAACGTTCAACATTCAAGATAAATAAATATTTTTGCTAGGCAACCGGCAGAGTTTACACCTTACTTGTCCGCCTCTGGGACAAGCCTCGTCCCGCCCCTTCTCCGACCAACTGTCGCCCACCTGTCTGCCTGCCTGCCTGCCTGCCTGGGATACTTTTGGGATGCTTTCGGTCAGCTGGGACCTGTCATAAAGTATGTTAAATATTTGTTGAGCGAGGTGCGTTTAGTAATTTAAGGGGCAGAGTGTTCGGGGTTCATTAGATTTGCGCTATCAACTCAATTTACAGGCATGCAGAAGAAAGAAACAGGATGAACGAGAGAGAGAAAAGAGAAGAATGAAAAAGAACGCAGCAAATGCAAAAGCATAAGCAACAAATCAACGAACCAACTGGTCACACTGGCTAAGCTTTAGATGGCAATGGAGTTGCTGTAGTTGATGCTGTTGCTCGTCTTCTTTTAACATGACTAGAAACTGTGACTGAGGCTGCCAGAATTTCAATACTCCACCGTTTGATTCACTTTTCTTTGCTTCGTTTTTTGGCTTCGACGGCCAAGCGCCTAAAAGTGCGCTTTGTATTCGCTTTTTTTCAACTTTTTATTGGTTTTATCTGCATTTGATTTGCGTTTTATTCCTTTTGTCATTTGCTCAACCTACCACCCTAATTTCTTGTTGTTGTGCTACAAGTTTTGCATACAAAGCACACACACATACACACATACACACTCGACATGGACAAGGGTAAAACATCTCATTATGTACAAACATGTCTACTCTCTGCTTGCATGTACTTACATGTGTAGCTATTGTTGTTGTTGTTGTTGTTATTGTTGTTGTTGTTGGTTTCAGCTTCAGCTTCTTTTATATACTTTGATTTTACACCTTAGCGTTTCACTTCACTTCTGCTGCTGCTGCTGTTGTTGTTGTTTTTGTTGTCGTTGGTACTGCTGCTGCATCGAACGATTTATGCATTTAACATAATTTAATTTCCAAAATACCGCAAGTAACAACAATTTTTAGCTAGCACTTGGCACACAGACACTGTTGTTGCTTCAGCTTTGTTATTGTTTTGCTTTCCTTTTTCTTTTCTTTTTTTCTTTTTCTTTTATTCTTTCTTTACTTTCAAATGGAGAGAATGGGCCTTTAATCAAAAAGCAACAACAACAATAAATGAAAACAAGGAACGCGCGCGGAGGCAGCTCCCAAATACTTGGTTGTAACGGTTGCTGCAGGCGAAATATTCGCGTTACACTTACACTACTCACACACACACACTTAAATAATTCGCCGTACGTTGAGTTTTCTGGTTCTCCGACAATCGCTTCAAATACGAACCGTTTCCACACGTCCGCTCGCAATGCAAGTCGTCGCGCAACTGAAAACTGGAAATGAAACCAAGTTGTTGCTGCTGTTGCGCTGCTGCGGCCGCTGTCGACGTCGCACAGTAGTTCACGTCGGCGTGTTTTTGTTATGAAAATGAAACAACTCTCGACAAAATAAATAGATTTATTTAAATAAAGTATTATTTTCAGTTCTCTTTTTATATTATACATATAATCCTTAGTATAATAAAAAATAGTTCATCATATTCTGTTACATTCAATTTATTTTTAACTTTTCCGCAACTGCGAAATTTTGTTGTACTGTGCATCAGTCAATTTGGCTGCAGTGCTTATGTTCTCTTCTTGCTTGAAGCTGAAGTTGAAGCTGATGCTGCTGATTGGGACCGTTCTCTGCAGTGCAATCGTAATCGTAATCGACTGACGTTTGATTCTTGTCTGTGGTCGCTTAAGCAGAAAGCACAATGACATGAACTGCGTTAAGTACACAATTAAGAAATTAAAATTCTACATTTAATAACATAAAAGTTATGAACAACATATAATTTCAAAAACCCTTCATTCAATTAATAGTTCATTGTGCAGTTGCAACAATAATAAATAGTAAGGTTTCCTCAAATATTTTAACTATAATTAGTTGAAGCCAATCAAAACATTCCATAACACATTTAACTTTATTTATTAGCCTGCAACAATGTTTCATTTGCCACGCATTCCTCCCACCGCTTTCGCTCTCTTACCGGTGTCCGCTCTCTTTGGCGCTGACGCAATTGGTTCTCTTTCTATAGTGCGCTCGCTAAAGCGGTACTGGGTACATTGATAACAGGGTACACTTGTGAAATGGGTACACTTGGGTACTAAATGGCTATATGTCCTGTCAGGCGAGACACTTTGGTACTCCCATTGGGTGCCATACTCATTTCCGGTTTCCGTTGCTTTGTGTGCGTGTAAAATTTGAATTGCGTTGCAAAGTTAAACGCCTTGTGACTTTGGCTTACACTTTTTATGTATATTCTTTTGCGTATTGCAAATTATAGAAAACGCATTAATAGCCAAGGAGAAAGACGTGACGCTGACAAGCCTGGCGGATGTTTGTAATTTCCATGGCGCAACGGCAGAAATCAGACATCAGAGAGGGGGAAGCAAAGCTTGTGTTTTGGAGGCGTTATTGGCTGTGAAAATCAAATTTTGTTTTGAAACAGAAAACTCATTTTATTAGCTCTCAATTGCCGGCAATGAATTTAACTTCCCTTGCAACTGGCTAATCAACGGCTAGGATTGCGCAAGGCAAAGAGTTGAGGGTGCGAGAGAGAGAGGGAAAACAGAGACAGACAGAGCGAGAAAGAGAGAGAGAGAGAGAGGGGAGAGAACGAACCCGAAATTGATAACAAAAACGCACTGCATTGATAAGATAAGAGCAGCTGTAGCTCTACTTTGAAGCTTTGGCCATTAGAAAAATGAAATGAACACGATTAGTCACAATTTGGTTACTTGGAAAGACTGACATGGACGATACCGACTTCTCGCTGTTTGGCTCTAAGAACAAGCACAAGAAAGACAAAGCCGATGCTACGCAAATCGCCAAGACGCCCACTTCGGAGGCGGACCTCGAGCGGATCATCATCTCCCGGCCAACGAGAGATGATATCTATGAGAACTGTCCCCGAACGGGTGTCGCATTGATACTCAATCACAAGGATGTCAAGGGGCAGAAACAACGTGTGGGAACCGAAAGAGATCGGGATGACATAAAACAGTCGCTACTCGGTTTCGGATTCGATGTGCGTTCCTATGATGATCTTTCCTTTGCCGAAATCAACGATTTGCTCAAGGAAGGTGAGTAATACCCAAAATACCAGAGATGACATCAGCGTAAATTGTGTAACTCCGTTTGGCGGTTGCAGTGGCTCGGGAGGATCACAGCCAGAATGATTGCTTTGCGCTGGTTGTCATGTCCCATGGGTCAGAGGGCAAGGTCTATGCCAAGGTAAATAATTCATATTTAATATTTAACATTTCTATCAAATTGCCTAACTCTCACCTGCTAATCTGTTCAGGACATGTCCTATCCCGTGGATCGTCTATGGAATCCCTTTCTGGGAGAGAGCTGTAAGACGCTCGTAAACAAACCGAAGCTCTTCTTCATACAAGCGTGTCGTGGCGAGAATTTGGAGAAGGCTGTGGAGTACAACACATTCACGGTCATGACCAGAGACATGGGACCCCCCGCTGATCCAGTGCCTCAGCCGGTGACCTATGCCATTCCCAGTACAGCGGACTTGCTCGTCTTCTACTCCACGTTTGAGAGTAAGTGCCAGGGCGATTCCCTAGATCTGTTCCTTGCTACCATCGCTTACTTTCCATTGTTTTTATTTTTGTAGATTTCTTCTCGTTTCGCAATGTGGAAGACGGTTCCTGGTTCATTCAGAGCCTCTGCAAGGTGCTCGACCAAGCAGCCTACAATGAGGCTAGGCAACCGGAGGGTGCGGATCTCTTGCGTCTGCTGACCGCAGTTAATCGAAAGGTGGCCTACGAGTATCAGTCCAATACGAAGAACAAGGCCCTCAACCAGATGAAGGAAATGCCCAACTTCATGTCCACCCTAACCAAAACCTTCCAGTTGCGCGTCAAGACAAAGACCTAAGGCCACCACTGAGTCAGCCCCCCATAAAGAGAGCATTCATATAGCATACAAATTTATAAAAAAAAGAGTCTAAATTAAAAACGATTTGTGTTAATAACAATGTTTGCCATTTGTATCTGTATCTATGTGTGTTCAATATATATTTGTATCTGTATCTGTAACTGTATCTGTATCTGTATCTGTATATGTAAACTGTGTATCTGTGTATCGATCGTGCTTTGGCACACTTATCTGCAATTGTTTTTAAGCCTTTGGGAACTGATAACGAGTCGCGGCAGTTACAGTTGGGCGAGGGCAGTTCGATAAGTATCTGAAATTGAACTTTACCTGGTCTTTGTTATTTAGAAGCTATCTTCGTCTTCCACTACGATTGAACTTCTATTTCCTGCATACCTCGTCTTAGGTTGGGTTAGCGAGGGCAGTTTGAGAAGTATATCACGTTTTATTACTGATTGTTTAAGCATGTCTAGACTCTTTTTCTTCTACTGCGATTGAATCTATCTTCCCTGCAAATGATAACTAACGTCAGCGAGGGCAGTTCGAAAAGTATCTGACGTTGCACTTCAATTGCTCCCCAGCTGTCGGCTTTCTTCTTCTTCTCCTGCGATGGAGCTTCCCACCCCCTTCATAGCTCGGCTCAGCAGCTTGCGAGGGCAGTTCCAGAAGTACCAAATAATCTTGGTCCAATCTCTCGCTTTATAACCTATCCAGCGGAAGACTTCCTCTTCCCCCCTTCACCAGTCCTGTTTCATCAACTCAGCTACTCCACGAACACCCCTCGTTTGCATAACTATAGTTAGATAGCGGAAGATAGCAATAACTGCTGTTTAAGTTGTGGCAAGCACTGTTGGTCAGTTGCATTAAACATGCCACGCTTGCCACACTTGCCGCATTTTGGGGTACTTTGTCTGCTGCTGCTGCTACGACTGTGGCAGCTGCTGGCGCTGGCGCCACTCAGCTTTATTTGTGGGCGTGGCGCACGCCTACGTCGCCTGTGGACAACCTTCGCCATGGTGCACTGGCTCGGATTGTTAGCATTATCACCACTGTTGCTGCAACAAAGTGTTGCACTCTACGATGCAACGAATGTGAAGACATCGGCGCTCTTCAGGCGAATCGCACTGGCCACGATGGCTGGCGATTTGGCCATCTCGTTGCTCATCCTGGGAGCCCACATTTGGCAGAGAAGGCGTCTGATGAAGTTGCTCAATGGCTTGACGAGATTGGAGATGAGAATTCGCTTGAGCTGGCGAGCCATATTACTGCTTTGGGTCAAGTTGTTGCTCTCTCTTTACGAGCTGCTGTGCAATGAACCCTTCCTGCGTCAGAATGCCTCACACCTGCCCTGGTTGCAACTGTTGGCTTATGGATTGCAGCTGTATGTGCAACACGTGAGCAGTGTCTTTGGCAACGGCATCTTCGCTGCCCTTCTCTTGATACTGGCCAATATGGAGCAATTGGAGCTGCAGTGGCAACAACTTTACCTGGACAAGTCTCAACATTGGCATTTGCTGCGCTCCGAGCAACGTTTGCTGCAAGTGTGCGAGGATTTCGTTGGGGTCTTCCAGCTGGGCATCTTTCTGCTGGTGATTGGCAACTTCATCAACATCTTGGCCAACATGTACGCCTACATGTTCTACTTTGTGGAACAGCACGGCATTCCCCTGACCATCTCCAACTATTGCCTCATTGTCGCCATTCAACTGTATGCCATCATTCTTGCCACACATCTCTGCCAGCTGCGCCATCAACGCCTGCGCAGTCGCTGCCTGGAGCTGAGCTATTCCCCTCCAGAAATGAGCCTGGAACAGGTAGAGACTCTCTTCAACTGGACACAGTTATTAGCCATTTCTTTCTCCTCCTCAGGCTGTGCTGCCCACTCCCCTCGTGTTGTGGCCTCTCGATAACCTGAAGTTCTCCGTTTTGGGCCTCTTCACTTTGGACAACGCTTTTTGGCTCTTTCTCGTTTCGTATGCTGCCAATTTCATTGTCATCATTCTGCAGTTCACCTTGGAGCATATGAAGCGTTGAAAAGCTCAGTGCAAAGCTTTTGCTTGGTTTCTGCTTTCGCTTAGTGGCGACACACACCTTAAGTTGCTGGCGCCATCTAGCGGCCATTGCTTGTCAGTCGCTTGCATTTGAATTGAAATTTATGCGTTTGCCTCGTTTTGTTGTGAGAAATGTGAAATAAACTGGATAGGAAAGTTGCCGAAAATGAAACGAAACGTGTTTAATTGCAATCTATAATAAGTAAATGTTGATAATAATCCCAGTCAATTAGTAAGTTTCATAATCGGCCACAAATTCTGCACAATTGTGAGCCATATTTCATAGTCTAGTGCCGATCTTAAGGCAACAAACCATATCAAATTGGCAAAGTGAGGCAATAATCAATTGGCCATAAGTCGCTCTTTGGGGATTTCGACAATCCATAGGCATGCGCGTAAGCTCATATTACGCTGCAGTCGAGGAGAGATTTGCATACGTTAATGAACTGACGATGTCGATGTCGATGTCGATGTCTTCCTGCTTTCACTATATCTGCTGCAAACTGTTCGTACAACCCTCGAGCACAGGCATTAGCATAGGCTCGAAGTACAGTAGCCTTCGCACGCGCCAATTTTCCTATCCGCTGGGCGAACAGCGACTACCTCAGTCAATGGTTACTCGATGAGCAACTGCCTCTCCTCTCCCTCTCTCTCTCCCCCCCCCCCACACTTAACAGCTCTGCTGCAATTGCCGCTCAATTGTTATGCAAAGACTATTAACCACAAATGCTGTTGTTGTTGCTGCTGCTCTTCAGATCACTTTTGTTGATGTTCGTTTTGTTAGCTGCGTTCGTTGTTGCATTCTTGGAGCGCATCTTCATCGTGCATCTTTCAGCTATGGCCAGAACCGTTAAGACGCCTATGCATTGACTTTGGTTTGGCTTTGGCTTTGTGTTAGCCAAGTCCATTCATTCTGGCCCGAGGGGTGCCTGCTGTCGATGGAAGCTTATCGCATTACGATTTTCCACTAGCCACGATTTGTTATGTGTGTTTCCCCTCTCTCTCTCTCTCTCTCTCTCTCTCTTACACACTCCACTTCTCTCTCACACTCACGCTCTCTGTGCTCGTCTGCCTCTTGGCCCTGTTAACAGCCAACTGCTAACCAACTGGCCGCATGTCTTGCCAATGGGAATGGACCGTGTTAATGGCCAACTCAACTCAACAAGCGCACCTTGTGCTTTTCCCTCCTCTTTCGACTCTTCCGACTCTTTCTCCCCTCTCCTCTCTCCCCTCTCTCCTTCATCTCTCTTTCGCTCCCTTCTTCTGCTTGCCTGCGTGCTTATGCTTATGTTAATAAGTTTGCTTGTTTATTGTTTTTTATTATTACAAAGCAGCAACTCCAATGTTATTATATCTTTTGTTGCTGCTGTTGCTGTTGGGCGAAGTCTTCCTTCATTTCTCTGCATTACTTTTCTCTCTTCATTTCTTTTCTTTTGATTGCGTTTCTATTCAGTTCGTAGCGCATTTCGGCATTTTGGCTACGCAACATTTAAAACAAAGCCTCAACGGTTGTTGGTGACACTTCTCTTTGGTCCATCAGCTGTAGCTGCCGAACGAACACAATTGTTGACCCAGACAGCGACTCCAGACTCTGCTGTCTCGTCTTCCCCCGGTGCTGCCACTCGTTGCACTTGTTGCAAGCTAGCGAAAAACTAGTCTCATCACATGCTTGCCTAGGTCTAAGCTTGACTCCAAGCTGAGCTGAGCTGCGCTGCGCTGAGCAGAGCTGCGCTAAGTTTGCAGCACGGGAACATCATTCAGTTGTTGTTGAGTTGTTTGCGTTGTCGGTTGTCGGTTGTCGGTTGCCTCTGTTGTCGCTGGTCGGTTGTTCGTTCGCGATGTGAGTGCAATAACTTTTGGATCGAACACAAAACGCACAAACATCTAATAAACCAAGTCGAAAGGATTCGAAAATGAAACGATTTTCAACATTGCGTATACTTAATGTCGCCTGCGTTTACTTTTTGGTTTCCGTATGGGCTCGAACGGGAATTGTGCAAGGCAAGTTGTGGTCGAAATGTCGTTATAGCCTTGTTGGTAAATGTCTGTCTATATGCGTGTGCGTGTGTGTATTAGAGAGTTGTCCAATTGATTCGATTTGTCAATGCAACTTAACTTGACGTCTCTCGCTGTGATGTGTTTTGTCTCCGACGTTTTTTAAATGCATTGGACAACTTGTTTATCTTGTTGGTGGACCGTTAAATAACCTCAATTTGGCTATAATCGTTGTGCATTTACATATGTCTGTGTGGCGATAAGCGTGCGCTAAGGAAGTGTGCCAATTGCCGCTGTTCATGCAACTTGTGGCACACATGCGCCCACCGCAATGGATGGACGGGGTTCCTTCTATGGCAATGCCAAAAACTTGTTGGCCCATTTCCTAACCAGCTGCCAACTCCTGGCACTTGCCATCTTACACACCTTACACACCTTACACACCTTCACAGCGCTGGGAATGTGTCGAAAATGAACAAAAACAAAAGACAAGATAGAAGAAGTCGCCCAACTTCAAGTTGACACGAAGAACAGGAATTACGACTCTTGGGCTGAAGAATGCCGCAATGTTCTAATTAAATCTTAATTTCACTGTGCTGGTGTCTTACTCGGAACATATAAAGTGCTGACCGCTTGAACCCAATCCCCCTTTCCTCTGTCCCCTTTCCATTCAATTGCCCGCAACTGGAATGAAACTCATTATGAGTAGTATTCATAGCCAAGTGGCTAGTGTTTGGCATGAATGTGTATAGCATTTCAATTATAAATCAATTTAATCATAAAATTTAAGTTAAGCGTTCAATCAACCTCAATCACACATTATTAACATTAACATACTTCGATTGATGCGATTGATAGTTAATAGAGATTTTCATTAACATTTTGTTGATCGATTTCCTTCACTTGAAGTGAAGTGGTCATAAAACATAAATAATAGCATATTTATCGCTTTATTTACTTCTACTCGAAAACAATTGAATATTCTCAAAGCAAACTTTAAGCAAGACACTTATTTGTGAGACATTAAAATTAAAATTGCATTACTCCAAAGATAATCTCTATCTGTAGTATAAATTCACAAATAAATATATAAAATTAAATAATAGTTTCTAGAAAATTTGCAAGAGAGAAAAGCAGGAGTCGCATACCCTATAAAGTATATAAATTCTTAATGAGTATCTATAGCCGAGTCGTTTGAGCCATGTTCACCGTTCCATCCAGTCTATGTATGTTCTATAAGTGTTTGGAAGAGGTTTCCTTTAAACACCTGTAAGTTACTAACTTCTATTTCAAACATACATATTTTAGGAGACTGCACAGGGTATTAAACTGTCGCGCTCACTCGACTGATCAACTTGCAGACTTGTTATAGCCGTATCCCTCTGTCCTTATATTTCTATGCCAACTAATCTTTCAGTTTTGAAGCTATCTTCCTGAAACTTGGCACTGATCTATATTTTTATAGTAGTCAGGACATATGTGTAAATCAGATGAATGATACAACTATAGCATATAACAATCGATTCTGAATGAAATACTTTGTTGTTCCTCAAGATATTCTAACCAAATTCCCAAATTAATGCATTTATTAACATTCTATTTATACTATAACTGCATTATTAAGTGCAACTCGGAGGGTATCCAATCTTCGGTAAGCCGAAGATAATCTTTCATTGTTGTTCTCGCTTCAAGTCACAAACATGAATATACAATAATTCTACCGAGTTTTTTGCTCATCCTCAAATCCGTATTTCCGGCACAATCAAGTTGCGATAGACGCTCTACATAGGACTGAGTCTGAGATTGAGACTGATACTGGGAGGGAGATACTTGTTGCATTCGTTTGAGTTCACACCGCGACGAGCTAGAAACTGCAAGTAAATAGAAACTGCAACTCAAAATGCAATAAACTAAACTAAAAGACAACAACAACAACAAAAACAACAACAAGAAATGCTGCAGCAGCAACAACAAAATAATAATGAAATAAGACTAACAATAAACACGTAAAGCCTAAGAAAAGACTCTGCCTAAGACTGTGAAGATTTCACTCCAACAATAATAGTAATAATAACAACTATAGCAACAACAACAATAACAACAACAACAACTGCAACAAACAATGACAAAAGACAAATCTACAAATGATATTGTAGTTTCACGGCGTGTACTAGATGTTCCGAAAAAATGTCAGAAAGTTAACTTCAACGCTGGGGAGGCAGTAAGTCATTCAGTCAGTCAGTCAGTCAGTCAGTCAGTCAGTCGTCAGTCAGTCAGAAGGCTAGAGAGGCAATGCGACAAGTCTCTTTTGTGTGGTTGCTTGTCACTTGGTACAGATTTGGTTGCAGCGCTGACAGGTTGCAAGTACGCTCTGACTGTGGCTCCGACTGTGGCTCAAAAAATGGTTAATTATGTCATGAGGGTGGGAACCGAAACGCAGAAATAATTCGAAGAGTTGCAAAGGCGACAGCTGAATGTGGAAAAGTGTTGCAACTCAGCTGAGGAAAAGCGCAGCGAAATAGTTAGATCAATGGGCGCTGGGGGTAGCAGCGAAGGGGCGTGGAGTGGCGTGGCATGGCAGCCTCAAGTCTCAGCGCCCAGCCACGCGACAAACATAGAAAGTTTTGGCCAGTTGCCAGTTGCAAGTTGCAAGTTGCAAGTTGCTAGTTGCAACCTGCTAGTGGCAAATGGCAAGTTCCTCAAACAATTGCCACAACAATTCGCTTCGCACGTTGCCTTTTAAAGAGATATCCAATTGTTGTTTTCGGTTTCCGTTTTTGGTTCTCAGCCCAGAGCGCAATTAGCATGCCAGCCGAGAGTTGGAGAAACAAACGCAAGATATAATTTGTCAACGTTTTTATTATATTTTAATTTTTTGCTTTGCTTTTTGGGCGTATCTAATTGTAAATCTCATGTTTAAACTGTAACTGCTCCACTTTAGCGACCTCTGCCGGCTGCGCCTTCCACTCGCTAGATGGCGCCGCGTCTGAAAGCGAAGGTGTTCGCTTCATTCGCCTCCGTGAAGATGCCAAAGTTGGCAAGGAAATACTGCGAGTTCAGGCCTACCCCCGCTCCAGCGTTGCCCTCAAAGGGTCCGACGCTAGTGCAGATCACAAGTTCTTCAGTCTGACGGAACATAATACCACCACCTTGGTGGTATCCCTGGCACGTTCCCTGGAGCGTCTGGTGGATCGCGATGTGCCCCGGAATCTGCTCAAGTTTCGCATTCTCTGTGCTGGCAAACATGAGAAACTAGAAGAGGTAGGTTCCCTGCACTTATCCCCCTAGCAATGCCAGCTCATGCCTTGCCCTAACTCTATAGGGTAGCTACCTCTCGATCACGGTCTATATTGAGGATGTCAATGACAATGCACCAGAGTTCCTCAACGTGCCCTACATCGTTGATGTCGATGAAAATACATCAGTTGACAGCATCATCTTTGATGGCGTAGAGGCCTTTGATCGGGATAAGCCCAACACTCCCAATTCGGAGGTACATTTCAGCATGTCGACGGTTCCGGAGCAACTATCAGCCGATGGACGACCGTACTTTGCTTTGAAGAGTCCCCATCGACCGCTGCTAATCCTGAAGCGAGAGCTGGACTTTGACCATGGCATCAGGCAGTTTAAGTTGCCGATCTTTGTCTGGGATCGGGGAACCCCCGCAAATCAGGCCAACACGACGATCACAATCAATGTGCGCGATGTGGATGATCTGCCTCCGAAGTTTACCGAAGGCGTCTATCGGACGAAGATCAATGAGTTCTACCCCATGACCGGAGGGACAATTCGCATTCCCCTCTTCTTTGCCCCGCCGATAATGGCATTCGATCAGGACTCTCTGAATACGACGATTGTCTATGACATCATCTCGGGCAACGAGCGACAACTGTTTCGTGTGAATCCCCACAGTGGGATTATCTATCTGCAAAAGGAGATTGACCTGGAGGAAGAGAGTCTGCCGAGCAATACTATTGTAGTCCAAGTGGAGGCAAGACAAAAAGACAATCCCCTAAGGAAGGCTCTAGCGCGGTAAGTCGAATACGGAAGTGGAAAACCTTCCATTGTTAGTAACATCATCTCCATCCTTAGCATCGAAGTGGAAATCCTCGATCTAAATGACAATGTGCCAGAATTCGAGGCCGATTTCTACAACATTTCAATTGTGGAGAATCTTCCCACAGGATTCAGTGTCCTGCAAGTTAATGCCATCGATCGGGACCAGGGAGAGAACGCGGAATTCCTCTACAATCTTGTGGAAAACAAGACATCAGCTGGTGCCTTTCGAATAGACTCAAGAACAGGATGGATCACCGTGCGTGATGATCGATTACTCGATCGAGAGCAACGTAGATCCATCCAGCTCAAAGTGGAGGCGCTGGAACGCAATCCCTCGTACCTGGACGATAAGCACCTTAAGAAACCGGGCCCTAGCATGGTTCAAGTGGTTATCACATTGTTGGACAGCAACGACAACAATCCCAAATTCGATCATGGTAATCTCTACGAGTTCAAGGTTCCCATAACAGCAGCTGTGGGCTCTAAGATTGGTAGGGTGACCGCCCATGATCCAGATGAGGGACCCAATGGGCAGCTGCTCTATGAACTACAACGTCCAAAGGGCAGCGGTTACATACCCTTTCGATTGGACAGCAAGAATGGAACGATCTATGTGACGGGTCCACTTCGGAGGGGTCGTATTGCGGTATTTGTAGAGGCCAGCGATCAGCCCTTGAATCCATCCGAGCGTCGCTTTTCCCTGGCTGTCATCACCATCGAAGTGTATGCCACCATTGATGATCAGGCTATTGACTTTGTGGGAGCACCCTACGAATTTTGGGTAGGTGCCAATACTCCGCTGGGCACTTCGGTGGGTCAGGTGCGCACCACATTGATATACGATGGGGAGGACGAGATAATGTACGATCTCTTGCACACTTACTCGGAGGGAGTTCCTTTCGCCATCGAGGAGCGATCCGGAATTATTACAGTCATCCGAGAGCTGACCGAGTTCAAACGACAGACCTATAACTTCGAAGCGGTTGCCAACTATGTGAGTAAAAGTTGAAGACAAAACAGAAGAAGGTTAACTCAATCCTTATCCAATTTATAGTTATTTGTAAATTCTTCGCAACCGTTGATCGTGTCGCGAAGTTCCCCGCCGTTGACAACAGCCGCCTCGACGGAGCTGAGCGATGAGGGTGTCCTCATCACGAATCTGACCATACACATTGTCAACAAACCGGAGGCCGAGAAGGTGCCTCTACGACCTGTCATTGAGTGAGTTCAAAGGAAAATAAAGTCATGTTTAACCTAATCGATTCATTTGCAGGGAGATCAACATGAGCATCATCAATTTTCATATTGAGGAGAACATCGCTGGCGGCATCATTGGACAGCTGCTTTACAAGAATGCCCTCAGCGTGGCCACTAATGAACTGGGAACATTCCGAGGCCTCGCCACAGCTGTGGCTACTACTAATCCAACTGGTAACCTTACAATGGGAAGTCGCTTTCGCAGTCGGAACCGCAGTCGCAACTCCAAAGCCAAGAGGCGATTACCTCGTCGTCTTGCCGGGGATACGAATCTGAAACTGCGCTACATTATTGCCAATCAACAGGAGGTGATCAACAAGATCACCATCACCGAGGACGGCACACTCTTGACCATGATTGGACTCGATCGAGAGCAACAATCCAGCTACGAGCTAACGGTGATAGTGGAATACAGCACGGGATTGGTAAGCGGAGCAGGGATCTATCAGGTGAACATTAAGGTGGACGATGTCAACGACAATCCACCCAAGTTCAATGCACTTACCTATGTCGGGTTGATCAACGAGAACTGCGCAGTGGGCACAGAGCTGTCCATGAATCAAGCTATCCAGATCAACGATGCCGACGAGGGCGTCAATGCCGAATTCCGAGTCCAGTTGCAAGGTGACTTCAGTGATCAGTTCAGCATCGAGTTCATAAATGTTACCACTGCAGGCAACGGTAGTCAGCACAAGCAGAATCCCAGCACGGGAGCCTTCAACATCTTCAACCTGACCGATCAGTGGAACGACGAGTTCAAGTACCAGGAACTCCACAACAGCTTCATGCAGTCCAATTTCAAGCTGAGCACTGGGCCCTACTTCCGTATCAGCTACATTGGGAAACGAGGCCTGGATCGGGAGAAGCAACAGCTCTACAACATGAAGATCGTGGCTGCGGATAGCGGAGGTCTCACAGGTTATGCCCACCTCACAATCCTTGTGGCGGATGTCAACGACAACGGACCCATCTTCGAGCGCATCTCAGTGTTCAAGGACTCTCGCTTGGAGATACGCGAGTACAACACGGATATGGAGATCTACTTTGTGGAGAGCTCGAATGGAATGTCCCCACCTCCGGCTGCTGCGGTCAGTATGATGTTGCCACCTCCTCCTCCTTATCATATTCCCGGCTCTCCACGTCTGCATATGGACAGGGAAAAGGGCATTGGCACAGGAGTTGGAGCTGGAGTCGGAGCAGGGATCGGTGTGGTGGGTCGTGCTAAGTCCCGACGACGGGTTGCCAGGGCCACGACGTTGAAGTGTCCCTTGTTTGCGGTATATGAGGACACTCCTGTGGGCGCCAAGCTGCTCCAGTTGAGTGCCAGCGACGAGGACTTTGGCAAGAATGCCCAGCTCCATTATGAACTATTTGGAGAGAAGGTGGAGCGAACTCCCGGCATGCCCATGATTAAGCTCCACGCTGTGCGACACTTTGCCATCGATAAACTGAGCGGAGAACTCACTGTCAACTATCCCCTAGCTGCCAACGTTGAGATCTGGCTCAATCTTAGCGTCACGGATATAGATGGACTCAAGGACACAACCTGCATGCGATTCACAGTCATCGATGTGAACAACCATGTGCCCGCTTTCAAGAAATCCTGGTACAGTTTCGACACCGCCGAGGGAGACTACAAGGACAGTGTGCTAGGTCAGGTGCTGGCTATTGACATGGATTACGGCAAGAATGCCAACATCACTTACACTCTGAATGATCCCGCCCTGCCCTTCACGGTGAAACCCGCCTCGGGGGTGCTAAAAATCAACGGACAGCTCGACCGCGAGCTGAGAGCCAAGTACAACTTCCAGGTGATTGCCAGCGACAATGCGGAGCCACTGCAGCGACTGTCGAGCAGCGTGGATGTGGAGGTGAATGTCCTGGACATTAACGACAATCGTCCGGAGTTCATTGGCTACGACGACCTTACAAAGGCGATCAAGTACATAGCTGATGTGCCCGATCGCACCATGATGGTGCCCATCTACAAGGCCTATCTGGACAGGAGTACCTTGCCGGGAATGTTTGTGAAGCAAGTGAATGCCATAGACAAGGATTATGTGGGCAATGGCAATGGACTCGTCTTGTACTCCATTCTGCATCAGGAACTGCATGCTCCTGTCTTCCAGATAGATTCTCGAGATGGCACCATTACCACAGTCTCCAACATCAGAGGATATAATGATTACGAGCATCTGAACGTCTCCGTGATTGCCTCTGATCTAGGGAGTCCAGCACTCTCAGCCACTGCTGTGGTGCTGATCAATCTGCAAGGTCAGGCGGTTACCGAGCCGACGCCACCTCCCAAACCAGAGACTCCCGTCAATGTCACCATTTTCCAACATCCATACTATGACGTTCAGCTCACTGAGAACAACGAGGCGCCCATTGAGGTAATGCGTCTGAATCTGACAGCAGGTTTGAATGCCGAAAACTATCGCTGGTCGCTGTGGCTAGAGGAGGGACTGGACGAGTCGGATGCACATCCTCCCTTTGAGTACGATGCCAAGAACATGCTACTCTATGCGCTTAAACCCTTCGATAGGGAACACATCTCCCGCTATCAGCTCAGAGTTCGGGCCGATCGCTTGACTCGGGAGGCTCGCAACTACGCTAGAGTCACCTACCCTGTGGTAGATGAGAGAGTCGAGGGACTCACCCCCAGCGAGTGCCGGATTCTGGTACGCATTACTGACGAGAACGACAACTCCCCGAAGTTCCAAGGCAACGGTCAACCCATTGTGGCTGTGCTTCCACGCAGCGCCAGCTTCGGTTATCACGTGACCCGAGTAACAGCTATGGATGCTGATGAAGGACTCAATGCGGAGATACGCTATCGCCTTCTGAATGAACCCACAAAGTTATTCGGCATCGATGATCTAACAGGCAACATACGTCTCTTGGGAAATCTGCCCCTAGACGAGCGCATCTATGGTTTTGATGTGAAGGCCACCGATCGCATGGGTGCCGACGATGGACGCAGTGGTATTGTAAATGTCTTTGTCTACATCATAGATGAGTCCAAACAGGTGCGCCTCGTTGTCGCTGGGAAACCCGTGGATGTCGAACGACGCATCGACAGCCTCATGGAAGCCCTCAGCTCGGCCATTGCCAGGGATGTGCGTGTCCGACTGTTGGAACCGAATTCAGGAAGCCTCGAAGTCGCGTAAGTCCTGAGTTCAACTTAAGAATCACTTTCAAGCAGCCACTGCTTGCAATTTATGCAAATTTCCGATCAGAAATATCTTAATTGGCTTAAGAATCTCTACTGTGTCTATTGGCGGGCTAACTGAATTGAAACTTCTATTTTCGTCCCAACAGCACCAATGTCTACATCTATGCAGTTGATCCACATACCAATGCCATTGTGGAGATGGAACAACTACAGGAGTAAGCATTAATCCCACTCCGATGACCCGAAACTGTCGGACAAGTCTTTGATGAATGTATCTAAAATCTCTTGCAGATCGCTGGCTGGACTGCAGCTGGATGCATTGCAGTTGCAACAACAGCAGTTGCAACATTTGGACGGAGCTAAGACCATGCCGCGCATCATTGAGTTGGCCGAGTTCGGAGAGATCCCCCGACCCACGCACGCCTCTGTCTCCCACTTTATGGGGGGACTGGAGTATGTGACTCTAGTGCTGCTGGCGCTGATCAGTTTGGGAGCTGCGATTGCAGCCTGTTGTTATCTCTGTCTGCGCCAAAAACGGTAAAGAAACGGAGAGAGACAGAGAGAGAGTGGAAGAGAGAAAGATAGGGAGAGGTGGAGTATAAAAGAGGGGGACTGCAAGTGCAACTGAAAGACTGCGAAACGAGCTCACTTTGCATTTGTGTTAAGCATAGTTACATAGAGGTATACGTAGATATAGAGCTGCACACATACATAGATACAAGTGCTCGTAGATACTTAGTCTAAGGCCATCTAATAAATCATTAAGTCAAGCTCAAACACTTTACCTGTTCTCCTTGGTCTTGTTCTTGTTGTTGGTCGGTTGTTGGTCAGAAATACCTGACGTTTCTGCTACCCACCTGTCAGATGAAAATCTAACTGTAAAAAATAGCAACAACACGGCATTAACAAAAACAACAACAACATCAACAAGAGCAACAAGAGCAACCAAATAAGCCGACAATTAAGCGCAGCTTCTGTTCTGGCGACAACTGCGTCTCAAATGTGAATGCGAAGATCTGGACGAATGTGAATGTCAATGTGAATGTGAATGTGAATGTGAATGCCACTCATTCCTTCTTTCTTTGCTTGCAGGCAACTGTGGTCACAACGCGACTTTGCCACCTCGGAAGCCGGTCTAACGTACACCATAGCTGGGATCAATCAGTCGAGAGCACAACAGCGACGTCAGCGTCAGCAGCGGCACATGCAGCGCTGCAGCAAAGGAAGCAGCAACACCAACAACAACAACAGCAGCAGCTGCAGCAACAACAAGAGCAGTCAGAGACCAACGAGTGCCTTCTTGCCAGAATCTGTGTGCTCCTCGGCACAAACACAATCGACGGCAACGGCAACCGAGAAACTGGAACAGCAGTTGCATCAACATCATCAGCAGCAGGCTTTGGTGACACAACAGCAACATCATCAGTACCTCAACGAGTGAGCAAGCGAACAAACAGGTTAACATTCTCAATTCTATATAGATGTTATTCCAGTCAGCAGCAGAGAGAATATATTGATGTGCCGCTGCCCAAGTCGATAGCCAAGGCAGCTGCAGTCTCAGCAGTCGATGCACCATTTGTGCTCAAGTACAACTCCTGTCAGCCTGTCAACAATCTGTGAGTTGAGTTTAGACTCTTCATGACGCATCTTCATTTGATTGAATTTGTTTCCCTTACAGCAACAATTACGAAACATCCCTGTTCTCGCTGCACTCCACGGGCCAGGACTCGGGCGTGGAGTTCCTCAGCAGCCGGGAGTTGTATGAAACCTCGCCAGACTCCTTTCACAGCAACTCCAAGCGCGTTGGCAACAACGGGGAGCTGCTCTGTCCGCGGCACGCCAAGGCGCATCTTGAGCTGCGTCAGCATCCCAACACAGACAGCAGGTAAACACTGTGCTCCCATTGCAACTTCTCTAGTTATACAACTTCCCTTTACTTATCCAAAAGTGATACCTATGAGGATTCCCTCAAAACTGATGAGCCTCTGGTGGCGCACAACTGTCGCACTGGCAACTGTGAGCATCGACAGCATCAACAGCTCCAACATCCTCACTATCAGAACACCAAGTTCGAGAAGCGTTCCTCGTGCGTTCGACACTCGTTCTCTGGCATAAAGGACGACCTAATGCAACACTCGCCGCAAATATCCTTGCGACCACGAGGACACGCACTGCGCAATTCGATGAACGATCTGGAGCAGCGACTTCACAATCTGGAGCAATCGTTTCGACGTCCACTCGAGTTCAGCAAGTCGAACTCGTTGTTTTAGTCAATAAGTTAAACAAGTGCAATCTTTAGTTTGTAGTTCTATGTATACATCTTAAGAACCAAGTGCAATAAATGAAGCTTTCTTTATAATACATATACGGGCTGTTTAATAACTTCTTAAAACGAAGAGGTTCATCAAGGTTAGACTCCTACTCCTACCTCGCCTACAGCAAGAACTCTGGCCATCCACTAAGAAGCTGAGCAGCGAGAGGCTAGCCTCAATCTTCTTAAAGCCCTACTGATTGCGCAGATGAATCTGGAAGATCTGAATGCTATCCTCAAAGTATAATCGCTGATTGATAAACGCCGTTCGCTGCACACACGTCTGTTGCAAGGAGTTGGAGTCCACCAGGCACGAGATTCAGGTCAACTTCATTTTCCATCATTTTCCATGGGGAATCGTATACTCTGACTTCAACTGCTCCTCGTGTGATGTTGATAATCAACTTATCAAATTCAATGACAATCATGATGACCGCTGGACACAGAAAACATCCGGGTCGAAAGCACAAGTCCATGGCAGTTCCAGTAGCTGAGATGTATTCAAATCAAATAGCAATTCAATATCATCAAAAGCTGTCACTCAGCAAAGAAATGACTACACTCTAAAAATAAAAAACAAATGGATACGCCGCAGACTTGATACTCTGTACTAAAATTGTTCCTATAATATAGTCCTATAAATGTGATAACTTTTAGTCAGATTTCACTCGTAGTTAGTTACTATATAAAAGGCAATATTAAACAAATAATCTGTGAGATTCTCAAGATAACTTAAAAACTGACAAATCGGTTGGAGCATAAACATATGGACAGAGGAATATGGCTTTATTCATACAACTCGTTATCGTAATCAGGTTTATATATACTTTATGGGGTCTGCCACGAGCTGTTTTATGTGCTGCATATTTCTAGACAAGATTATAATACTCTCGGCAAAGGGTATAGCAAGCAAAGACACTTGAGCACCCAACAGCGTATTCATTTTGAAATCATTCGATGACATAACAGGTGTCGAATGAATTCGGCGAAAAAAAACAATGCCATTATCTACCTGTTTATAGTTAGGGCTTAACGTCGGGGACTTTATCTATCGATCCGTTTATAATAATAATAAATTTCTGATAAACTAAAATTATGAAATAATTAACAAAATATTGATAAGTGCTTACATCAAAATAAGCTAATATAGAATAAATATATTAATATTCAAACAAAATGTTTGAAATGTTTTATTGAATAATTTCAAAATAATTAAAATACATGAATTTCTATTTCGAGTGTTATTATCATCATAATTTCGTTGTGAATCTCAGATCGCAAGTAATTGCTAGTTATCAGGGAAAAAATATATGCTTGTCATGCCCCCAACTGTTTACAGACCCTAGACATTACTCAGAATATCCCTCAATACAACATACGGCTGATAAGATCAAGTGTATAAAGTCGTTGACTCATAGATAAGATAATTAGACAAGCAAATGAACAACATGGCAACAACAGTGTACATATAAATATCAGAGTCCTAATGCTCCATTAACTTTTCCAGTTCCATTCAATATAATGCTTCTCGGAAGTTTCTAGCAACAAAGTGTTGACGCAGCTGAAAGCAGGTCAATCAGGATAATGAGTAGGGCAAATTAATCCCACTATAATGAAAGCTTTGTTGAAATACAAGTAATTTAATGATTTGAAGAACGGTCGATATTTAAGTATCTGTACTTTAAGGTTACTTATTGTTTGCTTTTAAGAGCTTTCGACTTACGGAACCCTTTTATAGCAGCTGACTCTGAGAGAATGAGTTTGTTTGTGTAGAGTTTATACAATTGAGAGCTGTAAATGAATTTATGGAAATTTAGGGAAAGCTACTCAGTTTGTGAAGGCCGCAAATTGCACTCAGTAGAAATTTGGTTTGAATGGAAAACTATCTCACTTTGACTTACGTGGCAATAAATTGACAACAATTTCTACCTACACAGTAAAACGAATTCATACATATACACACACCTATGCATGCATACTTATGCATTTTCAGCGGTCTTTTTGCGCGCTATTCAGAGCTTTCGACGGCAAACAAAAATGGGCAGCCGGCAATTGTTGTGAGAGAAACCCTCTCAAACAAAAAACGAGAGAGGCTGGGAGATAGATGCAAGAACAAGTCTACACAAAATACTTGGCAGCTGCAATTTAAAGCTCTTATACATCAAATTACCGGTTCTATTGCGATTTAATACACCCACCAATTAAGAAATAATTAACAGCCTTAAATTGAATTTTTTGAATTGTATTCAACAAAAATGAATACTCTTTTTTATTTTAAAGAGAATCATTTGCATTTAGCTTTGACTTGATGCAAATTAGCACACAACAATAAGACGATATCGAATCGTTTTGTGAATAAGTATGATTAAATTAATTTGTAAAAATAAATATCGCTTAGTCGAAGTATTTCTTGAACTCCAAGCAGCCGGCCCAGTTGTCATCCCAGCCGGGAGTCACCTTCTTGGCATGCTCGTACCACTTGTTCACATTGGCGTACTTGCTGATGTCGAATGCAGCCACCTCGAAGGTGGACACGGTGGCGACCAGGGCAATGTCGGCCACGGTGAGAGAGTCACCAGCAGCGTACTCCTGACCCTCCAGGAAGGTGTTCAGGAAGTCGAAGGCAACCTCTATTTTCTTGAAGGCTTCTGGATCTGCGGGAGCCTTGGCGAAAAGCTGGGGATAGTAATAGTTGGCAAAGCTCTGATACAGAGTGCCCATGTCGAAGTACAGTCGCTGGTTGATCACGGCGCGCTTCTTGGGGCACTTGGGGTACAGAGAGTCGGTCTTGCCGTACTTCTCAACCAGATAGATCAGAATAGCACGCGACTCCCACAGGGCAAAGCCATTGTCCACCAGGGTGGGAATGGTATGCTGAGGATTGATCTTCAAAAACTCGGGCTTCAGATGCTCGCCAGCCTGCAGATTAAGCAGCTTCTTGTTTAACTCAACGCCAACAGCCTTAGCAGCCATGATGACGGAGCGGCAGGGCGAGGAGCCGGGCAAGTAGTAGAAGTCAGCCATGTTGCTATAATTACAAAAGCACAGAAAACAATTGGGCATTAGTCGAAGTCTACAACATTTCAGTAACAATAGACTAAGTTCACTGTTTGTCTCTTTCAAAGCACGCAATCCTGCACAATGATGTCATTATTTTTCTTTTCTTTGCTTTTCTTTCCTTTTTTAATTTTTTTTTATGTTTTGTACACTTAAGTTCATATATTTTCGAGCCAACAAGTTCTATGATACACTAAACACACACAAACATATAAATACATAAAAATACACATAAACACTTACTTTCAAAAGTTTTAGTAAAGACGCGGCGCACTGTACCAAGTATAAAGCAATACTGTGGGCCTCTGGAGAGATATTGTGCTTTTATAGGCGTCGCGGTATTGCTGTCTCACTCAGTTGCAAACTCGCGAGTCGCGAGTCGCGAGTGAGCAACGGTGTCTCTATGTATGAATGTACATATGTATGTATATATGTGTGCATGAAGTAAACTGCCATAAAGAGAGACTAGCATGTTAGCCGTTGTTTTTGGCAAACGCAAATATGTATAAGTGTGTGGGTTTTGCCCCAGCTGAATAAAGAAATTTCTCAAAACTTGTCGATGTGGCATAGTGGAATATTATGAATTAAAATTGTAACTTGCAACATGCTTAGTATACCCTTCACTTGTGGCACCACAAAAACCGGCAACTTTCTAATAAACTAGTTACAGTATATTGCCGATCGGCACAATTTTTGGAGAGATATTGCCGCTCTCTGCTCCCAGTTGATTTTCGTCTCTTTTTTGTTTGCTAATTTATTCACATATTTGTTTGTCTATCTTTCAGTAGATTGCGTCTGTGTCTATACATACATTTGTATACGTATGTATGTATGCATGAAGTTTTGTATATAAAATACATACTCACATGTATGTAATTTAAACAAGCATTTAAACAATTTTGTTTATTAACTCCGCAGCTTCTCAAAGTTTGCGGAATTCCAAACAGAGATTGGGTTTGAAATTAATCACAAACAAGTTGTGTGTGAATCAGAACACATTAAACTATTTAAACCTTAACTTTGAAACGTATACTTTGATTCGGCAACAAATTAAGATTATACTATGGATAAACAATTACCTTGAAAGTCTAATTAATACAATACAATGCGACCTTGAGAGTCACACAGTAATGTTTCTAAGCCTTAAGCCTGCCTACGCTTTCTTCAGGTGCTCAATTCATATTCCAATTGGTTAAGTTTATGTAAAATATATGTACATTAGATTATATCTGATAAGTTACATATTCATTTTATAAACGAACAGAATACGATTTTTACTTTATAAAATATTAATTTTAATTAATCAACAAGTAATTATAAACTGATAACTAATCGAGTAATATAGATTGCAGAACATTAAATCAACAATCAATCAAACAAATTGTGAAAATCATTTCAAACATTAGATGCATAGAATTTCTCAAGTTACTAGAACATTCTATAAACACCATGGCCTGTCCCAAGCAATTGACACTATTTATCAGTTTCACCACCAGCAAAGTTTATTATCAGCATGATAAAGCACAAAACTTAATAATAAACAGAGCAACAACAATATGTACACTAGGTACACGTCATATTTGACGCAAAACTAAAATACAAACGTTGATGTGTCAGCCAAAAGAGAGGGGCACTAACCCATACATACCTATACATACATATATATGTATGTAGATACATACATACTTATGTATATTTGTGCATACATGTCTATTTGGATACCCGGCACTTTGGAACATAGAGATCTGGAATAGTCCAAAGAATTTGTGCCGACACCGACTTATTACTCATTTGTACATCATTTAAGAATTCAGTGAAATAAAAAAATAAACAAAATAAGATAGAAAACAACGCGTCACAAGTTAGGTTTTTACGCACAATTCTCTGACGAAGAGCATTAATATAGAGAAAGGTCAAGGCGCTCTAATTATGCAAACAATAGTAGCCAAGATCCCAGCAGAACCAGTTTACCGGTCTTTCATGCTTTTACTAAGCATGCGTCAAAGGTACCACATAAGAGAATAGATCTCTTGCACTGCAGAGCTTTGATCTTTAAAGAGACTGCAGCTAAGAGATGCAATCTTAAGAGAAGAAGAGAGGGAGAGCGATGGTTTAATACATATAGTTTGCTTTTGTTTGCGTTTTGCTAAAATGGTCTCGCAAATTGCTTGTACATGTTTTATGTGTATGTATACATGTAGTTTATGTATGTTGTATATGCATATAAAACAACGTCGCATGAAGCTTGGTCTGTTGAGCAACTGGAGCGCACAATTTGTATGTACATACAAATATTGTTCTTACAGGAAAAACAGTAAGTGAGCATGTACAGCAGTACTTCAAACTTTACTTAAGCTTCATTGACTTTATCTTATTTACAAACGTTGTATGTATGCAAGTTTATAGCGATAAAACTGTTTTTGTGAAACTTATATGTAGGTATGTATAAAACACATACATATTTACATATAAAATACAAATATTTCGAGATTTATATACCGGCAATTGTTGTTGTATGTTGAGTGCTTAGAATAAATGCATTTTGAATGTACATACATACATACATACATACATATGTACATGTCTGATTGTATGTTTGTTGTTGACGATTTGCCGGTGCCTGCACTGTAGTTTAGCGTTCAATTCTCCATAAATGAGTGTATGTATGCATGCGTGTATATACGCCAGAGGAGAATGAAAGAGAACGACGAGAACAGTGATAATTGGAATACCTATAAAAGCTCGCACACTTGCGAACGTAATTTCAGTTGATGTTCATTGCCTACGAAAGAAACATGGATTTGTATTGTGTGCCCTTTGCCACCCCGAGTCGTTCGGTTATTTTGGCAGCATCTGCAGTTGGTGTCAAGCTCAACAGGATTGTAGTCAACACCTACGAGCAGGAGCAACTGAAACCAGAATTTCTGAAGATCAATCCTCAGCATACGGTTCCTACGCTTGTGGACAATGGCTTCTCGTTGTGGGAGTCCCGTGCAATTATGGTGTATCTAGTTGAGAAATACGGCAAAAACGATTCTCTCTTTCCCAAAGATCCAAAGAAAAGGGCGCTAGTAAATCAACGCCTATATTTTGATATGGGCACACTGAATCAGGCTTTCAGTGAATATTACTATCCACAATTCCGCGAGAAAAAGGCCGCTGATCCCGAGAAGTTCAAGAAGATCGAGACTGCCTTTGACTTCCTAAACACTTTCCTGGATGGCCAAAAATACGTAGCTGGCGATCATTTCACCATTGCTGACGTTGCCATCATTACTACGGTGACAACTTATATCGCATGCAATTTCAAGATCGAGAAGTATCCTAATGTGGCCAAGTGGTACAGTGCTGTCCAAAAGGAGACTCCTGGCTTTGAGGAGAACGTCGAACTTGCTAAGGAATATACAAAGCGCTTGGAAGCAGCGAGTTAAGAGTAAACTCTCGCACTCTGTTCTATTTTGTTAAATAAGTTCACTAATGTATGAATATTTGTTTAATTTTGAAATAAATAATATTGAAAATAACAGAACCAATGCAATAAATGTGTGTATATTGCCAAATATTTTCGCTTTCCATTACAAAGATAACAAAGCTCTTTGTTCCGATTCGAAATAAAAACTTTATTATTGTGTTATGTTTTGCCGATAAGTTATCAGCTGTTATCACTTTCTTCGTGCTTTTTTAATTAACATATTAGTGACACGTGAGCCATATCTTATCTGTTACTTGTACCTAGAAAAATGTATGAATTATTGTTTCGATAGATAATGCTATCAGTTTTTACTTTTATTTCGAAGAGAAATTTAATCGACAGTTTCAACTTTTTCCGATTTTTTCTCTTCATTGTAGTTCACGCTCTTCCCCCTTAAGAGAAACATTTTAATAGCAGTACTACAAGCTGTTTTAGAATAAAATAACATAACTGGCAACCGTTTTAACCATTTCAAGTTATTGAAAACTTTGTAATCTCAGAACTCTGTCAAAACGTATCCGATTTCCATGCGGAATATCAATTTAATCATCACTGAAGATCTTAGTTTATTGTGCATCTAAATAATTTAGGAAATTACATATTTCTTTCAAATTTATACCAATTAAAGTTATTAGTCATATATAAAAAGCACTTGTCATGATTGAAAACACAAATTAATTATATATATATTATATATATATATACTAATAATATGCAGACATAGTATTATAATTCGGTGCAATTGTATGTAACAATTGAATGAGGCGTCTTCCACTCTTAAAGAACTTATGTTCTTGTTGAATATTAACACGAGAGTTTATTTAATACTCTCCTGCACGTATATTGAGTGTCGATATTATACATTTTAGTTGAGTTAATATTGTAAACACAGATTATGTACTTGAAAATGAGTGTCGATATCATAGATTTTAGTTGAGTTAATATTGTAAACACAGATTATGTACTTGAAAATGAGTAATAGCGCCATCTAGCGCTCGTGTCTTGCAAGCCGGTAAATCGTGTGTTTATCTGTATTAAGGAGAATCTTTAAATGTATGTTAATAATTGATTTAACGTCAACTAACAGTAGTTGGCATATTAATTTATTAAATATTTTAAATACCTATTCAAATTTAATTCAAATAAATCTTAATAATTATTAAAACATGAAAAATTAACAATTATTGAATGAAAGTTAAGTTACTAAGTAACAGCGCACAGCGTATCTGGTAGTCGATCACACTCGACCGCCACGCAACTTGTTTCAAACAAGCACATAAAAGTAAAACTAAGAATGACAACGATAATTTAATAAAGAGCAAATATTGCGTACAAAATCAAAACTAATTGTTGAGAGTGAGTGAGTCAGAAATGTTCATGAAGCTTTGGTATAAAAAGAGTGCGACTCTCACTCTGACAATCAGTTGGCTTTCAAACTTCTAAGTAATTTGGTTAACAAGTGATTTCCACCTAGACATGGACTTTTATTATTCACCTGGCTCGCCGCCTTGCCGTTCGGTTATTTTTACGGCAAAAGCATTGGGAGTGAAGCTTAACTTGAAATCTGTTAATACTGTGGAAGGCGAGCACCTGAAACCGGAGTTCTTGAAGATCAATCCGCAGCACACAATTCCAACGATCGTGGACAATGGCTTTGTGTTGTGGGAATCGCGTGCAATTCTTTCGTATCTGGTGGAGAAGTATGGCAAGGATGATTCTCTCTATCCCAAGGATCCCCAGCAACAGGCATTAGTCAATCAGCGACTCTACTTTGACATTGGTGTCCTCTACAAGTCCTTCACCGACTACTATGTTCCCCAATTTTTTCAAAACAAGCCCGCAGATCCCGAAGCATACAAGAAGATTGAGGAAGCCTTCGGTTTCCTCAACACCTTCCTGGAGGGACAGAAGTATGTTGCTGGCAATAAGCTGACCATTGCTGACTTTTCCATCTTGGCCTCGGTCTCGACCTTTGTCGTAACAGGCTTTAAGATCAACGACTATGCCAACGTGGACAAATGGTATGCCAATGTCCAGAAGGTCACTCCCGGATGGAAAGAGGATTGGGAGAATTTGCTAGAGGCCAAGAAAAGGTTTGAGGAAAGGAGGAATGCCAAGTAAAGTGGAATTAAAAAAGCCGTTACTGTGTGTTACTTTAGTCTCTATGTTGTGAATAAAATAAAAATTATTTAAAATATATTATTTAAAAAATAAATCCTATAAATATAACGCAGTAGTTATCTTAATCTCCTATCCCATCACGAACGATACGAAATAAGCCAACGAATTAACATGCCTCGAGTACTTTGCGTTTCCGAAACAAAGCAAGTAATTAACCAAAGTAGAATTTAATATAAGCAAGACTACGATATATCCTGTGTCCAGGTCGTACTTTAAACAAACAGTGTTCTCTGCTTCTTTCCTTCGCCAGATGCTATGTGAATTTGTGTGTGTAATTACTTTCGAGATTATTATGCGATCGTTATGAAATTTTCAGGACACTTCTATCAAATACGCATATTGATAAGATATCTACAGTCAAAATTTAGGATAAAACCGTGAACAATAGTAACATTTAGCACACAATCCTTGCATGCCACTGACTTGACACTATCGAAGCTGCTCCTCATCCAGTTCTGAATATATATATAACTTAGGGAGACTGACATGGCTCAATTTGATGACAAATTCATAGTTCTCTCTGCCAGGGTAAAGCTCTCTATTAAAATGCGCTTCGTCATGTCGAGTATGCACATTAACACTAACTACTCTAGCGCCCACTATGAGTGACAACACAAGAAGTTCAAATAAAAATGTATATTTAATTTCAGGCATTTACTAAGAGTACAATTAAAAGCAGGAGGGGAGGACTGGGAGTCTATAACGAATCCACGTCGACGAGCTTTTGCAGCTGGCGGTATTTGTGAATAGCATTGCGCACGAATTCCGTAGTTCTTCTCACACGCTCCGGGGTAATTTCCTCGGCTAGCATGCGACCGACATCCTGTGCGCCGCCCGAGCGTAGGTAACTGACGGCTTTGCCCGAAATGTCGCAGATGGGCGTGAGTCGGCAGAGTGCGTTGGTGATGGCGCCTCCGAAGAGGATTACGCCCACGGCGGAAAGGACAACAGCGGCAATGCGAAACAGCGTGGACATCAGGATGGTGGGCAGTAATCTAGAGGCGAAGGCCACCAGAGGATTCATGCCAGGAGAGGAAGAAGGAGAGGCCGCTATAGTTGTCGTCGCATCTGAAGCAATTTCGGAGCTGACAGCAGAGTTGGCCGGCACTAAGAAACCCTCGTAGCCAGTCTGCACCATAATGGGTCCCGGGAAGGGATAAAGACCAGACGTGCTTGTCATGGGAGCTGGATAGGTAGCGCCAAGTGGAGCGAGACTTGCTCCACCGCCATATTGATTCAGATACTGTTGAAATGCCTCGGGAGTGATGAGTCCGCCGGCATAGATGGACACGGGTTCATGGTTGCTGGCACTTGCCTCATTGTCGCCCGTCTGCAGATGGAAAATGGAGGCACTTAGGAGTCTGGGAATCGTTTAGCTTAGTTTTGGTAAACTTACCAGCGTTGGATCTGTCTCCGCTTCAGTTGCTCCAGTTGCCACCTGACTTGTACCATTGCCAGCATATTGTGCAGCTGCTGAGCTGATCGACTCCACATTGGACTGCGGCAACTTATCCGACTCCTCAATGGTATTCACATCCGTTGCAACAATCGCTGTGTCCACTGCTGGCAACGTACGTGCCTCATAGAACATCATTAGCAGCAACAACGTGTAGCATTGATTCCTGTAGTTCATGATTGTTAGACTTGCTTCACCTAACCCAGACAGATGACTGACTCCGGGATAACACATCACAAACTGCTTTATAGGCTCGGAATGTTATGCCAGGCTGTGGCCATTTTGCCGTTCCCTGAATGTCCTTGTTGTCCCTTTGGCAATTAGTGCAGAATTTTCCAGGAATAACCCTCCTAATGTACATGCATCCATCCCATTGTCTTGATCTGCTTACCTGCCCAAGCAATTGCAACACAGGTAGCTAGGCAAATGCCCATGGAAATTGTTAAACCATTACCGTACAGTGCTGTCCAAAATAATGTGCCCACCGCAGTTGCCTTAGGCTAGTCACTTGAAGTAGCCACTTTGGGTGGCCAATTAAGTGGCGAAAACAAAGTCACGCATTCTCCACACCCAGAGAATCGAATCTACAGTTGCTTCACTGCCCCGGGCACTCAGTTGGAAGGAGTTTCGGGCAATCAATAACAAATAAAACACGTAGCTACAACAAATTATATAGTGGCTTAATTTTAGACACAAAAACACGAACATGAAATTCTGACCGAGTTTCGAAGCCAACCACCCGCACCAAAAGCACCAGAAGCACCAGAAGTACCAGCCGCACCACCCACAATACAGGTGAGCACACATCAGTTGATGCGACGCTATCGTTGTCCAGGCAACGTTCGCCATGAAAACTAAACGAAAACAATACGAAAATGAAAGGAAAGCGCCAAAGCAAGCTAAGAGCCCCTCATTGATGACATGTTCTGAAAATTCAAACTGGCAGACAACTAAAACGGAGACATCGACCAACAGTTGTGTTGACAACTCAACAACGAGCTTATATCATCAGCAACAGAAGCAGTCCACTATCAGGATCTGGACCAGAGCGACAGACAGACAGACAGACAGACAGAGAGAGAGAGAGAGGGAGACAGACTGCTGTAAGAACTTTGCTTAGCTCCGACACGGCGACAGTTGAGCTCGACATTCGCTGGCACACTGGGGAACTGCATAGACATCGACTCTGTGGCCGTTGTGCAACACAAGCTGGTGCAAAGAATCGTGTGAGTATGCAACACTCAAAGTGAAGAGTGAGAAGGCGGAGCAGGAGGGGGTGAGGAGTGAAGAGGAGTGAGAGCGGACACAGAACAGCGCTGCATTCCCATATAAATAATGAATAAATAAGTAAGGCAAAATGCCTGTAATTAACGCGAGTCATGGTTATGAGCGATTGCTTGAACTACGACTACGTCATACCCTGGAGCCTTATGTGATATTTGTTATCACAGAAACGTGTAAAGATTATTATGGAAGAACACTTTCTTTAACAAATAATAACGATTCGGACGTAACTAAATAAATATTTATTCATGAATTATTTATTAACATTTGAAGCTATAACATTTGAAATTATTTGTTCACTGTTTCCATCAGTGGAAATGTGTTTCTTATACAGCAAACAATACTTAAGTTTTGTTAAACTCAGCTTAAAGGAGTTTCCGCTAATAACTGAATAACAATTGAAGCAGCTTAATGAATCTTCAGCGTTAATGTTATTTAAATCCAAATAATCTTAACCATTTGTAGTTAACTTTATGCAAATAGCTTCCACCATTTGCCACCACTTTCAATTGGATGAACTGTAATTTCAGCCGCAATTAGCTTGAATAAGTCATTTCAAATCGATGAATTGATTTTCCGTATTATAGAGTCCCCGCTTTTGGGGCCTGTTCTGCTTGTCGAGCATCGGCTTTTCAGTTGTAACTGATGAACCAAACCGAACAAATTGTAACTGAGTTTGTCTACTGCCTTCTTATCAGCGGTGGCAGAATGACCACGCCCACACTCTACTATCTGCCCCCGAGTCCGCCCTGCCGCAGCATTCTCCTGCTGGCCAAAATGCTGAACTTGGAGTTTGAGCTGAAGATCGTCAACATTCTTGAGGGGGAGCAGCTGAAGCCGGACTTCGTGGCCATTAATCCACAACATTGTCTGCCCACAATCAACGACGAGGGACTGGTGCTCTGGGAAAGGTGGGATACGAGTACTTTATCCATCTGCTTGTCGATATATATCCGTTTATTCTGTTGTACTCACCTTTAAGTCGGGCTATTCTCTCTTATCTGGTGGCCGCCTATGGCAAAAGCGATGAACTCTATCCAACGGATATAAGAATCCGAGCTCTGGTTGATCAGCGTCTGCAGTTTGACCTGGGCACACTCTACCAGCGTCTGACGGATTACTACGTGAGTAGTTAATACAAATGCAACATCCATTTCCATGTTTCTCCCTCTCTCCATCTTCATCTTCATCTTCAGTTCCCTACCATGTTCATTGGCGCACCGCTGGACGAGGTCAAACGAGCCAGGCTAACAGAAGCCGTTGGCTGGTTGAATGTCATATTGGAGGGCCGAGAATTCGCTGCCGCTGATCAATTTACAATTGCGGATCTAACTTTGCTGGTCACCGTCTCGCAGCTGGAGGCCTTTGGCTTTGAGCTGAAGCCCTATAAACATGTCCGAAAGTGGCTGGAGCGCTGTAAGGAACATATGGCACCCTACGACTACGAGGAACTCAATGCCAGCAAAGCAATGTTGTTGGCCGACATGTTTAAGGCCAAGATGAACCTCGCAGCTGACTCGTAATTGGGCTCAAGAACTCTAAGATGTATTACGTGTTACTTTCTTTGTCATTGTACTTCTTTATATTAATTACAAGTTGATGGTTTTGTTAGCTTTGGCCGTGATTTACCTGAGTTTCTATGCAAATTGCCATAGCGCCTCTCTAAGAGCAGAAATCGAAACAAAAAGTATAAAATAATTGGGAATATTGATTTAACTATTGATGGACTTGTTTAGAGTGGCTTTTCCAACCAATTATGTTTGGCAACAAAGTAGAGTTGACTGGGCTATGCCTTGGATCCATGCTAACCAAGGGTTGAAGTGAGTTATGCGAGTGATATTTTTGTCTATCTAAATTGAGTTATTAGCTGCCCAGCGCTCTTTCGCCCCTTTGTGCGATACAGCTAGCCATCAGAGAGCCTTTACCAATTTGTGGCATGCTTCCTCCGTGTTTCCCCTGTGCTCAACCGTTGGCTGACAATCGCCAATAGAGAGATGAAATTCAATTAAAAATAGCTTTGCCAAAGTCACAGGTTGTGGCTCCTTGTTGTTGTTGTTGTTGTTGTTGCCACAGGCATGGGCGATGGCAGAAACTAACGGATATCGATGTTGATAAAGGAGAAGCAGCAGCCGGAGGAGCGAGAGGCATGGGATAGCTGACAGCTTCATGGGAACCTTAACTTAATTTAATGACACGAAAAAAAGGTGCACGTTTTTATGGAGCAAATGAGGTGCTCGATTGTGGTTGGGGATCTGGCTGTGGCTGTGCTTCTGCTTCTGCTTGTGTTTGTGTTTGTATTTTGGATTGTGGCAGAGGGAACACACGCTGGTGGAGAGGGGGGCCATTGGCTATTTTTAAAGCACACAAAGAGGCGCAGCAGTGGCAACATTGTGGCAGGACATCGCGATGCTTGGCGCAGTTTCATTTTGGCCGCTGGAGATGGCGGCCGCTGTGTTAGTCATCGTGTTGATTTTGGCCTGGTCCATGTTGGCCAACAGTCAGCAAGTGGCCAACAGCAAACAGTCACAGCTCTGGCTGGGTAAGCATTGAATTGAGTTGAATTGAGCGAAAGTTAATGACTTCATAATACACAGATTGCTCCTGCTTGCATGCCAATGAGAGGAATGCCACACAGTGGGGCAACCTTGCCATTAATGCCAGCCATACGGTGGGCGCCAAAAACAATTGCCTGATGGTTTTTATTGGCGGCATGGACGACGAGCTGGTCGCCTTTCAATTGCAGCAGCTGCAGCTGCGCCCCGGGTGAGTTGCAACGCTTCCGGCCACAGTGCCACCATGCCACAGCTACCCACTTGCCACCCGCCCAATTCTAATCCCAATCCAAATCCAAATCGATCTGAGATCTGGATCTGCAGCAGGTTGGCAGCTGCGCGACAGCCATCAAAAAAATGCAGCAAAATGTCGAGGAAATCGTGGAAATCGTGGAAATCGAGGAAATCGCGACTGCAATGCGAATGTAATTAAAATACCTTGTGAAGGCCAAAGATGCTCGCCCAGTTTGGGGGGTCTATTTGGGCGCTATTTATACTCATATAAATGGAAGACGCGCCCGCAAATTTGTGTCAATTTATGCGAAATTTGCAGCAAATTTTAAATTAACAAAAAACACAAAAAAAAAAAAAATAAAAAAGATTCGAAAAATAAAACGAAGAATTCAAAATCGATTTGTCAATAAAATTGTTGAGCAAAGTCGCCGCGAATTTCAGTGGAGCTTGGGCAGAGCGTTGTGCCACAACGTTGGCCGCAGTTGTGAAAAGTGTTTCGGAAAAGTCGGGAAAATTGCTAAAGTGAAAAGTGGAAAGTGAAAAGCTGAACGTGATTTCCTGTGAAGTTTCTGTGAATTTAAATAGCTCAAAATGTCGATGGATCCATCGGTTTCGCTGGAGGATCTGGATCGCGTGAGTGAATGCAGTTATCCTGCACCTATTAATGCTAGTAACGCCTCCGTCTCTGTCCACTGTCCGTCTCCAGAGGCGTCGACGGGCCAGCTCAGCACGGAAGGCTTCGCAAACGCCGCAGCCTCCTTTGCAGCTAACAACGGACTCCGAGGCAATGGCCGTGATCAATGAAATCTTCAATCCTCGACTGAAACTACCGGAGAGCACGGGACACTACACGTTACCGGAGCAAATGAGAGCGGATGATCAGGTGTCGCCCAAGGATTTGGATATTGCCAAGTTGGCCGAGCTGAAGGAAGTAAGTTCTTGGCTGCAGTTGAGGGTGGCATCAAATGCTGTGTTGTTGTTGACCGTGGCTTCTCAATAAGGTGTTCACACTCTTTGACACGGACTGTGATGGGCTGATATCGAAAGATGACCTGCGGTTCACCTACATGGCGCTGGGCAACGAGCCCAACGAGCAACTCCTCGAGCAGATGTTGCAGGAAGCCCACAAGCCCTTGGACTATGAGGCATTTGTGCAGTTGATGTGCCATCGCACCCAGGAGCTGGACCCCGAGGACGTTCTTCTAGAGGCTTGGAGCAAGTGGGATGATTACGGCACGGGCAAAATCGATGAGAGAAAGTGCGTCTAGTGCTTGACTATCACTTGTGGATTTACCATTGTAATCCTTTCCTATGCAAAACAGAATCTACGAGGAACTGACCAACTATGGCGACAAAATGACCGTCAGCGAGGCCAAGGAGGCTCTTAGCCATGCCCCAATGGCCAAGCCCAAAACACTGGAGGAACCGCCAATGATCGATTACCCCGCATTCTGCCGGATGTTGGGGGGAATGCGCAAGCGCAAGAATCCCTAGAATAACTCCAAATAAAAATGATAACGAACTAAACTCTGCAAATTCGAAATTCACTTCATTTCAACACACTCTTTGAATATATTTTAGCTTGCTTGCGATACTCTATCTACTTCCTGCAAAGCATCATTCTCTCAACATCAAGTTGGCTTCATTTTTTCCCTTCTATTCGTTTACTTTAATAATTTCTCATAAATATCTAGAATATTTATGTTTTTTTTGTAAACTTTAAGTAGATTTATCTTTTGTGTTTTAATTACTTCAGTCTCATATGTCAATCGATGCCAATTAGCATACGCATCAGCTCCCAGTTCCCCGTCTTAGTTGTCACCTTTCTAATCTTCGTAGAAACCTTCATCTATCATTTTCGAATTAATTTTAACTTATTTGTTCAATCAATCGACTAACTGTTGAGTTTGAACATTGAATTCGAATTTGAATTTCTATTTACATTCATATTCATATTCATAATCATATTCATACTCGTATTTGTATTTGTATTTGTATTTGTATTCGTTGTAACCTTAACGCCAACTTTTGTTAGAATTTTTATCAAAATAAATGATGAAGAACCAAGCAGCAATGCGATTCTTAATGGCAATCCGCCCCACCCACCACCCCCTGCTCCCCTCTACCTGATGATCGATGGCCCATGGGGAACTATTTATAGGCTGACCAACGAGGCGGCCAAGCGACCAGCCCCAAATGTATCGGCCAATAAATTTTCGACATCATTAGAATTGGCCATTCTGCCATTTTGTCTTTTGGCCATTTCACAATTTGATTAGCAATGCGCTCTGCATTTGTTTCTACATTTTCTATATTTTTCTTCTCTATTTTTTTGTGATATGCAATTTGGTGACAGCTGCTTGGACACCGTCGAGGTCTTTCCGTATCTCCGGGAACCAGTCATCGAGAACACGACACTGGCGTCGTACACTTGGTGCCAGCACAGCGACCGCAATGCCACGCCTATTTATAGCGCCGGAAGGCTGTTGGGATTGCGCTTGAGCTTTCAACAGTTGCCTGCTAAGTTGGCCAACTGGCAGCTCAATCTGACGGCCAGCTATCGATTCCTCAAACAAGGTGCGTATCTATACGCTGCCTGTGCATAATCCTTAGTGGCTGACGCTCCTCCTTGAATGCAGAGCTGTTCAGGACGGAGGGTCGTCTGGTGCCGCACAGCTTTTGCGACTATTACTTCTTTGCCAGCACCTCGATGGATGGCAATCTGGGTCAAGGATACTTTCATTCGCCTCGTTTTCCGGCCCATTATCCGGCTCACATCAAGTGCGCCTACAAATTCATTGGGCGACCCGACAGTCGGGTGGAGTTGCTCTTTGAGGAGCTGCAGTTGCCGCCGGTGGCCCATGGGGGATGTCAATTGGACGCACTCACGATTTTCGATGCGGAATCTGCGCATATGAATGCGGTCATCGATGTACTGTGCACGCCCTGCCCCACGCGCCGCATCCTGAGCAGCGGCCCAGATCTCCTGCTGGAGTTTAATGCCAGCTCTAATCGCACCGCCAAAGGATTTCGCGGTAAATACAAATTTGTGCCCAATGAGCAGCGGCAAGTGGCGCCTATTTTGGAGGCGGCCAGCGTAGCCTTAAAGACGCCACAACTCTCGCCTGCCAAAGAAAATAGTGTACAGGATGCGAAAGACACGAAGGATATGCGACCCGGACGCACAAGTCGTAAGTTGGCGCCTCATAAATTAGCCTCAGATTCACATCCCATTCCCAATCGATCGATCCAATCGAATTATGCTAAGCGTCGCCAAATGGCGGCAAACTTCATTGCCTTCCTTGCTTGACAGCTTCCGTCTGGAAGTCGGGGGCGGAAGTTGGAGCGGATGTGGCCAATTGACTTGGCTCGCAGAAGGTTCGGGGCAAACGGAATCGAAATGGTTAAAAGGGGAAGTAAATCGCCTCGAATCGCTCTTCGACTATTGAGACTAGTTGAGTCGCGTTAAGTTTAGTTGGCTTTAGTTGGTTCTGAGTTGGCGACAAGTCCAAATGGTGTGCTCCTCGGTGTTATTAGTGCTCCTAGTGCAGACGACAGCATCTTTATCCTACGCAAGACATGCCACTGGCAGTGAGTTCATGCAGTATTCTATCAATTGTTTATTGTGCTTTGCTTATGTGTGTGACAATATGTGAACTAGAAATTAATAACAGACTTCACCAGGGTCCACAGAATGGTAGACCCTCCACCGACAAGGACGAGCTGCAGCAGCCGATGAAGTATATAGAACCTGGGGATAGATAAGTGATTATAGATGCTCAGCTTATCAGTGGGATTGACTTACCGTGCTCTTACTCTTTGACCCCGTTTGATACCCTCAGGACTGGGATCCTCCTTGCCCAGATAGACACGCATGCCGGCAGTTGAACGATAGAAGTAGTCATCCCAGTCCAACCCGTTCATATCAAACTCAAATAGCTGTTTATCCTCTGGTGTGAGAGATTGCCACAAATTATCCGTGTTGTGCGTCTCAAAGTGCCACGTGGTTGCTCCGAAAAATGCCAAAATTTTCATCATATTGTGAAATTTTGCATACATTTTAAGCATTCTCGGCTTCTGACCTCTCAAACGCAGGACGATGTCGATTAGAAAGCCGGGCAAAATGTGAAGGAAGAAAGCGAGCAGTTTAAAGAGTGGGATATTGGTGACGCAGTAGAGGAATGGCAACCAATTCATTTGCTCAAACGGAAACACATTATCCAGCGCCGCCGACTTATCTCTAAAGCCGCCCCAGGTCAGCATATTCTTTTCTGAGGGTACATAGTTGTAAATAGTCGGAGAGAATGGGACAGTTGCCTCCTTCCTGCGAGTGGCATTCTTCTCTGCGGTTCGCCAGCCGAGAGCCAACAACAGATTGACGCAGTAGTCGACGGGCAATATGTTGGCGTTCGCTTTGGTGTTCAGGGGGGTAACTCTTAAGTGTCCAAGCGCTGTGGCATAGAGTTGAATTGTTGGGCCATAGACATTGTCAATCCATCCTTCGACGGGCTTCTTGTAGCCGCTAACAACTGAAATGGTGATAAGGCAGACAATTCACTTGGCGGGAGCAAACGAAAATAGGGGATTACGGAAATGCAAAGGAGTTACCCCTTTATGCCTTCCTGTTAGGAGGATCTAGGAGGATGAGTTAAGAGGAAGGAGCAAGGGGTTAGCTCTGAGAGGTGAAGAGAAAGGATTAAGAAGTAAAGGGAAAGGAGTAAGCAGAATATCAGGACATCAGCTAGTAGCTGATTAGGTGGTAAGAGCGTAAAGGTCAACGAGGAGACGAAGGGGTTAAGAGGTTGAAAGGGCTTGGGGAAAAGGTTACCAGACAGATTACACTGTGAGGGAGTCAGGAGTAAAGACAGCTCAGCATTTCGGAAGTAAGAATAATGGCGAAATGTCACTTACTAATGCCCGGCCGATAGACGCACAAGGGTAAGTCCCCCGTCTCCTTCTGCAAGACTTGCTCCGCCAGAGCCTTGGTGTAGGCATATGTGTTGGGATACTTGCCAACCAAAATGGGGCCCATGCTGTCAATGAACTCATCGCTAAACGTCTCTCTCAGGGTCAAGACCTTGTCGACACTGCAGGTCAAGTTATTGGGATAGAAGCATTCTTTGATGTTATCAATAACGCAATTCGAGAATGCTGTCGACACATAAACGAACGCCTCCAGATGAGTCATCTCCCTAGCCAGCTGCAGCATGAGACGAGTAGCGCGAGTGTTGATGTCGAGAGCCTGATGCAGTGGCTCTGTGAAGCGTACAGTTGCCGCTCCATGCAGCACCACCTGCACCTCCTTTGCAAGCAGCTCCCTATCAAGTTGGCTGATACCTAGGTCCGGCTCTTTGCAGTCTCCTGATATGGGTACTATGCGCTTCAAGCGCTCTGGATTGGACTTAACCACCTGACTAAATACCTTTTCGGAAGTAGATTAGCTTGAATTAGACCCATAAATTTTTACACTTACGATATCATCCTTCCAGGCGGCAATGCGATTCTGCACATCCTGACCTCTTTTCGTCCTAATCAGGACATATATTCGCTTAACGTCCGTCGATCGGAGCAGCTTCTCAATGGTCACTGCGAAGCACAAATCCGTTGAATTAAAAACTCAGTTTCATTCTTAATCTGTTCGTGTTTCTGTTTTTAGAGCATTTCTTATTTGAATTGGCTTAAAGAGAGAAACGTCTTTCAAAATGTGCCGTCGACATTTTCAGATATCTATTTAATGTTCACCTTAAGGATTATCACTAATAACTCAATAGATACTCTCATCTTTATTTAAAAGTCACTTTCAATATATATGTGCACTTCTCAGAACGAAATTTCTGGATTTGTTTCTCTACCTTTGCCCAAAAATCCACTTCCACCGGTTATAAAGATTGTCTTGTTTTTGTAGAATCCTTGTATTGGGGAAGCCATTTCGTTGTCGAGCACTTATATTCCTATTTACACACAATCGAAGACTTCACGATTCAAATCGCAGTCGCGGCTGCTGAAAAACTGAGAGGAGTCTCGAACTTGTCGGCGGTTTTTATGCCAAGCCGAAGCAGTGTATTATATCACAAAAAAGGGTTATTGTCTGGAACTTGGAGTCAAGAAATTTACGACTTTCCACGCCAAGTGGAATATTTGTAGACCTCAGAGTTCTCCACATCAAATGGGGCTAATTGATTATTGGGCTAATTGAAAAGCTCAGTTGCTGTTGCTGCGGCCCATTGAAGAGTGCTAAGTGCAGCCAGACTAAACAGTTCTGGAGAGATTTTATTGTGCAAACAGACTTCATTTATCATTGTTTTATGACAGCTTACTTAAATATCTAGTAAATCAAAACATTGAGTAATAATCAACATTTGTATATATTTAGATACTTATGATAGTTTCTACTTATCAACGGATTCCAATAGAATATGTCTGTAATGCAGTACATTTCTCTCAGTCAGTCTTCAGAACCACTCGCATAAAGAACTTTAGAAGTAATACCGTAAAATGGTCCTTAACCAAGAAAGCAGAACTTTCTCTGTCAGTCAATGAGTGAAACGCACACATTGATAGCTTTAATTATCTCCAAAGGGATAAGCTAACTCAGCGTTGATCCAGAGCAAAAGGGTTGGTATGTGTCGGACACAGTTGTTTTGTTGTTGTCTTTGTTACTCTCGCGATCCACGGAAAGCCATAACGGCCATTTGTGTTTTATGCTTGAACAGAGAGCTTTTATTTCAAGCTTTTGTGCTGACGATTTGTATACACAAATTACCATTCTTATAAGACTATATAACCTACAAAAATCCAATCAGATTAACGACCGCAAATTGTTCTCAGTTTACAAAATAATAACAATGAAATATATTGTAAACGTCGTATAGTTTTTATTTAAATTAACAAAAGCACAAAATACATTATTAAGAATTACCAAAAATATTTCAACAATTAAATATCACCAACATATTTATATGTGTAAGAATATTTACATTGCTTATTGACTTAAGATCCATAGCTAATTAAATTGGCTAAGATTTCAATTGCAGTGCATAGAGAGGATAAGGCTGAAGTGTCTTGGCTTCTAGAGATGCCTGCATCCATTTAAGACTGACATGACGACAGCTGCGACGGTAGAGGGATCTTTAAAAGAAAGCTAACATTATAATACAGCTAGAAGTCTTCGTTGGGAATTTATACACACCTCAGCTGCTGCAAGTCCACGTCCTGTTTGGTGGCATGGAAAACCAAAGTTGCCTTTTGCGTGTTCGTAGTCAAAGTGCCGCCGTGTTGCACAAATTCATCCATTTGTTTTTGCTCGGCTGCATCGGCAGCAAAGTGAGCCACAAGACCACCAAATAATTTGCTTTTCTCCTTCTTGATGTTAACTTTCTTATCACCAGGGGAAGTTTTTGTCTCAGATGAGATATCATCCTTCACAGCAGTTGTTGCAATTTTGGGTTTAAAGAAATCGTTCAGTTTTGCTTGAGACGTCTCCAATTTCGGCTTTTTCTTGGTGCTGTGGCTTGTCGATGGTCCGTCCATCTCGTTGTCAGAGTCATTCTTGGCCATCTTTTGTTTTTTTCTACTGCTCGTTTGGGCCACATTGGGTGCTTTGCCCTTTTGTGGAGTTTTCTCCAGTTTTGTCTTCAATGCATCATTCTCATTCTTTTCACAGTCGACCAGAAGCAAATCCACATTTACATTTTGCTTTGAGGCAGCGTACAGTTGCTCCAAATGTTCCAGATCATTCGCCTCCTTTGCGGTCTTGTCACTTCGCAGACGTGTAATGCGGGGAAATCGGATGGAAATGCCCCCCGCTGTGTGCGCTTCGGACTGCGTGAATTCTGCGCCCGTAATCTCCCAAACGGGCATCTTCTCTGGTATCTTTGCAAGAACATCTGGTATCAGGGCTTTTTTGCAGAGCAACCAAGTGGGAATCTTGTTGGAGTCAGCACGCTCTGTTAACTTAATCAACGATTCGTGTACATCATCGTTGGTGGCATCGTCTAGGCCAGAGTGTACTTTAGTGACCGTCTTCCACAGTCGATCGCGTGCATCGTAGCAGCCCATGAGAAAGATGCTGAGCACGCCGCCTTTCTTTCCAGATCCATACCAGGCGCCCAGCACAACCAAGTCTGCCGTGTCAGCCATTTTGCCACCAAAGAGATAATCCTTCTTCACCTTAAGCCAGTTGCGTTTACCTGGTTGATAGGTTCCCGTGGGGCTCTTAAGCACGACACCTTCTAAATTTGCCTGAAGCACTTTGGCCGTCATCATGGCCAACTCATTCTTGGTCTTCAGAAACTGCGACTCGGACAACTGAACGTGCGATTTGATGGGTTGAATGTTCTGCTCAAGAATCTCGCGGCGTTTGCAAAAGGAACTGAGAATGTAAACAGGGTTAGCGATGATTTATTGGATGCGTTTTCCGACTTACAGCTGAGTAAGATCATCGCCATCGTACAGCAGACAATCAAAGACAAAGAGACAAACCGAGGCATTGGCGAAAGTATGCTTCTTGTGTGCACCCAGTGTGCCAAAAGGCAGCAATGCGCCCGTGTCGGTGTCCACGAGAATAATTTCCGAATCCAGTATCATGTCATCGGCGCCAGGAAAGGCACGGGGTATATAATCCTTCAGTTGTTTTATTTTGTGATCCATCACAGGCTTCAGATTGCGGCTGAAGAACTTAAACTCAGATCCTTGCTTATGTATCTGAACTCGCTCACCATCATATTTGATCTCACTGTACAATCCACTTGGATTCTTTTTAAACGCCTCCTCGACCGACTTACAGGCGTTGGCCAACATGGGAGATACTGGCGTCATCACTTGAATTGCACTTGACGCCGCCTTCGTTTTTTTGCCGGCTGCCTTGACTGTCGTAGTAGATGTAGGTTGGCCTGCAAACGCATTTACAATAGCAGTCAGATCACGGGAGGATTGATAAGCTGGATATGCCCCTGGTCCAAATGCGTCTAAAATATGCCTTGCACGTGCATTGATGCGTAGATCTTGTTTGATAAGTCTGATGAAGGTGCGCAGATCCAAATCTGTTGCTTGCTTACATAGCTCACGCAGCACTTCGGTTTGCTCATCCTCCTTGGTGCGTTTTTCTAGCTCTCCAAGCAACTGTTCCACTTCATGTATAAAGAGTTTGCTTTGTAGCTGCGGCTTCAGTTTACAGGAGGTGGCAAAGTGCTTGCGTAGTGTCTCAGAAATGTCACCATCTGGCATAAAAAACGACATTTTAGAGACGTGACATCATCTTCAGTCATAGCAGCTCACCCTGCTCCAAGTCAAGATGCATCTCCTGCTGATCAACGTGGAAGATGCGTGCGAACAGCTTAATCAACGCCTTGTTCTGCAAATTATAGACACGCTGTGTGGCACCGGGAATGAGAAATTGCACCCATTGTAATGTGTCGCCTTTGAAACCTGTGCCGCTGCTCCCGTTCTTGAAAAAGAGTTCCAGTTTCTCGACTTTTTTTAGGTAGCTTGACTCAGCAGCAATTTCATCACAAATACGCCGAAACGTGTCTAGCTTGTTGTCCTCATTTTGCACATGTTTGCTGCACATTGTTCTGTTCCAGAGACGATTAATATGCCACACACGAACGTTAATCAGCAATTTAAGCATAAATGTTCCTAAATTGAATTATATTTATTTATTTAGAGCACTGCAGACATTTGTACGATTCGCGCGTCAACAAGTCTGGCATCTTCGAATCGAATCAGCTGTTAAGTTCATTTATCGGTACATCGATAAATAAAAACATCGAGTCTACCGCTATCGTGCAATGTCGTTACGAGTTTGCAGCGCAAAAGCCGGAGCGAATTCAAATTAGGTTTCATGATTTCAATATTCCAACGGAACGAGAAAATTCCAGTCGCTGCCTAGATGAAGATGCTCTTCACGTGTTGGAGGAGGTGCGGGGTAAATATGACACACAAGAACTATTATGTGGTGCCTTTTTGCCCAAGCCTCTGATGTCCAGCGACCAACGGATGCAACTTCAATTTGTCGGCAAATATCCGCCGAAGATGACTAATAAGGTGCAGTATTACGGATTTCGAGCAGAGTACAAGTTTCTTACAAGTAAGGAAAAATAAAATAGGGTTTTGTATTTTTTAAACAATAAATCTTTATTTAGACTTTGGAATCACGTCGGGCGTGCAACAGGGCGACGAGTGTACCTTCATTTATAACAGCAGTGAACGGATTAGCGGCTTAATCCACTCTCCCAACTTTCCCGGATACTATCTGGAAAATGTTGTATGTAATTACTACTTTTATGGTTACGATGAGCGTATTGTTCTGCGATTTACATACTTTGACGTTGAAGGCATTGGCACGTAAGTTTTCAGATATAATTTCAGTGTTTATAATAGTGCTAAAACTTTTTTTGGTTCTCAGTTGCGACTATCAAACTGCTAGTGATTATGTGGAATTCTCCAATTTTATGAGCACTGATCGCAAGTACAGCCGACATTGTGGAAAGCTGCCCGATTTCGAAGTGCGTTCCGATAGACGTTTCTTTCGAGTAACATTTTATTCCAATGATCGTTTCATTGCCAATGGATTCCGAGCTCTATATACATTTGAATCTATCGTTTCGCAAAGCACTAATTTGGACTCGGGAGACAGTAATGTTTCCATGCAAAGCTACGTGGCTAACGAATCGCATTATATTATTGTCATTAGTTATATTATTGTATCTATTGTCGCCGTAGTTCACATAATATAATAACATAAAAAAATGCTTGGTTAATTCATGTAAGCAATATACTGACTATCTCTCCGTTTGAATAAATACCAAATATGTCCACTATATCGATATAGATGTGGGCGATATTAAAATGTTTCAATCTGGCAACATTGGTTTCCGCAAGCGCTTACCAACACCGATTTCAATCACTGCCGCGCAAGTTTTTTCTCTAGCTCCGTTCGTTTTCCGTTTGGCGTATTCGGCATTCGTTCATCATTCGCCGACAGCTTCGCGAGGTTGTTTTTCGCGCGGCGCGTTTAATACTCAATTTGTTTATTGGGGAATATTAAGGGGTGTTTGGTCATTATTGTCGTGTGTTTCGTATGTGGGCAAGCTTAACGTAACCATAAAGTATTAATACATTAGTAATAAGTGTCAAACAAAAAACTAGCTAAAAGCAGAAACCGAAACAGTTAACACATCAAAAGCAATTCTAAGAACACAAGCGCAAAATGTTTTCAAGACCCAGGTGAGCATATTCATTTGAGATACCATTAAGAGCCGCGGCATCAAGTTGCCAAACGAATTTTGCATTGCTTGCGACTATTTTTGTTCATTTGCAAATTGACAGGTATTATGCAATTTTCCTTTGAAAGACATCCACACATTCACTGGGCGTCCCAGCTGTTTTTGCCAGTGACCTAGTCTTCTTTCCCTGTGCGCCAAGGCAGCGTCCATCGCCCTCCTCTGTGCTTCATACACTGCGCAGAACAGTGCAGCTTTCGTTTTCATTGTCACAAACTAAAAGCACACACACGTGCACACCTATAGTGCTTTTGTTGGTGGTAGTAATAGGGGCAGATCCGCACATGTTTTTGGCATTGACCTAACTTTTCTGGGTTTCTCTTGTTCCCATTCGTTCCCACAACAGCTGCTTTGCTTTATTGAATTTTCTTTCCTCATTGCATAAGAGCCTTTCTCATCTGCCTGCAATAAAAACAAAAGTAATTAGAAATGAAAACTTAATTCGACACAAAACAAAAACGGTTGAAAAATCAATACATAAACAATCACTGCACACATACCTATTTGTATTTGTATATATGTATTTGTTGTTGTTGTTTTTTTTTTTGTGAACGCCAACGCTTTATATTTGATGCTGAATAAGAGAAAGACACCTTCATGTTCATGGACATGGACACTGTCTACGTCTATACACCCATGTATGTTTGTGTGTCTGATTGTATTTTCGCATATAATACACTTTCCAACATTTTCTTATGCCAAATTCTAAATTTATAAACTATATATGTGTGTACATATATATTTTTACATTAAGAAAAATTGCTCTTTATTTTTTGGTGATGTTGTTGTTTTTGTAAGTATTTCATTTTTCATTTTCGTTGCCAAGTTCAAATGCTTTTGTTATTTTTTGCTCTGCAGCTTCACCTTGTCTTCCGTCTCGTTCTTTCTTCGTTCTTCATTCTTCCGCTAGTTGCGCATTCCACATTCCAAAATCTACAATTCTAACCATAACACAGCCGAGTACATTGACTTCATTTTAGCAAAAGTTTTATGACTTTCGAATACACACACACACACACACACACAAATATACAAATTTATATACATAGATATGTAATCATGTGTGTATGTATACATATGTATGTGTATGTATTCCTAATTCGTCGTTACACAAAGTATTTTATCCACGCTATCGTATCGTGATGTCATAAATAATAATTGTCGCAATTATATGTATTATATGAATGCTTATAGTACGATTATGTGAAAACCTTCATTTCATGTAATTCTATTCTATATTCTATTTTAGCAAGAAATGCACTTATAAATAATTCATGGCAATAATATTTCTTGCGAATGTTCAACAAATTTCATCCCATTGATGGAAAAGTACAAATATTGAATATAATATTTGCACTAGAATATCGCGGTAAACAGACCTATAATTTCACGTCATGTGTTTGTAGTGTAAACATGTATTAGTAGTTATGACACGCAATTTACATTACGATGCTTGATTAGATACGTATGTATCTAGATACTTTTTATATACATTTATATACATATTGTACATATGTTCCTCTGTTGCATATGCGAAATACTTCAAGCAATTTGTGTTCATGTGAGCATTGCTGGCGTTAGCTTTTTACAAAAATGACGAATGGTGATAATGATACCATGCCTTCCCCCTGCTCTGCACTTGCCCTGCCCTCCTTCTCGCTACACACTCTATGGACAATTAGCAACCAGAAGTGTTGGCACACAACGCTGGGAAGCAAGCACGTCATAAGCGCGTGGGCCAAAACAGAAGACGCGTCACTAACGAGTTCTGATAGCTTGATAGTTTGATAGCTTGGAAAGCGTATGACTATAATCCCATAACGGGCGATGGGAATGAGTTCTGTCAATGAACCGCGAACAAATATTAGTCACAAGGTAGCCACATTAGCATCAATTATGCAAAAATCATCAGCAAGATTTGTCGTCATGTTGTTCACATTCGGGTTCGGATTCCGAATCTGATTCGGAATCGCAATCAGAATCGGAGTATTATCGCGCCTCCATAGTAAACAATGCGGTCTTTCCCTGGCTCCTCATTACTCTCCCCTCTCACTCTAACAAACACCCGCTGTGCGATAAACAAAAAGCAGCTGACGCTGGCCTTGGACTTGGCTTTACTGGCCACAGCTGTTGTGCATGTTTGATGTCGTTAGGGATCAGCGTCTGCCTCAATTGTCACAATTGTCATAACATAAGCTTACTTAATTCTTTCCCTTGCAGCTTGTGTGGCAATATCGGTAAATTGTGCCGCAGTGGAACTGCAGCAGTAACGACAACAACACCAACAACAACAGCAATATCGGCGCTAGCGTTGTGCGATGCTCGTGGATACCATGAGGTTGTCGGGGACATCATCTGCCCCTCGCAGGTTCGTGGCATTGACCACATACGCGATCCGCGTTTGAATAAGGTGAGTGTATATCCCTACAGACAGAGTGAGCTCCAATCCGTATCATTGCTCATGTGCTTCCCATGTGCATCCTCAGGGCTTGGCCTTTACCCTCGAGGAGCGACAGGTGTTGGGTATACACGGCTTGCAACCAGCACGCTTCAAGACCCAAGAGGAACAGTTGCAGCTGTGCAAGATCGCCGTCAATCGCTATACGGAACCACTCAACAAGTATCTGTATCTGAGTGATCTACATGACCGCAATGAGCGTCTGTTTTTCCGCTTTCTATCAGAGAACATTGAGGACCTCATGCCCATTGTTTACACGCCAACAGTGGGTCTGGCTTGTCAGCGTTTTGGCCTCATCTACAGACGTCCTCATGGCCTCTTTGTCACCTTCAACGATCGTGGTCACATCTTTGATGTCATGAAGAACTGGCCCGAACCCAATGTCCGTGCCATCTGTGTGACGGACGGTGAACGTATTCTGGGCCTCGGTGACTTGGGCGCCTGCGGCATGGGCATCCCGGTTGGCAAGCTGGCCTTGTACACGGCCCTGGCTGGCATTAAGCCACATCAGTGTTTGCCTATTGTGGTGGATGTGGGCACCAACAACATTGACCTTCTGGAGGATCCTCTGTACGTGGGTTTGCGACAGAAGCGTGTCGTGGGACGCGAGTACGATGACTTCATTGATGAGTTCATGGAGGCCGTTGTTAAGCGATATGGCCAGAACACACTCATCCAATTCGAGGACTTTGGCAACCACAATGCATTTAGATTTTTGGACAAGTACCGCAACACATACTGCACCTTCAACGATGATATTCAGGGCACAGCTGCCGTAGCTGTAGCAGGCTTGTACGCCTCCAAGCGTATCACGGGCAAGTCCTTCAAGGATTACACTTTCCTATTCGCTGGCGCCGGCGAGGCTGCCATCGGCATTGCCGATCTTGTGGTCAAGGGCATGGTAGCCGAGGGTGTGCCCATCGAGGAGGCTTATAGCAGGATATTCATGGTGGATATCGATGGTCTGTTGACCAAATCCCGAAAGATTGGCAACTTGGATGGCCACAAGGTTAACTATGCCAAGGACATTGAGCCCATGCAGGATCTGGAGCAGATTGTGTCGACCGTTAAGCCAAGCGTATGTCGTGTACTCTACGAGTATCTGTATCTTATTTATCTAAAACTAATCTCATAGGTTCTCATTGGCGCTTCGGCCTGTGCCGGCCTCTTTACGCCCAAGATTCTGCGTACCATGGCCGACAACAACGAGAGGCCGATCATCTTTGCTCTTTCGAATCCAACCAGCAAGGCGGAATGCACTGCCGAGGAGGCTTATCATAATACAGATGTGTGTGAATTTCTATTGAAATCCTTTGATAGTTTCTTGATTGATTATTTGTCTGTTTCGGTTGCCAGGCACGCGTCATCTTCTCGTCTGGCTCGCCCTTCCCACCGGTTACCGTGGGCGACAAGACATACTATCCGGGTCAGGGCAACAATGCGTATATTTTCCCTGGCGTAGGTCTGGGCGTAATCTGCACAGGCACACATCACATACCCGATGATATGTTCCTAATTGCCGCCCAGGAGCTGGCCAACTTTGTTGAACCTACTGACATTGAACGTGGCTCATTGTATCCTCCACTGCAGAGCATTCGTGATGTCTCCATGAAGATTGCCATTGGTGTGACCAAGTGTGCATATGATAAGGGTATAAATGAATTTATATACACATGACGACACTGCCATTTGTTAATTCATTCATTCTCGTCATTATGTTCTTAAGGATTGGCGTCCACATACCCAGAGCCACAGGACAAGCGCAAGTGGCTGGAGGATCAATTGTACAACTTTAACTATGAGACCTCGATGCCTGTGACCTGGACCTGGCCACGCATGCCCTACATAAAGACTCGTGATTTAGTGCCCACTAAACTCTATGGAAAAAAAAGTGATTAACCTTTCTTTCTTTTTATTTCTCATTTATAGGTGCCGAGAGTCCGCTAATTGCCGCAATTAAATAATTGATTCGTTCAGTTCTATTGATTGAGCGATTGATGGCACCTTTGTTTTGCATTCTAACCCACTCTTCGTGCTACTACAACCACTACTACCGATCACCATCAGCACCACACACACTAACCAAGCATAGGCCTAGAAACTCCTACTTCTACTTCTCACGGCTGCAAGGGCTCACACTATCTATATGTTCTTATGATTGATTCGATCGCCACGTTGCCCGTTGCCAGTTGCCAGTTGCCAGTTACCCGTTGCCTGTTATATAATAACCAGTTGTCTGTTACCAACTGTCAAGTTCAAGATCTGATGACGCGAGGCATCGGGCATTCCCAGCTCTAATTATTGACATTGTTATTAAATGTAATCAAATTAAGTGTTAGTCATAGATTCGAGCTGACGTTGAGGCAGCGAGGCGATGTGGGCGACGAATAGTTCTATGTATTTTCAATATGTTCATAGTATTATATATGTATGTATATGTACATAATAATGTTATATCTGTATAAATTATCTTATTAACTGGTATGTGATCGACAGCGACGATGCGACAATGCGAAGGCGCGATGACGCGATGCTGCAATCTATTCCATCTTAATCGTATCTCATAACTACTGTTTCGCTAACTTTGCTTTGTTATTGGTTTTTCCTTTTATTGAATGTAAACTAAGTTAAATTGGCTTGCTGGTTTTAATTTCCCTCTATCTCCCTCTCATTCTATCTCTTGCTTTACATCTCTCGCTCTTTACTGCTATCTATCAATGCTAGTATTACTAACTAACTGAATGCGGCACTAAGCGCGGCACTTGCCTGATATGATATCTGCTTTTTAATCTCCTCTAAAGTACAATTTTATGTTAAACAATCGATTTATATTGATCTATTGCAATTTCCCTTTCGTTAATATCTAGAAAACGAAGAAATCGTTTAAATTATCCAACCCACACTGACCGCTTATAGACCATTGGCAAGTATAGACAGATCGGAGAGATTCTGTCCAACCTTAAATGAAAGTTAAATCCAAGATCAAAGAGCAGCCGTGTTGACTTTAACAATTAACTTTAAACTCTAAACTAAAAGTAATCGACTTAAGTTCAAAGTTTTAATGTATTTCACATACGAGAGTTGCGTATATACACATACATATGTATATGTATTTATGTATATATGACTATAGTAATTATTATGTTTGTTGTTGATCCATGTCTGATATTTATTAAATAGCCATTTAATAGATTTGTTTTAATTTATTGTTACAAAACTCAATCTTAATTTATCATATATGAGTGCATCAAATGTGCTAATAGAAACATTAATGACACATAGATAATCATACCGAAAGCAATTGTACAACTCGCCAGCTGATGTGCGATAAATAATAAAATACACCAAATAATGATTATTATTTTAATTGTGTCGCCTTTTGCACTTGTGTGATAAGAACTAGTTTCCGACTTCCGCGAAATGCCAGCATACTTATTCTAATTCGAATTCGACTTCGAATTTTGAGTAAAGTCTACTTTGTACACTCTTAAGTTGCGTTTCTTCTTTCCTTATCTATCAGCTCAAGAAATTTCAAGTTAATATCGACGTAATCCATTGCCCAATATGAATGAGTAATAAAATGAGCGAAGAATTGCCGATAAGAATGTTATAAACAATACAAAATAAACAATAAATAAATACAAATTACAATACATATTTATCAAATCATTAAGCATTTAGGCCACTTAAGATGTGTGTTGCTTGAACTTCAGTTAAGTCAGTTAGGAAACAACAAATGAAATCGATTTCCTGCAAACGCACAACATGTCGTATGAGTAATATTGAAAAATTAAATAAATATTAATATAGATCGTTTCGTATGTCCCACCGTTGGTAGGGTATATCAACTTGAGCGTGATTGTGTTGAAAGTCAAGCATTCACTTGACAGTTCCAAAGAAGAGAGAGAGATCTAGCTTGAGGTGAGAGACGCTGGACGACTCAGCATCTCTTTTGTTTATGTATGCAAACAAACTCTAAACCAGTTGATTTGTGAACGAAATGCAGATTCTTCGTAAAAACATTAGTATTTGATTTTTGAGAGCACGTATGATTAGCAATTAGGGGACTTGAATTAATTGCTTCGCGAAGAAATTCAAACACTCTAGAGTCGATTGAACGAACATGTTTCCAGCTATTTGCAAAGTGGTATAAAAAAAAATACTGAACAATAAACAATAAACGAGAGAGCTGAGCTCAGAATCGGAATTTGAATGTGTCTCAAATCGAGTCCGAGAATACTCGAGTCAGTATGCGTATAAAGTGAATGCTTGGAGCTGAGTTCTCGCAGTAGAGCTCGGAGCGTCAGTTGAGGCGGTTATCAAGTCAGTCTGCAATCGATCGTCAGTTTGAAATAGCTTTACGATGCCCCGTTGCTGCTTCCTCATCACCTTCCTCTATCTAGTTGCAGTTGGCGCTAGATCGGCTCAAGCTGGTGAGATATTCATTGAAACCTTCCCATGACTCGTTTTGTTAGTTTCGTATATTAATTGCTTACATTGACGTTAACTTAGCCTACGCCGACGATTGTAGCACCCCGAATGGGGAAAGCGGCCAATGCATGCCATTTTCCTCCTGCTCCGACATTGAGAAACAACTCCTGATGGCTAAACAGTCTGGGGAGAGTGTGCCACAGGAGTATGCCACTTATTTGAAGAAGGCGGCCTGTGGCGAGTTTGACAATGTGGTAAATATGCGAATGTTCAAATGCGTAATTCCCAATGCATCTCATGGATACCCTTCCCCCCTCACAATTGCTATAGCGACACTTTTGCTGTGCCAACAATCAAATCCAGCACAACTCCAAGGTGATGGAGCTGCTTAAGAGTGCTAAATTCAGCTGTGGAACTATTCTCAATCAGCGTGTGGCCAATGGATATGAAGTTCAACTGTCCTCCAGGCCTTGGATGGCTTTGTTGCGATATCAGAGCTTTGGCCAACCTCGTTTCTTATGTGGTGGCACTCTCATCTCAAATCGTAGGTGCACTTCATATCAAATTACTTCTATTCCTCTCTAATAATCCTTTTTAGGTTATATCCTGACTGCTGCCCACTGTGTTTATGGTCTTCAAGATCAACTGTGAGTGCTTACGATAATTAACCTGAGCTCCGTTTTAATAAACTTTATTTTAGTTATGAGATTCGCTTGGGGGAGCACCGAATCTCCACGGAGAGGGACTGCAGGCAGCAGGGACGCAAAGAGAAGTGCGCTCCTCCAGTACAGGATGTGGGCATCGAGAAGTTTCTGCTTCATGAAAAATACGATTCCAAGCGAATTTCAAATGACATTGCTCTGCTGCGTCTAAATACCAGCGTGAATTTCGAAAGTAGGTTCCAAAGAAAGCCTTATCAACAATTCTATTAATAACTTCCTCAATTTGTAGAGCACATAAAGCCCATTTGTTTGCCCATCACAGATGAGCTCAAGCAGCAGGCGGAATCTCTGTCCAATTACTTTGTTACTGGATGGGGCACCACCGAAAATGGATCCTCCTCGGATGTCCTGCTGCAGGCCAATGTGCCGCTTCAGCCTCGATCCGCATGCTCACGTGCCTATCGACGTGAAGTGCCCGATAGCCAACTATGTGTAGGAGGTGGCGACTTGCAGGATTCGTGCAAGGGCGATTCTGGTGGACCTCTTCAGGCCCCCGCTCTCTACTTGGATGAGTACAAACTGCGTATGGTGGAGTTTGGTATTGTTAGTATGGGCGTCACATCCTGTGGACAGATCAGTTTGCCGGGTCTCTATACAAATGTGGCTCAGTATGTGCAGTGGATAACAGATACCATGGCCAGACATGGGCTATAGTTCTTAATTATCTGTCACCTGAGTAAATACTTTAATCGCACATCTCTAATAATTATAATCAAATTATGAATAAAATATTCGATAAGAAAATATATTTCACTTGTGCTGAGCAATACAATACCAAGATGATTTATTTCGAATATATTTATATTTTCGTGTATGATAAAGCTAAATTATGCGGTGGATTCAAAAGTTAGCGACATCTATAGATTTCCGTAGATTGTGAATGCCATCTGGTGAGAAAAATTACTTATTCAAAGTGCTTAGATGATTTCAACCGTTGCTCAACATGTTGAGTAATTTGAACCTGTCGATAGATGGCTAACAAACTGACCGAAGTATCGAAGTAGCTTAGGTGTTTAAGTACCTTCTGTCCAACAAAGAGTTTCAAGTATATTATTAATATTAAGAATTGCTCTTGTATTCTATATTCATTTAAATTATGTTTAGTGTTTTAAATGGAAACGAAAATCAAATACCAATCAATTATTGAAATAGATTGATTGAAAGAGTGCGATAATTGAGGAGGAAATGCAACTTGAAATTTTCTTTGGCGCCATCTGGTGGGAATTCTTAACATTCAGAACGCGTTTAGCAACAGTTGTAGACAACTGAACGCACTATTATAGGATTGGCGCCAATATTCAAAAAAGCCTTTTTTCTATTAAAAATAAATATATAAATTAACATCATTTATTTAATTATGAATAACAAAATTAACACTTAAAGCAATCAAATATAAGATTATTTAATTTTAATATTTTATATTTGTAGGGAATTCTTGTTTGCTGTAAATGTGGGACCGTGGAGTGGATATTTTTGTACAAATATGAATACTAACACTTTCGTATATTAGATGAAATGGGACTTGTTTTAAGTAAACATGTTGTACATTTAAACGAATTAAATGTAAACACTTGTCAGAGAATCTTCAGCTTTCCAAGACATTAGTGGCCACTTTTATGTATGTATGTTTATGAACAGGAGTATGTGCAAATACGACTGTAAGTATGTATAAACAAACATACATTTGAAATGTGGAAATAATCGCAGACATTATAAAAAGTGAGTTGTGTATCCATTTGTGGCCTTGTCGCAGCCAACAAGAATATAAAAGTAGAGGGAGGATTATAGTGAGCGGTTACTGGTAAGGGCGTGTATACTAACATTAAGTTTAACTTTTGAGTTGTAGCTTCTTTTAGACCTAACGAACTTTCCCACAGGCAAAACATTTTCCATTTAAATGCAAAAGAAAACTTATTTTTAAAGTCACCTACACCTGCTCTTAAAGTCTTGCATATTTAATAAAAAACTATAGTAAATTCAAAGACTTTTTGTATGGATTTGCATCTAATTGTGGAAATTATATTATTTTGTTTTCATTTTCTTTCAGTTTCTCTAAGGGCAAAGGCTTACTGCGAATATTCAAAAGCAGTCACAATACTTGCTCGAACTTTTATTCAACAAACTCAAATATTATGGTCTACACAAGTTTGGAAATGCGTTAAAGAGCCCAGAGTTCTTATAGCCGCCTAAAAGATACCTCTTAATTCAGTTAATAAATAAATTCACCGTAATTATTAAATCTATATTACGCTCTCTTCGAGAAGCAAAGGGTATAGAAAGTTATAGGGAGTAATGAATTTTATACTTATTTATTCCATTGTGAACCTTGTGGGGCAACTCGATGGGGTTCCAATTGGGAACTCTAGTTTTGGAGGGGAGGCGAAACTGTGCCTCAAACTGGATTCATCGACGATTCCTGTGGCTTGATTGTTTTTGCTTTGTGAGATGAAACTTTTGGGGTTATCTTATCCTTGCTGGCCGCACTAATTGCACAAGAATGCGAGGAGGCGTAAAGGATTTGGTCGGCTTGCCGAGAAACCAGCCGGAGAGCCAACTTGGCAGCTGTTCACTCAACTGTTTGGCACTCAGTGCATTGGCGGCGTTAATTAAAACCGTCTCAAGGCAGAGAAACTAATAACAGCAAACAACAATTTTTGAATCAAGACTTTCAGCCATGCTTTTCCTTTCTTTTTTGGCATTGTCGATTCTCCCGCAAAAAGAACTGCGGTCGCGGTCGCAGTCGCAGTCGGGTTTGCCACACCAGTTGGCCAGAGGCGCCTTCTTTGTTTTTGGATTGCCTTGCCGATGTCCGCGGGACGCAGCTTGAAGCGGTTGCTGGTCGGGTTAGTTGCGTTCATCGCAACTGGAAAGTGAGAAGTGGCGGTCGTCGTCTATGCAGATGGTTTGCTTTGCTATTTGCCTGATTGCCTGTTTGTGTTTTTGTTTTGCAACTGGACTGGCTGATGGATGGGAAGCGGGAAGTGGCAACGGGGTCGCGGGTATCGGGTAGCGGCAATCGGGGCTAAAACCAAAGCATTTGCTGTTGCTGTTGCTGTTGCGGCCACTGCTGTTGGCAATGCTGCCACCAACCGTGTTTGTTTTCCATTACAACATGTTGTTGTTGGCCTGCACTTACACATTAACAGTGCAACGGCCGCCGACAAAATATTGACTCTGTCCCATCATTTCCATTTTGGGTTCTCGCTACAGTCACACTGGGCATGGAAACAATTTAGTGAAACTTAAAACTGGCAACTGAGCTGTCACTAAATATTTGCCAGGACACGACCCATCAGCCCAGTGGATCAAAGTCATAATTATTCATATATTCATTTACTCATTTAACCAGTTGAGGGACAACGATGAAATATCAAATACTGCGCTGATTCTCATTAGTCACTCGCTTCCATTTGATGTCAATAAAAGTAAATAATAATATATATATATTTACATTGTTGTTACCATCAGTCGTTAGTCAGGGTAGGAGACAAAATGGTTTGTAAATGAGTAAAACACATTTGCGCACTGAGTAAATAGTGTCTGTGTATTTTATTACAATTTATGTTACATTTTGTAATATAAATAAATATAATAGTCGTATATTGCTTTTAACCATATAAAGAATAGTTATTTTTGAAAAAATCTTCCGGTTCGCTTGTAAAAGCGAACGAGTAAGAAGTGAGAAAAAACTTCCACTTTAAGAGATATCTTGATCCAGATACATCCATCGTAGTCGTAACTCGTAGGTGCAATAAAGTTTCACCGCGCTCTGTGCATGTACTTAATACGAAATTATAATAAATAATGATTTAAATGAATTATTCACAGACTTCAGCTCTTTCCATAAAGTGAATGAAGTCGTCGGACGTCGGACGGCGGACGCCGGCTGTCGGACGTTTTACCATCTACAGGAATTCATTTGGCCTCCTTCGCGACTTGCTCCTTGCCAAAAATTACTTATTCAAACTTTTTGGTTTTTATTGTAAATTTGGCATTTCCGAATGCAATGGCGTTGCGGCCCAGGATAACACATCAGTGTGCCATCAGTGTGTGTCTGTGTGTGTCTCGGTGTGTCTCCGAGTGTGTGGGTATGTGTGTGGGTATGTGTGTGTGTTTGTGCGTGTTTGTGTGGTGGCTGCCACATTTGCATACAGAATGTAAATTATATTGTCCGTTTCATGCTCTGACACTTAAGAGACAAAATGAAATAAAAGATGGCTTCAGCGACAACGAACAAACCGAATGAAATAACAAGGAATGTAACAAGGATGTGCCATACGCGCACGCACGCACACACACGCGCACACACGCACACACACACGCACACACACAGACTCTCAAGAAGAAAGACAAACAAAGAAGCAGACAAACAACAACAACAAACAACAACAAACATCACCTCCAACTGACGTGCGCCCGAGTACGTTAAAAGTGAAGATGGGGCTCTAAAGAACATGCTGTGGCATAGAGGGGGCAATAGTAGTATTACAGTTGTCGCTTATGCTCATATTATATACACACACACACACACACACTCACACACCTATCCTATTCACAGCTGCACACACGCCCACAGGCCGATTGAATGCGCTTTAATATTTCAAAAGCTTTAATGAAATCGCTTTGCTTTGCCTTTTCAATTTTCAGCGTGAGACAAGACGGCAGTTCTATGCTTTTCCTCCTTAAATACAGTTACATATATATATATGTGTTAGTGTGTGTGTGTGTGTGCATCAACACTGACAGAAAAAGAATGCAAAATAAATAATCAAAAATGTACAATTTAATTTAGAGTCAAGAAATGTTTTATTCATTTTTGAGTCTTTTATTCGATAACGAAATATTTTGATTTAGGAATGAGTCGAAGTTGTGAGTATATTTAATTAAACTAACAATAATTGCAATCAATTGTACACACTGTTTTTCTATTTATTGTAAATTTATATTTATTTTGTATTCATTCAATTTGAATCTACTCCCATTTTTGTTCAGTGTACACATGTGTGTATATTTGCTTGTATGTGTGATGGAACAGGTGGTAACTTGCCTTAGAAGGAGTCGTTGATTTGAGCTGCGGTAAATGTAAATGTAAATGTAAAGACGGAGGCAGAGGCAGAGGTGAATGCAAAGGCGATTAAATGAATAAAAAGTGTCGCATTCTGTAAACTGTCCAAATGAATGCATTTCATGTTCCTTGCTCAAAATTAGTTCCAAGGGGGCAATGGAACTTTGGCGTTGCCATTGAAAGAGAATGTGAATGTGAATGTGCATGTTAAATTTAAGGATCTGAGTACTCACTCGCTCACTGAGTATTTCTTGCAGTCATTCAATGACAAACACCTTGGGAAATTAATGAAAAAAAAAACCATGTATAAATAATATAGAGCACCTGTATAAATATGAAATGTTCGTACAATTATGTTGGATATTAAAGAAATGAAACTTGGATCTAATGGAAGTTCAAAGTCATGTTCATGTTTATCCTCGGCATCCATGAGAGCGAAACAAGTTTAAAGGATATTTTACAGTCGAATGCATTTGGAACCCAAAAGACCAAAAATAAATACGATTACTCCCCCAGTCAACAACAAACAGCGCACAGGACACACACATTCATCTCATCTCCCTCTCGCTGGACTCTTGAGTTCGTTGAGTTCCTGTTTTGGCCCTGTTTGTCTATCACATTTGGGCCATTGTTGCGTTCACATCGAGCCGTAGGCTGTTGGTCATTTTGCCCTCGATTTACGTTTTCAAAAACAATTTTCTCTCATAATGATGAGACGGTCGCTTCCGATTCGCTTAACCGCTCGTTTTTAGTTGACTTTCGTATTTCTTATGCCACTTTATGAGCCTACTGACATTGGCCATTGACAGTTTGGTCCCCAGCCCAAACTTGGCCTTTGAATACCCTCTCCATATCACAATGACTGACAGGGGGTATCAGCATTAACATCTTCAGTCGAGTTTAAACATCTTTCTTATATTCCCCACTGTAAGGCATGTTTCCCTAATTATATTATATCTAATTACAGAGTATATTCAAGTTGAGCACACGCATATAGATTCCTCAAACTTATTTCTCATATTTCTGTTCATTTTTATGGAACATCGCATAGTCATTTTGCTGGTTTGCCAATTACTATATTGTCTACATAGCCATATGAGTGTGTGGAGGGAGGTGTGTGTGCGTGTGTGTGTATGAAGGACTATTATTGTTCAGCCAAACATAACTGATTTAATATTGGATACGACAACGTTATGGCCAACTTGATTTCTACAACAAATTAGTTTATTTCGCAATTGCGTCAAGACGCAGCCAGAATTATTCGCATTATTCGAAATTTATGCGGCATGAGTCTCATTTGGCATGCCCCCTTTTTGGGGGCGCTGCTTTCAAATTGAGTGCGTTCGGGCAATGTTCGACATCAATGTCTATTATCTTTGTGGTGGCGCCAAGCAATCTCATTCTTATTCTCAATCTGTTTCTCGTTTCCCATTGCCAGGCCCATTCCTAGTTGGAAAAGACAATACTGTGCACAGTGTTTCCATTATTCTATCAAACAACGTTCGATACTTGCTATCGAGTTGATTAATATTCTTATGAGTACAATTGGCATTGCAGTATTATGAATGTATGGCCATAGCCATTTGAGTTGCAGTTGGAAGTTGAATAACGCCCATTAAGCTCAATATGCAAATGTGTTTATTGTGAATGATTAATTAGCTTATTTGGCAGCATCTTGTTAAGCTCATAACTGTGCACATCCGAATAACATAATAATTAAATGATTGAATGCGATAGTTGTATGGCAATAATGTCTGTTAAACTTCGAACTTTAATATCATTTCCTATCTTTAACTCGCTCTTTAACTGGAATATCAATGCATTATAAAGAAATCTCACTATCAAATGCATTTCCACATACCTAAGATGTAACTAATTCAGATACATACTTTCAAGTGAATGCATTTCCATCCACTCATCTGAATACATGCTCTGTTAATTGAAGATTGTTTTCAATTCATTTGCATTCGGATTGCCGTTGTTGACCTGTTCGCTCACATTTCCGATTCATTTGGCCAACAGAGGAGCAAAGGAATTGACTGTGGCCTCACCATCAATTAGCCTGGCAACCAAAAATTGATTTTAGCCAAAAATACTATCTGTCAGATGCAATGTTTTTCGGAGCTATGGCAATGTATCTATTCGTTGCTGGAAATCCAACTCGGATGGTTTGTGTTTATTGCACGCACAAAGTGCGTATGTCGCTCCTCATCATCGTTGTTGGTTGACATTGTCGCTTTTGCATACCAAGTGCAGAGCTGATACTAAGACCAGGGTATATTTGCATTTGACACAAACAGGTCACAAAGCGCGTCCATGGCGAGGATGCAGAGGCTCCCCCGACTGACGCATGCAGACCACGAACCAAGCCCAAAGCCAACGCCAACGCCAACGCCAACGCCAACGATAACGGCAAACATAGAGTCAAGCCCCAACCCAAACCTAAAGTTGGAGGCAGTTCTATAGCTTGTCGCACTACTCCGTGCACTGCTCGTTCTTACTGACTTTGTCTCATTAAAATGACGCAAGTCTCCTCGTAGTCCAAAGAAGTGCAATTAAAATGCAGGCCACAACGACTATGGCAACGCTTGTGATTTTCAAACAACGTTAAATAAAGATGCATAACATGAAGTCAGGAGAAGAACAAGGCCTCCCACCCCTTCACCAATTCACCCCTTCTCACGCATAATATCATTCTTCAGAAACACTATAAACTATAATTTATTCAATGTTTACATTCTGTGTAAACTAGAAGTATGAATTCTTCTCTTGAATCCTACACTTCAAGTTGCCTTCCCAATCGAATCTCTATTCATGCATCCTCTCACTATTCTGAATAGTGATTGCGGACGAACTGACCTAAGGACATTCGAGTCAGTCGTGTCCTTATCGAAATAACACGGATTTTCTTTATATTAACCATGAAAATTGTATTGAGTCTTGCGAAAGTTATTTTCGTTGGAAGTCTGCTCTATTATTATGAGTTTAGAAAGAATTTCGTAACATGAACTTAAATGGGAGTGCAAAGGATATTAATATTTAATAAATAATAATAGTTTTCTGCAAACGAATTTTGTTTGAGATTTCAAGCCGTGCTCAAATGATCAAATTTTGTTTGAACATTTATTCACATTTGTTCAGTTTACGGAGGTTCAAAGGCTTACAATACGGTAAGCCCTAGGTTTGATGAAGTCCTCACAAAATGAGCCAAATATGTAGTCAATAAATTTATGTAGTTAATAATGTTTAAAGCTCTCTTTCTCTTCCATTTAGCTGAATAGAATTTAACTCAATTGTACAGGGTATCTCGTTGCAAATGACTCTGAAACTCTTCCTGCATTCCAACTTGTTTTCCTTTGTATTTCAGTCACGTGCGTTGTGAGCTAAAATTTAATTTGCCTGTTTATATTTTTCAATATGCGACAATGAAATGCAAACGTTTGCATGATCTTTGGCCAATTGTCGACCTTTGTCGGCACTGTCGGCACTGTCGTCTCTGTGGCCCCCCCTGACCTCTGCCCCCGCCCGCTCCGCTTCTGTCAACAAGTGCCCCTCTTGAGTACACATTGACAATACATTAGGAATTTATAAATTTCATTTGCATAGACGGGTCAACTTAGACACATAAATAAATGTATCAAATGCATTCAATTGTTGTTCTTCTTTTGTGCATTTTGCAAGTGTTGCACTTAGCAGCTTACACCTACAGGTAAGGCGGGAAGGCGGGTAGGTGGAAGTCGGGAAGGCGGGCAAGGGAAGTGGTACCTAGTTTCCTTTATCTCGACGGAACACGCATTGAATAGTTGGTTGCCTATCCAAGCGTGATTTCTCGGTCAGTTTATTGCGTTCTGTTGTTGCTGCTGTTGTTGTTGTTGTTGGTGTTGGTGTTGTTGTTATTGCTGAGGGAGTAGAAGGACTTTGGATGTTGTTCTATGTTTACATTCAGGTTTCAATTGCTGCTCCTTCTCGAACGTTGCAAACGATAATCGAAAATCGATTGTCCTTATAAGTTGAACAACCGGAATGGGGCGGAGCTTTCGTGTCACACACCCACACACACACACGCACAGCATCTGCACCACCAGCAGTAGCACCTGTTCCTACAATTTAGATGCCAACGTATTTTGCATACATGTCCGGTACACCAGGTGCAATTTTCCATACCTCAACACGGTCCTTGAGGTCGAGGCAGGATTGGGCTGAGGAGTAGCAAGCTTTGATACGCAATGTTGCGTTGCCCCGAACTATTCCTATACCCATCCCTATGCCTTGTAGAGAAAAAATAATATTTCCACAATGTTTAATAGATTTTTGTGATTTATCATTTACATATATGGCAGTTTCCACACGTTTTTGGGGGAATTAGCGGGAAATCAAGCGAACTAATTAACATCCTGTCAAAGTTTTGATACAGAGAACAATTTTCGAATGCTCCCCGTAGCTAATATAAAGTTTTAATTATCTCATTCCAATTATAAAGTAAACAATTTACTTCTGTGAATTATATTTAAATGTGCTCGTAATGATGCAATAAGCTTACCAACTGCCAAACTGACGGACTGGCGGTCTGACGGACTTACAGAAAAGAAGGACCTTACGTAATTATGCGCGCAAAAACAGAGTGAAAGTGGTAGTGGTAGTGGCAAAGGAGGAGAGGTAGGAATTAATTTGACAAGCGAATTCATTTGCATTCGAAAATTTACTTACAACGTACACACAACGTACAACGTACAGCGCCTGTGGAATGGGCCAGGACCTCTGCTATGTCTTGACAAGGACACGGACATTGCAAGTCTTTGACAACTCTCAGAGTCTCAGACTCTCAGACTCACAAACACAGACACAACGTCACGCAGACAATTATGTTTCTTCAAATATGTAAATGTGTAAATGCGAATGGGGGGTGGGAGTATGTGAGGATACGACTGTATCCTTGAGTGTGTTGTGGCCTGTACCTTTTATGTGAAAAGTTTGCTATTTTATGAGAAATTCGCTTAAAAAGTTCACTCTGATACGGCAGAATTATCATTTCCGCACTTGAATACTAATGCTGTGCCACGCCCCCGCCTCCCCCGTATCTACTATATTATTTCGAACTTATGTGTACTTGTTGTCTGTGTTGTGTCTCTGTGTTTATCAACTTTATTTTTAAACAAGTAAATAATCTACGTTTCATTATAATCTCTCCCTAAAGTTATGGGAATTAACTTTCAAACGGTTTTTAATCGACCTTTTTGTGTGTACGCAAAATCTGTGAAATTTGAATTTAAATTGAGAAATTTCGGAAATTTATTTCATTGACGGCCCTGTTGTTTCCATTGTGAAATTTCAACTAGAACAATGGATTTTGGAGAACCTAATTTGCTTACCATACGAAGGTTACCATATGCCGCCTGCTCCCTCAATCACCTTACTCAACCATAAACACATTAACCCACACTGACTGCCAGTGTGGTTTTTTTAATGTGTGTAACTGTGTGTGTGTGAGTGTGTGTGTGTGTGTGTGAATGTGTTTCGGTTAATTAAAAATGTGCTGCGCATTAACATAATTGCCTTGGGAATACAATTGAATGATTAATAATAGCGCAGTGATTAAACGAAAAGACCCAGCAATATAGAGACGACCTTCTTCATTGTGAACCTGCTCGGACAAGGAAGAGGGTAACAAGAGCAAAAGGCGCAGGGATACGGCCTACTGGGGCGGCATACACTTCAAGTGTGAATGTACGTTAAATGCGATGTGGCGCTTGGCAAACACACAAAAAGGGACACTCATTTAAATAGCGATTACCGGGTATATTCCAGTGGATCATCCCTAAGTAAATTATTTAATTTTAGTATTATTACGCAAATCAGAATATCAATTGCATAATTAGCACTAAAATTTATTCAATTACTGTTATTATTTATCTTATTCAACAGTTATTCGAGAGTCACAGGGAAAGGTCGACTGAAATATTATGATGAATTGGTATCGTCTATCTGTTAAGGATGCTTAATGATTTGGCAGAGATTTCCTTTGCCCTTTGACGTCAGTTTCAGTTCTGAAAAGCAGCACATAAGTTTGTCAATCGAATAACAATTGAAAAGGAATTGCATTTATTTGATTACCAATTGCGAGCATTTCATGGAGCGAATATACAAAGAGAGGCCGAGATATTGGTTTGACTGCAATAAGAATTAATGGGTATCTATCGAGGGGCACACAATGGTTTTCAGCATCGATTTTCGGCTAGGTTGTGCTAAAGGATTAAATTGTCACGTATCAAAAGTAATTAAGTATTGTTGGAGCTGTGACCAAAAAACTCCATGGCCCGAAACCCGTTCAAGCCAATTGTGGACTGTGAATTGTGGATTGTGGACTGCGGGTGTGTAAACCAATTGGGTTGGGTTGGCATTTGGTCTGATGCGGTTTGGCTTTGGCTTAATTTAATTATGCTACACTCGACAATAATCCGAAATGTATCTGCGTGAATCGTGAATCGAGAATGGAGAATGGAGATTGGAGAGGCGAGGCACTGGGATGGCGAATTCCGTGCGTCGCCCATCTGCACGGAATTCATAATGGCCAAGTGCATTTTTTCTTTTGGTAAAATAATTGTGAGCTTTGAGCCTGAAATCCTGACACTCGCCTTTCAGCTTCCATCTCTTCGCATAGATGGAGAATCCCTTAAATTTCCCCCTTTTGACGGCCAAGTTGGTTTCCCTGTTTTTTTTTCTACACTTTCGATTGCTAAACGACACTTTTGTTTCGATTTATGGGGCCGTAAAAGCCAAAAGTGGCGCAGTTGTAATTTTACGACTTTGCGCAAAACTGAGCAAGGGCAAAGGACTTCCGAAAGGGACGGGTATCAAGAACATAGGGGGTCGGGAATAGGGAAAATGTAGGCAAGCCGGAAACTGATTTGCGTGTGAGCAGCCCAGTTTTGGTTTTGGTTTTGGTTTCGGTTTCGGTTCTCCTAGCAGCCGTTCTCATCCTTCCGACATTAAAACCGATTTATATAGTGCAGTCAATAATAAGAGAAACGAATATTGCGAGTATTTGGTTAATTCGTTCGATTTAAAAATCACATGAACCCAATCAGCATGGAGCAGGAGTTGGTGCAGGAGCGTGGAACAGCAGCTTGGAGCAGGAGCGTGGAACAGAACCACGGAGCACGTATTTGGCAACGTCTCGGCAAGTCAGCTAACAAGTTGTTTGAGCAATTTTTACAGCGCTTTGGCCCAATGGTTTTCCATATGACTGAGCGCCATTTAAATATATGTATAATCGAAAAAGTTATTGCATCGTTTTGATTTATTGTGCATGCAAATGTTTGTTCTTTCCTCCATGTGCCGAGTCTGTTGTCCTGTTGCGCTTCCCTCGCAATTCCTTCCACCGCAATTCAATGAAGCAATCATTACCGAATTGCCAATCATTCGGCTGCTGTCTGGCATGATTCACAACCCGGCTAACAGTGCGTATACGTATCCCTCGTATTATTTATGGCTGCATTAAAATTGTGAAATTACGAGTAAAATTTTAAATTTTAGTCCAGCCTTTAAATAGACATCAATTGATTGACAAGGCATTTAAGTGTTTAATATTAATATGAACATTTGAAGGGAGGAAAACTCAGACGAAATTATTGACTGATGAATGTATTGTGATTTCAAATCGTGCCAAAAGTTGATAGACATTCGCATTAGCCAGAAATGCACACATCAGTTGCAAGTAAAATTGATTTACCAATTGTTTGGCCAACTTTGTGAGTGAGCAAGGGCTCAGTCAATCGAGAAATTAATCCAATCGAATCGCCCTCAAACTCAGACCTTGGCTGAGCTGCGAATATGGCTTTAACGTGTTGCGAGCTCAAAAAGTTTAATCGAAAAAGCCGTCTACATACTTTTTTTTTTTGGGGGTAGCGAACACATTTCCGGCGGATGTATATTAAAAAATATGTGAGTTTTTAAATCCTTTCGCATTGCTCCTTTAGTCAGTCACAGGCAACTGAGCAAGAACAAGAGGGACGACAACGACAACGACAACAGAAGCACAACCATAATCAGAAGAAAGGCAAAATGCGGGACGAAGTTAATCGGATTCTCAATTCACAATTCACAATGGCGACTAAGAAGCAGACGCAGAAGCAGAAGCAGAAGCAAAAGCCAACTGCCAAGTGGCAAGTGCTAGCGGCAAAGAGAGCAGAGTCAGCAGCACGAAGCGAGCAGCTTTCAATTCAATTGTGAATATTGAATTTCATTCAATTAATCATCCAAACGAAAAATGATGACGTTGATCAAAAACCGCGAACGAGGCCCACAAGACGAAACACATAAGAGTCGATTCATTGGTGTCAGTGAACGGGGGAAATAACTGGCAATTCAGTTCCACTGCGAAGGAGCTCTTATGCGGAAACTCATGGCGGCATTTACGTTATTAATGAATGACGAATTTATGTCGTTGGCCCTCCTTTGATTTATACGAGTTCGTCAACAGTGTACAAATATGAGGAAGTCTGCAATTGCCATAAGATATGTATACATGCGAGCACATTTGTAATGCACTAGTCGCCAAGGCACTGAAGTAAAGCCAAACAGTAAAGTTAACTCCTAAGGTCCTCCAGATTGTCTTCAGACTTCAGTCTGTTGCATAAATGTAAATGATGCATGACCAAATACGAGTGGGACGCTCTTTCTCAGCGACTCAGGACGAATTTAAGAGTAAGAAGGAAGACAAATCTCCGGCAAGATTAAAGTGAATACAAATTCAACTTCAATTATGTATGTGCACATATGTATTTGAGTACTTGGGCGTTTCACTTCGCACAAGGGATTGGGATCTTCAATCATTATCCATCTCTCCTTCTCCGACACTACTTCTGCCTGCCCGCCCGTCTATCATCAGTCACATCATCACGAATTTCCGTATTCTTGGCAATCTCTGATGTTTGCTTTTATACAAATTAATAGCGAAAAATGTTCGGTCGCGTTGCCCCACTCGGTTGCCAAAACACATTTAAGCTGCGTAAAGCTCAAAGGACACTTTGGCGTCGGGATGGGACTCAGTTCTAAGCGGAACTGCTTATGAGAGGCTGAGAGACACGTGAGTTCATTCAACGTTAATTCCTTACACTGGCAATGGACTTACCCAAGGATGTTTGTCTAGGCTCAGAAGGATTGCAGACGATGAATAGTCCCCCCATATGAATACCTATGTGAATTAGCAAGTTAGTAAAAGTAAACATTTGCACACTCTCTTCAACCGCCTGCGGCGATATTCAACAATTTGCTCAAGTGGAAATATTAATGATTAATAAGCTATTTATGTATTTTAAGCAATTTTCAATCTTCACTATGCCCTGGTTACACTTTTTGTCCTGATAACTAGACCATTCCCCGTTCCTCTCCTTCGACATACTTAATTAAGTGATTACCGAATATAAAGGTTTTTAAAGTACGAGTATTTTACGATAGATTGTAGGTAAATTAAACGTTTGTTTCCATTCGAAGTCGCAGAAAAGACATTGGGGCATCAGCACATTGGAATATCAGTGGATTGGGTAACCTCGGCTCCATGGATTCGAATGAATTTAACATGGAATCGCATTGCTCTGTGAATGCGCGTGAAATTGTCAAATAAGCTTACAGACGGATTATTTTCGCCACGTAAAAATAATCGCATTAATTTGTTGGACATGCAATTACAGGGAATGGCTGGACGGGCAATGTCAGTGCCGAAGCATCAGGCAACTCCCCAGGGATTTAGAGGGAAAACATTTAACGAATGAAAAACATACCTTGAGAGAACAGAAGAACACGAGTTGAAAAACTCACAAATAACTAAGTACATACAAGTGTATCCTCCCTCATTACCAGCTCCCCCTTTTTGGCATCAGTTTACGGAGCTTCCCAGCAATTACTCGCGAATAAACTACGATATTGAAGCTGTTTAAACGAGATGCCAAAGGAGAAAGGAGAATGCAGAAAGCGAAAAGTAGAAGGCAGATAGCAGATAGCAGCTAGCAGCTAGCAGAAAGCAGAGAGTAGAGAGTAGAACGTAAATGGCAATAGACAAAATACAATGCGCGGGAATCACAATGGAGTTGTACTGTGAATGAACGTTGAGTGAATAAGCAATAAGTGCCCCAGAGTGCTAGACTCCTGGACCAGTAGTTAACTGGACTCCTCGACTCCTGGACTCCTGGACTACTAGACAAGTGCTGAAGTACTCAAGATGGTGTGGTTAACGGACCTCGCAAGACGGAAATCAAAAGCCACTTTTCTGTAATTGCGCCTGCAACAGGACGACACTGGGGAGTCGCTCAGCCAAGCGAGACGCGGCTGTGTGAGGCGTTAATTAAATGCAAACGAACGCACACACACAGACACACACACACACACACACACACACACACACACACACACACACTCACCTTCACTTCAACGGACTAACACATATATATAGGCTGAGTGACCACCGATATAGAGGGAAATTGAAAACGAGCTCTGCTTTTCTTACGGCCTGTTGTGATGGCTTGTGGTCGAGAGTGGAGAGTCGAGAGCATCACTAAAATTATTTAGGTAATCATCATCGAGTTCTGTGGTTACTGCCCTCCACCACTGTCTCCTGATTCCCGCTAGTTGCCGATAAGTCTTTAATTCCAATTATTGCTTAATTCCTCACACTTACCGAGTAGAAGGAATGGTTAGCGTACAACGTGGCGTATGAGTATTTATTGTCATCTTTTCTGCCTTGCTTTTACGACTTGTAGCTGATTAAGACAAAGCCTAAGCCTAGACTCTCGAATGCAGTGAGTGTGCGGCGGGTCGAGAGGCGGAGTATTGGTCGGATTCAAGTAAATGTGGTAAATGGCAACTGCCCTGCAATGCCACAGAATGAGAATGAGTAGAAGAGGCGAGATACGAGAAGCGACAACTGAGAACTGAGAACCGAGAAGTTTACCCAAGGGCACCCACTGTGAATAGTTGAGTTGGGCGATGGGCGTTGAACGTTGAATGTTAAACGTTGAACACTGGGCGGATAAACATTTGCACAAATTTAGAGAAAAGGCTGATTTAACTTGTGCTTTGCTTAATTTAGTACAAAATTAAATTGTATAAAGTGGAATGCCTTCCGTTGGATGGCCGCTCTAAGTGCGAATTGCTTGTTGTCTGCCATCTGCGTGGTCAGTGAGCATCGTTTCCACAATTCATTCCTGGCCTCTCGTCGGTCTGTCGACCCCCAACCCGAGTCGAGTCAGCTGCTTCTTCGACATCGTCCTCAATTGAATTGGTAGTTCTTGTTCATTTTCCGCCTCGTAAGTCTCACTGAACTCAAGCACTTGCCGCATCTAAATGAGAACTATTGTTAACAGCTGAGCGGAGATGGGGAGGACTCTTATTCAACAGTCTCTAAATTTCATTTACCTCAAACTGGTCTCAACTTTAATTTGGCCTCTTCTAAGCACTCTCCCATGAAAGGGGGACTTTCACTCCTTTTGAAGCCTTCTGCAGCGAGTAAGACCTGTCTGTCTGCGAACCCGGCATTTGCTGTTGATTCGTTTGAAGCAGAGGAGAACAGTAAAGAAGTATCGTTCTGGGTACATGTGTCGACTGCCAGGTAGGTGTTGCACTTAGTATCTTCTGCAGAGCTTAACTTATTTGTTTACCCAAGACTCACTGTGTATTTTGCTAGAGAATTGACTGTCCTGTACTACGACTCCGACTCAGATTCCGACTCCTACTGTCGACTGCCGACTGTCGACTGCCGACTGACCCAAGTCAATGGCAAAAGGTATCTGGCGGAACGGTTTCGGTCGACGATGATTGCCAGTGGGCCAAGTTGAGTGGCTAATAACATCTTGGTCGACTTACCAATGGGCCAACTTATACTTGGGCTACTTGAACTTTTCCTGACCCCAATACGGGTTGTTGCTCGTGCTCTCGTATTTTTTTTAGGGCATTTTGTCCTTTCATCGTGATGTTTGCTTACTTTCAAATAAATCAGTTTACCTATTTGCTAAAATGTTCAACTTTTGTGTCCCATTATCGGCATCCACGTTTTGTGGTGACTATAAAACGCTATCGCTATACATTTTTCCAGCGAAAGTTGGACAAACTTTTGGACAAGTTGTCGCCTCTAGCAATGTGGTAATGTGGCAATGTGGCAATGTGGCAACGCGGGAACTGCTCCGTCTCCATTATGCAATTTGTGCAATGATCATTCGAGTAGATAAGTAATTTGTTTATAAACTAAATAAATTAATGTGCAACGGACTGATGAATACATAAATCAAATATACGATACACACTCATTTGTTATTTACACTCTCAATTTGCATACGAGTATAAATTTTTGTTTAAACGCGAATAAACTAAATTGGCTAAAAAAGGGGCGTTTGGAAAGACAGACAAAGCCCCTTTTTGGGACAGGCCAACGAAGCGTTAACAGCTGTCAGGGCTTTAAACCTAATTTGGCTGTGGCAACATTACGTTTGCTATAAATAAATCACCCTAGAGTTGACCCTTTGATCTAAATGCAGATGTCTGCCCTACAATGCTCTTGCCTTCCTTATCCTGCTCTGGTTTGGCAAACAGACGCAAATTCCACAGGCGGTGGCTGCCTGATGAGCCGCAGCATTTACCGTCTTCCAAATACTGAATTCACTTTCTTGTCAGTGCGATGACCCCGCATGTTTAAGCCCCTTGAGGATTGCACCTCACACTTTGACCTTTGAACCTTAAATACTTATTAGGAATAAATTCTTCCACGTTCGACTCCACTGCTTATTCATTTGTATATATCGAGAAGAGAGAGGAGTTCTGTTTACTCTGTCAATTGTTTTTTTTTTAAAATCGTTTTAAGCGTGGAATGGCTTTGGTTGACTTAGCTGCATATGCATGAGCGCACAGTTCAAATAATAATATGGTTGAACAGCAATTGCTTGTTTGTACAGTGCACACCCACACTATGCAACCGCGCACATAGAATACTGGAATGGTGAATGCAATTCATTTGAAATTTAACTATGTAACAATATGATACATGTTACGACCGAAATGATCAGAAAATTAATTGAATGGCATCTGTTTTGATTACGCGTCGTGGTGGTAAGTGGAGATTTCACACTGCAAATGCCAAATTGTTCGAATGAGAGAGCCTTGAACAATAGACCAACAGTTTCGTTTATCAAAGTTTTTGCACACGTAATGAGCCGCTGGGGCGCATCTGTTGATGTTCTCAACATGACACCATCCCCTGCCGCGTCTCCCGCCTATCGCCCGCGGTGTACAAGACGCTGAACTCTGAGCTTATGCTCGATTGACTTCTACAAAGTTAACTTAAGAACTTTTAAAGGGCGATATTTATTTGATATGTTGCCTTAAACTAAACTCTAAGTTCCACCGAAAAACATTGCTGCTAATACAGATGCTACTAATGTATAGAACAACAAATTGACTTACCTAGTCCTTACAACATATATTTGATAAGTTTGCCTTATTATATTTAGAGCTTACAATATAAAAATGTATATTTATATATTCAGAAAATAAAGTATTTTCAATATGAAGAATTTTGAACAACAAATAAAGTATTTTCAATATGAAGAATTTTGAATTGAATCGCTTGACTGCACCAACATGTACGCAAGTGGGACAGAACGACCGCTTGCATGGAAATGTAAAACAAATATGTCTATTTAAAATATATAATATACGTGCGAAAGTATGTGTTTACAAAACTGCGTACAAATGTTCAGTGATCATAATAACCAAATATTTAATGCCACTGCATGTGTGTGCCAATTCTGTCATGCATACATATATATATACATATACATATACATAAATCTGTATATTTGGCATACATTTATGTACATATTAAATCATAATATTATCAAAATACTCCTTGAGCGGACAATTGACAATGCAGCATTTAAACTGTTGTGATTGATTTTAATTGTAAAACAATTCTGAACACCGGCGGCAAAGCAAACTGAGAGTTGTTTAAGCATACAACTTTAGCACCACTCAGTGGAAGACACAGCGAATGAGATAGACTTTTGAGTACACACACACACACACACACACACTTCTCAGTGTGTGTCACAAAGTCAGGGTTCACAAAGGCATTCGAGCAGGTTTCCTACACAATTCTCAATGTGAATGCTTTACGCCTGTTTCTCTGTCGGTTCTGCCTGTTTCTGCTTCTGCTTCTGTTTCAGTTTCTGTTTTAGTGTTGTCATCTGCTTTGCTTTATTATACTTAATTGCTCATACGCACCGTTCCCTGCTTTTATTCTGCTTGGTTTGGCGTCGCTCTACCGGCCAATGGAGTCTACATCTCACCCCGCCTCGCTCTGCTTTCTAAGCCAAAAGTGCTGACAATGAAGCTTTTGTTTCGTTTCGTTTCGTTTCACTTCGTTTTTTAGTTTCAACTATCTGTGTGTGTGTGTGTGTGTGTGCTGAATGTGTTTGTGTTTGTGTGCTAGCTTATTTATTCCTCCCTGTTGTTTGCTTTAATTACGATTGCTTCCCCGCAGATATTCGCATGGCAACGTTTCATACTGTGCACTCCATGATAGAAAAATGGCTGCTGTAGCAAATCATGGCTATTGTTGTTATGGATATCGTCATATTCTAATCGCTACAGCATCCATTTTCTGCTGATATTGTTGATACTTGTCACTTAGGCTCTAACACTGAAGACATAACCAGAATAAGCACAGCTGTAGGCAAACCGAGGTGTTAGAATGGCACACCGGAAGACTAATTATATTGTAAGTACACATTTTATAATTAATTAATTTAATTTGAATTTAAATTTGTGATAAGGTTATAAGCTAATTCCTGCCAACTCTTCACTAGAATTTTAAGCATGCTTTCACATAGTCAACACTGTAAGTGCTTAACTATTTCCTTGAGTCTCAAGTGTCGGCATTGTGCAACTTCCACACTGGTAATAGCTGTGGGCATTTGCGAATATTCATTAAATATTTTCATGGCTTGGAAGACCGAGCGCCAAGTGAGCTTAAAGTAAATGAGTGTGGCTTTAATGGAGAACACGCGTAAATACCTCAACGTTGGCTCTTTGCCTTCTTCAAGCTGCCTTTTTACTTAGGAATGGGAATTGAGCATCCGAAATGGCGGGTCTTTAATTGCCATAGCGTCGAGTCATTTTCACCCACTTTCCGCATCAGACTTTCCACGTAATAAAGAAAATTCTCATCATACAAATTAACTCAGGTGAAGAAAGGACGGCAACGGGCAACACGCGTTTAAGGAATAGTTATATTGGTATATCAGCAGCATCCTCTCTTTCTTTCCATTTCCCTCTTCCTGTCCCTGTCCCACTCTCCCACTCTCCCACCTTTCTAGCTCTCTGTGTAGGTGTAGTTGACTAGAAACTGGCCACGAATGGAGCGCAAGTTCTGGCTGCTTCGTAATGAATTAATTATGTTGAGCTTGGCCATGGTTGTTTAAAGTTAATTGCTATTTCAAAATGCATGCAATGCTCTATGCTCCGCCGGTTCGCAATAGAGTGTAAACATAAGTTTACCTTAAATTGAAGGAGCATTTGAAAGTGTTTCTTTAGTTAGATAGTAAAGTGCTTCTTTGGCGCTTAAATAACTTACAAAATTTGCGAAGGAATCTACAAATATTGTGTATCGATTAATAACTATTTTTTGAATACTGTAAAATATAAAATTGCCTATTTTATTATAATTTATTGATATGCTTTTTATATTCAATATGATTCGTGATGATTTATACGAATCAACATAATTGTTTATGACTCTCTAAGCTTACACATTGATTGATGTGTTATCTAGTTCTGAAATATCTATGGCAATCAGGGGAATACTAATTCGACCATCAATTTTTAAGCATTGTACTCAAATTTATAATCATATTTGGTGATGCGCCACACACAAACAAACCCCCGGAAATTTTGACGAAATGCCATCAAGCCAATATTATTATAAACAAATATATGGGAGTGCGACGTGCATTTATTAGGCTCCTGTCAACATCAATATGAAATGTGTTGACCAAATTTGATCAAGGGATGAACCTTACAATTGAAGTGAGGATATTCAATTTATCCATCCCTCCGAGCACACAAAATCCGTTTGTTGTTGCCAGCAGCTCTGACAGGGGGAGACTTGACAGCCCACCTGCTCTTTTGGAAGGTTGTAAGCTGAGTGACATTATCCTCTAATAAATATTGATTTCGGGGTAATAAAAGAACATGACAGAAGCTAACAGCATCCTCGATGGCTTTAACGCCGTTGTCGTACATCGGTCACACAGCCCGGGGAGAAGCAGGTGGAGAAGTTGACGCTTCTCTCTCACGTGGTATTTGCGAATACCAAATTTATGGATTAACTAAAACACGCGCTCGTGCACTCACACTCGCATCAAAAGGAAGCCAAGAAGAAGAGGATAAAAAGAATGTATCCGAATTACAAAATAAATCGATGTAAATTATTTGCAACAAAGCTTGAAATTATTCAAAATTAAATATAACTACCGTGTTCAAATTATGCAAATTTCTTCTCATTTTCAGCGTTGAGCATAGAGTTCACCTTTTGGCTGTTGTCCTTCTTGTTGCTAGTCATTTTTCTACACGTGCACCCACAACAGTGAAGGGGATAGGGGAATCTCGTACGAGAACCAACTGAAACGAGAGGCGAGAATTTCGTGCGGTTGACAACAAGAGGGAGGGGGAGGAGAATGAACGCCGCCTCATAGAGATAAATATGGAAATGTCATGTTTACAAGTTCTGGCAATAAAAGCCACCCATGAAGCATATAAAATGCAAATGATTCTCTCTAAATTTGCTCAAGTCCAAATGCCACACACAGCTGCCATGAAAGTATTTTTCAACAAAGAGCGCTAATTTCCCCAAAGAGAAAATATCCCACACGGACTGTAGAGGGAAATGAAGAGGCAACGCAACCGAATGTTATCAACTATGAGTACTTTGCACAGTAGGGAAAGAATTGCCGCTTTATTAAACTCATTATCGAGAAAATTACATTCATTGCAAAGAATATGTTGATCTATTGATCAATAAAAGTCTTCTGCTTTGAACTTGTAAAATGTTACTCCTTGAGGATTGATTCGAGTCTGAAATTTATCATTAACTCTATATAATCCCAAATTGTGAGTGATATTGAACAGATCCTAAAATATATGAATGAAAATAAGTAGAATATTTCAGGCATATCGCTAATTATCGCTTACATTAACCGTGTATCCCATAGCATTCTTAAGACCTAAATGCACCAGTGCAATTTCAAATGATTGAGGACACAAGGGGCAGGGGGAGTAGTGTCCATGGAGCACAAAAGCCACAGCATAGGAGTGAAGCCCTATGTTATTAATGGGCGTAATGGGACGCAGCCAGACCTTAATGGTAAAGGAGAGTCGTAGAGATAATAATTCAACTGCAGGCACAGACTCACTTGTACATTCCCAGAAGTGAGTGCCAATTCGCCCGGGATGCCGAGTGCATCCTGATCGACTTCGATTATATCTCTAGCAATGTATGTTGTCAGAAGTATAACTTAAAATGTGAGAAAGTGTGGCTTACCGATTCTGTAATAATGCCTTGATTTCTGGGCGCACGGTCTCCAAGTCATTAGTCATAATAAGAGGAGCCGCCAGCAAAGACCACATGGCCAGTTGTAGACGACTTGCGTCATAGCTCAGCAGAAAGTTGCCAAGCACCAACTGAAGACGCAACGGGATGCGAGTTGAATCAATTCAGACATATTAAATACTATAACTATACCATATCTGGATCATTCCAATGTCCAGGACCACCATTCTTGACCATTGTGTGTTGTTTTTTGTAGTAACGGTGCATGATACGAATCACAGATTCATAAGAATCCTTAACATCCTCAGCGAACCTCCAGAGGTTGCAGTGGGTTTTGATAAGCTCATAGTTTGGCTGGAATGTGAGACTATAGATATTCTTATCCATTCAGCAGGTATAACTTACGATCTTCTTGTAGAATGGCCAACTGCAGGAGTACACCATGGGTCGACCCGTTCTATTTAATGCCCTTCCGAATTCTGGGTAGGCAGAGTCCAAGTCCATGTGGTCGGCAAAGCAGCCATCTAGCTTCACATAGTCCACGCTCCAGTTGGCAAAGGTCTCTGCATCGAGGGAAAAGTGCCCATGGGCACCAGGTCCTCGGTGCATGCAAGTTCTCTCTCCGATGTCATGGTAGAGGCCAAACTTCAAGCCTCTTTCATGTATCTGTTGAGATGATGTTGAGATGAAATGCGTATGAAATTAACATGGTGTTCCACTAGGACTTGCATAGTTCGAGAGAGCAGTTAGACCGCTGGGGAAACGATTCGGATCGGGAACTAGTTTCTGCGTAAGGGGATCGCGTTCTGTATCCATCCAACAATCATCGATTATCAGATACTCGTAACCCAGGGCCGCATATCCCTCAGATACCAGGAGATCCGCAGTGCGCTTGAATAGAGACTCACTGTATATACATTTCAGAACAAACTAACTAAACTGATTGTTTCGCCACTTTCACCTGATGCAATCCCTAGGAAACTTCACGCAGTCCGTCACACACCGAAATCTCTCGAATGGCATCCAGCCCATAGGCGGCGTCCTTGCCAATCCATTGTCAAGTCCCTCAACGTTCCACAGACAGCAGCCAGTCAAAATCGCCAGTAGCAGCAAAACACTGCAAGCTATGTTTCCCAATCGACGAGTATTTATTCTCTCCCTCTGAATTGCTCCCATTCTCTGAAGTGACCCATTGAGACACCTCACTGAATTCCCGAAATCCCGCAGCGCCCATTCTAGATGCAAAACGGCGACCACAACTAATTTGATTTTCGCAAGCTCCATTGCGAATTGTGTGAGATTTTACCTCTTTGCGCTACAGTGGAAACTCTGATGCAATGAACATTATGTAATCAATTCGATTAATAACACATCAGCTTACTCTGTTTCTACATTTTCAAATGCTTTAATAAAAATGATAATTATAATTATTAAGAACAAATCATGGTCAAATATTTATAAATACATTCTAAGTATATTTGACATGGGTGTATACACCATACGATGCTTGAAAGGGTATAAGTATTCAGTTGAAATTCATGGCGCAGCGTAACAAGAACTTCTGTTGGCATTCCTATTGTTAATGGAGCATTTTAATTGCTTGTTAGGCAGATTGTGATTATAATGACTTGAAGAGGCTCTTCAGCTCGGCACTTTCTAAATAATACTATGAAAATGCTAGAATACTAGGTTTTGGCTCTGGCTCTGACTCTGGCTCTGGCTGTGGCTCTGACTGTAGTCGTTGTCCGTTGCAAGTTCGTCAAAAGTTTACTCGGGAACGCGCCGCTCACGGATCCAAACTTCTGAGTGCAGTGCTTGGAATAATTTAACAGCTTGGCGCCTATTTGGGCTGCTGTGGGCGGGGGGCAAGTGGAGGGGCTTGGGGTTGAGGAGCTTGAGGCAATGCGGGCCTCGCGCAGCCTCTTCAGCGCTCTCGACGATTTAGTTTGTGTATGTGTGTGTGTTCATAATTCAGAAGTGTTGGAAACGTTTTGCGGAAAACTCAAAGAGCACTTGAGTGATGAGTTTTATAAGTTAGCTGAAATGTGCAGGCCCCCACCCTCCCACACTCCCACTCTCCCTGCCACGCAACCTCGCAACCTCTCAGGCGAAACTGTGTTGCACAAAGTAAAAAGGAAAAAAACATGAAAGCGTTCAAAGGCTTTTGAAAAGGGTTTAAGGTAAAGAAGTAATTCTCGCACTAAGAATAGTAAACCAATGAGCTGATGATAAATGAAAATGAAACTGAAACTGAGAACGAGAATTAAACGAGATTTTCTTATCACAATGTGGGAAAGTAATGAAGAGATGGTCTAGATATGAGCTAGTAAAAAAGACATTGTGCATTTTCTGCAGGACACAGAAACATGTGCAGTACGTATGTGTGCTTGAGTGTGCATCCTGTTTGCGTATCTACTTCTAGGAGGAGACTAAATAAACAAACTGCCGGCACGTTATGCCAATTAAAGGGATCCCCCAGTGGACTTGAATGTTAATGCCAAATTTATGCAAATGAAATGATTTGTAATATGCTGCGACTGCTCGAGTTGCTCTCGGAAATGCAGATGTTGCTTGCCTGATGTTGACATCCTGGCCAGGACACGCCCCCTGTCGACATGCCGACTTGCCGACTGTGCCATCCCGCCGTCTCGCCTCGCCTTCTGCCTTGTCGGCTAATTAGTTAGAAGGAAGTTCGCTTGTTGGTTTAACTTCACTTCTCAGAGTACTCTCTTACACTCTTACTGCCTCGTTTCCTGGCCCGCTTGTTACCCCATTTCAACAATTTCAAATTGGCCAAGTGCGCTAACTGCACGCGGAGAGCTTTTTACCGTCGACTCGGATGTTTCCTTTTTGTTGCTGCTACTGCTGCTGCTGCTGTTGCTGTTGCTGTTGCTGCTCTCTGATTCTTGGCCAACTAATTAATTTGTACGTTTGCTTCTTGCCAACCTCCCGACTCTGATTCTCTGGCTGTGACTCTGGCTCACGCCACTCGTTGCTGTGGCATGCCTCACCGCGTGTGCACGTGTGCGATGTGCGATGTGCGGTGTTTATGTAGTTTTCTCGGTTAATGCCTCAAATATGTTAACAAGATACTTTACAATATGCCATAAAAAAGGCAAAGCCAACAGAGCCGGAATACAAACTGGCAAAAGTCAGCGGAATTCTGCGTTCTGTTTACATAGGTTTTGCGAGCATATCAGCCCTACCTATTTTCCCTAGCACCTCCTGTCCCATTTCCCTACATCTTTCCGGCCCCAAAAAGGCTGACAACACACATGTTGCACCCACATACACAGGCATCCACATAGAGGCTCTCATTTGTACCCTGATGACTATGACTGAGTGCGTGCCTACTCAAATGTGTTGTAAAATTATGCATTAGTTTTATGTCATTTTGTGGCATATTAAAATCTCCTTAATTACGAAATGTAATCAACAAAGGTCCGCTGCACACTTTTCCTCCTTGACTTTTGGCTTTCGCTTCGGAGTTGGCTCTTGCTCTTGCTTTTGCTTTGGCTTTGGCTTTGGCTTTCGTTTCAGGCTTTTGTTTTTGGTTTTTTCCTTTTGATTACACAATGCTTTCCTGTTGTTTACATTTGTTGTTGCCCTTGCTGTTTCCAGCTCGAGTCATGTACGTGACAAGTGGCGGAGGCAAAGAAAAGTCTGAGTAAACGAAATCATAGTCCAACATTTTTCACTCCGCCTAATGTTTGTTTGCCCCAAGCCAAATATGTGGCATGTACCTACGAGTAGAAAAATACTCATCCATTAAATGAATGTGCACACGAGCCCCGGACTATGTACACACACATGCTTACACCTACACACACTCGTACCTTTTACAAGCATAATTTTAAATTTACTGTGAAGAGTACACACATAAATATGTTAAGATCCCGACTTGTTATTTTATTTAGAACTTTGCAGAAATTCATTTTAATCGAGCCACAATTTTGCCCATACTTAAATCAATATTTTCATAGAACAGATTCCAAAATGAAGTGTCTTTTGTTATACCCTGTAACCTGTAATTTTTGTGCAATATATTTTATGCAATGTGAAGGGTATCGCTGTGCGAGCAGAACTCTTTTCTCTTGCCCAAAAGTAATCAAACATTCATCAATAGTCCAACAAACAATTCGTAATGTATTCAGAATGCATTTCATTTCTTTTATTTATTGTAATTATTTAAATTTTTTATGAAATTAAAAATTTGCTCACTTCGAGCACTTAATTGCAAACAAAATAAGTTGCAATTGCAGTAATCAGTATGAATAACAACAGAAGCATTCACAATTCGATTTGCCTGTCATTAAATCGTCAACAAAGGACATATTTGCACGAGTGCGAGAGTACGAATAACAAAAACAGACTCAATAATTGATTGATATAATTATTATTGACTTATTATTGACTCATTCTATGCTTTGTCCTTCCCTTATCATGTCTCTTTGGGAGACAACAGCATTATTTAATGTACATGCAATTAGCCAAGTCGGAAGAGAGATATACGAATACACGTACACATTCGCATGGATCCATCCATAAATTAGCTCCTTTTATCCCTAACGGCGATGTCGTGCAATCGTCCTCGTTTATGGTCCTTTAATTGCCTCGAATTGTCTGCGCTAAGTACATTTTGCTGTTATCAGCGCCATTAATAAGCAGGAGCACAATATGCGGCCTTCGACTCACGGAGTATACATAAAAAATATAAAAATAAGAAAAATATATACAAGTGCTTGTCCGTGTGTAAATCGAGTCGGTTGAATGAAGTCAACGCTAAAAAAAGTGCATTATTTATACAATTATGTGTGAAGATAATACCCCTTTTATGACGCCAAGACCTACGCCTCAGACTTCCCCTACAGGTGGGTCGATATGGGGTGGCTCAGGGGGTGGAACAGGCAAAAGGTAAAAAGGTAAAAAAAAAAACTGCCAGTTGGCAGTTGCCTGTTGGCAGTTGGCAGTTCGCAGTTCACAGTTGGCAGCAACAAAAGCCTATTATTCTGCACGTAATAAACATAAAGTTGGCGCAATTTGTAACATAAATTTAAAGGGCTAACGTAAATCTTAGCGGCAATTATGTGTTTGGCGAACGCGGCGTATACGCAACGCAACGCAACGCAAGTCAAGGAAAGGCAAGGCAAGGCATGGCAACTCAACGCAGCCTAGCTCAATGCTCGGGTTCATAACTCATGCGCTTCATTTCCATGCAACAGCCTCACACTATCACAAACAGAAACAACAACAATACGAAGCATAGAAGGCACAGCCAACGCAAGGAATTCAAATAGCCATAATTTATCACGTTGAGATTGCAGCTTCGCATACGCACGCTTCGAGCAGTTGAGCAGTTGAGCAGATGAGCAGTTGAGCAGACGAGCAGCAGATGAGCAGAGTTGCCTCTTGTAGGTCGCCATTTGGGTTCAGGTTCGGCCGGGCAACCCTTTTGCAGTGGAATGTGAAAGGATTAGTGAGCCCTCTGTCAAGCCAGCGCCCGGATAAGGCATACGGATGGGGCCAAAGGAGCCAAAGGCGATGCGCAAAATGTAATTAGGCATGCGACAAGACCGCGGGCGGGCGGGGGGTGGGTGGTTGTGTGGGTGTTGGCTATATTGGGATTTATGCTTTTCTTTTTAATCAGATTTAATGTAATGTCTGCGATAATAAAATAAATAAATCGCGGAGATTTATTAGCGCTAATTTAGCCAAAGGTGTGACACTGACTATTAATCGCAATTTAACAGTAGGACAATTTCAATGGGGTTCCCCCTCCTTTGCGTCTCGTTTTTTGTATATGCGAACTATGATCTAAATTGATGGCTCATGATGATTTAGTTCAAGCCTTTGCTGACGATTTTTGAAGAAGCAAGTTCTTGTGGTCGACATAAAGCGTTGACAAGAAAGTGCAACCAGCATCAAGATCAACATCAACATCAGAATCAGCGTCGGTGTCATGATGAGGAGGACAAGGCCAGAGGAGTGCAATCTCAAGGACTTGGAGAGCAATTCCAAACAAATAACATTCACAAAAAAATATGAAACGTCCACGCTGCAGACTCCTCTGGTCCATGGCACTCTAATCTCCGAGCGGGGCAATAAAAGGCATTTCGCAAACTTTGGCTTTGGCTTTGGTCTTAGTTCATATTTTATTTAGCCGCAGCATCCTCAAGCCGAAAGTTTGCCTTGTGCTCTGCGTTCTGTGTTCTGTGTTCTGTGTCCTATGCTCTGAGTTCTGAGTTCTGTGTGCTGCGTGGGCTCCAGCTGGAACTTCTTGAAATTTGTCTTGGCACGATTATTTTAATTTTTTTCCCTGCGCCAGGCAAGAACTTTGCTTATGTTGTTTTTCTGCTTCTGCAGCTCTTCGCTCATTTAAGTGTATCCAGTTGTCCCTTTGCTGCGTTTCGAGTGCCATAAAAACGAATAAAATGAGACAGAAACTGAAAGAGCAGAAAATGCAAATCATTGTCCTGTGAGTTGTTTCCACTCGCACAACTTGCACAACTCGCACCACGACAACTGCTGAAGTGTTCAAGAAGGCTGGGTTCACTCCCGCGATGTCTTTACTCAGACTATTCTCAGGAACAATTGTTTTGCGGTTTCAGCCAGTCCATGTCAGTCGGTGTTGGTAGCAACCTGTGATAATCGTCCTGTGGGCTGTTGTCCTTTCCTCCTTTTCTTCATTTCTTTTTTTTTATTGCTGTTTTCCCAGCAGGTCTAGCACTCAGCCATAGAGCGGTCGGAGCTGGTCGCATTGTTGCTAAACATTTATCATTTGATTACAATTTGTCGGTCAATGTGAATCCCCATCGAGTCGCTCGGTCGGGAACGGGAAGGATGTCGATTCGGTGTGGAAAATGAAATCTTGTGCTGTGCTCGTGATAGTGAAAATCATTTTGTTGTTTCAGCTGCTTTGTTTACTTGCGGACAATATTTTCCTCTCCTCTCGGCCAACAATAAGTGAAATTTGCTTTTCAACAGTTTGTGTACATTCCACTTGACGGTATCCTAATGTTTATTGTGAGCGAGTTGTCGCTTTCCCATTCAAATTTCATAAAATGGAAAATTAAATTACGCTCGCTTGTTTATTGGGCACAACACGTTGCAAAGGTGCATTGTAAACAACTCATGCCTACAACATGCATACTATATTTATATATACTATATTTATATATACTATGAACTGAGAGTTATCTGAAGTGTCGTCATTGGTGCCATGCAAGCGAAATATGAACATGAATAATATTTATAAAGCATAGAACATTCTACAGTCAATTGTAGTTTCGCAAATTAACAGAAATTATAAATATTATTATCAATCAATTTGTTGGTCTAACCATGAGCAAACTGCCGTTGCCTCTTCATTCATCCACTTACTTTGTGTGTAATGTATTTGAAGAGATTTTTATGGCAAAGGGATGTTTGATTATTACTTCTCTTTATTCTATGGAAAATTGTAAAAGCTGCTTGCAGTATTTTTCAACGTACTATATATATTGCCTTCATGCCATAAAGGTCTCTTTTCTTTCTTTTTTAATAATCTTTTTGGCAAACACTTTGGCATTGGCGAAAGCCGTTTAACGCCCCCGTAAACTAGAAGTACTCACAGATGTTGGCTTCCATTTATGGGGACCTCTCTGTTCCACTTGTCGGTGATATTTTTACTTTGCTTAGGGATTGGGGGAGATGTTGGGGGAGGCTTTGGTTCCGCCTCATTGTTCTGGGGCAAAGCCAGATAATTGTACATAAAGTATGTAATATGTTCAAAATGTTTGCCCAGCGGTGGTTTTATAGTATTTTTGTTATCGCTTCTCTTGCATAAGCAAATCGTAAAATTTGCACTTTCGACAAGGGGAGGGAAAGTGGAGTATTACACGCCCACTACTTAGGCATTTTCACAGAGTGCCATAAAAGTTTCTACTCTCAAGAGTGTACACCAATTAGCCGTAGTCCAAGTCTAGTTCGAAATAGATTTTGTGTGCAGAAAATGTCAGCTATCAAATTGGAAATGGGATGCAAGCAGAACCAAAAATAAACACGACAAAAGTAACAAATAAATCAGAATAACTTAACCCATATGGTCCATAATCATATTTCATTATATGTACATATTTATTCAAGTATGAGGATCTACGTGTAGCAACTGCTCGGAATATGGACAAAATTATAGAGTGCCTGAGCCGGCAAAGCTCATTTGGAAAAAGATGCGCATAGACAGAACTGGCGATTCATGCACGAATAAAATTGATGAAGGTCAAACTCTGGTTGACTTTGCGGTGATAAATGAGCGGTCAACGTAGAGGAAAACATACAAAAACACACATACAGACGCAGCCATCGTGATATGTGGGGTAAGTTGGGTGAAGATGAAGATGAAGATGATAGTGGAGGGGGAGGTGTAGGCGCTTGAGGCGGGAGATTGCCGAGAAAGCAAACTTATGCACCTATTTCTAGATGTTCCTGTTGTTGTTGTTGTTGCTGTTGTTGTTGTTGTTGTTGTGGTGTGGTTGTTGGTGTGTATGGTATAAGCACCGCATACTTGAAGATATAAGCGTGCATGGAATACGTAAAGTATATTCGGGATGCGCTCGAGTGGCTCCTCTGGGTTGAATGTGAGTTGAGGCTCTGTGAGTTTGGCATAAATACTCGTAGTCAGTTCTCTTCTGGTTTCTCCGGCTCCTTCGACTCCCTCAGTGCACTTGATATGGTCTGGCGGCATCGAAGGCAACAAAATGTTAGCAAATCTCGTTCACCAGTGTTTGGCAAATTTATAGCTTTCGTGTCCTGTGTTAATACGCGCGAACATATTGTGGACCGGCAGAATTTGAGTTATTTGTGTGGGTTTCCTCTGAATATTTGCGCTGAAGACACACTCGTATACTAACGGGATTCGATTCGATTCAAGACAATCGAAGAATGTCCTTAAGGAAATTATGAGAGCAGGGCTTGCTTAATCACGTACGGAGTCAATGCTTTCCTTTATGTTGCTTGATTGTTTTAGGAGTTAAGAACAAAAGATTTATACACCCCGAAGCTCTGTCCTAATTAAAGTGTAGTATTTTCCTAACTTTGACTTATTTTTAAATCGTGAATTTACAAAAGTTCATTATTCATTCAGCTGTGACCTAAATATCGTGGTTAAACTTATGCTTATATAATAATTTATTTTCGTTGTGCTCTTGTATCCCGGCAGCTGTTTGTATACATGATTGAGTTCTTCTTTCCGTATCATAGTTTTAAAGTATTGCGCAAACTTTGTGGAAAAAAGTTAGACGAGCGACAGAAGCAAGAACAACATGCAGCAGAAGAAGAAGACAGCTGGAGCACAGCTGAGAGACGACAGATGGAACAAATGCGGGAGATGTGCCACATTTGTGAGCCCTTTCCATTGGCGCAACCATCACGTGCAGCAGATGAACTTAACTTTTCCAATGAGCCGACGCGTCCTGTTAAGTTGATGTGAATTGATGCGTCTGTCCGTCGGTCGCCTTGTCCAATCTCGGCAGCAGACTCTCACGTATTTCACTGCACCATCAAAGGAACGTGTTTCTGCTGTCAGCGTCATGCCATCCGCGTCCCCTTATCTCCTGCCCATCTCCTGCTCATCTCCTGCCGCTCTCCTGCAGTTCTTCTATCACAGGACTCTTCAATGTTGTACCTAACGCTATCGACTTATTTTGTGTTTAAGTTTGCTTAAGTTTATATTTTCATTATGTTTATGTTATGTTTTCACTTCGTTTACACGTCGGCCTCAGTGCTTTGCCTTCGTCTCTCCTTTCCCTATTTTTCTTTCTCTCCTTCTGTAATTCCTGGTCTTCCTTTCTGTTTGCTTAAGTGTATTTTATACTCTGTGTTTTTTCTTAGAGTTTTAATTTAAAAATGAAAGCAACAAACCCAAAAGAAACAACAATGTTCTCATCGCTTTGGGGAGGATCCCTTTAAACTTTTCGTGTTTCAGTTTTGTTTTTCGTTTTTTGTTTTTCGTTTACTTTTCCGTGGTGGTGAGGCTGTTGGGTGGTGCTATTTGTCGGTGGGGTAAGCTGTGCGGTTCCAGCTACACCAAAATTCAATAAAAGTCTACAGAAAGTTGTGCTTGTCGTTTTTCCGTTTGTTTCATATGAAAACCTATGGACAATATCCATAAAATTAGCATTTCTCTCCGAACACTTTATTTAACATCTCAGATTAGATAAAATCGGGCCACAGCCAAAAGCCAAAGCCAAAACAAAAATTCTTTTGTAAATATGTAAACAAGTTAATTTTATTTATATTTCCGCTTGCACACTATTAGATTTCGTCGATGTTCTTTAAGATTATTTGCATTGTTATAAACAGGAGTAGAGGTTTTCCCTTCGAATGTCTTTAGATCACGCTTCAAGATCTGCCTAAATATTGGCATACATTATTCAGCATTTGGGAAAACAAAGCTTAATATGCAAACGTAACTGATAAATCTTAGATTTAACTGGGCTACATTCACTCTATGGTCTCTATAGTCTCTATAGTCTAGGGAGGAGTGTGGAAATGTGCCATTAAAGAAGATTTACAATATTGCAGCTGGAATTGAGCATGCGGATAGCACTCAATGCGGGCACCTCGGCGGTAATCAACAACGAATTGAATGAGGCATTTCAATTCCACGAGGATTACGCCAAGGGGACTCCGAGTATACCGCTTGGCTGCGCTTCGATTATGAGTCATAAGTTGATTTTTATTAAAAGCCTTTTAATATTGTATCCTCATCCAGCGGGAGTCTGTCCATGGCCACGATGGGCACGCATCTTGGGGTTTCATTCATGCGCAAATAAATTGCAGAAATATGCAATGCGCCAATTCACTGACCAAGGAGCGCCATCAGCTAAAGAATAAACGAGCGGATATTGTTTTTCGAAATCATTTCTTTCTCTGCTTCTGTTTCACGCTCCCGGACTTGCTTCTTATCGCCCCCCCCCCCCCCTCTCTGTCTCTCTCACTCTCCCTCTCTATATTTTGCTGCAACTTCCTTTGCTTAATTTTTCGCCCATTGCGCACACAAAATGAAATTACCCATGAGAGCTGTTGAGCTGGCATCCAAGCTCAAATGCCATCAATGGCAGCAGCAATGACGAATCCAAAGGAGTCAACGCTGCTAAGAAATGCATCAAACTATTTGTTGAATGCTCCAAAATTAAGAGAATTCGAATGCGAATGCGAATGCGAATGCATACATATTGTCTATTCGCTACCTTCTCTCTGTCTCTGTCAGTGTCTCTGTCTCTGTCTCTGTCCCAGTTCAATTTCGACCAGCCTCCTCCCACGGCTGCTGATGGTCCAAGAATTCCAATTAGTTTGCAATTTTGCAATTCACGACATTTGATTTGCGTCTAATTATGAACGCATTCCACAGATCAAATTTCTCAACGTGTCTGTTCGCGATTTGGTCGTGGTGGGTGGTTATTTAACTTTTAAAGGCATTTTTAATCATCATCGTTTGCTAATCAGTGTGCACGAGCCAAATACCCAAGTGGAGTATGCATAGGGAGTGGTTCTGGCACAACATCAGCATCTTCGTGGCCTTTCTAAAGGTGTGGCCTAAACGAAATGCAAATTAGGCATCAACGAATGAGCAGAAGATACTTCTCAGCTCTTTGAAGTTATTACAGCCAAGTGATTTTACGTTTTTTGCTCAGCTAATGTCCATTAAGCAAAATATGTCTATCTTATACATACTCACACATCCATACACACACACACACACACCCACATACACACATATATACAGGGTGGGCATCTATCTAAATTAGTTAGGGATACACACTCGTATGTGTTGTTGTGTTTTTATATTTGTTTAGAATCTTTTTCATATCAATATAATTTCTGGCATCACAAAGCCAATCCATTTGTCTGTCTCTCTGCCCGCCACGCCTTCAAGCGCCACCAACACACATACATGCACGTGAACATGTCCTGGCTTAAGCTCATCTGTCTATTTTTATGGCACACCCAGTGCAAAGGCTTTTCCAGAAGCGAGACATACATAAATCTTTATCGATGTGTGCCCAAATCCATACATCGAAATTTCATTTCCGATTCGCTTTTGTTTTGTCCTGAACATTTCTCTGTCCAAAAAACAAAGCGTACTGCCAGGTTCCCGAATTGTTATCGAATTCTTGGCTCGGACACGGCACCAACATTGCTCCCTCCTGCTCTCCTCCCTCGCATGCTTAGCTTGTGCGCCAGAAATGTGTTTTTTGGCAAGGAGAATAAATTAAATTCAATTTTTGTCGACGTGTGAAATTGCTAAAGACAGCACTTCTCGAGAGCCCAGTAGAGCTCAACGGACTCCGGTCATTCGTATTCACATGTGTGCCTTACGGATTCTATTGTTGTGTCCCATTGTCCGGACGTTCTCATATATAATACACAGCAAGTGTACAAATGTACACTTGTATTCATATTTCATCAACAATATGCGACCTACAGAGTAAACTCTGGAAAAGCACATCTAAGGAAATCAATGGTTGCCCATTATTTGAAGATAGTGTCCACAATACCCTGTAATCACAGGTAAGTTGATTCTGCTCACCGAAAGTAAGAGTATTGATTGCTAATCGAGTAACTCTTTGATATATTTGAATAAGTTATACCAAAGCTCGTTACAGGGTATTTCGCAGTCAAGTATTTTGATCAGCTTGAGATCATTTTCATTGTCAATTATTTGCTTTATTTATAAACCTTTCGCTTCCATTGTTTTATTAGAATACCAGTAACCAAGTAGCTGTCAGAAAAGGACAATGGGACTCAAGGATTCGCCTCCTTTTCTATAGCTGCAATTATCTGAATGGAAGAAAAATGTTTTTAACGAGCTGTAAATCAATATTTATGGATGGCATTGTTAAGAATTTAAAGAACTGTATTTCAACGTTCAAGAGAGAGATAGAGAGAGACAGAGAGAGAGAGAGAGGGAGAGAGAGAGCTGCAATAAGTATCTTTTCGATTATGATAAGAGGTTTATTCAGATGTAGTGCGGTGTAAGCTGATAAAGTCGATGCAATGCTGGAAAAACTGCTCATTTTATTCGTTTCATTTTGGTTTTAATACTGATCGAAAAAGCAATAAGTAAAATGTTAATAACTTTTGAAGAAAACTCAATCAATTACACAGCAATATTTGACAAAACTGTAGAGCACTTCAAATTAAACCAGGCAGCTTTGCTTTTTCATGAGAGCAGAATATTATTGTATACATATTCATAATGATTGCTAGGAGAGACATTAGGTCGAAAGTCCTTTTTTGGGCCAAGTTTATACGCTTTTTCAGTTCTCGGTAATCCTTTTCATCATAAGTCAATTAGCGCTAATTGCAACTAATTGGCGTAGGAAACTCGAAGCAGAGTGTTGAAATTAAAGTGGACCATGGCTGGATATGAAGTACATAATGGCTTATATACGTATACGGACAAGACACGTTGCACGCAGCTGAACATTGTTGAGGGGGATAATTGTGCTATTTCTGGCAATGTTAGAGAAAACAAAACAAAAGCCAAATGGAGTTAACTACTAAATGAACCTGACTGCAGAGTTGCTGCTGTTGCTACTGTTGCCACTGTTGCTCCTGCTGATGGAGAGTCACCTTCGTTGCCGGGTCGGAATTGAATCAATTTGCCCAATGAATGCGACCTCATTGGATTTAATACGTGCTCAGCGCGTCTCACAGCTCTCTCATGACTTCCGCCTCCCCTCTGGTATCAGGCCCCTCACACCTCCTTTTATCCAACACTTAGCACCTGGGATGCCTGTACCCGGGCGCAGCAAATCGTTTAGTTCCTCATCTGATTATTATGCAGGAGCAAACACGAGCTCGTTTAGTGCGCGGGTAAATGCTGCCAGAGATTCAGTTCCCTATCCCTGTACTTTCTGCCCCTTGCCCCTTGCCACTTACCACTTGTCGTGTTGCACTACCCGCGGGAAGTGCTATTATTGAAGCAACCTAATTAGCTTGTTGTGTTTTGTTGCCAGTTTCCAGTTGCCACTATCTGGCAGAGAGTGTTTAATCAAAGTCCTGGCAACTGGCCCCACCTCAATTACATCTAAGCACACGCCAACTGCTCAGCAGTCCATGACGATATGGATTTGTATAACTGTTGGTCGTCTGTGTCCACTTGGTCAGAAGCAGCAACAGCTCAAGCTGAATTGCCGCAACGTGTACACAAATATGCGCATATTCATGCTAATAAATGTATTCACATTGTGCCCGAGAGTAAAACGGCGAAATGGCGAGTGAGTGCTAAGTGAGTGCTCTTCATATGCCATGGACATGGGCCAGGAGCAGTGAGAAGGTCAACGGGGCAGTGCTGTCGGAGCAAATTATGGGCCTCTGAGTGGAACAGTTGTCCATTAAACTACCAAAAGCCAATCGTGCTATTTAATTGATTCATGGCTAAGTTAACTTAATAGTTTGAGTGCCTTTCCAGCAACGTAAATACCTTAAGTACTTTGTTCGAATGAATTATTTTCCATTCTCTGTATTTCTTTATCCGTTCGCTTGTCTGTTAATTTTTAATTCTTTGTTCTCTTTAGCGCTTTGCATTTAAGATAGAAAAGAAAAGTTTTCTTAGCAAGTTGAAGTAGATTAAACAAGTTTGCATGCATTTCATGCTCTCAATTTACGAGCACAAAAACATTCCATGTTATCCAACAATCCTCAGAATTTGTGAGTTCATTGTTAACAAAGTACAGGTTCTTTTTAAGCCACAATGGAAGGCATTTAGGCAATCAAAAACAATTGAGTGAAATGCAAAAGACGAACCAGAGCCAGCTCCTGCACTACTCCCATGCTGAGGTCAACGCATTTTGTGGTCGCTTAACAGAGAACAGACAACTGGCAACTGGCAACTGGCAACTGGCAGCTGGCAACTGAAATTGAAGCTTATTCGTGGAAAACAGGAACTTATCGCGTATTGGGTTTTGGTTTGGGTTATGGTTATGTCAATCATTAGGTTTATGGTAACGGTTATGGGTTATGGAGCACTCGATTACCGGTAGGATGAGATGCCATGCTTTGGTATTATTACGCCCATTGGTGGTAATGGGTAATGGGTATTCAAACGGCTTGCGGCCATGCCAACTATTTGAGACTCTCGTTTGGGCCTTCTCTGAGTGGGATAGATTTGACGCTGGTCACACGACCAGTTAATGGGTTTTATACGTGATGAAATCTTTGACGTATGTCGAGCTCGTCATGACTATTTGATTTGAATCGACAGCTCTGGATATTGGGGCAGCATCCATTTATCCATTTGGGATCCTTTATTTATTTGAGAGCATGAGAAATGCAAATATTGGCAGGTTTTAAATTAATCGCAACCTTCAACTTGTCGAATGTCTCACGATTAAATAAACGAGATGAAATGTGAAAGCACAAGCGAATAAATACCTGTCTCTCTGTCTGTCTGTCTGTCTGTCTGTCTGTCTGTCTGTCTGTCTCTTCATCTTCCTGTTCGCCCCCGGTCTACCTCTCTGCCTGTCGTGCTGACACTGACGCTGACTCGTTGACTGACAGAAAACGCAAGCAACTGTCAGAGTTTGCAAATTCATTCCAGATGTAAACATTCCCATAGGAAGCCATTTCACACAAGTTTCATGTCTGTTTGCTCAAAATGCAGCAACTGCTACTGACATCGACATCGACATCGACACACACACACACACACACACACACACGCTAACACATATACATGCATGTGTACGTGAATGTGAATTAGGAGTGTCTATAGAGGAGAGGTACAGGTACAGGTGCAGGTGCAGGTGCAGGTACAGGCACTGGTAAAGCGAAAACTAGAGGTAAAAGAACCGTATACAGTATACGGGTAGAGTTGGCAATATTTGCCCTTTATTGCTGTCAGAAGTACAAGAAGGAGAAGCCAAACTTTTGACTTTCTCGTTCAAAACGACGAAATATGCGAAATCGCATCAAGTCGATGTTCTTATGGCAACACCGAGCAGCGTACACCTTTTATTATTTCATTACCTGCCACGTTGCGTATACTTAATCAGATGGATATTAAAAGAGCATCAATGAATTGTCTTTCCCAACGTGTTTGTAATATTCAACTAAAACTAGGGGCTTATATAAACCTAAATGCACTTAACTGCTTAATGAAACTTTCAATCGCCGCCAGCAGTTAAAGGGAATCCGAGAATTTAGTAGGGAAAAGGTGAAAAGGATGGAGCAACAATGAAGCGAAGAGAATGTAAAACAAGCTTTAAATCGAATGGCCTGAGAGATGTACCCTCTCCTCCTTCTTCCCCACTCTTTCTCTCTCTCTCTCTCTCTCTCTCTCTCTCTTTGCTGTCGTGTCGACTGATGGCTATTCACGATATTTTCATTGATTATGTCAGGAAAATAAGTTTACTTTGGAACATTATTGGTCCCATTCACAACAACACAAAGTCAACTTGTCAAAATGTTCGAAAGCACTTAAAACTTTTACGCAGTTTGTTGTTTTTTTGTTTGTAGTTGACTGTTTGACTGTGAGTAACATTATGGTATTTTTCTACTAAGTCCAAATCTACATTCAGTTCTACACTGGGTATGGGGCATGGCTATAGTGTTGTCGGACGCATTGTGTGCCAATTTCGCACTTTCATTTTTGCAACAGCGATGCCGGCAGAAAAAAGGCATGAAATATTCTTTAAAAATTCTTCAAGTGCTCCCATTGCAGCAAAGGGGGCCAGTTTGGGCTTCATGCAGTCCCCACTCACAGTCATTCAGTCTGCTGGCAGTTGGCCTGGTCTAGAATGCTAACAAGGCAATTGAATAGAATTTTTCAATAAGTAGTGAGTGGGCTACAGTCGGAACAGGAATATCAAAAGTTCCAAAGGAAGCTGGTAAACTTTTCAACTGCGACATTTGCTAAATTGTAACATCATTTGGCTTACGGTCAGTCAACTTTCGATTTACAGCCTCAAAGTTCTGCACCGATAATCTTAGCTTACCGTTCAACCCTTGCATGGTCAGCACCTTGGCTAATGTCTCTCCACAAATTGGTCAATTAGTGCATAGCAAACTTCATCAATTACATCATTTTGTTGACCATTAACAGAGCTCTTCAGAAAGAGTTACATTCCTGTGGTAACTGACACTTGAGATATTGCTGTGGAGTTCAAATTGGAGATTAATATTCACAATTTCCTTTCGTTATTTCATTTGAAACTTTTGCTTAATGAGAGTGTTGGTTTTGACCTCAACTTGGCAGAGATTGAAGTTAGAATTTAATAAAATCAAAGTCAACGAAAGAATCTAAACATTCCTGTAGTTGGCAATCATTCTAACGAATGGATGCTTCATTTTTCACTGCGGATGTGTCAGAAAGAGACAGGGAGTCAGAGAAAGAGAGGGTGGCATAACACGCAAGTCCGATAATTTATGCCGAACACTTTTTGATGCTACCACGCTTCGTCGGGTGTAACCCTTGTTTGAGGTCGAGTAATAAAATGAAATATTTATGCCTCAACATTAAGGGATTTGGTTTTAGCCGCTACACCGACTGCCCATGTATGTCCGTGTATATATTGTACATATGGATACTCGGATGCTGGGATATATCATGCAGTCACCTAACACTTTTGACCTGCCCCGATTCCAGGAATGACCCTCCCCTTCCATCAACTCAACTCGACTCGACTCGACTCAACTCAACTCAGTTTTGGCCTTGTTGTGGGTGAATTGCGGTTAACATTGGCCACACCGGCTTATTTATTGCATTCAAGGCGTTAACACAAAAGCATTTTGCGGAAATGGAAACTAAATAGTCGTGGTTAAATTATTAAATGCCCCATCGCGCAGCCTCTGTGGCAACAACGGCCGTGTGGCAGTGGCAATGGAAATGCTGAAGGCTATAGCCATCGTTTTTCTTTACGATCCAAAGTGTTGCCTATAAAAATTTACTGCTATACAATCTCGAACACACTCATATAGAATGAGAATGAGTGTATGTATTCATGTTTGTTTGCATAAATGAATGCAAACATATAATTCCAGAGCTGCCCAATAAATACATTCATACATTTAGATGGGAGTGTGTATGTAGTACATATAGACGACCCATTCGAGTTCCCGAATAGTTGCCCAAAGTGTTTGGCAATACTTTAAATATTTTGTGAAAGCGAGAGAGAGAGAAAGAGAGAGAGAGAGAAAACGAGAGGAAGGGAAATTATGATGTAACGATTTATGAGTAGCTCATCGGGATGAGCTTAAATGCAAACATTCAGTTGTCAGATAGAAAGAAAAGTACACATTATTTACGATTTTCATAGTGTTCATGAGTAAGTTTGCAAAACTGAGTGTCGAGACTAGTCAATAATAAATATGAATATACGAACAGAGAGTAATTGTAAGAGAGTTGTTAAAGACCTATATGAATATATAGTAGAACTCTTGCTTTACATATCATAACTTTCAATTATTCTTGCACTTCTATGAAAAGTTAATGATGATCGATGCCTTTGAAGATTGCAGTTTCAAAGCAGCTAACTCGTCTTGGCTTCAAAGTCAAAAACACAGATATATTTTTAAGTGTTCGCAAATTGCAAAATATAGACTCGTTTTATTGCTTAGTCAGCATAACTAACCCAATTAAAAGAGTGCTTGATGCTCTTCAGTTCTGTCGATGCAAACAGGAAGGCCGATAGAACAATAAAGCAAAACTCAAAGTCACAAATAATGCGACATTCGCATGCTCTCAGTTGTCGTTATTATATTGTTAGCTTATGTGGAGTCAGTGAGGGAGATGCCACCTAGCAGGCAGACAAACCTGGCCTTAACCAGGGCCAATAGAACTCGCAGCATTCGCATCATATTTGTCTGCCACTCGAGTGTCTGACATCAAGCAAATCACACATTGATCATAAACTAACAAAATTGAAAAATAAAATAAAACCCCCCGAGTTCGTCTGCCCCTGAGAACTGAGAAGTGAGTATAAAAGTGAGCTGCGCCACGCGGCGGCTGGTCAGTTTATAAAGTGGTCGCGACTGAGAATATCATCATCATCATCATTATGAGAAAGAGTCCGATTTTGGGTCTGTTGATCTGCAGTGCGATCATCATGAATGTGTCTGAGGCGAAGCCGATCTTCTTAAAGGTTTTCGCGCCGAGTAGTGGTAAAGTTGATAGTCTTAATGTGCCGCAGAGTTAATCAAACATTATTATTGAATATCATTTCTGTATAGGCTACTCCTATCAATCGACTCCGACAGCGGCACCCGTCGGCACGCAGTTCATATCGAATCTGATTTCACAGAAGTTCCAGTTGCTGAACAGTTTCCTGCGGGCGAAGTCTTCGTTTGGCAGCTTTGGTGTGAATAAAGTTTTCTCCTTCTCGGGTCAGACTACCACGACGACAACGGAGACGCCCGTGACACTGGAGTCCACAGAGGTAAACACAGAATATATACCGGAGGTTAGCTCCAGCACTCAATCTGTGTCCACGACAACAACAGAAGACGAAATTGCGACGCCGGAGCCTACAGTACATCCCCTCAAGCCAATTACGACGTCTACGCCAGTGATTCCAGTGAAGAGCACCACCGAGGAGGACATTCTGGAGATTACAACGCAAGCCACCCATGGATACACATATCAGGCCCCGACATTTTAATCTCAATCCTAAATGTACTTCAATCATCTGTAGGTATTCGAGTCTAAGTTATAAGTCTGAATGTTGACTCAAAACTCTGTTCAAGTCTGTGAATAATATTGCCGATAATTGTGAGTAGTATATTTACTTCTTGCTCTATTCTTTTCTTTGAGATGTGTTCACGTCTTGTGTCTCTCATGCGGAAGTTGAAAGATAAAAGTTCCCAAACATTGCTCCTAATCACAATAGGCTGTTCTGTCCAACCAATTAGCATAAAAACCAGTTTTAGTTTCAGTTTCAGTTTCGGTTTCGGTTTCTGTTTCGCTATCGGTTTCTGTTTAACAGACTGACTAACTAAATAGAGATACAAATAGAGACTCATTCTTTTCTATTGCTTCGAATTGATTATCTTGCCAAGCTTTTGTCATATTAACATTGCCCTGAACTTATAGATTAAAAGAAATATATTCCCTTTCGAAATTTGAGAATGAATTGATTTATATCTAGTTAGGTGAGACTGCTTTTATATTTATATATACAAATTTATATATATCTCTGTTGAAATTTGTTAATAAATTGATGTATTTTTATTAGATATTCATGGAAACATTTCTAGAGCATCCACGCTCTCGTTTGATACAGATGAAGTTGCCTTTGTTTCAAGGTGAAAAACCGGATGAACCACTCTAGTTTCGAGTGTTAAATTCACAAACTACAAACACACTTATTTAATCTAGCATTCATCTTATTTTGAACTTCTTAACTTAATGTCTGGCATAGAACGAATGAGTTATTTAAGAATATTTGGAAGAACTTACTCTTTAGGGCTTCTCTTGACAAAGTCGTCACTTTGCACAATTTGTTAAGGTCTCAGATAGAAACAGGTTTTCTGCTTACTTGGCTAACTAGTTTATTAACAAAGAAACTATTGATTAGTGGTTAATATTAACTATCATTCATTTATGTCCTGTCTATTTTAACTGGAATATTCTTAACTTACCCTTGATGCTTTGATTGTCGAGACCCAACAAAAAGCCACCATAAAATAGAATTAAAGTGCGGCTGCAGGCTTGTTCAATGTTAAAACACTTACTAGCAGAAATAGCAATTGATATGTCATTACAGTTGGTTATAACTTGGCTACAACATTTGGGCCTGCTGTCAGATACTTCGGGTTGTTGTGCCCATAGATTTTTATTGTGGTAAAATTAACTTCACAAAAATATGAAGCCATTAGATTAGACACAATGTTGTCTAAGGTTGTTTGTCTGACAGGACACGTGCTGCGTAATTGAGCAGATTTCCAGAGTTCAATGGCTCGAGTGTGAGGGCGACGGAGAGCAGCTCACATGTCCTTGGAGGTGGCAGCCTTGGAATGCCATAACTAAAGGAGTTCGTACTCAACAGCTGTACTGATGATGTTGATGTTGATGTTGCTTCTAAGTCCATTAGGGGGTCGATGTACAGATTTCGATTAAATGTGTTTTGTTGTAAGCATTTTATGCCCACTCAATTTACGAGGGCCGTAAACTAAGTAGAATTACAGACGACCCCTCTGGGCATAAATATTTTATGATTTAAAACTGGCCGAGTAACTATAGAGGAATCTACTCCTACTCTCCGTCTCTCTCTCTCTCCCTCTCTCTCTCTCTCTATCTTTGGGAAAGGCATAAGTATAGTCCAAGGGGCGCTTAGATCATCTATTTTACTTTTGGAAAGATAAGCGTCTCCGTGTTCCTTAAGAGCGCTTCTGATTTATGTTAAAATCCACTTAACGCTAATAAATCACTTTAATGCTGCACAGCGCCAAAAGGTTCACGGATCTCCTGCTCTCTCACATGTTTTGCACTTACCCAGACAAGTATTCATTATTCAAAATCTTGTACTCAAATTAATCGCTGGGGAGAACAGCAAAGTAAATGAATGGAGGCGTGTTCTGTGGAGGATCTCCTTCGTTTCCGTTTCCTGGCAATGCTGAATGCAAATTGTCGGATTGTTAGAAGTAAAATTGGTTTGAAACCCGAAACTCGTGTCAAATATTTCTCAATTTTCCCCCTATTGCATTTGCAGCCTTCTATGAAATGAAATGAAATTCATAGCGGGTATTGTGGCATCTTGTGTCAAAAGTTATTTGTCATCTACGAACGGACTGAGCGTGAGAGGATTCTACCGCCAAGTTATAGGTGCTTCCTCGCTCTGAATGCAGATGAGTGGGAGGTCTCAGCAAGGGGGTCGTCCAAAAGAGAGCTTCCAAATAAAGCTGGGGAAATATTTTCGCTGGGTGCCTGTCTGACTGGTGAATTGTAAAATTTTTGAAAAGATATGCAGCAGCACGTAGCCACATAAATATGTTTGCATATGAAGCTGCCGAGGGACTTTAACTGCGGCAGCTACATACCTCTCATTTACAAACAAGCACACAGACAGCAGACAAACATGCATTCGATAGTTGAGGACTGAGAAGCAAACGCAAGCGCAAACAATGACAACCACAACAGAGCAACAACAGTTGAATGACAAAAGACGCCGAGCCACACAAGCACACATAATCGACCCACCCAGTAACCCAAAGTGGCACCGCACATGATGTTGCGTGGTTCATTAGTTGCTCGAAATATTATAGCCAACGTGGCGTATGAGCGACGTTTTTCTTTTATGCCAAATGGCACCGGCACCGGCATTGACATTGCCAACGGCAACGGCAACGCAACGGCAACGGCAACGGCTTGGTTGTGGTGGCGAGATGCCCTGGCGCCGTGGTGCCATCAGTGGTGCAGTAGTGTATCATATTGGAAACCCATCGGCACATAAGTACAGAAAGAATGAGATGGAGACAACTTAAGCGGTCGCAGCTGTCTAAAAGGGACCTAAATTTACACAGGGAATTCGAATTGTCTGAAAGAGCAGGGAGGGAGTGAAGACAAAGCTCACTAAAAGTACGTTAGAACAATGCACCATATTCGACTATTTGATGTGCTTCTTGGAACAACAACCAAATGCAGATGAAGTCGAGTCTCGTTCAATATGTGAATAAACTCAATGAAGGTGAGTTTTTCTATAGGGTAGAGGGTATAAAAAACTGAATGCGAGTTGATAGTACAAAGTATTTTGGTTTGGCATTTTCTTTCATTCTGTTTTTCATTGTTGTTTTGTTTGTGCTGCACGCATTTACATCAGAGTCCGCTGTGGCTTCCACATTTGCGGTGAAATTGCAAATAACCCCAATGTGAATACCTGGTGTTGTATCAATATTGCAGGAGGAAGCATATACTTATGGTGCATGATACACTTGACTTCTTGTTATGCAGAATGAAGAGATCTAAAAAGCATTTACTGACTCTCCTGTGGCATGTGGCATGTGCCATGTGATATTCTCATTGGATGTTCTTCATCTAGAGCGAAGTTGAGATGGGTGGCATGTCCAGTTTGGAACTTTCTCGATCTGGTCACCTGCCTTCATTGTTATGTGAGCAATTTTTGTTCATTTTGTTTTTGTTTCTCTTGAAAATATTGTGTTTTTCTGACAAAAGACATAACAATTATCATTTGAATTATATTGGATTGTCTTTGTTTGCGAAAACTTTTCAACTAACTGATGCGTCCGAATAGGTACCCCCGCTACATCCGAATTCACTGTCTCCCATCTTTCTATTTTCAGTTGAACAATAACAATAACCACAATGCCGACTAAATCCCCCTTGGATACAGTATGCGGACAGTATACAGCATACCCATTTCGATTTTAGAAGCATCACCAAAGTCCGCACGCGCCATTGCAAAAGTTATTTCTGAACAAAGTTTGTGTAACTTTTTGTTGCATATTTAAAACGGGTTTAAAACGTCACTCTTCGAGTTCTGGCTAAGAATGAAATGAGATAACTTTGCAAATATGTATATTCAATTACCATTTTCACTCGCCCTCACTTTTCCCGTACGGAATCGCTGTCCAGAGTTTAAGCCAGGCTGCCATGTGAGTCTCCGGAAAGCATTTGTTATCATCCCCGAGGTACATCTACCTGATAGAGATAACGCAACCCTCTGAAAGCAGCACATCCCAAAAGGAGACCAAGAAAACAAAGTACACTCTTGCTCCCCTGTGGGGCCACTGAGACATCTCAGACATTTCTCCCTGTCGTGGCCAGTTGTTGTGGCCTGACAATTACAATTTGGACAAATGGATTCTCTTCTACCGTCTTCATCATCAAAGGGGCTAAATGGAACCTAAAGGCGATGCTTGACATTTGAAAATAAATTGACACCACTGCGTCCTGCGACGAAGCGTCAGAGCATCAATGTATCTGACATTAAGGTGGCGCTAAGCACACTACGAATACCACAAATCCCCAAGAGTCTAAATAGCCCAGGCTCAGCACCATTTGATATCCATCAGTGGCATCAATCTACACGGTTTTCCCCTCCCAACCTTAATTCAAGTGCCCAACCAATTGCCCCAATCAATTGAGTGCCAAGTGTTGAGAGAAGAGCATAGAGAGTCGTTGAAGGTTGAGCGTTGAAGCATAAAGTCAACAAGCGTTGGCATGACTTGTGCCATACGCTGAAGAACGTGGATAAGTAGTAACAAAAAGCCAGACTGTTATCTGGCTAACAGCTATACATCGAAACAGGATACTCGGCGATTTGCGACACAACTCACAACTAACTCGGCTGACATTGCGTATACGCAACGAAATTACATATGTCTGCCACGCTTGTCTCTATCTGGCAGTGGGGATTTACAAGAGAATACGAGGAGATTATTTATTGAATATGGGAAGTACCATGTAGTCGGCTTAGCATTAATTGCCTCAATTCAACTTTCAACTATCGAAAGAGAGCTGAAAGCTTTGAGGAAACGGATGGAGTTGGAGTTAAAAATGTGCGGCAATGTGGCAATTGGCCGTAAACCGGATATGCATTACAGTTTCTAATGAGGCAATTGTAGAAATAAGCTGAACGTGCCACCATCGAGGTCGACAAGGACTCTGATAACGGCAAAGGCAATGGAAACGGCAACGGCAATGGGAATGGCAATCGTAATGGCAACGTTGAAGGTAAAGCCAAGGCCAAAGCCGGAGCCAAAGGTTGAGGATGAGGGAGAGTTGCTCACGACTGTGGCGAGATAAAAGTTTCTTATGTTATTACCTGAACGTGTTTGTATAACAGTTTCACAAGTTTTTGCACGTCGGAAAATGCATAAACATGCTTTCATTTCATTTTCACAGCAAGCACCGCATTATAGTGAGCCACTTAAGAGTGAGTAGTCCTTTCGGCAAGGAATCAAATCTCTTCTTGGTCGAGTCTTGCGGTTCTACAACTTTAACTATGCTGACAACTCGATAAAACCCACTAAACTCCTCGCAATCCCAATCGAAAACCAATTTGCAGATGGTTTAACCAACCACTTTGCAATTGGCAACCAGACATAAGCCAGGCAATAAATATAGATGTTGGTATATGTACCCGCAAAGCATTTCAATTTCTCCCACATATCTCTCTTTATGCCGTTTAATCCTCCGACAGCTTAACTCTTCAGCAACTGCCACACTCGCATTGACAGTCCATGGGTTAATTAACCAACGTGCTCCGCACCGCCATCAACAATCGGCTAAAACCTTGACAGAGAGATTCCCTAACTATAAATAGATCTGGAAAACAAGAAAGAAATGTTATCATCGGGACGACGAAGATTTGACACACTTGCAGTTGATTTAATATTAAGTAACAGCAAGTTTCTTCTTCCTTAATTGGTAGAAATATGTTGAGACAAAGAGAATGTTTCGATTCTCAGAAAAGATTAAAGTTTTTCCCACTCTGCACTTTATTAAGTGTGATTGTAAACTTTTACATAAATGGAGTTTGCAAAAACGAAGATCCAGTTCGGTTCTACCCCTAGTTATCCTCAATTTATTCGCACTTTTCGCGGAAACTTGTCTTGCTAAGCTGAAGGGGGCTTCGGGCCGTTTAACTGTTTGCCATTGCTGCCAATGAAAACATCAACCCAAATATGTCTAACGCCATTTTGGCTACTGGCAACGCCTGGCCGTCGTCCAAGTACGAGTATGAGTCGAGTATGAGTCGAGTCGAATCGAGTCTCTGACGGTTTCCACGCCCTGTAGCCCTTAATCTAGATTATGTGCTCTTCGAAAATTCAATGGAAATGGAAAATAATAAGAACACTGCTCAACATGTTCAATTCGGGGAAAGTCATGTTGATGTGTGTGTGTGTGTTTGCGAGTGCTCATGTGTGTGTCGAGTACCTGGCGATTGCAATGGCTGCCGCGGCACAACGATTGCCGAAAGGGGCGAATTGAAAAGGGTAAATACTAGAAGGAAGAGGTAGGGAATTTGAGGAGGGATTTTGGCTTAGCTTTTGGCCATTTTGATATTTTCCATTTATTCGTTGGTGTTTTGTTTGGATTTCGTAGTTGGTTTTCGGGTTTGGCTTGAAGACATAACCGTTTACTGCTGATACCACCACAGTTTCCAATAAAATAAACCCCCCTTGTGTTTACCCCCAAAAGCCCCCACAAAAGTCCCCACCAAACTCGTGTTGCCCGAGCTGCTCGGCCTCAATCTTTTTATGCTTTTTGTGGCACACATTTGGAGCATTACATTTTTATGTCATCCAATTTAAAGTTGAATTTAATTAAAGCTTCTACCCCACACCCCACGCTTCTCTCTATTTAACTTGCTTGTATCCTTAGAAGCGTTAGGGACACTGCTTATTCACATTTGAATGTATTCCGTCTAGCTTGCCAGCTCGTGTGATTTGCTTAATCATTCGACTCATTGAAATCGCAAATCATTTTCAATTACGAGAAGAAGCGCATTTAACAAAACAATTTCAATTTAATTGTATTAATTAGATTGGATCTTGATATATGATAGAGTAATTATAAAATCAAAGGGTATACATGCACAGTATATGCTGGTGTGTGTGTCTGTCTGTGTGTGTGTGTATGGATGTGTGTTTGATTGGGTGTATGTTGGAGATTATCTTGGAAGGAGTGCGAATCGCGGCTCAGAGAGATTCCCAGCTTACTCCACAGTCACGGACTTGGCCAAGTTACGCGGACAGTCCACATCGCAGCCGCGAAGAACGGCAATGTGGTAGGAGAGGAGCTGCATCGGGATGACGGTCAGGATGCCCTGCAGGCAGTCAACGGTGCGGGGAATCTCAAGGTTGCGCGAGGAGAAGGCCTTCGTCTCCTCATCTCCCTCTTCGCAGATGATCACGGGGCAACCTTTGCGTGAAGTCACCTGTTGCAAAGCATTCATGCACTTGACGTAGACAGGATCTCGCAGCACGATCATCAACACAGGCATCGAGTCATCCACGAGAGCCAGGGGACCATGCTTCAACTCTCCAGCCATGATGCCCTCACTGTGCATATAGGTCAACTCCTTCACTTTCTGTAACAAAGAGAGGGAAATGAGAGACAATTCTGAGAAGTTAAAGAGATTAGAGGAACTTACCAGAGCACCCTCCAGGCAAGTGGCAAAGTTGTAGCCACGACCCATAATCAACAACGACTTGTGCTGGTAGAGATCCTTGGCCAGCTCCTGGACCTTGGAGTCGAGCTTGAGGACCTCACGAATCTGATCAGCCAGGTTGGAGAGAGCATGCAAAATCTCCAGGCGACGTTGCTGCAGCGACAGACGATCCTCAGACATGACCAAGGCGAACATAACCAATGAGATGAACTGCGAGGTATACGCCTTGGTGGAGGCGACACCGATCTCGGGGCCAGCATTGATGTGTACTCCACAGTGGGATTCGCGGCAGATGCTGCTGCCCACGGTGTTGGTGATGCCAACGATGAGAGCTCCTCGCTGTTTGCAGTAACGCAGGGCCATCAAAGTGTCTGCGGTCTCGCCCGACTGGGAGATGAAGAAGCAGACATCGTCCCGGAAAATGGGAGTGTTGCGATCGAGGAAATCGGAGGCAAGTTCAACCATGACTGGCAGCTCTGTCAGTTCCTCGAGAAGTTGTCGTGTTGCCACAGCGCTGTGGTAAGAGGTACCACATCCGATCAGCATCAGGCGACGGCAGCGCTTGATCTCTGGAATGTAATCCTTAATGCCGCCCAGGACAATGCTGTTGCCATCGAAGCGAACACGTCCACGCATTGTGTTGACCACGGATTCGGGTTGCTCGAAGATCTCCTTCTGCATGAAGTAATCATAGTTGCCCTTCATGATCTGTTGGATCTCCATCTTGAGTGTGGTGATCTCACGAGCGTGTGGATCGTCCAGACTCTTCTTCAGACGATGGATGCTCAGAGTGCCATCCCTCACAGCTGCCACATCGTCATCCTGCAGGCAATTTAAATTAATTATCATATTCATAGTTATTTATGGGGAATTACCTCCAAATAGATGACGCGATTTGTGTGCTCGATGACGGCAGAGGCGTCCGAGGCGAAGAAATACTCGACTTCCTTCTCCTCCAGCGGCATGAACTCCGAGGTGCTGTCTGAACGGGGCAACACTGGCAATTCACGAGTTTGTCCGTGTGGACGTAATTCTGTTAGGTTTTCATGTTGTTGACATTGCACGTTCGGTGACATTTACAGTGTGGCATGTGCAGTGGCAGTGGCAGTTGCAAAGTCGATGTCGATGTCGATGTCGATGTCGAATTCACCAGGGGCAATGAGAACGAAACAGGCAGAGAGGACGCATTGGTCGGAGGTGCAAGCGATAGCATTTAGGCATATATTTATATATATTTGTATATGTATTTGTTTGTGTATATGAATGTGTGTGTGTGTGTGTTGGCCCAGTGTAACAGACGCGCAAATCCAGAGAGAGAGAGAGAGAGAGAGAGACAGAGAGGGATAATTTAAATCAAAAACGAAATTAAATAGAAAATCAACATCAACATTTAGGAGGCATCTGGCCAAACATTTAGCACATTTATTCCGCAAACCGGCCATTATCACGAGGGGAAGGGGTGTGAAGAGGGAATGGGAAGGTAACATGAAAGTTTCATTGCAGCAGGACCTTTGAATTATGAAAAGCAATTTGTAATCAAATTTTACAAATCGTATAAACAATATTTTTTAGAATTTAATTAAGCTTTTAGTGGCCTCGTTCCACAATGAAATTCCAACTGCAATTCGAAATGAATTTAAATAAAATAAAAGTCAATTATCTCGAATATTTCCGATTGCCGTGGTTATTGAATTAGTATAGGTATGAGTCTACCCAATATAAAAATAGTGAGTATTATTGCAAATGTATATGAAAATTGGTATGCAATTAAAACAATTTCCTTATTTCAAGTATCAAGTTAAGCTTTAAATTTAAATAGTTGTATTTCTTGGCATTGGCTATCAAATAAATTTGGTTTTACTATGCTAGCAGTTTCAGTTTCTTTAATATTTATGGGGATAACAACAAATAAAGGTTTTCAATGTTATGTAACTCTATAGTCTTAGGGAATTTTAAATTGTTTGAATTTATAATTGTTCAAATTGATGAGAAATAGACAGACAGATAGAGAGGAGATGGACAGGAGATGGACAGGAGATAGAGAAGGGATAAAGAGGAGATATAGAGGAATGGAATCTTAATGGATATACAGCAAACCAAAAGCAAATAAAGCAAACAATTGAAATATTTGAAATTGTAGTTACCTTGAGGCTTGCCAGAGTCGGCATCTAAATGAGAGAAAAATATAAACAAATTTCAAGTTATTAGGTACAAGTTTAGTTGATAATTGCTAGTTCGAGTATTAAACAGAGACCAACACCAACAGCAAAGGATTGAAGTAATTGAATGGGAAATGCAGAGAAGAGAACTTAATTAGGTAACCAGACACCGCCAGAGGATTGACTCGAGTTGAGTTGGGTTAGTTTAGATTGGGCGTAGAATGGTTGACTACCTTGATCGGTGCTCAGCTTCTTGTCGTCTACATGTTGCAAGTAACACACAGGGGGAGGCAGAAGGAGGGTCGTCGATGGATGTAGTGGGGCAATAGAGTTGAGAGTGGTGAGAGTGTCGAGAGTGTCAATAGTGTCGAGAGTGTTGAGAGTTTCAGAGCGACAGTTGGTTATTTGGAAACGAGCACGAATAACACAGACACATACGAGATACGAGAATAAATAAACATATATACATAGAGATAAAGTTCAAAAGATATTATGATAAGAGAGTACAGAATGGGAGAGAGGATTACAACAAATTATCACTCACCCTTGCCATAGAGAATGGGAATGTGATCTGTGGCCAGGCGGGTCTTTGTCTTGATTGCCACAAGGAGAGGGGAGCTTCTGCGAGATGCAACGCACTCGCCCGGAAAGTGTTTCGACTTCACGGCAATGGCAAATGCTCCCTCCTGCAAAAAGAGAAACAATTGTGGGACAATTGTGAAGGGGATTGTGGATTGACTTGGATTTCAATTGATGCACTTACCACTTGCTGAATGGCCTGTTCGACCAGCTCGCGGAACGATAAGTTGGGATGCTTCTTCCACAAGTGGTGCACCAACTTGGCAAAGACTTCCGTATCCGTGTCCGATTCGAACTCGTAGCCCTTTTTGGCCAGGAATGTCTTCACGTCATTATAGTTGGTAATGATGCCATTGTGCACCACGACAAAGCTGTTGCCTTCGTCTGAGCGTTGTGGGTGAGAGTTCAGCTCACAGGGTACGCCGTGGGTGGCCCAACGAGTGTGTGCAATGCCCACGTGGGTCAGTACAGGTTCACTGTACTCCACTCCGCTGAAGTCTGTACAAATACAATAGACATCCATTTAAAATTCCCTCTGACAATACTGTGACAAAGCGGATGCTTACGTTCTTGAATTGCATCCTCCAGGACCTTGACCTTGCCAGTTCGCTTAACCATGACAATGCTCTTGTTGTCTATAGAATCGATGGCCACACCAGTGGAGTCATAGCCACGGTACTCCAGTCTCTTCAATCCCGTCACCAACAGATCCAGCACCTCCTGGCGCGACTTGGGCGTCAGATAATTCAAGTATGCGAAAATTCCTAAGAATAGAAAAAATTCAATGTAAGATTGCTTTTAAATTTGATATTTAAAGTTACATTGAGTAACTAAATAAGAAACAAATACAATTACTCAATCCCACTTATTGCCTGCCTATAACATTGCGCAATTTCAATTTATAAATATATGTAAATGCCACATTTCAACCCACGACAAACATGCAACAAACAAATTTCGCAAGAGCTGAACCTATCGAGCCTCAGCCCAAAAACCCGACCAGTTACAAGTATGAGGAAATCTGCATCTGAATCGAGAAACCAGTTTGGGGTTGGGCTTTACATGTAACTGCACCACACGGTGGCTGCTAACTTAAGTGGCTCAGCCTGGCTTTGTGGGCGCTCAGTGTAAGTTATTTTTGGATTGGAGTGCGAAGCAAAAGGCCGTCGACGCCTTCAAGCCCAATCGAGTAAATAAATATCGGATAAACTGTGACATTTTCATACGATTGAGATTTACTCACATGCCTAATTGCTAAACTTGTAGAAGAGCTATCCAACATCAGCTAAATGACTACGCAATCTCAGATTATAAAACTATCCAATAAATGCTGTAAAAGAAATCTAAATATACAAACTTTTTATATATTTATATTTATTAGATATTTATTTAAGTTGTTAACTTGATCTTTACTTACCACACATTTTAAGGCTCAGTCAATTCGTTGATATTGTTGAAATTTTCGATTCCTTTTTTTCCTAAATTGCGGAAAATATATTTGTTAATAAATGAGCATGTTGTTACTTAGTAAATTTAACAACTACTTAGAAGTAATTAATAATAATTGAATAGATTAAATACAGATTAACGAAGCTAACCGAGTTATATAAATGTCAAAGCGAGGTCCTCTATAGAACTTCTGACAATTTTAATTGAGTTGCAAATGTGAGAACTTGTTGAACTACCGCAGCTCTCGGTGTGTGGGTGTGTGGGTGTGTGTGTGTGCTGGTGTGTTCTTATCAACTCTTCAACTCGTCACAGTCTTTCTTTCCGCTGTGGCTAGGGGTCTGCTTGGTTCGCTGTAGTTCTAGTTCTACTTCTGGCTCTCATTTCCATTCCCGTTCCCCTTGTTCTACCCGAACCCGTCGCACCGGCTCGCAAACATGATTTCTCAGTTCTAACTTAAATGGCAATTTCTTGTTTTCAACATTCTTGTTTTGGTATTATTATTTATTTTTGTGTATATACTCTTACAGAGAGTACCTCAAGTCTGCCAGCGAATATGCACTCAATTGTATATTAAAAGAGCTCACTACTTCGATAGTGACACTCATACATTATAGTTGGGATAAGGTTAGAGTATTTATTATTCGGTAATCCCATAGCTAGTTCTTGTTTATTCTTTCGTGTTGTTCTTTACAAATGCTGCTCTGCTATTGTTTTCATTTAGTTATATGCGTTGTAGCAAAGATAAAATACGTTTGTGTCGCCACACGTAACTACAACCGAGTCCAGGTCCGGGTGCGAGTGTAACACCCACACTCTCTCGCACACACATCGTGTATGTATATGTATATATCGAATATATATACATATGTATAATTAAATCGTACGCACAAGTTCGAGTATAATATTTTTTTGAATGGCCGTAACAAATTGGAATTTTTATCATTTAGCACAGAACGTGTTTACTGCTCTGTACTTCGTGGTGTAAGGAGTGTGTTAGGGGATAGGGGACGGAGAGGGAGAGTGAGAGGGAGAGGGGCATCACTACGCGGTCAATTTGGGTGCAACACGTACTCCACGTTGCATGTCTTTGTACTCTTCCCATTAATGAGTATGACAGAAGTCTTCAAACTTCTCACATGCACCCTTTCGCCACGTATTCTTTAATTCTTCAGTTCTTCTGTTGTTTCAGTGGCTATCATTATTTGTAAACCCACTCTAACCCACTCTTCTGCCCCTTTCCATGCCTCTGTTTCTCCACAGTCACGCCCGTTAGATGTGGTTGGCATTTTAATTTGCCGGCTGGTCAACATGGTTGAGAGCTGAGAGCTGAAAGCTAAGAAATTGGAGTTGGTAGCAGGAATGAAACGAAGCGTTTGTCCGTAATTAAAACGATTCTTCAACTGCAGAATTCATTAGCTTTCATGTTGTTGTCTGGCACCTACACGTCTCACAGCAATTGTAAACAAAACAGGGAAAGCATTTCACGTAATGAATCAAACTTAGCTAAAAAACAAACTAGGAAAAACCACTCCGCAGACAACACTTATCAATCGTAGATAAGAGACCAAACGAGACTGGAAACATTGTGAATACCTATGCGTATTCGAATTCACTCTTTCTACTTCCACAAAATGCGATAACAAAAGCTATAAATTGCTGCAGGTTAAATCGATCGGAAAGATCGTAAAAACTAAAACAAACTATTTATTGGGCTTCAGGTTGTCCATTACGCATACGCAATGTTGTCTGACTTGCATTGAGTACCTCTAATCAAGTTTATCTCGGGAAAGGAATCAATCAAGGGATGTACAATATTTCCGAATGGTAATCGTTCTTCCATGAATGCTTAGTTCTTGGAACAATATCTGCAGAGTGGAAATCGAAGGGGCAGTTATCAGCTCATTAGGTTCCGAGTTGTAAAAACGATCAACAACAGTGACCAATGGATGGAGAAAGAGAGGGAGAAAGGGAGGGAGAAAGAGAGGGAGAAAGGGAGGGAGAAAGAGAGAGAGAGAGGGAGAGATAGATAGAAAGAGAGAGAGAGAGATAGGGAGAGAGAAAGATCGAAAGAAAGAGAGAGAGAGAGAGAAAGATCGAAAGAGAGAGACAGAGAGAGAGAGAGAAAAAGAGTGAGAGAATTGGCACTGCAATACGAGTTTTTATTATTTTTATTATTATTGACACGTTCAATGCAACAGTTTTAGCCCGGGAACTGGTGCTTTTTAGACCACTTGAATAAACTTCAGCTTTATAAACCCTACAATAGAGCTCCCTAGACCCCTGCACCCCCACGTAGGCTCCGGGTTTTTTGTTTGTTCAGCAGGCATGTAAATTGTTGAGAATTTCTAAAGTGTTGCCACATATGAGTACTCGTATCTCAACTCAACTCATCTCATTTTTGTCTGTGGAACTTGCAACTTTTTTTATCAGTTTTTTTTAGGAGTGTTATTATTTTATGTATACATTTGTGTACGTGTGTGTGATTTGGGTATTTGCGGTCTGAAACAGCAATCAGCGCGCTGCAAAATGTGAACAGGTATTTTATATAAGACGAGACAACGACAACGACATCGACAACAACAAATTTTGACCGCAATTTCGGGTTTAAATCGAGTTGCCCCGTAACATTTATATGTTGTTTTGTTGCTCTTGCATTGTGTTATTAAATAATTCAATTAGAGTTTGTTGCGCTAGCAACAGAGCAACACCCAATCACCACACCACCATTATGCACGCAACCACTCAATGAGCAGTAGGCAAACAGATTTCGATTTGCGAATTTTAAATTGCGAATGCGCGTTGTGTCTCGTCAAACACTTTTGGCCAATTGATAGACTTTTGTTGTGTTGTTGGTAACTGAGGTAGAGCAGGGGAGAGGCGAAGGGCAGACGCTGCGGTATGTGGCACGTTAATTGCAACAAATAAAACAGTATGAACATATTGCACATTGAATTGCGGCATAAACTGCAGATTTATCGATATTCACAATTAAAATAACAACACTACACTACACAACACAATGTTATACACTTTTGACTCGCACAGTTCGTGTTGGCATTTAATTACTTGTGTTGTCTGTGGACTCCAGTCTTGTATCGAGTTGTGTCTTTGACTTTGACGTGGTAACAGGTTGGTCCGTTTTGGGTCTGGGGAACGCACTCGTTGCTGGCCAACTCCGCTGTGAAATTAACACTGAGCTCACTTCGAAAAGCAACTCACACAAAATGCGCTGCTTTTATAGGCCAACGAAAACAGCGACGACAGCGTTGACGTCGACGGCGACAACGACAGCGACGCAAACTTAGATGCCCGATCCACAGACGGCACAGCACAACACGATCGTTAATGCCAAAGAGTCAGCCACAGAGCCAGAGTTGTAGCCTGAGCTGTGGTCCCCCAGCGCAACTACCTACTCGTGCTCACACTCACACCCGTACTCACACTCATACTCATAATCATAACAACAACAATTACAGTCGAGAGAGCGAAGTTAACTTCGTGCCTCACGACAGTTAGAGCTTATCGCGAGCATTAAAGAGAGGCAACGCAATGACGATCGCGACAATTGCTCTTCGTGTTCTACTTTGACGAATGACTCTCCCAAGCATTTACTACACTGCTCCAAAATTACATACATATCTGCAAATTCAATAAATCATTCAAGCATAATAATGCATATTGCATTTTTAAGTATAATAATAAAATGTTTAGCATCAAATTTGGAAGCATATATAATTATTTATATTTTAATAATTGTATTTTACTATTTTATTTAATTGTAATTAAATTAAATTAAAGTAAATAACCAATTTCCATAAAAAATTAAAAAAAGAAAACAATAAATTAAATTTGTTTCAAGTGTACGTTTTTGAGGGTACTTTATATAATAATAATTAAATGCTCATACAATTATAAGCTTAAATGATTCCAAGTTAATAGTTGAGTGGTAAATAAATAAATTCAAATTCAATAAATTCAAAATGCATTTAATATAGATTCCCCTCCCCCCAAAGCCACCTTGTCAGTACTAATTGCAAACGGACAGAATCATACACACTACAGATATTAAACTAGATTTTGATCGATGAACTCTGGCATTTTGCATGGAGATGAATGGTTTCTTTTATCTTTAGGGACACGTACTCTTTGTAGAATTATTGAATGGAAAATCAGTAATTATCCACATGCTGAGATATATTAATTAACATAAAGCTAACAATTTTCGTATTGTGCAGTATTAAATCAATATGCAATTTGCAATATACACATGCATGGCATATCAAATTAAATTTCAATTAATTAATTTGTGAATGAATTTAAGGAACGTTGCATAAAGGTTTATTGCTGCGGAATTTGCTATTATTGTTGCCATCAAAAGAAGAACCGGGGGAAGGAAGGAGAAATGCATCAATTGATGTGTCAACTTTTTACAATTCAAAATACAGCACAATGCACTCTTAGCTTATATTCGAAACATAATAAATGCATTATGAATATATTCATAAAATGCAACGAAAAATATGAATATTTTATTCAATATACACGTTGTCCAGTGTCCATTTCCCAGTGTTCAATGTTCAATTCATTGTCGGACAGATGTAGAAAAAAAAAACATGAAAAACAAAAGGCAACAAGTTATAAACAAATTTAAAGCTCGAGGCAGTTTTGTGGCCCATTGGGGCCTGCGAGTTGGGAGTACGAGTATTGCAAAATTCCAAACCGGTTCAATATCAAAATTATGCGCTAATACAAAATTATCTCGGCTCATTTGTACTGTGCCAGCGGTCACCACCACCAGCATCAGCAGCACCAGCAGCAGCAATAGCTCCTACAGCACCTCTGGCACCACCGGTTTCTTTGTACGTCAGCAGATTGAACCGTACAATATGATAAATATTCATGATTTCTTTTTCTAACTCAACCGCCGGAAGATTATTGCCGCCCTACCAGAGTTAGAGTCTGTATCTACTCTTTTGGTTTCTGTTTCTGTTTCTGTTTTCGTCTTTTGTATTTATAATCAGCGACCTTGACTTCCATTCGAAAGGAAAAGTGATGCCCCAGCTGGTAAGTTGGATTAAAAACCTGTCTGTCTGGATAATATATACAGATACAAATACAACTTCGATTCCATTGTTGGCTGGTATAAATAAATAAGTCCCATCTATTTGGGCAATAATAACAATGATAAAAGAATAAATAATGCCTTCCAGCTGCTTTTACAGGCTAGACCTTTTCCATTAAATCTCGCTAAATTCTTTGGCCTTCGTTGTTGCTCCCCCAACTGTATCCCTTCCTTGTAAGCAGCAAACCTGTGGCCTGAGATAATGGTAAAAACAAGTTTCGAGATTGTCTGTTGTCAGTTGTCTGGGCCAAGTGGCCACCAGAAGTGTCGAACCGGGCCGGCTGACCTTGCTAATAAATGTCTTGTTGCAACTGGCAGACCTCTTACTTCCATGATCGTACCAGTACACTCTACAGCTGGGTTGAGTGCAATGCATTAATTACGCGAGCTTGTTTCCAGTGCACCAACAGTCGATAAACCCTTTGTGCAAACTGTAATTAGAGCCACGTCAGTTTCTGTTTGGAACCGATGCGGAAAACACGTCAGATATATACTTAGCAAACAAGTTTGGGAAAGTTACTGCGTATCTTGAGGTGAGGTGCAATTGTTGGACACAACAGACATAACAGAAAAGTGAAGTGCTTATCAAATTGTTGATAGGGGAATAGGAGAATACCATATCAATTGTTACTTGATGTCTATCTTTTTTTAGAAACCTAACTGATGCAATAAATCATGAAATTGTAACAAGAATATTGTTAAATTGAAACAAAAAAGTATGCATTTTTCAGAATACTTCAATTCATTTATCGGCTAATTAATTTATTATTCTTAAATAGCTTATAGGTGAAACAACACCGAAAGTGTTGTTGATAAATACACTTTATCATTTTATTCAAAGTTAAAATGCGCAACTGTGAATCACACTCCGGACAGCGATTTCCTCTGCAACTTTGCAACTTTGCAAATTAAAATTAAATATAAATACGAATGTGGTGATAGTTGGGAAGTACGAAGGGGCGAACACCCACCGCCTTAATGCTGAAAAAGTTCTTGTCGGGGAAAAAATAAAAATAAATTACGAGCATTTATTCGAAACAAATTGATGCAGCTCGTCCCTGAATGGCGTCTCTGGCAACAAGAAGACCATTGCCAGCTTCACAGTTGAGGGTACTTAACTGCCGTTTCCCCCTCTGTTCCTCGGGGATCCCTTGTGATGTTGCAAGTGGCAAGTCTAGACGCATTTGCGAAATAAACTTTAACTGTGGTGAGCAATAAAAAGCCAAAATCCAAATCCAAAGCCATATCCAGCTGTGAACTCCTTAAAGTACAGCGTACTTTTACTCAGATGAACTTTCAGCTTTGTCCAAAGATCACAAGCTCAAAGTTTGGCTTCAAGCAACACAAACACAAATTGTTTGTTGTTTGAGCTGCTTACTTTGTCCACCTTCTCTTAGATTTCCTCTGAATAGCTGAATAGTGGCCCATTATCCATCAGCGCTGTTGGAGTAAGTGCTTCATTGCAATAAATAGTTGAATTTGCAAAGTAAACAATAGTTGTAATAAATAGTTGTACTTACCGCAAATCTCACTTCAATCAGTTGTAAAATTTAATTGTTTACACAAATTCTAATAATATTTTCTCGAATTTCTTCGGGTTGATTTATGGGATGGAGTGCTACAAGCTTTTATGCATGACAGTCTTTTGTTTTATTTATTTAAATACAAATTTCACAATAATATAAAGCAAGTGAACTAACTGCAAATTCACAAACGGCCATTAATTAAATTTATGCACAGCCAACACCGTCTAGCTCCCAGTTTCATGGCACCACAAAGCAGCAGCCGGAAGTGGCAACAACACGGCGTGGCACGACGGTTTTCAGATGACGATGGCTGTGGCTCTGGCTCTGGCTCTGGCGCTGGCTCTGGCTCTGGCGATTGTGACAATGGCGGTGCTTTCGATGCTAGTCGGTGAATCGTGGTTGTAAGAAACTGTGTCCTGACTCCAAAAAACACAAACAGCTGAAATGAAATAAAATAAAATAAAATAAAAAGGAAAGCAAAGCAAAGGAAAAGTATGGAAAACACGAAGAACGGCTAGCAAAATACTCGTACATAAAGCGAGAAAATATTTCAAATAATTCGCTTGCTTGCATCTGCTGTGTGGGTGGTGCTGCTGGTGGTTGCTGTTGATTGTTGTAGCTCGACGATGGACGATGGACGATGGAGTTGGTGGTGCTGGTGTTGGTGGTGTGGCCAAGACGCAGTCGGGCTGCTTGTGGCGGTACCAATTATGGAAGTAAAATTTATTATTTTTTATTGTTGTTGTAAAGTAAATCGAGTGTTTGTAGTTGCCGTGCATGTGTTTGAGTGTGTGTGTGTGTGATTGTGTGTGCATATTTTCTCATAGCATTGCGGCCATTGTGTACTCTGTACACATGACTTGCTGCTGTTGCTGCTGCTGCTGCTGCTGCTGCTGCTGCTGCTGCTCCTGTCGTCGGGTTTGTGCTTTATTTTTAGTGTTTTTAGTGCTTGGGTCAGTTGTTTTCGGTGTCACTTAGTTTATAAACTATTTATGCCTTCCACTGCAGTAAATTCTTATTTTGGCATTTGTGCCTTTGTTGTCCTTCGGGCCCATGTGTGGGTACAAATAAAGTCAAATTTCAGAGCGATAAATACACACAGACACACAGATGCACATATATAGCAATAGAAAAAGTAGCTGAATATTGGTTGAGGCAAAAATAATTGAAACGTTTGGCCTGAGGAGAGAAGAAGTGCAGGATACAGACAAGACAGGATTACCAGTTGTCTGTCCACCTAGCAACTTCTTGTTCTAGTTCAGGTTCCCGTTGCACTTCTTGCTCTAGTTTGTGTGTCACAGCCAAAAGAAGTGGGACAACTTTTGATTTATCTCAGTTTGGGCTCCCCAACAATCTGCACTCGGCTGTTGGCTGTTGGTTTAGTTTTTGCCATTGCGAAATGAAATTAAAAACTAATTTATGTTTTCGCACAGAGGCGGGAAGGAGGATTGTTGAGCAACTCAAATGGATTGTTAGCGCCTGGCAAAAGAATATGTTAATTGCAATTAAAAACTCCAAATTATGTAGACTGCACCACAAGCAAATGAGAAAGTCTTAAAGTATCAGTCCGAAAATATTCGAAATTGCTAAAAATAAATTCTTAGTTCATGGTAATTTCAAGACGGATATATTTGGGTTTAAACAAAGAAAACCAACAAAGAATTCTTTAATATCGAGTGCATATTTCTTTATTTACGATTTGAATTTTGTAAAGCATACTTTTAGACAAAACAGATAAATGTGTGTAATAAATATCGTGAAAAGGCAAAGTAAACCATATTTATATATTCTGGAAAATATTTTAGAAAGAATTGCCACAAAAGTGAGCTACTACTCAGTGTGAAGTGAACTGAATGTATGAACGCACCCACACAAGGGAGTACAGTGTTTGGTATGGTAATTAGAAGGGTGAAGTACACCCAACTGGCTGTGGGGGATGACTTAAAATCCATAACGACTTTCCTTAGTATTCATGACTATGAAATGTTCGTCAAATGCTTCATGGTCGTAGAACAAAGACACTATTCGCAGCTAATTTGGCATTAAAAGGCTATGAATGCCAGTATGATGATACGACCTAAAACGATAACAAAGTCACTTGCAATGATGAAAAGGCGGCGAAGGGGGACTTTTCACACTTACATTCGCACTCGTAAGACAATTGCGAAGACGGTGATAGCAGCAATACGAGTACTCGTAATGTCGCATTCATTTGGTTGCTTTAATAAAAGTTAATGTGAATTTTAAATGAAACTCGTAAATCGGCGTCATCAAAGCGGAGCATATGACGCCTTGTAGTTGAGGGATCCCGAATCCGTTAGTCGGCAGACCCAACCGGGAGGGGTTAAAGGAAATCCGTGTCGCGCGCCAACGTCATAAAAGTTAAGCGAATAACAAATGTGACGACGTTGACTGCGGCGTCAGTTCGTTTGGATGAGGTGTATGGTACGGTGGGGGAGAGGTGCTCGTAAATAATTTAAATGTAATCGTCAACATCCGCAATGACATTTAAGCACGTGCCTACAATCGACCTCGGCACCACGCAACCACCTACACAACCATCCTCCAACCGTCCAAACAGCCAACCACCCGTCTACTCTGGCCATCTCTGTAGCCCATCAGCCTGTAAAATCTCTCGTAAATTATAAATTAAATATTTACACCAGATTGTGAACACTTTGCGTTTATTAATATCCAGTGGCTTAGGTGCGGCAGTTTCCAAAGCAACAAGCAACAAGCACCCCTCCCCTGCCCATTTGTACGTCGATGGCTTCTATGAAATCTGCTGCATTGTTCCTGTCGAGCGATTGCGTAGAGTAATTAAATCTCGGAAATAATTTGACATACGGAGTCAACGTTCTTCATCGTCTGCCCTGCTGATGCCTCGGCTGCTTCTGCTGCCGCTTTAATTCCATTTTAATATTTGAGATTTTAATTAAATTCCTAATTTCAGGCAGGCAGTCAAGCAGTCAAGCAGTCAGGCAGGCACATGCACATCTTGTCTACATTATTTAAAGTAAATTATGACTAGTACAACAGCCACTAAGAGGACCCTTTGCTTGTGGCTTGCCCATTTCTTGCATCGGTTACAATAATCCCAAACAAAGTGCCAATGCTTTGCACTCTTCCTACTCAAATGCCAATTCCTGATTAATTGTCAGTTCTCTTTCTCTATTAACTTGATTTTCCTTTGTTAGGCTTCGGTTTGCGCTTAGCATATTAGGGAATAGTTTAAGTTAAGCATAACTATATTTAGCATCAATTAGAATACAAAATTATAATTGCATTTGAAAATAGCATCTGCACTTACATATGTGATTATAATGGGCTTTACAGCAAATTGTGTATACAGTTGAAATCGAGTTATGCCACATTAGACATTAGAAAAGCCTCGGGCTGTAAACAGATACGAGTACTCAGAGTATGAGTATATGTAAAGTAGGATTTACATTTGTATTCGCATTTACATTCGTCGTGCAAACAGACCGCATAACCAATAACCCGATGTAATTATTGACAAATTATAAAATCAACAAACCACCGAGCCATAAACCAGCATCAACAAATTAAAATGTCGGTCTGGATAAAACAACATTTATTATTCAGAATAAGACTCAACAATGATGAATGAATAACAGAGCCACGGCCCCATCTTTCCCACAACGCCCACTCACACTTCCCACTCACATATGCTGCAAAGATGTGAATGAGAGAATTACTTACGACTCACTGATTACTGAGCATTCACATTCGAAATGCGGAGATTATGCACAGTTTACCGCAGCGGCGGTTGCTCTTTATAAGTCCTCAGATTGTTGTACAACACATCATTTGAAACAATGATCATTTCTTTGTACTATTTCAATTAGTTTAAGACTTGAAGCATTGCTATGTGTCTGTTGTTTCTTTTGAAACAGTTTTGTTCATTTAATCTAATTTGTTGATATAAATAGCTAACGGCATCCATAGGGGCTCCGACAAAATGGAATGTGTGTCGAACCCTTTTCCGCTTGGGTTGTACATAAAAATGAATTACTCAGCTCTTATCGCTTTCATGACATGACAAGGCCATGCAGAGTGCTGTTCGTAGGTGGTTGAGAGGGGTAGAGGGGGAGGATGTTGTGGCAGGTAACTTAAGTTAATGTTGTTGACTTTCGTGTCTTAATGGAAAAATGAATGGCGGGACGTGAGTTTGCATTAAGAGATTTCTTCCGATTTGCACCTAAACGACATTTTCATTCATATTTACACCTGTCCTTGAGCAGGTGTTGTTCTTGCTATGGCTTCTTTTGTAATCGCCACAGAATTAGCAAAGTTTAACTAAATTATCTCTTTGTCACTTTCTCTCAATTGTAAGTTCCTTTTGAACTGTAAACTGACATCAGCCCGTATCTAAAGCGATTACTTACCCAATCTTTAGCCACAACCATGGTTCCAATAAGAACGGCTGATGGCTGACTGGCCCGTCAAATACATATATGAGAATCTGGCAATGCGCGGGCGGAGCGGGAGCCATAAATTTTCATGAGTTTTTGCTAGAAACAATAGATGGTATTTACTTTGTGATTTATTTGGTTAAGTGGTTGCCAGAACTGCCCCTACCCATCACCCCCCACATTTGCCGACCCGTTCCTTACATTGTTTTGATTCGTGCTTTACACTTGCTTAGGGTATTTTAATTTGATTACAGAAAGTGTAACGCATTTAAGAGTTCAGACAAGCAGACAAATCGAATCAGATCTCCATATTTTCTTATTTTCTTAACTTGTGAATGTTTTAAATTGCCTAATACATTTTAATTTTAATTTTACTATTATTATATACTACTATACTATAGGGTATCAAATCTTCGGCATGCTTAAGGTAACTTTTCTTTCTTGTTTTTTTTACTTTTATATTGTTATTGTTCTGTTTCTGCATTTTTATTTTCCATATATTCGCACAGCGAACCACAGCCGCAGCTACAGCATAAGGAGCAGCAATGGAGCTGTGGAGCTGTGGAGCCGAATAACTGTGGAACTGGGCTCCCATTATTATTCCCGCAGCACGCCTCAGTGAGTCCTTGGAGCAAGCGAAGGGGCAAGCATGTCAACATTTGCCACAACCGACATAAGCCTTGAACTTTCTTATTCTCTTCTCAATGCTCGCCTGAGCGTGGTGTGTGTGTTTGTGTGTATGTTGGGGGTGTGTCTTCATCTGGTTGTGCGAGCGTGTGTGCCAATGCGGTTTACATCCATTTGTACGCATGTATGTGTTGGTGTTGGTGCTGGTGCACATGTTCGAAGGATTTTGTGCGGAAGAATCGAGTTTATTTCAAATTCATACTCATATGTATCTCTCGTATTGCATGTGCTTCCACAACAATACACACCCACACACCACACACACACACACTCTCGCATGCCTATATAGTAGATGTATTTATTCAATTAACAGCTGTAAAGGCAACTAGAATCTTTTCACTCAGCTGTAATCAATTTCTAAAATGAATCTGTTCACAATTATTTTATTTTTCGGGGAACTCAGATAAGTGCTTAATTGATACCCTTTCTCTGATAGCAGTACATTATTACATTATTTAGAATAGACCCATAAAGTGTTCTTCCCACATAGTTTGCTGAGAAAAAGTTCGTTTAATAACTTGTTGACAAGAAACGGTCCAAAGTCGCGGAATAGCATCAGTTTCGATGAAGTGATAATCTGAGAGCAAACAATTCTTTCACTGGTTGCCCTCAACCGCCCTCAACAGTGTCATCTGTGTCAGGACTTTATTAGACTGCTCAGTGCTCCTCCTAAGAAAGATAGAGTAAACTTGTCCGCTGCTTGTTTAGGGTGCGAGATAATCGGACAAAGGATTACACTGAGGTTTGCATGCCGCAATAACTTTATGTGCAATATTTTGTATAATATAATTCAAGTGGCTTTCTCCTGCAGGTGAATTCGCATGGACTGCAGGAAATTACATTCACAAGAAGGGAAAAGAAATGCGTATAATCTTTTAATGGAATAGAACACACAATACAGAAACGTTCTTGGAATTTTCAAGAGTCGAGTCCAAAGTAAAGTTGAATTATTCGCAACTGTGAATGAATGAATGGCTCACTCTGAGTACAATTTCAGAATGTTAAAGTAGAAGTTTAATCCCTTGGAAATAATAGTCTCGTGGTGAGTCCAATGACATTATTAATTTGCAAGTGTTACCCGTATTAGACACCAACTGAATACCAAAAGTCTGTGCAAAGTTGCTTCCAACTAACGCACTTGCACCTTGTGGAAATGGATAAATAATTCCCCTGGCGGTAGGTTGCATCACAAAAGTTGTTGAAAAGTTCACCATGGGGAAACTAATCCGGTAATATTTTTGATAGTTGATGCCTAGCAACGATGTGCTAATGCGGTGAATGAAACTACGACTACGAATATTCCACACACGAATTCAGCCAAAACTTATTAAGTTACCGCTCAACTCAACGCATTCCTAATAAATTTTGCGTAAGTTATTGTCTAACTTTGTCAGCTACAAAACACTGTTCCAAACTATGAGTACAATTATGAGAGCGAGTACAATGGAGCAAACCGCTTTTGCGGGTTACATGGGTCTGCTCACAACCTGGAAAAGAAAAGTGTTTATCTGTATTTCCATGAATGGGAACAAAATGATTGAAGATAATGTGAATCCAGATAATGCACAATGTGGCAACTACAGGGGAATTTAATGACGGTCAGACTGACTAATTTATTTATTGGTTGACTGGCAGACTAAAAGATTGATCTCTGATTGAGTGATTGACAGGCTGCCTGATTAACTAACTAGCCTACAGATTGAGTGTTTGACTGACTGAATGATTGATAGTCTTATGACTGATGGACTGACGGAAGACTGATTAAATTCATAATTGCTTGACTGTAAAACTAAAAGATTGATCTCTCTCTCTGACTGGTTGACTGACGGGCTGACGGATAACATTATTGTTACTCTGACTAAATGATTGAAAACTGAATAAATGATGCGTTGATTCACTAAAAGATTGATAGACTGACTAATTGATCTAGTTTACTGATTGAGTGATGTCTAACAAACTAACTAGTTGACTGGTAGAACTGACTGGTGACTGACTGTAAGAGTAACCAACTAATTGATTGACTTGCTAACTGAATGATTGACTGGATCAAAGAATGACTATCAATTTGACTTATTGAGTAATTGTCTGACTGGCTGACGGACTGACTGTCAACATTATAGATAGACTGACTGAATGTTTGATAGATTGGATAACTGTATGGCTAATGGGCTGACTGACTTAAGGATTGATGGGCTGACTAATCAGCTAATTGGCTGGCGAAATAACTGACTGATGAACTAACTGAACGATTAATTGCACGATTGATAGAACGACCGATTAACTGATTGACATCATAACAGATTGAGTAACACCAGAATAAACGATTGAATATTTTTCATCTAATTTGAATTGTTTCCAATTTATTTGAAATCCAGAGGTAAACCTATAATAACATTTCGTTTGTTGTTGTTTTATATATTTCTTAACGTATTTAATATCAAAGGAAACTCAATTCTTAAGGGTCCCCGGATCATGGTGCTGAAAGCATTTCCTACTCGTATTCCAAAGTTTTCTTACCATTTACATAAATGCTACATGCACTTTCACAACACTTACACACACACACAGACACACACACACTGAGCAGCGTGGCAGGCAGGCAAAGGCGCTTCACACACGTGCCGGAGGCCATTGGCATTGCAATGGATGTGGAAAGAAGAAGCAGGTCCGGGTCCGTGTCCGTGTCCGTGTCCGTATCCGTGTCCATGTGCGTGTCTGGCGGCCTCTCGTAGTCTGCGTGGCAGTTATTGGCATCGTTTAACGAGCATTAAACGGTTTGCAAATATTTACGACTCTCACAATGCAAAAGTTCCTTCAAACACTCGACAGCGAAGAGAGAGAGAGAGAGAGCGATGAAGGTAGGACCTGAGATAGGGGCGGGGCTTTCCATTTGAATGTGGGTAGAGTGAAAGGGTATTAAGTATCTGCGTGCCTGAGTGCATATCTTCTGGTTATTTGTGCAAATAATGGAAAGTACTCGCTTCCATTTTAATTGTGCCATCACATACCCAAGCACACACCCACACCCATGCACAGAGAGAGAGAGAGCGAGAGAGAGAGAGAGACACCTGCAAGTGCGTAATATTATTAATAATGTGGATACTGTAATCCCAAAGGCAGCAATGCCATAACCGCATGTCGCAGCGACAACTACGGTCGCAGTTACAGTGCCAGTCACAGTTACGGCGACAGTCACAATCACAGTTGCAGTTGTAGTTGCAGTTGCAGTTGCAGTTGCAGCTAGAGCTTACGCTGAAACTCAAAGGCCTTTAGTTATCCTCCTCAATTCATAGGAGCATTACCTGCTTTTAAATCGCATTTGTGGGCGTGTAAGTTTCCTAATTGAATTCATGTGTGGGAGCGGGTTGGCGCGTGTGGGGCAAGGACAGATTTCAATTTAACTGCATTTGAGTTTGCTGGGCTCGTATGTTACGGGTCGTCCATCCACGTGATGAATGCACGGCATTAAACTGACAGCTTCCAAAGGAGGACAATGTGCTGCGTTGGCTTGTGCTGCAGAGAGGGGGCGAAGGAGGGCCAATTGCGCCAGGAGGCAAGTGCAGTTGCGTTTGCTGTATGAATAGCGACATGTGCATCAGTTGGCATCATAAACACAGGCCCGACAGATACGGTACATATGTACGGTATTAGTTAAAGTCGAGTTTAGGCTGTCCGTTATATAGGAGGGATCACAAATTGGCCTTCGGCTGGGAACTGCCTTTGAAGGGAGCCACAGACGAAGGTTAATCAGATCAGATGCAAAGCTGCATTAAAGTAGAGCACGTTTGAGAATCACGCGCAAATCTGATTCATATGAATGGAGGTTGAACTTGGATTGAATATTCAATGGTTCTCGCAGTATTTTGCTTGATTTGCGGCTCTTGACTTTTTAATTTCGTTTTTCTTCTGGCACACAGTTGTATCACCAGTAGTATCACCAGTAGTGTCACCAGTCGCTGACTTCTAATCCAAATCCCCATTGCCTGGCTCAAGGCACTCAAGCGATTGGTGTCGTTCCGTCGGTTGTCCTTCAATGCGAACGCGAAAGCGAACACAAACAAAAACAAAATCCATAAGGTTTCGCATACAAATAGATTTGCGTAGCACTTTTTCAGCCTTGTCGCTTTCTGGACACTCGATGGCAAAGGGAGGAGAGATCAGGGAATGGAAGTGGGAACAGAAGGCGTTGGCAGTCGGCAGAATAACAGGCGCTATTCGCAGTGTATAATTAGATCGACTTTGTAATGGCGGCCAACATGGCGCTAAAAATGTCTGCCGCAGCACTTTATCGTATCAACGACATGCCCCTCCTCCCTGCTCCTCCTCCTGCCTGCCACACTCTCGGCCGGAGACTGCTGCAGGACAGCAGACGCCCCAATTTAAGTTGTTTGCTCATTGTTGTTGTTTCGTTTGAAGCGCTTTTCGGGAACTCGTACAAATACGAATATGTGTACGCATATAAATGCCAAAGGCAAACTCAACGAATTTATGTGGAATCCACGTTGTTGTTCTTCTTATTATTCTTGCTAGGGCCTGTGCTGAACAGGGTGTTATTGCGTAGTGCGAGCAGATGTAACAGTAACAGAAGTAAGCCATCTCCGACTCCATGTCGCAGCAGCTACACAGCTTATGTCGAAGAGTATTTCGTAGTCGACTAGAGAGTGGGTGCCTTGAGGTTGGAGCAGTAAAAGAAATTAACTCTAGCCGCACATATTTGGAGTACTTTCAGGCGCTTTGAAGAGCCTTAAGTGATTGTGACTACCACTCTCCGATCTCCCCTTTTCAATCTAGGCTGATGCCATCATCCTGGCCCGGAACCTGATGTATGTGAGCCGCTGTCAGAGCCACGAGCCGTAGTTAGCTGCGGGCAAACGCAAGTCTGTCTGTTTAATCAGAGCATAGCTACAACAACTTGATCAAATTTTCACATCTTAATGCGCATATTTTAATGCGTTTAGCGTTGGCAGAGTGAGTGGATGAAGGTGTGAGAGGGCGGTGGAGGGGCTGAAAACGGAGTGGAAGTCAGAATCTGCACCAGCGTAGCTAACGGAACTGTATGCAGCTCATTTCCCGAGCGCACATGCTGTGCAAATATTATGCCATCTGTGAACTCTTTCCCCCTCTCTGTCTCCCTCTGTCTATGTGTCTATCTTTCTGTCTGTCTCTCTCTCTCTCTCTCTTTCTATTTCTCTCTTTCGCCTAGTAGCTGGCGATTGGCATTGGCGTGCATTAGGAGAAAGAGTGCGGAAGCGGATGCGAGTCCCACTCACGATAAGTGCCTTTTGTATATAAGTGCAGCCCGCTGTAGCCCAGAGTCGCATCGTAGTTGCAGAGGAGAACAGAGGAGAGAGAAGAGAGGAGGGAGAAGAGAGCGCCGTGGAGGCAAACGAGACTGTGCTAACATCAGGAGTCAAATGTGAAATTAATTTCCAGCAATTGTTCGACACAGCGAGCAGAAATCAGAAAGAGCAGGAGCTGCGGCTGAGAGGGAGGGAGGGAGATAGCAGGAGCAGGGACTGGGAAACGAAGAGGGACGTGAACGGGGACCGAACACAGACGGCACTGTGGGAGGAGCATGGCAAACAGCTTGCTGTGCAAAATTGTTTCTAGTAATTTGTCTCCGCCACTCTTGGCCATGTGGTGAGAGCACGTGGTTGAGAAGGGCGAGCGGGGCAGGGAGGCACGTGTCCTCGAATGAAGTTTATTGCTACAGAAATAATGAACTAAAGGCTAAATAATTTATGAAGGCAGTTGCAAAATGAAATTCAATGCCTTTCGATTCCTTTCGACTCGTTTCGACTGGTTTCGCCTCGTTTCGATTGCCATAGATCTCAACTGCAGACTTGGTCTAATTACTGCATTGTTTCCTCATTGTTTTGGGACTTATAATTCCCAGAGAAAGAACACAAAGCAGGGTTGCATTTGCCATAAGTTTATGTGCGAAAGGACAAAGGATTCAAGTCAAGTCAGTGGCACAAACGTTTAAGGCGACTCGGCAAAAAAGTGGGCAACACTAAAGCGAACTGAATTGCCACTTCTTGCTCCCCTTGCCCGGATGGCAGGCGTGGTAGTCATGGTGGTGCGACATCCCAATCCAACTGCGCAAGGACTACAAACGACTGCAAATGAGGAGTTAGGTGGCGCGATAATACGCCGCAGAGTTGCGTAACAGTTGCCAGGAGCTTTCCGAAAGCACAGAGAGGATGAGGACGTGTTCACAGAACAGTCTCGGGCATTTTTGTATCTGCTTTTTGTTGGCGTTGCATGTGCAATACTGTGTGGTGCGATGTGGTTTGGGTTCGTGACTGCTGCATTTCTCACGCTGAGCTCTCGTATATCTATGTGGGGTTTTTATGCCCATTAACGCCTCGCCAAAAGACTGAAAGGACTGAAAAGGCTGAAAAGGAAGCGCTAAAACAGTTTTATGTGTTTAAGGAAATGCAACGCCACCCGCCACATGCTTGGCGATGACAACTACGCGACAAGGACGACGACAACAAGCACGCCAGGGGGGGTGAGGCGATGGAGGGGAACGACGCTCGCCCAGAGCTCTCTGAACATAGCTGTTGCCTCTTTCGAGCGGTAATCAGACGACTGGCGAACTTGGCCAAGTGTGGCGACAACTGCGACCGTCTGTTTCTCTGCTTTTTATGGCTACAACCCTCATGCCTCCTCCCACCCCTCACACAGTCTGACAGGCTGCAGTGAATGCACATTTTGTGCCTTGAATGCCTTCAAGAAATATGGGAGCCCGTATTGTAAGTGCGTCTACTCAGCTCCTTTGCCACTTTTTTTGTGGCGCCTTTGAATTGTGTTCCTTTCTAAGGAAGACAGTTGACATCACGTCAGATCTTCATGCTTGTAATTCGTCCTTCTGCATCATCTCTGCCGTGGATTTTTAATATTATTGTGTTCAACATCTGCTTGAAGCTAGTAATTGAGACCAGGTTCCCTTGAAATAATTATAGTTTATTCAGAGTGAAATTAGAATAGAGAAGATTACAGTGTGAGCCTGGGATGATATCTTTGAAACTGAAGCAGATTGTATGATACGGTAGGAGTTGCCTTTAAGTTGCCTGTTCAAAATCAACTGGGACACATTTTGTGTCATGCTTCATCTTTGGAGATTGACAGCGGCAAAGTTGAAGCAAACTAAATCGAATCTTGAGGGTGCGTCTTTATGGAGTCGATGCTTTTGTGAGTGCACTAAATGGACTGCGACATGAGGCATGGAGTGTGGCTACACTTGTGACAGCACTCTGTTAGCTTGCCATCAACTATCATTGGCAGCCCAGCTGCTCATTTCCTGATGCAGCAGCTTCAACTGCAGCTCATGTTCTGCAAGTGGCACCAACAACATCTTCTCGATGCGAATAACTCACATGCGTATTCGGGCAGAGATCGAGGCCCTTAAAGTGTGATTAAAGTGAGCATAGACTACGGTGCGTATACGTAATGGGTGACACTGTCAGATGTCGGCTCTCAGTGCGCACACTGCTAATTTCCGAGCCAGAGATACTCGCACCCAACATCAACATCAGCGGAAGTCAGCCATGTGAGTGAAACCCCTAACCTTCAGATAGCAGCGGCACCTTGAAACCTCATGCCACAGTTGCAAATGTTTTCTGCATATGCAAGCGAATTTTTTCAGCTGCATTTTCCTTCCTTTTTTGTGGTTGCAACACTGTGAACTTGGCATGTCACTTCTTTCCTTTCATTTCTCTGTATTCGTGTTTGTGTTTTGTGCTCATCGGTGTGAAAACTTCAGCATGCAAATTACTATTTTGGTTCAGGCAAGCAGGTGGCAACGGGGAATTCCGCCTCTCCTCTCACACGTGCTGCACTTATTATTATTTTTTTAATACTTATTTAAATCACACTCGACACAGAGCATTTGCTGTCCTTGCTTTAAACACTGCTTACGTCTGAAAGTTATGCGCAAATCGTTTAAAATTCATCAAATATATTAAGTAAATGACATTTTCAACAAAGTAATTTTATATGTATGATTTTATATAAAATGCATTGGCTGCTCGTACTTCTTGCCAATTGGCTTTAGTTCCTGCCTTTGGCATTGCGTACACCAAGAAATTAATTATGAGCCAAACAGTAATTGAATTATTGCGTAAACGGCACGTTGCCGTGCCACGCGCACCATAAAAATTGTCGTCTGGATGGGCTTCCGGCACAAAGTCCCTGGATTCGGAGGCAAGGATATTGATTTGATTTGTTGCTGCTGCTGCTCCTGCTGCTGCTCCTGCTGCTGCTGCTGGCTGTGTTGCCATAAGGGGCACGCACCTTGCTGGAATTTGCTGAAACATCTCGTCATACTTTTTATGACCGTTTTATATTCCCTTTTATTGGCATTGACATATTTATTATCGCAAAGCAAATAAAACCGAAAATCATATCCGTCGCTCTCACATTTCGGATGTGGCATGAAGCTGCAACTTCTGATCTACTGCGAACCAGAAGCATTCCCTTTTCCTCTCCCATCGCTCGCATCATCATCTGTATTTGCATTTGTCTGCATTCACATGAATTTTATAATAAAATAAGAATAAAAAATACATCTCTTTGAATGTCATTAAACGAAACATATAACACGTGTTATGTGCTATGTGCAAGTTTTTCTGATTTCGAAAATATTATAAAAAAAAAATGAAATAAAATCGATTTTTATTAAAATAGCGCAACATAGTTGCAGACGCCACGGATGTACGGACAGACGGACAGACGGATAGACTGACAGACGGACAGACTGACAGAGGGACTGACGAGCGAACGAACGCACGAATTGCATTGTCAATTTAATTTATTCGCAAAGAGTTGTGTGTTGCAGCTTCAATTGCTGCCGCTGCTGTTGCTGCTGCAGTTTATGTTGCTGCCGCTGCTGCTGTTGCTGTTGCTTCCTAGGCATGTGTTAAATGAACGCTGCAGGATTTCGAGGCAATAAATGAAAATGTGACATTCAAAATATGTAAATTCCCGAACAGGACAGAGCTCAGACAACACCCACATCGTGCTTTATCCTCAACGCACACGCAGGCTCACATCTGTGTATCTGTGCCTTTGTTTATGAGATTTACAGTCGCATATATATAAATATCTTAACTGGACAGTCAGGCAGTCAGGCAGCCAAGCAGTCCACTTAGCCAGGCCTCACTGTACACACACTATCCACGTATAAATATGCGTGCTATGAATACATCCAGTCTCTGACTTGCCATTGTTATGCTAAGCGGCTGTTGCGTATCTTCAAGTTCTTATTAGAAGCGACTGACCTCTGAACTCTGACCCGAATGCACTCGCATAGAGATTCTCAAAACAAAGCAACAATACAAGAAACAACGCTGACCACATGCTGACCCAGCTCTCAGGCCAATCCCCGCAACAAGCTGGTAATGTCACTACTAAATCTAAGCCAAATGCCAGATTTGAGAATATTAGAAATGTTGCAGAGTGTAGTGAATGTTTGAGTCCTCGTTTGAATGTAACAGTATGAATAAGGCTTTAAAGTCTCTGCCACACTCGTAAATAAAAGCTGTTTTGTCTTCTGTGCCTGTCAAGTTGGTCAAGTGGGGATCACAGACTCTCTTTGAGTGTTTTTCCAACAGAAAGTCCTTCTCTATTATTTTTCCCAATAAACGAAATAATATTCCATCTTTAAATCATTAAATTTCGAGTTGGTTTACATCCTTTGCTAACAGAACATCCATCAAATTGGCCCCTGCCAAAATTTATTTGAAAAGTTTGCGGAGCTGGGAGTAGGTCAGGGGATGGGCGGATGCAGGGATGGAGGGGGAGGACTTGTCCTTTGGCGATAGATGGGCTCTAATCAGCCAGGCCATAGACCGTCCATCAAGTTGACCGCGTGAACAGTTTCATTGCGCCTCTTGATGAAGTTGGCCAGCAGTTCGATGTTAATTTAATTTCATATTCTTGTAGATTTACCACAAATTTGTCACTTTGTTAAGCTTTGTTCGGTGTGCGACAAACTCGTTTGGAAACTTGGGCCGCAATGGAAAACTTTTTCTGATCACACATTATGAGGACATTCATTCGTCCTTACATGACATCCTTGTGTGGAAAGTCCCAACATGTCGAATCATCGATTAGAAAAGTTACAATTGAATACAAGCGAGTAATTCTTGGAAACAAGATGATAATGTTTGCGGTACTTAATAGACCTTGATGCATGTTGAATGCAAAGCAAAAGAGAAAATGAAAATGAGATTACAAATTAATTTAATTAAATGATTGATTCACCGGCAATCTGTAATTCAAATTCAGAATATAAAGTTTCCAGAGTAAAGAGAAACTTAAGAGATTGCCAAACATCGCAATGTATTACATTAAATTAATTTTGTGCCGTTCGTGCTTCGAATTTAATGTCCAAGCGGAAGCGCTGGTATCTGACATATCAGCGAGATGAAAGAGAATGCCACAGCGACGCGACGCTCAGATACCCTGCACACAGACTGATGGCATATACTTCACTTCGCATCAAATCAAATTGATGGAATGTGTTTTCTAATAAGGTGACGGGATTCATTAGTGCACAGCTCGACTCTTTGGGTGAGGGGATGTTTGGATAAGGGGATGAGGGGTTGATGGTAAGCCACTCGACAATATCTACGTGACTAAACTGCACTCGAACTCAAACACACTCGCCCACTCATAGTTACACAACATAACCTCAATGTGCATACTAGTATAACGGGACAGCTGAGCTACAAATCAAAGTTTCATTTGCTGCATCAGCAACTTTCAGTGCAAATTTCGGGATGCAAATTACATGTGGTATTCTTGCAAAAACAGATACACTCATACACACACACTCATTCGCTCATATGAATACCCACACTCATACTCATATGAATACTTACACTAACACACGTGCTGCAGCATCTGCATGGCAATCTTAATTGCTTTGGTCTTGCCACGAGACGACAATGAGTTCAACTCTCAGCTGGGGCGTGTCCTTAAGGATCCCCATCTGCCTTACACTACACACCACACACCACACACTACACACTTCTTTACACTACACTACACGCACCACAGTGTTGATTGAGATTTCGACTGTGTTCTTTATCGTACATCGTATATCGTATATGCTATATCGTATATTTTTGAAATGGCTTCTTACATTGCAAATGACGCTTCCCCCAGGAATTGTATTATGTACTTGACTTTCTCGATGAGGGCGAGAAGAATAAGGTGGATCAGGAGGAGGAGGAGGAGGAGGAGCAGGGAAAGTCCTGACATACACGGCGGGCGCCAGAAGGTGCTTAAACATAATTTTGACCGCTTTGACCTTCACGTCAGCCAACTGGGCGCCTTACTTAATGTTCTTACTCTGCATTGCAGACATAAAAGTGAAAAAATCCAATAAAATGTAAACAACAACAAAAAAAAACACAAATAAAAGCAAAATGATATGACCTCTTTCCTGGGCCAAAGCTTCGCATTTAACATTTTTTATTGTAGAATTTCAGAAGAGATTTTTACAGTTGCCGCCGTCGCCATCGCCATCGCCATCGCTGCCGCTTTCCACGCTAACGCTTAAGCCCAACGTCCAGTCCTTGATGCTGCTGCAACATGTCGTATAGGCAATTTTGTGTTTATTGCCTTGTAGCGCTTTTATGTGTATGCGTCTCATTGTGAGTGTGTGCGTGTGTGTGTGTGTATGTGTGTGTGTGTGCGTGCATGTGTCTGGGTGGGTGCGTGTATAGTCAGCAGAGACTTGCCACACATTTAACTTACACTGGCAAAGCATCGTTAGTCATAACTCTCGGAGTATTTGTTGCTTCTCGCGACGTGCAACATGCCACGTAGCAAATCAATGAGCAAAGAGAGAGAGAGAGAGAGAGAGAGAGAATGACAGAGAGACGTAGAAAGGGAAAAAGGGAGGGGGGATAGCATGGCGTGAAGCGGCTCAAGTGAATTTTGCAAAGTTGATTGATGACTTTGACTGATTGCCATCAAGTCTGCTTCCCACTTCCCACTTTCCACCCCACCTCATCCACAACGCACTCACCACTGGCTGTCTGGTCTGTGGTCAACCGATGATTAACTCAATCTGCTTTTGCTTGGGGTCTAATGTCGAGTGAATTGCCGAGTCGTCGTCCTTGACGTTCCTGTCATGGCTATGGCAACGACAAGTTGTCAACGGCGTTTCCGTCTGGCAGCTAGTTCATAAATAATGCACTAACGTAACACACACACATACCCTAATACTCACACTCAGACATCCAGATTCACATAGAGGCTTACGTGTTGCATGTTGCCAGGACTATATTGAGGGTAACCAGACGTGGCAGAGGCATACAACTAGAAACCGTCTCAACTGTCGACAGTCGACTGTTGGTCAGGTCACGACTCGTTATTAATTATGCTAAAGACAGCGGGTCAGGCGTGGAACTTATTGTGTCATTTTAAGTAATTATCCGAGGTTAAGCTGTAACCACTCGAAATACGAGTGTAAGAGCGAGATAGCGGTAGTGTCATGCGTGTGCCTGACGCAGCCAATCAGAAGCAAAAACGTGACAAGGTTCTTGTGGAGCTTGTGGAATCCATTAGACATTCCAGACATTTGCTGCCAGCATGTGCAACTAATTTATTAAAATGGCAAAGTTTGCGCAATTATGCCGGCAAAACAAATGAAAAGCATATGTGGCCACTCGATGTGCCACTCGACCTTGCTGCAGTGCATCGCATCCTCAGCAGCTGCGAGCGTTGCACTCTTAATTGTATTGACTTATCCGAATGGCAACGTTGTTAACAAAGTTTCTTGGCCAAATGCTAAAGAGTACGCTTCGAAACCATGTTTAATCGTTGAATTCCTATATTCGCGTATTCCCATTATTGCTGCACAAAGTTTCTCTCTCTCCTCCTCTCTCCTTTGACGATTTTCAATGGGCCACGTCACGCACTGTTAGCTGAGCAAGTTGAGCAATTTGAGCTTTGTCAGCCTGAATCGCAATCGCAACCCCAATCCCAATCCCAATCCCAATCTCAAGCGATGCCCGGCCACTACTCGACGTCACAAAACTTTCCTAATTGCCTCCGGCAGTTGAAATCGAGTGCTCGACATCAAACGCGGCTCACAACTAAACTCAACCAAATTCAGAAGGATGTCGTTCTGTGAGCATAAAACTGGTCCTGCCAGACGAATACTCGTATGTACTTGCTTTCCCATACTGCACTTCATTTTGACCCTAGTTCTTCTCCTTGTCCTCTATCATGAACGACGATGATTGCCTATTTCTTTGTCTTCCATTTGTCTCCCATTTGGATGCTAAAATGAATGTCAAAAGAAACTCACTTTGTCATTCATTAACAATGTCTAGAGGCTAGCCCAACAAGTACATATCCTTTTTAACTTTCTACTTTATGCCTTTTTAACTTTTACACTAATTAATCGTTGATACTGTCTCTTCACTTCATTCCCATTGCTTACACTCTACAGCATTCAATATGTTCCTCTATTTTCTCAGTACTTGTTTATTTTGCGTCACAGAATGTGCTTGTCTATTTCCTTTGTCTGCACATCGCATACACATTTTTGAATGAATATTGTGAATATTGTGTATATTGTGAATATTGTGTATATTCTATTCACTGCGGACAAAGAAAACTGTCACCGTCCATGTAGCTTCACACAAAGGACATGTTACAACCCACGCAGTCACCCAATTTGTGATAAAGCAATTAATACCTTTGTAATACTCTGTGCATAGGGTGTTTGCGTTTTATCAGGCCGTAAAGACTTACTTACTTTTCAAAATATGGCAATGCCAAGTTGCCAGGGTATTTAATATTCGATATTTAATATTCGACACATTCGTTCCGTTTACTCATTTCCTTTCTTGAATGAGACAAAGGCGCAACCAAAAACAGGCTGATCTGTCGTACGCTCACCACAAGTAAATACCCTGTACCAGTGTCCTTAAAATTAAAGTATTTATTAATATTTATTATAATTGGTTGGCTTGGTGCCAACTTGGTGACAGAACGTTAAGCAGACGGACGGAAATGTCTCAATCAACTTGGCTGTTTATTGATTAGACTGATACTGAAGAATGCAAGCTGTCTGTAACATAGCTGTAGCACATAAATAAATCCATATACAGGGTATGTTTCTTAAATGCGATACGCAAATGTATATTTACTGAAACAAATATGTATGTGTAAATATGTATATGCGTACTTACATTTTTACAGATACATTCATAAGCAAACAGGCATATTTACTTACTGTTCAATTGGACAAAGTCACGAAATTCTCTTTGCTGAAATCACATTTTAAAATGTTTCCTTTTTCTTATTTCTTTTTCGTATCTAGCTTACATTTACGAACTTACTTAAACATATTTTTACGCATACTTGCTTTAAGCTTTTCATGCAGTTTTGTTTTTGTAACTCGTAAATTGCACTCTTGCAAAGTGCTCAAACAATTTGTCTCTTTCCCTTTTAATATTCCCTCTTTCCGGTTGTAGCCAGCTGAAGACTGATCTCCTTACAGTGCAGTTTCTTTTTGTTTTTCCAAAGAAATAAAACATGTATAAATTCTATATCTCAAATCCAATTAGACCTAAATAATAGCTTTGCTAGTTGTAGCAGCAAATGAAATAAATTAATAATTCTTTTAAATAATGTGATGTGTTTTCAATCAAAAATAATAAAGTGGAATCGTTGACATTATCAGTCGTGTACATTTCTCAAGTTGTGTTTAAGTTTACCCAACATGTGACCCTCGTCAATCACTTCAATAAATTTCTGTCATCTTTTAAAAGTCTCCAAGGGGCACAAGCAGCTGATAGATGATAGACGAGTAATGTAACATATTTTCTTCGCTACTTATGGAAAAATAAACTTGAATTGGTCTCTTGCAGCTTAGATTTTATACATTTTAAAAGGTGTAAAAGGGAAATGTGAAAAACACACTTAGTTTGCATTGCATTGAAATTGTTTGGAAATGGGCAAAAAGCGCATCGTTTATATGAGTTGCTTGCTCATCAGCTGAATAAAAAGGACACACAAAGCAGAACTAACTGCTGACTCGTTACTAAGTTTCCAGCGGGACCAGGATAGCAGACCCCTAGAAAGACCCTCGGTCAGAGAGTAGAAAAAATTAGATAAATTATTTGAACAGCATTCAATTTGCGGCAAACGTCTGGACGGCACAGGGGAAGGGCACGGCAAAGGGCTTAGAAAAGACAGGCCAGGGTACATGAAATGCAAACACGAAACGTAAACACAACAATTTTGGGCTGTAGCTGCAGTGGTGGTGTGCAGTGGTGTACGGTGGTGTACGGTGGTGCTAGTGCTGGAGCCAGTGCCCGTAGCGGTCGGCAGGAAAGGAACGTCCAGAACTTTGCCTTCAACTCATATTTTATTCAACTGTACCAAAAGACAACACAAGCGACTGCTTTTGCTTGTGCTTCTCCTTCTGGTGTGGCTATGGCAATGGCTATGGTTATGGCCGTGGCCAAAGCAATACCCGCGAAATACCCGGCTAACGGCAAACGGCTAACAGCTAACGAACTTCTGCAGCTGAGCTTTGGCCATTTTTCTTGTGCTCTTTTTTCAGTGTGTTTTAATTTTTTTTTTTTTCGGCATTTGGTTAGAATTTTCCACAATAGTGAAGAAAGTGAAAAAATGATGAAAACAAAGTGCAAGTTTACTGGCCAGGAAGGAACTGACGGTCCTAAACGGACTTTCTTACTTTCCCTCATTTGCATAGCCTTTCGAATGGGCACGGTAACTCTGCAACAAGCTTACGCGGATAACCTGGGTCGTTAATTAATGTAAAAGCTTCTAATTACAGTTTTAATTGTGATACTTTAAGTAAGAACTATGCTGTGTTTCTGCCTATGTATTTGTATAAAGAAAATATGTGCGTATACATATATAAATTAAATGAAATATATTTATATTAACCTGGTCCCCTTGCAGGGAAACTTATTCGCATATCCTTTGTGATACAACGCCCATAAGTAGACTACATTATTTAGATATTGTTTTGACAGCTCAAAGATTTTTCAATTTGAAGCTCATCAACACCCACTGAAAAATGGAAATGAAATGATGTACTTGATGATGATCAATGAAGAGGTGCAATCTTAATCGCCTAGAGAAGGGCAAACACACACACACACACGCACACATATTTAACCGGTTTAATGGTTCGGCCATGCGAAAAATGAAAAGAATCTCGAGTTTGCTTCCGTTGTTGGCAAGCCTGGTTGACTTTTTGCATTATCCAGAAGTTTGACAAAGGAAAGGAAATTATCATAAGTTTCGTTAGACTTGCGAGGACAGGAAAGTTGCTTTAAAAGTACTTACGCAAACACACACCCACACACATAAACAGAGAGAAAGAGAGTGAGATAGAGCGAGAGAGAGAGAGAGAGAGAGAGGAGAGAGAGAGGAGAGAGAGAGAGAAAGCGACATATGTGTATACGTGTGCGGGGAGAAAGTGTTTTATGAATTATCGATTTTCATTTAAGAACATATTAAAGTGCACCGAGAGAGAGAGAGAGATAGAGAGAGAGACTGGGAGACAATGGCTACAGAACTATGAAGGCACTGTTGCTGTGTGACGTAATGAAATTCCTGTTAGGTATTTTATCTGCCTCCTCCTCTTCCACCCTGCCGGTCTAACTGTCCGGGTGCTCGTCAGTCCTCACTGACGGCACATCCGTGACAGTGCGAAAATTCAGGAGATGCTTGGGGCACGGTTGACATTGCTGCTCGACGCACGGTTGGACAGTGGCAGACAAAAGTTGAATACGAATACGAAAATGGAATTAATGTAATTAACGCCGCGTGTTGCAGGCAAATGTTATGGCCATGTTGTTGTAACTGTAGTTGACATGCTCGTTTTGGGGCCGAAATCACTTCGGATGATAACTTCAGCTCCTTATTTACGGCTCGGCTAAGTGGCTAACCAGTCAGAAGCTAAATCTGCCCTAAACTCCTAAACACGACCTCACGCAATGGAACTGTCTTCCTCGGGGCACATGCAACCGAAAGTAATTACAGCCCAATGTGGCAGGTGGCAGTTAGAAGTTGGCTGCCAAACTTGGTCAAAATACTTAGTTGGCTGTGGAGTTGGAGTTGGCTAATGGAGTGTGCAATTCCTGGGGCGGGGCATGTTTCCTCATTGCCGCAAATTAATTAATAACGCCTAGAACATTATCTTTAATTAGATTTCAGCGACTTTTGTCCATAAAGTACGAATATATGACCAGGCCAAGTCCAAGCCCTCGTAATAAGTCGAGCCAAGACTGATAGATGTCAATCTTAAATTTTAAGTGAATTAAAATTTCGCACTTTGATTAATCACCGAAACTGCAACTGAAGCTAAATTTGACATTCATCAGTTGGTAAGTTTTAATTCAGCAGAATTTGCAATTGGCAAAGAGCTGGATAATTGTTTACCACACATATTATATACAATTTAAAGTGCATTTGCTAATTGAGAGAGACATTAAGCTGCTCATGGGATTGTATCCATAATAAACATATGCTCGTTAACTTTGCCAAGGCCATTTATTTATCAATTTCATAAACGATTACCTGTTAAAGAGTATAATCCAGTCATTTAGGTCTCACCTCGATTACCATTACTTAACCCTGAGACATCCAATGTTCGAAAAACATATGAGGAGCATTCATAATCTGGCAGCTTAAACCCTTTAAGTGCTCAAAGAGATTTAGTTGTTATGGCTTTATGTCCGTTGTTATTATAAATATGCCATTAGATCAATTTAATCCATTTGAATGCACTGCAGTTACAGTGTCTCCTGATCCCCATCCGCTGACTCCTCTCGACAGCCTACTAAGAGTTCCTTCCAATATTCGTTAGGCAATGTTTCTCACTTTGCTCTTGTAGTTGTAATTGTAGTTGTTGATGTTGTTGTTATTGTTGTTGTTGTCTGTGGTGCACAATAAATATTGATTACGGTGGTGTTTTGAAAGTATTCTGCTCTATTTTGTTGTTTGGCTGAGATGTCTGGCTTAATGTTCCGTTGAAATTCTAATTTATAAACCAATTAGCAACCGAAGCTCATGGCGCTCCCATAAATTTAACGCTGCCAACAAATTTAATCAAACAGTTCACTTCCTGAGTAGACTCAGTGTTCTCCTTCAACTCTTGCGGAGGCAACTTTACTCTTTGACTCCTTGGCCATGGCTGAGTCCTAGGAGAAGGACAACTCCTGCCTGTGGGAGGCGTGCACTTAGTTGTAACTTAATTTCATTCACGCTTCGTTAATTCGCATCCGAATATAAATGAACTAAATGTAATACTGTTTGGCTGCTTAGCAAGGATTCATATACATTCGCAGGCATTCATAGGCGAGGAGTCATCGTTATTAGTGTGATTATCTAGCGAATGGCAATAAACGAGGCCAAACAGCGACTCAGATTAAGTTGCTTAATGCGTTCAATAGGCCAAGGGCTAATCTCTGTTTATGTCCGACTTATCGACCGAACAGGCATCCAAAATGAAATGAATTGAATTTGAGGCTTATTAGAATTTTCAGTTGGTATTTTATTTATATTTATTAACTATTAATTTATTCAAAATCAAATGTACAAAAGGTGCGATACATAAGTGGAAAAAGTATAATCAAAATAATATTCACAGTTTAGTTGAAAGTTCAAACTTAATTCTACGCTTTTTTCATTTTTCTTTTTCCTTTTTGATTTCCATCAACATTTATCCCCCTATTATTATTTATGTAACATTTTTTTTTTATTTTATAATGACACAGTGCCTAAGTACACCGTGCCATGCTATATCATTTATTACATAATGCTTTCGGGTCTTTAATTAATGCTCCTTTATGTATTTTTAATGATTCCATTTATGGATAGTTTACCATTCACTAACAGACTCGCACACTCGCTCACTCGGGGAAGTGTTCACGTCTAATTCATAATGCATTTGGCTTACCTCTTTGTCCCATTCATCTTTTTTTTTTGTTTCTTTTTTTTGTGTTTTTTTTTTTTTTCTTTTGAGCCCAACACGAATATTTTATTTACATTTAGTTAATAAGTTTTCTCTATTGTGAACATGTTTTAATTTGTATTCATTAATTGAGTAGCTCCTCCAGCTTGTTTATGCTATCAACCCAATCAAGCTATTTGCTAATTAGTAAAGTTAGTTTTTGTTCTCCATATACGAGTGCTCACTGTCCTGCCGTCTCTTTTCTCTATTTGCTTAATTTTGATCTATGTTGTGAAAGGTTTTTCCTTTAGTATTTACACTGTGGCTAATTGGGGACTTTTCTAATTGAGACATGAATGGTGTCTCCATTGAATGAGTACTCACATGAGTATTCGTATTCGTATTCGTATTCGTATTTATTTATTTAATTTTGTATTTTTTTTTTTCTTGCTTTTACTTATCTCTATGTACATTACACAGTTTTATTGGATGCATTCCAAATGCAACTCATACATTATACATTATTCAGAAGAACACACTTAAATGCTAATCAGGAAGGCACTTGACATTCGAAACAATAACGTCAACATCAACAAAGTCACGAGAGAAGACCAGAAACATATAGATACAAATGTATCTAAACTTAACTTAATACACACATACATATATACACACTCATACATAGAAACACTCATATACGATTATATTGATCTGCAAATGAATATAGAACCAAAACTGTAGACTTAAGGCTATTTTGCTATGCTAGAATGTTGCCTGCAGCTTTTAATTTTCCACTCACACACGCAGAGTTCTACACACACACATACACATACATACACACACACACACACACACATACGCGTATACACAGTGGACCTACCTCACCTTGGCACATTGGAACAATCCATTAGCTCACTGACCAGATCCTTCCTTCGACCTTTACTCCGGACCGGATATTAATTACGCTCATCCATTTGTAGAGCATTAATCCGAAATACACACTGAATTATGCACACATGCGAAATCGCTCATACGACAAGTTGTACACAGCGCCTGAGTTATGACGAGACTTTGCTTATAGGGCAAACAGAGCTACCCTTCCCCTCGCATTGAAGCGTTTATAAGGCTTAGCACCTTATGCAACATAAACACACACACACACACAAATACACACATTAACTCACACTCGTTGTGTAGACAATTATGAAGATTCTGTTTCGAGAGTTGTTTGGGAAATGGAAATATCGTGAAATTTATGGTGGGTGCGAGAGAGTTTGTATCGCATGCGAGAATATGTACATAATTCGGATTCTGACAACCCATTAGTTTCCCCTCTCCCCGTACGACATTGCCCACTACACATGCTGTCGTTTGCTGCTCTTAAGGCTGCCGCCTCTTCCTCCTTTGTTTATGTTTATGCGTGTATTTACATTATTGATAACATTAAATGAGCTTCACGCAATTTGTTATCATTTATGTTGCCGCATTGCCAGCCCTAAGACCACAGAGACTTGTGCTCGTTATGGGAGAAAATACTCTGACTTTTCCTAATTCAAAAATGTATAGTATATGTGGAAAATTCTCTGCCGCAGACAAACATTTCATGGCGCTTAGACTAAACATTGTTCTACCCTAAAAGTCGCTATGAGAGACACAGATCCATTCAAGAAATATTCAATTTGTCGCCTGTCTGTCTGTCACATTCGTTCATAATTTACAATTACAGGAAGCTCGCCCATTGGAATACATTTATATTTATCTTTAATAAATCGTTTAAAAACAGACATCATCATCTATTGCTATCCTTTCTCTCACTCCGTACACACCTGTTGCTGTTTTCCGGTTGATTCCGGCTCTGGGGTTGGACTTTTCCCCTGTGAATTTGTATTGTCTTCTGTGCTAAAAGTGGGACCCGTTTTGGCGTCCAGCTAGGGCGGATGAGCTGCCTCGGCATCGGAGTCAACGGGAGGATTCCCTGGCATTTTCTGCCTGACATAACTCTGGACGTTGGGGGCGGTCACATTGATTGCCGTGGTGTAGACATGAGGTTCACAATCCACTGAGTTGGGTCATCCGTAATAGAATTGCGAGCTGACAGACAAACCAGTCGAAAGAGTTCTGGGGGCCGTGCCATCGTAGGAGAGCTGGGGATGGAGCATGGCCGTCGTGCCGGGCTTTGTTCGTCGCAATGTGGATGTGCCTGGCGCAGGGACGTGACTCAGCGGGGTCATGGCCAAGGGCGATGTCGTCGGTGTCTGCTGTAATGGAGGATGCGCCGGGGAGCCACTGGCCAAAGAAGATGGCGGCGTAGGCGTGTTGCCCGGTCGCTGAAGCACGCCAACACTCTCGGCATTGATGAGGTAGCCTCCTCGGATTGTGGGCGCTGTGGTGTATTGGGTCAGCGAAGAGAGGGGTACCATGGTGTCTGTGGAATAGGAAAATAAAGCAAGTGACGTATAGCTCAACAGAAAAAACAACAGCTGCGGAATGTAAATGAAGGTCTAGGATACTTACTTATGCCGCTGCTGCCGGGCAAAGGACCGCCGGGTCCATTTGAACCAATTACAATGGTAGGTCCCAGAATACCTGTCATTTGTGCTTGGACAGGAGCTACGGGGCCCGCGCTGCTTGTTGACACATAGGAACTGGGAGAAATTCCGATCAGATCTGGCGACTGTCGAGCTCCCACCAAGAGGGAGTTGGGTATCAATCCAGCAGTTGTGCCAGCTCCTCCAACGGTGGTCAACTGACTCGGAGTTAAGCTGGCATAGAGACTTCCAGCAGGAGCGTAGGTTATATAGTTCTACGGTTGCAGAGCATGTTGAGATGGAGATGATTTGCTGGGGAAGATGCCAGATGGATGCAAGGATACTCACCTCATTCTTGGATACGCTGGGCACAGGAATAGTCGTGGTCAGATCAATGTCGGCGTCTATCTCGGAGATGGTGTCGTTAAACCCACTGGGAATAGTTGTCTCGTCAGCCAACCCTCCATTGCCCCCATTGCCCTTCGTGGAGGAGTTGGAGTGGGTGTCACTGGCCATTTGTCGCTTCTGCAGAATAAGACGCGTGGCGACGATGACAATGGAGAAGAGAACTCCCACCGATCCAATGATTAACAGATACAAATAGAATCGCTGCTGGTCATCTGTGAATGAAGCAACAACAAAGCGAATGAAGTTCCGAAATCCTGAATATCATTAGATACAAGAAATTCATTCAGCGAGCCAAGCTGAGCCAAGGATTTGCATAGTCCCCAATTTGACGTTCCGAAATGACTTAAAGTTGACTTTAAAATTGTTTGTTTGTAAACAGTATTTGCCATTCACAAATGTCAGAATCGCCTCGTTTCGTTGTGAATCCCTCTTTGGGATTAGACCTTTGTTCCCAGACTCTAATTTTCATAAGTCCAGCTGCTGTCAGAGCCAGACGCTAACTGGGGTCTGGGGCTTACTTATGTTTACCCAAATGAGAGGCGAAGTATAATAACTTTGTGCATGTAAGTAGCAAGTATCTCACTGTCTAGCTCACTCGACTGTAGCGCTCTTACTTATCTATTATTGCAAATGTAACCAATCGTTTTTAAAGCAAGGCTCCGTTTAGCTGGCTGACAGGTCAACTAGGAGAGCGCGGCTAGACTTACCCTCCAGGCTTAGGTCGGAGCTGTGTGTCATCACGGGATTGACGCCACTGCCATCGGTATCTGCATCCAGTGAGCCGTTTGTCACGGTCTGAATGCCATCTGGATTCGAGTTAGTTGATAGTCTAGTGCCGCTGCTGCTGCTGCTGCTGCTGGTGCTGGTTCCATTTCCTTGTGATGTTTTCGTGGTATTGCTGTAGAGCTTTGGAATAGCCTCAGACTCCTTGTAGATGAGCTCGTCGTCGTACAGGTCGTTGATGTCGCCCTCAAAGTCCTCCGTTTCGTCGGCCTCCACCTCGGACTCGTTGCTCTCCTTCAGCACTTGCTTGGGCACTGCGAGAACAAAGAACAAAGACATTGAGCGCCGCCAAACGAGCAACATAAATCACGCGGCCAAGTCGCCAGGAGGGAAGGAGAAGAGTTGAAAGAAGATGAAGGAACGCCAAGCACCGGGCATCAATCTTGCGCCTTGACGCGCGATGTGATGAGAAGCGCCAACAAAGGCGCGCCCTAAATCATTCTGAGTGGCACTGCTTGGGTGGGATGCAGGGGGGGTTGTGGTTGTGGCAGGAACAAACGCTCCGTGATTTTTACCACGCTCTCGCTCTACTTACCGCATGTGTAAACAACCTTTAGATACATTCGCGAGTTCGGCTGACACGGAGTGCCAAAGGTATTCGCATCTGCTGCCAGGTTGCAACGCCTTCGTCCGTGGCAAATTTGCATCACAGTCTCCGTGGCAAACGATGCCAGGCATGCTATCGAGGACAGACAGTAGAGTACAGAGCAGTATAGTGATTGATGCATCCCTCAATTTCAGGCAGAAGACAGGGAGGGGCAATACTTACTCTCCTCTCGCACACCCTGAGGCTGAGGGCATTGAATGCTTTCATACTCGGTGCGTCCAAAGCTCGCACTATACACAGCAATCCTTGAGTACGGGTTGCACTCCAACTGTGCGACATCGTTATGACAGGCCACCTTGCTGCGAAACTCATCTGTAAGATGTAAGATGAAATGAAAAAGATGAAGCCGAAATTGCAAAACAAAGTCAATTTCAAAGCAAGTCAGCATCAACTAGGGAATCAGCCCTCCCCTCCCCGCCAAAATGAGACTATTCATTAGCGAAAGTTCTTTCTTATTTCTTATTTCTACTTACTTCTCACTTCTGCTTGTTCCCCCCTCTCGTCGCCTATTCTAATAATTCCACGTTGCATCCATGCGGTTGGCAAGATAATGTCATACTCGCTCTGATTAAAGAGTAATCAATGATTCAGAACTTTGTAATTGAAAGTCACGAGCTACTCATTTTCTGGCGCATCATTTCGCCAACTTTGCCTCCACATTCAAATATTCATTCGACAATAGCTGAAGCACGGCATTGGGTGCAATTTCCCACTCTCCTTGCCACCCCTCCCTCCACCTGGTTGATGTGCCGTGCGCTGCATGGAAACTTAATTTTGTATCGTTGATTTTTTGTCGAGTTACACAAAGCACGTCCAAATGTGATTGGACTGTTCGAGGGCAAAGTTGCCAAGTTGCCAAGTCTAGGAGTCCACATTCGATTTCCCTCACCCCTCACCCACCCCAAGCCATCTGTTTAGAGCTAACGGACTAGTCAATGCCCGCCCTAGTGCTGATGCCTCCATTCCACCTGACTGCATTTTTGGAACGCACGACAGCTCGCTAAACTTGCTGTCTGGGTCCTTTTCCTCGTCCTAGTCCTCGTCCTCGTCCTCGCCCTCGCCCTCGCCCTTATCAACGTCCTGGTGCTGGTTGTGTTGGTGCTGGTTCTGGTTCCGAGTCGTCTGTCAATTTTCAACGGTGTTTGTTTGGTAAAAATATCGACGCTACACTCGCTGCAATGTGTACTCGAGGGCGTGGACTGGGACTCGGGACTCGGTACTCGAGACTCGGATGGGGACGCTCTCCATTCCATTCCATTCCATATTCCCCAAAATGCTAAACCATCCGAAAAGCCAAAGTCCGGATAAAGCCAACACTTGCCAACTCATTCGGCTGGACGTTTATGTGTCGATTCCGGCAGTCGAGATTGTTCAGCTCAGTTTGCGATGCGATGCCATTGTACGTATACGTAATATGTACACGTAACGTCAACGTGTACGTAAACGTAAACGTATACGTAAAATGGCTTGTAGCAGTCGAATTTGTTAGCCATTTTACGTGTCCCATTGTACGCCCAATAAATTCAAGCAAATTAAACAAAACTTTCGCTTACATGGACGACATTTATAGGCGACTTCAACGATTTTCCGGCGCTTGGGACAGGGATCGCTGCTGATTGCATTGGAGCTGGCCGTGCTGCTGTGATAGCTGCTGGTGCCGGATGAATCGCCCACTCCGCTGGCGCCCAGTCCGTAGAACTGTGGAGAGCCGTGGAACTTGCAGTGCTTCTTCTTCTGGCAGGCCTCCACCACCGTCTGCAGCAGTGAGTACTGTCAACATAGGAAACGGGAAACGAGAACGGGTGAGCGGGGAGCGGGAACAAAGAAAAATCAGTTACAATTTAGTTTTCAATTCGAATTTTCTTTCTCTTTCTGTATTCTTTTTTGCTTCTTCGCCTTTTTCTTCTTTCTCGCCTCTCCCGCATTGGGAGGGCAAACAGAAGAAGCTGAGAAGTGAACGAGTTCAGGAACTGGGCGGAAATTGTAAACTTTTACAAATTGAAATAAAATATTTGCATTAAAAATGTAATTGAAGTGTTTCCCATTTGAGTTTGTGTTGCAGTTGCAATCGCAGTTGCGACTTTAAATTTGAGCTGTGTCTGATTCAATGTTGTGACACATATAATACCATAACTTACACAACTATCTACCTATCTGGAGTCTCTACTCTCGGTCGGCAGCATGATGCCTGACAGCCATTCAATCACGGCCCGCATTGTTGCTAACGATGCGCATTTTTGCCTAGAATTATGTTAGGAATTTCGCTTTGTTTACTGTTCTATTTAGTACAAAAGACAGACGGGCAGAGAGGCAAACGTCCAGTAGTAGTTGGAGATGAAAATGGCGTGTGGCAGCTACGGATGTCACTCGAATGTTGCGCCTCCTCGTAATCCGCAACGCGAATGTAAACTGTTTATTTTCAAGTTATTTTTCACTATCTTGTGTTGACAGCTCGGAGAGAGGACAGACAGACAGACAGACAGACAGACAGACAGACAGTCGGAGGGATAGAGGAACGGCCGGATGGGCAGCCTCAATGTCTGACAGCAGGTTTAGATTTGTTGGCTCTGACAGTCGAGTCGTCACTAAATTTAATAACGACGACAACAACAGCGTCAACGAAGCCGACAACAACACCCTGCAGAGCCTAATAGATAGCAACACTACGAGCAACGGACAACGAGGAGACAACAACATCACTAACAACAACATCAACAACAACTCGAACAATGGCGACAAAAAACGATGCGAGAAATTATTTGCTGCGGTTGCCATTTTTAGCTAAGCGTCATGTTGATGCGAAGCCCGAGCCATGGCAAGGGGAAATGGAATGGGGGGGTATCGCTGTCAACGGACTAATGATACCCCATGGGACGTGAAAGAATCTTGGCCCCAGCTCAGCGTGGGTCGCCCTGACTTTGCCTTTGCCTCACAAACAAAAAAAGGCAACTCTTGTTGGGTCTTATATGTATAAGTATGTGTCATTTGGCAACTGGCAACTGGCAACTGGCAACTGGCAACTGCCACTTTCAACAAACATTAAAAACAAAATGAATTCAGCTGTCTCGTATTGTTTTCTACGTTGTTGAATTTACTCCAAATTTAAATTGATTTCGTCCGCTGCGTATGAATGTTGGGTTCAAAGGTTCAAAGGATCCCTTCAAAATGTCGGAGAAAGGCAACTGAAATGCTTAATGAATTGGAAGCGTTATTTGGAATTCGGACAGAACGCATACCCTTTTTCCTTAACCCCTCCAAGCAGACAAACTGGAATTTATAATGACAGCCTGAGACGCAGATTGAAGGCATCTCCAACGGCATCTCCATCTGCATCTCTCTCGCTCTCTCCCTCTCTCTCTCTCTCGCTGTCTTGTCATCTCGTAATTGGCTTAATTCAATCAAATTGTCAGAGTCCTTTCAGTTGTTCTTGAAGCTTTAAATAACATCACATGACATTCTCCTAATATGTAATAAATCCTATTTCAGTTCTTCAAATAAGGTAATGGGGGGACTTCTACCTTAAAGGTAGAGTCGCTTTGTGAAAAAGGAATAGCATCATTATAATCATTGAATGAAGCTTTGTTATTTAAATGAATTCTTAATAGGGGAACCACTATATTTATTTATTTTATATGTTTTATATTTCACTTTCTCATTTCTCTCATTCGCATTTCTCGTTTACTTTAAGCCCCTTTGGCAGTTCGTTGACTGAACTCCTGGGCAACTTGCCTCGTAGGCCTTTCGGCCATGTCTATCGATCAACTTGGATGTGTCTAGCATTTCGGGCACTTGGTGTTAAATTCAATTATCATTGTCAACACTTGTCTAATCTCCATTGTCACATTCATTTGGCGCAGCTCACAGCGAAGAACAACAAAGAAAGCAAAACGAAATGCGAAAACGAAAACGAAAACGAAAAAATCAACCCTCCTTTGGGGGAGGATGGGGTGGGATGCTTACCTGGAGCGCATTGGGCCACATACAGTTCTCCGAGGAGGAGGACGAAGAGGAGGAGCTGTCGCCATTATGAGCATCATCCGTGGAAGATTCGGTTCCAGTTGGACTCGCACTTGTCGCACCTGGTGTAGGCACCTCCATGGCGATGGCGTAGCCGCCGTTCACATAGCGATTGGCGGGCACTTTCTGGTTGGAGGATCCAAATATTGAGCCTCGAAGCAAATGTTTTGCTTTGCCCCGGATCTCGGGTTTGACGGTGCCGGAGATGGGGCATAGCTCCTCTATGCTGTAGCCATCTGTACGAGTGGGTGGAACATAAAGCACGAAATGGCAGACGTGTCAAGAATAAATGGCCCTCCAGAGGGGGAAATTGGGAAATAGCAAGAAATAGGGAGAAAGAGGGAGACAGGGAGCACTTACCTTTCGCCACGAACTTGTTGTACTGGGCAAATTCAATTGAGATGCTGGTGCCGCGCGGGCAAGCAATTACCACCTGATCCGTATCACAGGCCGCTTTCTGATATGTGCGCAGTGTGGCCGATAAAAGAGCTACGCGTGGAACGTGGAACGTGGAGCGTGGAACGTGGAGCGCGGAACGTGATACGTGAAACGTGCAACGTGCAGCATCGAGCGTGCCACATAAATTTCATTTATTTATTCAAACAGCGAGTTTTCCGAAGACACGAGTATATGAAAAAGAAGAGAGCATTGCATTTTAAATTAATAATTAATTTCGCAATTCATGATTTCATTATTATTCGACTTAATGGCAACCGCTTTCATTTCCATAAAATTCTTCCGACTTTAATAATCGCACATGTCAAACCTGTCTATACGTTGCAGACTTCAATACAATTTATTTATACTCCGTTGGCAGAGTTCCTCCTGAGAATCCCCCGAGTCGTAAATGAGCTGCAACTTCCTTTCTTTATAAAACAAGGAACCAAATTGAAAATGACAGGACGCTGTCTTTCTACATTGTCTCCGTTGCCAACACTGAGAACGCCGCTGGGAGTTGCTCGTTGGGAGAGGGGAATGGGGAGCACAAAAGCTGAACATTCGCCACAACACCTGGGCAAACAATGTGCCGAAACAATGTGAAGAGAGGGAAGATTGAGGCAAGCTCTACTGAAGGTGCCAACAACAAAGTTTGCGGCATCGTCTCGCTGGAAAAATCCGACGAGCTGCCTAGACGTATTCTGCCGTAGGAGGTAGGCGTGGTGAGGCGGTGGCCAGGTCTAGCTTGTAGGCGAGACTCTGGGCTGTGGCATGCCGTCAGAATTGCGCTTCCGCACTTCAAACAAGGCGTGAACTGCACATTTTTAGCGGGCCACTTATTCAACAGAGGACGAGTCTCTCCAGGGACCTGGAGCTTGTATCCAAAATTATGCAGAATTCTTGACAAAATACTTAAGTTCGTTCACTGTTGTTGCTTATACCCCAAGACTCAAGATTACTGAAGACAGTTATGCTGCAATTTACTAGAAGAAATAATGCTGTAAGCTGCACAACTTTTCTCTGAACGGAAACATTGGGGTCGGACTCGAGCTTAGGAAGCGGTTCAAGGAACACAACAATGTCTACGATAAACTGGGGCTACAACAGCAAAAGGGCTGTAACTGCCACTTAGAAGGGAAGCACTGGGTTCTGTGCTTAGGAATCAGTTCAAGGAACAGAACAGAACAGAACATAACATAATCGTTAGCCGAATCGACGTGTTTTCCCTATTCCCTACTCGTCCCTCCATTGTTTGCGGCAATATCACGAATAATGACGCAAAAACTAATTGAGCCCGGCCATCTATCAACTGAGCAATTTAAATGGCGCAGCGAAGAGAGCGCAGCGAAGAGTGCAGGGTGATGTGTGGGGAATGCGAACTGCGGAATGCGGAGAATCAAAGTGGGACGTGCAATATAATTTGGTGGCCTCCGTTCATTCCTCGCTCTGCATTATATTCCTAATGAGTTTGGGGCGAAAGCAGGACGAAGGACGACGGCGAGCCGGCGAATTGGTTTTTGTTTTTGACGACTGCCTTCGGCGGGGGCGTGACGAGCAGGACAGGACAGGCAGCACGGCAGGACGGCAGGAGAATCGAGGGGTGTTGTTGGAAGTGGACGGAGAGGAGAAGATGCGAGGGAATAGCGAGATTGAGGATATTGCAGCCCAAAATGCGGGCAACCGACTGATTTATATTGCAAGCCATAAATTATATCAAAATGGTGCGTTTTGCGCTTCTGGCCAAAACGGACAAACGACAACGCAGCTCTCAACTCGTAATTATTTCTACATATACATAGATATAGATACAGAGTGTAGACACTTGCACTGGCCATGAGTATGACTATGAGTATGAGTATGAGTATGTATAATCAGCGAAGCGTCCATTGCTCATTGGAAATTGGCCCACAGCCAGCAGGCAAATTCCAAATGGCAGGTTGCCGCCCACAGCCAATAAATTGCCAGAGAATATTTTGCTTATCCCCAGATGAACTGACCAGATACGTGTCCCATCAAGAGAAAGTTGCGAGTCCCATCAAGGGAGTGCAGAGTGTGTGAATCTTGCAAATCGTCCTGATATCGTTATTATCCTTTCTCGCAATATGAATAATATATTTAAATTCACTTATTAATATTGCAACCGAGATAAATATTCTTGTAAATTTCAATTGTATATTTCATTTTAATCATAGTTTTATCAAGAGAATGATTCTTAAGTGAGTATGAATAACATATTCGATTTTGTTTTATTTATTTATGTATTAATGTAAAAATGAAAATCCAATCCAGAGATATCTTCTTGTTAATGTGGAAACTATAGTTATATATTTATTTATGTAATATGTAATATGTAATAACGAGAGAAAGATACTCAACCTACTCATATCAAGACGAAGATACCCCACAGAAAGAATGGGAACAAACCGAACAAACTTGCAAATTATTGTATTATGCTTATTGTTCTTTCGATAAATGCTTATAACATATTTAATTTAATTTATTTATATTTTTAACGCACTCACAGTTGCGCTCTTTCAACCACCTTGTTGGAAAGTATCTCAGGGATTGTTCAGTTATGCCATCTGGCGGAACGTTAAATTAATTGTTATGACTTTACAGCTGGAAGGGAATTGTGCTGTGGTCCCTAGTCTAGGGGAAGGGAAACTTTCAAATGCTTCCGCTTAAGTTCTCGAGTCACTGTGTTCTCCGACGGACGGACAGACGGACAGACGGACGGAAGTGAGAGTCTAAAGTCTCGATGAAGTTTTTATTGGGGCCATTCGAGTTCAGCAATCGAATCACTTTCGTATGGAATGAATCCAAATAAAAGTTCGCTTTGCGCTCGCCCATAAAATTCGGAATCGCCCCTCGTTCCACAACATGATCTGCCCCTTGCTCCTCTGGCCACTTCTCTGCCTGTGGCGACTAAAAAAAGTTTACCTTTTAAAGTGAAAGCATTTCCAGCGGGTTGCTTTAACTGGGAAAACAATAAAAAGCACACAAAAGTCCCTTTGACCTTGCGGTTTGCCACAGCAAAAAGTGTGCACAGTGAGTACAGTGAATACTCGTTGCTGCGCCCCAAAAGGGCGGCACTTCGAGATGATGCCACACTTTCTGGAACTTTTTATTTGATTTGAAATTGAAAGCGGTCCAGACAAATGCCGGCAGTAGGCCCTGCGGCAGACAGGCGAAGGAGCGGAGGGGCGGAAGGGCGGGACGAGGGAGTGGGTTGACGTAAAACTGTCGGGCATGAAATTTGCTTTGAGCAACCACACCAACGTCACCTTTCAAAGTGTTTAAGCCCTGTTCTCTGTGCACGTGTGTGTGTGCTTAAGCGTGTGTGTGTGCTTAAGTGTGTGTGTGAGGGTGTGTGTGTGTGTGTGTTTGAGTGTGGATGTGTTATCCGCATGTGCACCGCATCGTTTTACATACTTATGAATAATTTAAATGTATGAGCTCCCCTCCCTCTCTCTCTCTCTCTCTGTCTCTGTCTCTTTCTCCCTCACTTTCTCCCTCTCTCTCTCTCAGCTAAAGAGCTGTCTCAAACAAAGTCCTTGCCGCAAATAAGACAACAATTGAATATTTATATAGACGCCACAGCAAGCTATGTCATCAAGCTCAAAGGCAAATCCAGCACAACAGACAAAAAGAGACTTTTATAAAATTCGAATTTGTATTTGAATTTGAATCTGTAGTTGTATTTGTATTTGTACTTGTATTTGTATTTGTATTTGTATCTGTGTTCAATTAAATATAAAACCCATGAGGGTGTCATATAAAATAAGCCGAGTTAGAAATGGGTCAACGTTGAAGGATCGACAAGGCAGGCGAGAGGTGAGTGCTATCTTATTTAAGGACATGAAGTGTATCTATCAATTCGTAATGATTCATGATTCAGCCCATGCACTCGGATATTAATCATTGATTCCAAGTGAATGCCGTCAACTGCATTTCATCCGCGAGTTGCGAGTTGCGAGGGAATTTATGATCCTCATCATCAACCAAGTCAACGCTTCAATAAAGTCAAAGTGGCTTGTGTGAGTGTGAAAATGAATAGACTGAGTATGAGTCCATCCACACACTGACACTTTGCTTGACTTTGGATGCTTCTTGGGCCCAGTGGCACTACGCACACTTAACCCCAATTTAGTTGTCACAACTATTTGCGCTCCATATCCTCATCCGCATCCGCATCCGCATCGGCAAGGGCATCCACATGCTCAGAGGCACGAGGAATCAACGAATCAACGAGTCAACGAGTCAACGAGGCGGCGTCATGTCAACATTCGATTTAGAGAGAGACCTCTGCAGTAGCCAAGGCCTAAAACCCGATCGAATGTGGCCCAAACGAAAGCAAACTGTCAACGGGAGTTTGTCGAGTCAATGGCCCAGAAGGAATTGATTTGTTTTGATTTATTCCAATATATACTATACACACACATATATATATATAGGTTTGGTCTCCGACTGTAGCTTGTGCCTTGCCCGCCTCCCTGACCCTTGCTTTCGCACTGACTGCCCTTGCCCTTCTCCTGGTCCCTGCTTCACTCTTTCTGTTGTCGCTTGTCGCTTGTCGCTGTCGATGCTCATGCAAAGTTGTGTGAATTTCTTTTGGGGTCTGCTTCCCTCCCTCCTCCCCACAGCCATGCATATTTTATTGCGCCATTTGGCTCGCTTAATAAATGGGTATTTGTAACTGTCGATATTGTTTAAACGGAGAACAGAGAACGCAAAAAGTGAGCATTGAGCATGGAGACCCGCAGACCAAATTGCTATTTGTCCTTTGCTCCCGAAACCTATAAAACCCGATATGTATCTGATATGCCTGGCGCCCACTCAATTCCTAGTCTGTTCAAATAACTCTAATTAAATGAAATTTAATATTTGCTCTTCATATTGGACATTGGACATGACAAACAGTATCGATATCATGATTGTCGCAGGACCATATCAGACGAGTCTCCCACTTGACTCCGGCATTTGTCAAGTTTCGGCTCAGTTTAGGACTTGAGTGCATTCATATATCTCTTTAAGTCTGTAATATTTTATTAGATGGCTTAGATTTGCATGTTAAGGGACTATTACTAGCCTAGCAACGCAGAATCAGATCAAGATTCAAGTGAATTCTAACTTAGGATGCAGACTGATGATGGATGAGGTTGTATTACACTCTGTAAATTGCATACCCCAACTTACAAGAATACCCTCTAATAACTCATCCATTTCAAAAGCTTAAGATCAGTTGTTAGTTCTTAGTTCTTAGTTGTCTTCTGGAACCGTTTCTTTTCTTGTGCTCAGCATAGCATTAGAGCAAATACAAGCTCGAAGAAGGATACGTATTTGCAATGAGGGGCAAGGGGATGCGGGGTTCCTCGCCGGAAATAAGTCATTCATAAAGTGCAAACAATACGAAAGTGAAAAGAATAAAAGTGAACTGCAAAATGTAGACATAATATTTTCCCTTTTTATGCTGACTCGCCACTTGCCGGGTTTGTCCTCCGGCCTTTGGGATTGGGCTGGGGACACGGCTGCTTTTGTAGTGGACTCCGGGTCTAATCCTGAGGAAACAAAAGTTTATGACATTTTACGAGCTTTTTTAATACTTTGTGAAAACTTGTGCACATTTCCATCCGTTTGTCTGACTGTCCGTCTGCCTGTCCGTCCATCCGCAGCTTATCCATCTTTAAGCCTTGCAACTCGGCGGAAACAAAAACAAAATTTATGAACCTGTTTTGTCATGTATGGACAATTGCGAATTCTGCGCGGGGGAGAGGAGTAAAGTCATACATACTCACACACACACACACACCCACTCACACACACTCACTCACACACACTCGCATGACGCTGGAGTTTAACTCGCTCTGCGCTTTGTTTGTCTGCCGATGTGGCATGTGGCGTTTGTGCCACATTTGGGCGCATTGCGTTGCGTTAAAAACTTTTTTGTTTGTCTACACATCAGCGACAAGTGGCCTGTAGCATGGGTAGGGGGAACTTGCCTAAATCTTAAGGCATGCAACATTACTTTGCGTAATTGAGAGCATAAATTTTATGAGCTTCGCGTTTTTCTACTCGTATCTTATGGGCGATGAAATATTTTGTATACATTAAAGACATAGAGAGTGAGTGAGAGAGGCGAGAGGGAGAGTGTGTGAGAGAGAGAGAGAGTCAGAGAATCCTCGAGTTGGTTGACATCTTGTGAACACAATCACTCGACTCTCGTTTGTCTTGGGCATGGGAAATGTGAATAGATTTAAGGACCTTGGGGAAAATGACAGTTGTACTGCTTTGTGGCACGAGCAGCACGATATGTTGCAACATATCGCGCTTAACTCGAGAGCAGAGAGTCATATTAACATACTTAATGGAGTTGGAGCTGGAGTTGGACTTGAAATTGGAGTTTTGTTTTGTTGGCCAGTTACAGAGAACAGACTTTAATTTAAATGTGGCATGTGGCATGTGGCATGTGGCATGTCGCTTGCTTACCCAAGGGATCAATCCGAAAGATGATTTCGCCTTCAGCACGAGCCGCACTCAAAGCGCACAGAAACGAGAGAATCAAACACTTTGCCTGCGAATAATCCATTATCCTGCGGGTCGAGCACTTGCCCCGCTTGCTCCACTGACAACCACCGCTGGCCGGCATTACAGGCGCCCCTCCTCGGTCAGCTGAGATAAGCTGCCCCACTCGCCGCGACTTCCAGCAATCGACGCTCGCATCGACTTTCGTTTGATTTCAAAGCAATTGTCCTTTTTATTAACAATTCCTCGCTCTTGTTTTCTCTTGTTTCCTCTCTCTTTTTTTTTTTTTTTTTTTTTTGGATCCTTGGAACGGATGTCAGTTGGATTCGATTTGCGTTGCCGACGGCGTTATCCTGTCCGCTGTCCTTTCGCTATTCACTTGTCGCTATTCGCTTGTCGCTTGTCCTTTCGTTTGATTTCACTTTTTCATTTTGATTTTTATTTTAAGCTGCTTTTTTAGCACTTTGCGTGCTCAGTTTTGGCTTCACTTTTTGGGTTTCCTGCTGTTTCTGCTGCTGCTGTCAGGAAGTGCACGCATTTCACAATTTTCAGTTGTGACACAAAAACGATTCTGCATTGATTATCAATTCGAGTGGGGCACACCACGGCGAGATCAATGAGAGGCATCAGCCAGCAGGCGCACCACCCAGCGCGCGAGTCCGATTGTTATGGAGGTAATCAAATTGCACTCGCTCCCCTCCCCCTCCCTTCCCTTCTCCCCTTCTTCAGTGCGACAATGCCCCAGCCTGAGAGAGGGTAGACAGAGTGGGGAAGGAGGTGTGGAAGGGGAGGGGAGAGGAGTGGTGGAGTGGAGTGTGAATTGAATCGATGCACCTGCCATTTTGACGATAACAGCAACAGCTGCCGCAGGGACAGTTTTCTGCCACGCCCACTGCAAACTCCCACTCCCACTCTCACTCCTCTCTACCCCCTTGTCGCACAGTGCTCATGCTGTTCATGAACGGCAATAACTTACATATGTGTGGGTGCTCGCATACATATGCATACATCAAACATCGAACAGAGAAGGCAAGCGAAAAAAGCGAGGAAATGTGGGGAAAAAGAAGGGAAAACGGGGATGATTAAATTTAAATTTCAGTCTTGTCACTTTTGCAATTCACGATTGGCCATTGGCATCGATTGGTTAAGCGCTGCGTGGCAGCGAGTGGCAACACTATGCGTGGCAGCCACAATGCTAATTGGAGTCTCATTAACGAGGCGCGTGGAATAGTTTCAACTGGCAGCTTACTAAGTGGTATATCACTTGCTCATTGAGATCCAATTTCTATGCTCATCCATCATGCTACATGCCTCCTGCCACATGCGGCACGGCGCAGCTGCCCCAATTATGTAACTCCGCCGGCTACGGACAACTGACAGTTGTTAGCTGAACTTTTAATTAAAATTTGTGTCGGACGAGCGAGAAGAGAGCAGTGGAAATTTGTCATTGTCCTGTCCCCATGTCCCCGAGTCCCCAAGTCCGGATGTCCCCATGTCCCGATGTCCCCATGTCGTACAACATGTCGTACAGCGTGTCGTACATCAGGATGAATGCTGACATTTGAAATTGCAGAATAATTCAGTGTTAATCTAATTTCAGTCATTGCCATCAAGTGCTTAACGAATGCCCCAATTCAATGGACTTTTCCAACGTTTCCGACTATGTCAAGTGATTGCCCCTCCCTCCCCTCCCCCCTGTCCACCTAGTCAAAGCCCCCTCTAGGGGGTGGTATTTCCCAATTGTGATTACCACGCAAGGCACACAAATCAAATTGATATGCAAACATGTGCAAATTGCGGATTTCGATTCATTAAGCAAACGCCTCACTGTGGATTGCATCTAACGGATACGAGTATCTATAAGATACAAAACTGCAAGCTTAATCAATTGTGAAGGGTGACAACCAACAACCGACAACCGACAACCTAGTGAGTGAGAGATTTCTGGCAATTATTGTGTCATCTCTGTGGACAAATCAGCTCCGCAATTAGATTAACTTTGCCTGCGAAGTCCACATGCCACATGCCACATGCCTTGACTTGGCAGCTGGTGGCAAGTGTTTTTGGCATTAGTTGTGATCTGTTATTCAATTACTATATTACACTCCAGAGAGAGGGGGATGAGAAAGAGAGGGAGGGGGAGGAACTTGAGCAACATTCGCTTGCTTTAGCATTTGATTAATGATTCATGGCGATTCATGATAACATTTTGCAGCTCCACTTCAAACTTGCGACTGTCTGTATGTGTGTGTGCATGGGACAGAGTGTGGCACACACACACACACACACACATAGAGACATTTAGCTCATTTTTCCCGCTGTCATTCGGGACAATGGCAAATGAGGACGAGGTGATCACAGCGCAAACTGGCGACGAAATTGAAATAAAGCGACGCTGCCACAATTTGAAAGCAAACGAAGCGGCAAACTGGCAGATACTCGACTGGGGCAGAGGCAGAGGCACTTAGCAGGCGGTGGCACGCACGTGGCATAGCCAGCAAGCGCGGCTTATCTTGTGCCACAGACTCGACTCGAGTTGGCCAAAACATAAGCTGGCCCAAATGCTCTCTTCTGCTGCTTAATTTCGCATATTTGCGGCTGCTTTTTCACTTTCAGATTAGCCAACTGTGGGTCAGGTCAGGTGGTGCTGCTGGTGCTGCTGATGCACGCTCCTATTGCTGTTGTTCCCATTGTTGTTGCTCATTTAAATTGTTGCCGTTGGCCGCGAGAAATGCGAACAACACACGCGCTCAAAGGAATAACTCACATTTGTAATTTGTTATTTCTATTTTATTATTTTTATAATTTTTGTAATTTTATTTTGCGGCCAAAAGCACGTGCAAATTTTGGCACTGGCGTTAGGAATGCGCAACGCGCGGAGTCCGGCAAGTGAGGCCCGAAGCCCTTAGCCCGTAGCCCTTAGCCCGTAGACCGTAGACCGGAGACCGTAGCCCGAGACGTGTCGGAATGTGGCAGCTGTGTCCCGTTCGCTTGTTGCAAGTGAAGGCGCGCGCGTTGCACGTCCGTTGCGTTTGAGAATCGGCGAAGAACTGAACGGCAGCTCGGCAACAAAAGCCGCAATGGCCAACACGACGCCACACGATTTGGCCGGAAAGACGAGCCTGGGAAATACTCTCTTTAAGCCAGTTCGCAATTGAGCGAGATTGGTCGAAAGAGAGCGCTTGCCAATAGCCGAGTACGACAGTGAGGGGGATGAGAATGGGGATGAGGATGAGCATGTGGAAGGGGATGAGGATGGGGATGGGGATGAGGAGGAACGACAGCCTCTATGGGGCTGACGAACTGCGTAACTGGGTCAGTCTGAACCTGCCCCACCAGGCAAGCAGCCAAGCAGCCAACCAGCCACCACCGCACCACCGCACCAGCAAAGGGTGAGCACAGCGGAGGCTCCACTGTCAAACGATGCGACGCCAAGAGAGAGTTTTCGGTTTGCGAGCCGCATTTAATCGAATGTAACGTTTACAGTCAACTTAACACATTGATTTAGCCTATCGTAGGTAAATTAGTGGCCAACTGCCGGAGCCCTCAAATTGTCTATGTATGTGTGTGCAAGTATGTCTGTCTGTCTGTGCGTGTGTGTGTGTGCGTGAGTGTGCGTGTGGCTGGGTGATTATGGCTAACGCTTTAGCTTGGCGTCATAATTCGCTGTGGAATCGCTTTTATCACTTAAAGCCGTTATTACTATCCGTGTGTGTGTTGGTGTGTGTGTGTGAGAGTTATTGTTTGTGTATGCATACGGGTGTGTGTGTGTGTGTGTGCTTGATGGGGCAAGGACACGTTACAATAGATGTAACGACGACTTGTTGCCAATGCGAACGAAGGTGAAGGTTGTGCATTTCTGGAAATTGAGGCAATCAAGTTATGCTTTTGGACATGGCCGAAATGACTATCGCCCCGCTTCGAAGAGGGGCAGTGCCTAGGTGGGAGGGGCAGGGGGCAGAACACACAATACATTAGGTAAATTACATGGATTGCAAACATTTCCCTCATTATCTTTTGCCGCTTTAATTGTGTATATTTTTCAAACAATTAATTAGGTATTTGTTTGTCCTTTTTTTGTGCAATCTAATTAATAATAAAGAATGAGTGCTATAGTTAAACAAATGTATTTGTTAGTACTGTACACTAGCGCATATTCGCTAAACAAATAAACAATAATACAAACAAATTGAACAAATGAGCAAATGAGCAAAATACTCGTGTTTGATTTGCTGCGGAGCAACTCACTGATTTATGGCCGGCGAGTGACTAATTGAAGCGTAGTTAGAGCATATTTATATTAAAGCTAAACATAATTAAATGTGCACATAATTCACTAGGAGTGAAAGCCAACCTGACTGACAGACAGGCTCAAATGGAAGAAGCCAGAGAAGAGAAGTTGTTGCTGCTGTGAGTTGCTGCCCAAATGTGGAAAGCATCGACAATAGTTGCTATATTCTCTGCTTAATTACTCATTATTCTCATTAACAACATTATAAACTGCTTTTATAGTGAATATATTTCTATTATCTTTGCTTTTGTTATGTTAGATATAATATAAAGTAAGCAGGAACTTCAGCTTTCCCTACTCGTTTCGAAGTGATTATTAATTTGTAATCAAAATTCAAATGAAACAGAGGTTGTTCCCTATTCCCTTTTCCAGTTGAAAATAATGTTCCAGAAACGTATGTAGCATACTTTTGAGCTGCTTCAGCTTTGATTTACTTACCAAGTGCAGACTTCAGCTACTTCTACGGCAATCGTAAATCGCAAGTGGCATTTAGAGCATTTCAGAAGCCATTAATAATATCATATAAGCATTTCATATGAAAAACTAGTTGAATATTAAAACTTTGCTACTCGTGTCGCACTTTGCCAAGTGAAATATGTTGAATAAAATGTTATTAATTTGGGGAAGGGGGCAGCTGCAGCTCTAGCTGTTGTAGAAGATGCAAGTGTGATGCATTATGATACGAGTATCATCATAGCATCGCAGTTGATGGTCACTTCACACATTCAACATTAACATTCAAGTGGCTGAGTGAGAGTGGAAAATGCTAAGAGGGCAGCTGGCCATGGCAACAAGAGGGAATCGCTCAGGAATGCGAAATGGACAACCGCAGTTGTGGACGAAGCTCGCACAACGAACGAGGACACATCACATTTAGCTTGCTGCCACGCATATTTAAGCTGTCATCCAGCTGTCACACTGCCAGCCCCATCCTCCTCGCTCACAGCCCCTCTGGGATCACCTCACAGGTGGGGGCATCACAAATCGAGGCCAATTTCGCTGATGGCAAAGCATGTTCGAGCTGTACAAAGATAGCTCCTGGCCCGGATGGTGCCCAGCCCCTGGGTCTGGTCAACTGTTCAACTGGTCAACTGGTCAACTGGTCAAATGTTTACCTGGCCTGTTGTGCCTTCCACTGCGGTTTGATTACGACGTCACAAATCTGGTTTTGACATTCCCCTAAACCTTGACTCGACAACATCCGCGAGCGTCATCCCCCCGCAGCAGTCCGTGTTTAGAAATTCCAAATTAATTTGGCAATCAGCCTGAAGTCCAATCGTTCTGATTCTGCTGCAGTGCATCCGAGTCAAATGATAACTGACAAATACTCCATGAAATCACACAAATGCAACTATGAAGCGCGCAATATAAATTTATTTTCCATCGAGATAGTAAATTTTTATTTATAAGTCATAAGTTCCATTTTATTAATAAATTATTTGAAATGTGATATAAATATGAGTTCCTCAAACGAATGGATACTATTTCGCTTTGGTTCCACATTCAATACTAGCATTAACAAGCAGTAAACTGCTTGTCCCAAACTGCACAATGCTATGTAGAAAGAAAGTCAGCTTCTTTACGGTTTACAAACTGACTAAATTATGTTATATACAACTTTATAACATCATGAGAATGATTCATTTCTGGCATACAGCAATCATGTACACAATTGCTTCTAGCAATTATACAACACTCGACGCAACAATCCTGCACTTAATGATTTATACATTCTGGTATAATCCGAATGTCGTGGAAAATAGTGTACAGGATACAAACCATTGTTATATACATATTTGGTGAAGAACTTTGATATGGTTCGGCACTTGATAAGCTTGGAGTTGTTTACTTCTAGCAAGGACTCGAACCCAATTGTAATGTTCGAAGAGCTATAATGGTATTCGAAGATACAAATAGCTGTTATATACTTATGTTATAACAGTAACATGTCAGTATGCTATTAGGCCACAATCATTGGGAACAGTTTTTCTGGACTTGGAGCAGAATGTTATACATATAACTTATAGAAAAAATGTTTGTAATACTAGTACACGCATTATTTTTACTTTATATAATTGTTATATTAGTCGTAACTGAATGTTCTACAAAACACCGGTTTTCGTATATGCTCTACATGTTATACATTTGTGTTATATCTGAAATCTTATAATTTTAAAGAATACAAACATAATATTTGCCATAAAAACGAAGCAGTGCTGCAGTCCCAAAAGTAAAGCAGTTGCAAGCAGTTATTTTATTAAACAGTTAACAGACTGTTAAGTTGCAGCATGACTTACAACTGATAATTCTGCAGTGCACAGTCTCACTCGCCTACAGGATACCCCTTACATGAATTTCTTACGTACAGACCAAGGTACAGATGTCTTTAAGCTGTCACGTTAATTGAAAGCGAATTGAATGTATTCCCTTCAATCAAGTGCCCCCCTCAGGGCATAACCAAAGACTTTAACCTTGAAGATATTTGCCTAACTCTCCGTACCCTCATATTTACCGCGCAGAGCTGATCCAGGGGCACATGGCTCGGGTCGCACGGTCGAGCTATGCTCAGAATTTATGGCCGCAGTTATTCAGTGACTTATTTACCTTTATTACGGTGCATACTCTGCCACAACGGAGTGGAGCTGCGGACTCCCGATTTTGAGTGCCCTACTCCCGACGCTTCGACAGCTTACAAACTGGAGAAGTTATTACTGCAGCGAGGCGGAAAATTGCTTCTTTCTACACGTGCGAATTGCTCGCGGGCCGCCAACCAGAGGAGGCTTAGGGAGCAGGAAGGGTGTAGCATTGTGGAGTGTTGTTACACACGCACATACTTGCATCAGTTGAGTTCACCTGGCAGAAAAGTCGGCGCTGGCATTGTGTGCAAAATTTCGGGTGCCTGATTGCCGCTAATGAGCGTCAAATTGAAATTCCTGCTCGGCTTTGACTGCCACAGAGTGTGGAGGGGGGCATCATCAAGGGGTATCATTGATTTCACACCAGTGCACGCAAACAACCACACACACATGCCCCTCCTCCCCCGACTATGCCGATGCTCATCTGTAGCCACAGTCGTAAATACAATTTTGGCGTAGGGCCATCATAATCCCCCTCTTGCTGTCTCTTTCACTCTCCTTGGCTGCTTAAAATTCTGCATGAACTTCATTTTGATCCGCCGCGAGTCGCCTTAAAGCTCCCAGTTCCCCGCCCCTATTGACACACACCTCTGCGTGACGCCAACTCGTGTCATTAAAATGCAAGTCAGCGACTGCAAACCGGACACAGTGGACACCACTCAACACTCGACACACGCCCACGCCCACGTGGATAGCAACGTGGGCAACAACACGGATTAACATACAGCACACACACACACACACACACACACACACACACACACACACACACACACACACACTGCTGACACCCTCGATCCTTGTGACGCACTACAACCTTTATCTACTTTTTTGAAGGTTAATATTAGAGGAGCAAGCTACTAACCAGGGGGCGGCGTTGTGTGGATTGGAGGGGGAAGGCAGAAGCAGCTGCAATAGTTTTTATTTATTCGAACTTTCGGTATTCACCAATGATGACGACAGGACGTGTCAAACAGGCGCAGCTCTCCCACCCCCAAAGTCAAGAAAGGATGAAACTTTTACGAAATTTATTTGCACAGCAATCGGAGGGGCAGCGGGGCTTCGCTTGAAGAGACGGGAGGGTAATTGCTGGCAGTGCTGCTGCTGACTGCCTGCACAATTTACAACTTTACCAAACATGATTGCTAATGGTCTTCCTAATCGTCTTTCAATTGATGCTGATTCAAGACTCAAGATTGAAGTGGATCAGATGAAATTCATTATGAAAATATTATAAATTGAATGCGAAAATGTTGAGGATTTCCATATGAAAATAAAGCAAATTGAATACAAAAATATTCGTTATTTTTTAATGAGATAAAAATATAATAAAATGCGCAAAGCATTCTTCCTTCTTCCCTCTTTATTTATTTGAATAAGATAATTCGATTGCCTTGCTTTAAGACTTAGTATTCTACAGCTATAAGCTATATATAAAACAATAAATATAAACACTGAATATTTATTGAATTCATTTCGAGACTTTTGCCTCAATTTTAAGTATCAAAGTAATTCACATCAAGAGAGAGAAACGAATATAAATCAGATTTGAACTGAATATTTCTATAGATCTCACTTCTCTCCTCAATACCTAAGAGTAAATATTGATAGTCTAATCAAATTTACAATGTATTCAGAGAAATGAAAGCATGTGTTGACTACAAATAAATGGAAAATAACATGCATATCTATTTTTATGTATTTATTCATATGCATGATAATAATTAGAATTTATAGAACTCTTTGTAGATTTTAGAAATGTCTCGGAAATGATTCATGGCATTCATAGAGGCATTAAGGGAAGGCAAACACTAACAGATCATTTGGCCATGCGACCCCAATATGTAGGGAATACCAAGGAGTGATAGTCTCTTGAGTCGGCTCGACGGCGAGGGAGGGCATTGATTCAAGGGCAGCAGCAGGGGGAGAGATGAAGAGATGATGAGGGAACTGTCAAAATTGTGTGTAATTGCGGCAGAGAAACATTTGTTTATTTTTACTGTGGCTCGTTTTCCATGCTGAAACTAATATTTTAATGTTGCATGCAGATGACAATAACATGTTGTACGTGTTGCACGGCCAGAGACATTTCCCAAAATAGAAATGAATGGGCACAGGGGGGAGGGAATGTGATGGATAAAATCTCTCTCACTCACTCTCTTTCTCTTGTAATTCCCTCGTTTATGTATAGAGAGACTGTTGACGTGGAGGGGAGCAACTCCATCTGAGGTGCTGGCAACATTGGCAACAGGTGCGCGCGCCTTAAGTCGCCACAACACGTTGCAACGTGTGCAACAAACACATAAATCAGTCTCGTTATAGAACAGCATCTTAGCGAAGTAAGCGGCTTTTGGAAATAAGCGGTTGCCAATCCATTATGGGAGAACTACAGAGGAATTTATCTCTGTCAGTTGCAAGCGCGACCATGCCCCAAGCTGATGAAATATAAGCCACAAACGTTGCCATGTAGCTTTCCCCTTAATCTGCTCACTGTAGTTGCCTCAACAGCCTCAAACTCAGTTGCAAATTGATTTTGCAATCTAATTTAAGATTAATAATAATTACTTCTGACTGCAGAGACGTTCAGCGTCTGCATAACTCTCAGCTTCTAGGTGCCCCCTCTCCCCTCCCTACTTGGGGAGACATGCCACAAGATGCCTCTGACTCCGACTCAGAGTCTCAGGGGGTTTGCGTCTATGCTCGGCATTCTCAGCACGTTTCGGTGCGCCAAATAAATTTGAAATGTTTCATTAGGCCAACAGCAACAGAGTCAGCAACAACACGCCACACTCCACAAGCAACAAGCAACCAAATGAGGCAAGGAAAACAAAGAAATTAACTTAAGGTCGCGCCTGCCAGTGAACTCCATATAAGAAAAGGCAATTAACGCGCTTGCTCCTCAAATTTGCGCAATTAAAAAACCAATTTCGACATTGATGGGCGTCCCTCCACTTTGGGACGGTTGGTGGGGGGTTCTTAGTGAGGGGTGTGTGTTTCTCTATAGGCAAAACTATCAAATATGTTATGCTAAATATAAATTGAAACTATTACTATTGCAATTATTGAATTGTTTATCCTACGTTTAACGCAAATTTAATTAAATTGAACTTTAATCAAGAGAGTGAATAAGTCTTGTGTATTTTTGCACATTAAATAACATTGCGTTTTAAATAACAGAAGAAAATAAAAATATTAATTAAATTGATTGCAATTATTCAAATTAAATTAAAATCTTTGATCACTTTGCAATTTTCAGAGCGGTTTAAAAAAGAGAGCAAGACTTGACCAATACTTGATTGATAACATTATAAATTGAAATATTTTATCACCTGACAACTAATTGAATTGTTCAATACTAAAATATTAATCAAAAAGTTAAATTTAAATCTTTTAAAAGTTAGCAACTTAGTGAACTCTTCCAAGAAGAGCGTAGAACTCGGCGAATTGTTTCAGAATTCAAAATAAGAAGATGAAAAGAAAATAATAATAAAAATATAAATTATAAAGTTAAAGCAGATTGAGATTAAACTGAAATCTTTGATCAGCTGACAACTCAGTGAACTGTTTATTTCAATGATAAAATATAAATATAAATAATAAAGTCAAAATAGATTGAGATGAAATCTTTCATCAACTAACAACTTATTGAACTGTTCAAAGGAGAGCGAAAAGCTTGGCCAATTGTTTGTTTGTTATTTGAAAATACAAAAAAAAAGAACAAAAAAATAATTATATAATAAAAAATAAATTTTAAAGTTTAAATAGATTGAGATTAAATCGAAATATTTTATCAGCTAACAACTCAATGAACAGTTGAAATAAAAGCGTAAAACTTGGCCAATTGTTTGGGCGAAAAAAAGGGCAGAAGTGACGAATTAGCTATGCAAATGGCTCAGTTGAAATCAGTTTAATACTCAGGGCTATCATGTATGAAAAGATAGCCCCAAAACGAGTGCTTGAAGATATGTAGACGCTGCCAATGGGAGGATGGGAAGCTTTCCACCCGCAGGGGTCAGTTTTCAATCAGTTAATATGCAAATTATGTACATTTGAGTGCTTCGAAGGTCTTGGCCAAACTTTAAATTGACTGGCTCTCTGGGATGATATACTATCATGATGTGTGTGTGCCTGAATTTAAAAGATGGCTCTAGATACATTTTGGAGTCGCTCGCCCCCACTCTCAGCAGGGACTTCGAGGACATTTGCCCGATAATTTCGGGGCGACATCGTTGACTCAGTCGTCGGTTTTTATTGACGCGAATATTGTTGCTCATAACTTTTTAATGCGGATGGTTGGTTGCCCCTTATAAACAACTGACGCAACGTTTCTCGTATTGCTTGAAGCATGCCCCAACGCAACCCCTCTCCCCATCCCCCTCCCATGTATCACATACGCATACATTCTCTGGCGAGTACTCACACCAGAGGGAAACATGTTTGTTCAGCGACTCAAAACAGATTCGTGTTATTCACTTTGCCTCTCCGTTTTTCTTTTTTTTTTTTGGCTCATTTCATGTAATTTACGCACTCCAAGATGGGTGCGAGTGTGCGGGAGTGTGCGGGTGTGTGCGGGTGTGTGCTTGCGTGTGTGTGCGGTGATTGCAATTGCCACCGTGCTGGAGCTTATCTCAAGCAAATGCCACCGCAAGCAGCAATCAAAAACGCATTTCGCTCTCCGGCAAATGCGAGTGTCACGATCATAACTTTATATTAAATTCAGAGTCACCCTTCCCCCTCAGCTCCAGGACATTAACTTAAGTGTAAGTACTTAGCATAAGTGTACTTAAACATACCCTCAGTTGTGCGCACGTTTGTGAAACAGACACGCAATTATTTCCATTTAAATGATTAGTTTGCGGATTATTAATTAACCTAAACCAATTGCATTAAGCTCAATAGCTTGCCAATTAATTGTAATTAAGAGAAACTGTAAGCAGATTTATGCATTTATGATTTCTTAATCAGCTCCAATTGATAGCCAGGAATAAGTTAAATACGTGAGCATGTTTAGCATAATAAACCTGAATTGCTCAAGTCTTAGATGAAATATAAACAAAGCTTAGTAATTATTATTTCAAATACATTTAATAATTAAGCCATGCTCACCGTGCGGCTTTCTGTTTGAAAATCTGCTAAGTGTTTACATAAACTGAAGGCAGTTTGAAGACAGAGAGGATAGACAGGTGGGAGAGGAGAAGCTGCAGAGTGAAGAATTGCATCCTTAGGCATCTACAGCAATCAAATACAGACTGCCACGTTAGCACCTCTCTTGTGCCCCTGCCTTCCCCCTGTCAGCCTCCTGGCTCGCGTCACAGCCTCTTCACTGAGTTATGCGACGTGAGTGGAGTTTGAATTCAAATTCCAGAAAATAAATTCACAGAATTATCAGCAGATGCCGCGATATGAGAGACCACAAGTAATTTAAGGCATTTGCATATTGGAATTGTATCTGCAAACGACTTGCAATGCCTGTTGCGCGGAAGGTGGAAGGGAGAGGACTACTGGAGTTGCCGCTGACAAATGCAGAAACAAAGGAAACGGAATGGGTCTGGGGAGGAGCCAGAGGAAAAGCATCTACACAAGCGGCACGTACGTGTCAAAAAACGTTTTGGAAGCCATCAATCTGAAGGAATAACAACGACAGATGACAATCAGCGAGCTCAGAGGTAGCTCGAAGAGGCAACATATAGTGGCGTCTTCAATTGATTATCGCATCAAGTTGTTGACATGTCAACGTTCAACGACGGGGTATAGGCAGAGTTTCTACCTAATCGCATGTGATGGATCCAAACTTGGACAGAGTAATTCCCTCGCAACGCGCAACTCTCAACTCGCTACTCGCCACTCGCCGCTCGCCACTCGCCCCTCGCAATTCCCTATTCCCATTTCGAATTCCCAGAGGGGCGCATTTATAGTTTTCTTCGTCGCATAAAAACTGCGTGAGTGCCCGTAACACTAAAAGCAGATACGAGTCCAACATAAATAAAACAATGAAGAACAAATGCTAGCAGTGAATAGCAACTGAATGATTCAATGATTCAACTTGGCAGCAACGGGGGAGCACAAAGCGCTTAAAAGCGTTCACTTGGAAGGCAATTATAAGGACGAGATCTCGATACAAGCTCAAATCAGATTGCTCGCAGAGGCGTAATATTTGTGTGGTAAACAGGAAAGGCAAACAGAGTGGAAACAGAGCTCGCTGCTGATGATAGAAATACTGATGGGCATTTTAGAGTGTAAAGTTTTCGCATTTTTCATCGAGTTAAGCGAGCGAATGTAAATTGGGATACAAAGAACCGGAGAGTCCTAATGAACTTGCTGCTGCGGCAGCTTCAACCAAATCAACGGCACAGAAAAATGTCAAATAACAACTCAAATAAATAAAAGATAAGAGACAAAGACGAGAAACAAGAGACCTGAACCCAGAGACCAGAGACCAGAGACCGGAGACACAAGCTTCTTTTTCTTCTTCTTGTTCTTGTTCTTGTTAATGTTGTTGATTTCATTTCGCCATTCGCGATACTCCCACAATGAGGGGGCATTGATGTGAGCCGAGCTGTAAATAAGGAAAGCGATAAAGCCACTTACCCAATTTCTCGCCGCAGAGAACGCTGTCGAAGGAGGAGGCTAATAGCACGGCCAATAGTGCGACTCCTAGACGCAGGCAGCGGACTTGAGTCCTGGTTCGGGTCTGGGTCCGCGCAGTGTCGCCATTGGGTTGTGGCTCCATGTCGAAACCTTCGCCGTGGGGCGAAGGAGGTGGTGTTACGGTCAGTTAGGGAAGCGCAGTCCTCGCTTAGACAAAGGATTTCTCTATTAAGTTTAGACGTTCTAAGTGGAAGTCCTACAATTCACTTGGCTACTCCCAGCAGCGTCTCTCATGGAGTCAAGTCGAATCGCTCTCTCTCTCTCTCTCTCTCTATTCTAAGAACTTTCCTTCCCTTCGCTTGCCACTTTTAGCCCATCAGCTGCATCAGAGCATATGGCAATTGACCTTATACAAGGCCCAAGCGCAATTGACTGAACGTATCTCGGCTTTTTCTTTTGCCTGTTTCTTTTAGTTGGATGCCTTCAAATTGTTAAGTAAATTTTGCAGAAGCATGAGTATTTGATCCTTTTATTATTCTCCTCTTTGACTTCAATTTCGTCTCGCTTTCCTTTAGAATAGATTCTTTAAATGCAAAATGCAATTTGTATTTCGAAACATTTACGCATAAAGTGAATTATTATCCTCAAAATGTGATTGCATTGTCATTATATTCCAACTGATTCATTCATATCTGTAAGAAAAATAAGTAGATATAACTTCTACCTATCGCTTGCATCTTGAGTCACTTAACGAGTCTCAGTCTGCGAGTCCACTTAACAGTACGAGTAACTTAACATTAAATGTTAATTTATTGCAGCAATTGACTTACCATTTCAAAGGTGTCTTGTAATCCAAATTTATTCAGATTTTATGTTTAGTCAACACTGTGATTTGTGTATGTTTCCGTTTAATCAAGGTCACAGTCGGCAATTGGGCCTATTGTCCTTTTTCTGTTATCCCTTCACGTTTCACTGTCAAAATGTCGCATTAGGCGGCACAATTTCTTGAATTCACAATACAAACACGAACAGGTTTATACGGCTCTGTCAGCTTATTGGGTTTTGAGAATTATTTCAATTGCTAAGAAATATCTTTTTTTCCTTTGAGTACACACACTTTTTGATTATTTTTTATTCATATATCACTCAGATAGCCTTGGCCTGTGTTTCTTTTTGTTTAGAATTTATTCTCGTAATCCTGCGTAGGATAGTTCCACAACAAAACACACTTCACCCTTGGGAGGATATCAATTTCGCTGAATCGACGCAAACCAATGCGAATTTGTTGCGATTCAAATTATGTTCGAGGCTGATTTGCTGCTGACCCCTTCAATCGCAATTTATGGAAAAATATGACCGAACCATTTTCACATTTTCATCCACATACATTTGTACATATATTCTCGACGGGAGAAAAACAAAGCCATTTCGTGCACAAGCCTCATTAATGGCAATAAAATAAATTAATTCACGACAACAGCACAATTTCGTCTATCTCTCCCGAAATCTAATCTTTACTCGAAGCACATGCGATTAAAGCATTTCTCTTTAATTTGCTTGCTGTTTATATTTCAATATGCTGATATTTCAATATTTGACTTTTGATTTCCCATAGGTATTATCCAAAAACAGTTTCAGGATAATAGCTCATCTGCCTCTCCCGAAACTAGTTTTATCTTTACTAGAGATTTTGATTTTGAGGCTTTAACTTTTACTCTTGTTTACATTTATGTTCCACATAGGTAGTGATCACTCTATTATTTAATTATTCAAGGGAAAACATTCGTCTAACTCTATTTTCACTTCCACTTACGCGGACACGGTCACAGCTTGCTGATATCAAATTGCGCAAGATGATTTCGAGAATTGCGTAAATTTACGGCAAAATTGAGGAATTGCCTTTCACGGCGGGAACTTTGATGGCGCTTTTCCGATATATTGGGATTTGCTCTGGCTTTGGTGCGAAGCGATGCAGGACTGACGCACAACTCCTGGCAACGAAACGAGGCAAGTACTTGAGCGGCTCACTAGCAAAGATAAGGATGCTTTCCGACTGCTTATGCAGAGAATAGAGATGCTGCAGCTTCAGGTTTTAAGAGAAAAGCGAAAATGCCTCGAAAGCTTTCACGTGTGCAGCGTAAGTCAGACAGTCGTACTGCTCTAACAGCATGTGTATATTTGCATGGGAGTGTAAACGGATGCGCTACATGCGATGCGTGAGAGCGCTGAGAGCTGCAAAAGCTTTCTGCTTATAAGCTCTGAGTAAGTTAACTTACGCATTGTACCTTTCATTCAGTCTTCAATGAACAATGATGGAATGCCAAATGCTTAACTTGTGTACACAACAATAGCAATAGTATAATGAAGTCCACTTATTATAACTGCATATGTATATGTATATAAATATGATTGAATAGGTTGAATTGTCTCGCCGATACTGCTATTAATTTATAAAACACACATTCACACTCACAACATTCACACAAGTATCCCAATAACAATGCGATTAAGGATAATTATATATGCATAATTGCGACACTTAAATAACGCCATTAATTGTTGAGTTGCACGTTCGAATTGGACAGAAACTAGAGAAACTTTCATCACCCTCCCCACAGTTGATCAATTAGCTAGAAATGTGTGTAGTTCCGACCCTAAACAGCCATATCATTATAATTCTGCAAGACATGCTGATTGAGTCTTAAAGTGGTTTAGGTAATTAGGCGTCTAAAGTTTTATTCGCCACATCTAACTTTTGCAAACTTTCTAGTTTCACGTTTCCCAGAACTCGTTTAGCTAAACTTATCTATTTTACTAATGCCTAAAGCCCGTAAAAGTATTTTCTGATGCGATGCTCGAGATTGATGAGACAGACAGGACAACTGATAAAGGAGTTGCTATTGACCTGTCGTCTTTCAATTTATTGAAACCGCCGGCGACGTTGTCACGAGAAAACATAAAACTTTTCAAATTAAACAAGTTGCATAAAACAGTTGCAATTAAATATTGGTAAAGCATATTCCGATTAGTGTCTTTGCTTCTTAAGATTATTTAAATAACCAACACTTAAGTTATACATTTCTTTGGCTTAATTTATACTAAATGCAAAACAGATATCAGTTATCAATAATTACTCAAAATGGTAAAGCAGCAATCAATTATCGATAACTGCTCAAAGCTTGGAAATGCAGACGTTGCAAGCTGAAGCTGTGAATAAAATTAAATTTCTATTGAAAACATCAAATGAAATCTCCGATCGATGATCGAACTGAAGAGCTACCACTAATTATTTAGTTAACTATAGTTATTCAATATATCTTGCTTATTAAGCTATTTAGTTGTTTGCGGTCGAAATCAACTTTAAAATTCAACAAGTTCACACAAAGCGGGCAGTTGATTGCTGCTTTGGGTAAATGAAAGAGGGTGGGGGGATGCTGCAAGGTTCCAGCCAAGTTGCATAATGAAATTCATGGTACACTCCGGGGATTGGTCTTAAACTTGAAATGCTTGGACTTTGCAATAGATGAGCGCTAGAGAAAAGCCATTAAATAGTTTCTAAACAAAATAAGGATTGCCGAACAGCCCTTACCCCAAAAAGTTTACGGCCCTGGAACACGCTAAGGGCTGCGTGTGTTGTCACCTAATAAAGGAAAGGGGAGGTGGGGAAGGGGCTATGACGAAACTTTGCGATATTTTGTGATTGTTTCTCGTTAAATAAGAATACCGTTGGCGATACTCGTACTTTGTGGTTGGTTCGCTTTTGGTGTACTCTATTAATCCCCAGTTGGCATTTAACCAAATGGTTGCTTCTTGTTTGCATGCTTTTCTTTCCTTCGTCTCGTTAGTATTTATTGTGATGAGCGCAATTTACAAAATTGAATTTTTCTCGCAAACTGTCAAAAGAATATGCACACGCACACACACACACACACTCACTCACACACGGACATGAATATGTGTGTGTATGAATACGTTGAGTCATTCCAATTGGAAAAACAACTGAACAACTGGAATGACAAGCATCAATATGATTCCTCTAAGCAGAGTTCAGAAAAAGAAGCTGTGAAGATATCCTTCTTCAGCTATGACAGTATTACAATATTACAGGGTAGAATTAAGGTACATATTTCGAAACATGCTATAATCAAATTATTGAAAACAAATTAATCAAATAGGTCCGAAATCATACATAATATACATAAATTATAATTAAATTAGTAAGTCCGTCAATGCATTGATTGCTCGTCAGAAACTGTGAATTACAATTAAAATGGGAATTAACAGCCTAGCTCGGAATGTTAACGTACTTGTCCTAGCCATAAACATAATAATAACTTTGGCTTCGTATAAATGTAGTTTAATAAGTTCATTAAACAATGACATTGTCATTGTCAGCGTCATTAAAATAGGTCACAGCCTCTAAACAAACTAGTTAGAAATGTTGATGTTGGTGAATTTATAATAATTGGTCAATAATAATTGGTCAATAAGCTGCCAATTTGAGCGATATTCGTTAGTTATTGTCAATAGTTGGACACAAAATACACTGAACGTGAATAATTCCAAATAATTGTGTGTTAATTTGTTTGTGTTTGTGTTTGTGTTTGCATTTGGGGGATATTATGGTATTTGTCACCATATAATTGAAGCAGCTGTTGTCGTTGTTACCCTGCCAAGTTTCGCTTGCTCATTGAAGAGTCATCATGGCACGGCAGCAAGGTTCCTCGATCCTTCGGCAACCTTGGCAATTCAATTTGTACAGCTTATAGGCATTTGGGTGAACAATGCCACCATATGGACAGAACGATGGACTGATGGCTTGATGGACTGGGAGTTTGATGGGTTGAAGCTCTGAATGCCACGCATCGCCTTCGAAATGCCAACACATTCGAATGCGCATTCGGAATCGCTTTCGCTTTCGCTCTCGGTTTCGTTTGGCAAATGTAAATGAGTCTCCAATTGTCTCTGGCAATCATCAGCAAGGACCCTAGCGATGGGGCGGTCTGAGTGGGGAACTATGGCAGCTTCCACCGAGTAATTGTCAGTTTTATTTTGCTTTGTCATTTTAACGAAGCTCCAGCATCTCTTTTGGGAAGCAAACGCGCGGAAAACACCGATGTCGCTGTGTGCCTTGGAGTTCTTTGTGTTGCTTACATTTGAGTAAATTAATAAAACCAAAATGTGGTTGAAGGAACAACTAAATATGTTAAAGCATCCCAAAGTGTGCTTAGCCATCTCTTTAAGCGGTCTGGAGTGTTAAGATGATTTGGATAATTTATTTATTTGTGTGTGCTTAATTCAGTGCGGAATAGACGACACTGTAAAATCCCCCACCATTTACAATTTAGAATTTGATTTGTTTGCCAGTCGCAGAGCTTAAAAGGCATTCACATTACTGCACCTCTTCCGGCCTGGCTAAGCGATGGGCTTGCCACGCCCATTACCCTAAGACATTGTTGTCGTTGTCGTTGTCCTTTGATGGCTTTAACTGGTGCTAGTGTGTTGGCCAAGCCCATGGCACGGAGCATATGCAAAAGCTCATGTGTGTGCATGTTATATCCTTTGGAGTCGTCTAGAGTCTAGACGAACGAATCACGGGGGCAGCTGTCCTTTTGCACAATGGAGGAAATGCGGACACCAGACAAGGATATACATATACATATGCGGCATGCTCTGGCACGCAAACAAAGCGAATGCTGGTCCTTTGGTTATCCTTTGAGGAGCATTCACCTGCAGTTTGCGACTGAGCTCGACGCAGTTGCTCATTTATTCGGACATCGTCACTTGGAACAGACCGGCCTTTTGCAGCTGTTCCCCATTTTAATAGCACTTCTCACAGCACAGTGATATTTATAGTGTTTCTAATACAGTGATTTCATAATGTCTTTATATTCGCTTTGGATTCTTACCGGAGTTGCTGTGATTCATGCATTCAATAGTCACATAAATCCTCAGAATGAAGGTGAGTTCCTAATAATTAAAGCGACACTGTTTTCTGTAATCCGAGAAAGTGTATTACTCAGTTTGCTAATGAAACGTATGCTGCAGAAGTTTGTGTGTTTATTAGGCAAAAAATGAAACATATTAATAATACAAATGCATTTTACTTATATGTAGAACTAGGTAAGTACATATGGAGAATATTCAAATATTAATATTATTAAATTAGTAGGCAGTTCCTTTTATATTTTAGATAAATTATCAGCAATTCTATCATCCAGCTCTCCTTCTTTTAATTTGAGATACATAGATATGTTATAGCAAAGCTCATTCTCTTCTTGATAAGAGCTAAATTGATAGGGAAATCGTTTGTCTCTTTCATAATTGCTCAACTGAATGGACATACAAAGAACTCACAGCTCACAGTTCATTGCATGGCGCTCTTCTCTTCATATGCACACATACACACATACATTACATATGCAATGCAAGGCTCTCTTCTTGTTGGATATTCAAGTATAAAAGCACACCTCGATCAACTCTCCTTTTCTAGATCAGCTGTTCGAGCAGACATTACGGTTGCCACTCAAGATGCAATTGTACCAAAGCAACAACATTTAATTGCAGAATCCGTTCCGGGGCCAGACAATGTTGGTATGACATTAGGCATGGATATCAGTTAAGTTAGTTATTTAGTCAAGTTATTGAGCAAGTGCAAATTGTTGATTAGGTTGCGAACTTAGCTTTGCTGGTGAGTTTAAGCGGAACACCCTGTTCTTGACAATCAAAAGTTTAGCAAGTGCACATTTTGGCAAAAGCTCAAAGCTTTCAGACTTAATAGGCTTCTGGAATGTAACCTTACTTGAACTGGCGCTTTTATGCCCTTACAGAGAGTAGCATAAGTTTGTATTGACGTTTGCAGCGAAGTACTTATATACATTAGATAACGATTAGACAGAGTGCATTTTGATGAAGTGAATCACTAGTTACGAACGGTAGAAGTGAAGCGACAATTATTAAAATATATTCTGCTTTGGACATTCGTGGTTTTGTATTTCATTCCCCTAAAAATCACTTCCTGGCGCCTTCCATTGTTTGAATGCAACACGACACAACGTCGAAAAATGCGACATGAACTCGCCCCCTCCCTTGATTGTGGCAACCACATCAAACAGCGACCACTGTTGCCGCGGCCGCCACCGCTGCCACCACTGTCAAAGTCACAAGTATTTCTATGTCTGTATTTATATCCATTTTACATGTGCACACATACATACATAGGTGTTTGTGTGTATGTGGCATCGATAGCGTCTGTTTCCCCCTCGCCGCTCCATTAGAGTCACTTTTCCTCAAATTCTATGCGCGCTTCGTTCTCAAATTATTCAAACTCATCAGGCAAACATGAAGGGCGACCAAGTGTCATAAAAACAAATATATCGGAAAGCCGAAAATGGCAGGGGAAGACGGAAAGAGGAAGGAGGTAGGAGAAAGACGAGTGTCTGGAAAATACTACTCACAAGTCACATAAAATCAATCAGAGATCTGAAAAGCAGGAGACACAAGGCATCTCCAGCTTATAAGGAATGCTTGGAGCAATTAGTGACGGTTCGACAAGAGCAAACAGATGTTAAATTCATGGCTGAGCATAAATCAACTCAACAGGGATACTTGGGGTAGAGCATGCAGTAAGTCGGATATCTCTACTCACACTCACAACTCACAACGCAGCAGCAATTAGGAGAAACGGCAACTCTATATGCCAGTCGTGGATAGGTGATGTGTATTAGTTTTGATTGTTTGAGCTATCGAAATTTATTGATTGATTATCAAAAATCCTAGCAATTAATTAATTTGCAATTAATAGCGCTTTGTGGCCAGAATTCCAAAAACAAAGCCTTTCACACCTACGCACACACACCCACACTCACACACACAGAGAGATTTGTAAGGTGAGGTTGTGTGATAATTTATAATAACAAACATTGCTGAGATTACGCAAATAATTAATAAATAATGGGCTGGATAATACGGCAACAATTTGAAGTTGAAGCAAGCTCACAATACAACTCTCAAATGTTATGCAAATTCCATTTAAGCAACCACAAAAACACAGACAAACAGACAAACAGAGAGACATTTAGGCAGTCAGGCAAACAGACAGAAAGACAGACAGACAAACACAAAGACAAGAGTGAAGGTGTAAATGGGTCATTATATCAATCCCAATCCATTGGACATTGGATACAAGGATGAGGCGTCTGAGCATTGACACGTTTAATGGGAATCACTTTTCGTAGTTCGAAGTGTGGCACTTTAAGTTGGACAACTTCATCAACAGATTTACAGTAGACACAACACTCGACTCAAATGTTATTCTTACTCTTGTTGTTGTTGTTGTTGATGATGATGTTGTTGTTGATGTTGAGGATGTTGTTGTTGTTTCTGTTCCTGAAGCAGACGGACGAGATAGAAAATAATAGGTCTAATACGAGCATATACATCTGCATTGACGTTGTCCCCCAATAGAGAGGAGTCTGTGAGTCAAGCAAACAGCTTCTGGGAGGATTGCTGCCTCGTGATTGTCCCTTTGCGGCTTGTCGGATATTCAACTAAGTAAATTATGCAAATTCTTATGGCCGAAATGCCTACTTGGCAGTTTACATTTGAAATGCCACCGAGTGCTGAGTAGGACGAAAGCAAACGAAAGCAAACGAAAGCAGGCGAAACGAACCAGAAGTCGGATGCAGCCCCTTCTTGGGGAAGGGGGCCAATGGACGGCCAAGAGTGAAGAATGGAGATAGAATTGGAGCGGAGTGGAGTGGAGACCTTCACTGACATTGCCAGACACTTTTGGAAGGCTGTCCTAAAAGTACACACTGATTGCTGTAAACGATCCAACTAATATATTCAAAAGTCGCCATAAATATGCATGCAAGCATATTCGCATGCACATGGAACTTATTCACGAGTACTCGTACTTTTGCCATTTTGTGGGTGAATTCATTTATGGGTACGCTTGATAAAAAGTAAACAAGGACACAATTTCGTAAAACACTTGACAGATGTTTGACTCGCATTCTCTCTCTCTCTCTCTCTCTCTCTCTCACACACACTCTCTGTCTGTCTCTGTCCCTGTGTCTCTGTTTCTGTGTTTCTGTGTTTCTGTTCAAATTATATATTACATCAGAAACAGCAGCAACAATGTCTGCCTCCAACATGATACAATATCGTTTTGGGCCTGAATTCAAATACAACAAATAAGAAGACTACGTTTGAGTGTGCTCGACAGGGCGATACCCGGTTATCCTCTTCCCGTACTTTCACAGTCATCCGATTGAATCGCATTCACAATCCTTGTCTGCCTGTTTATAGGGGACATTACACTACTAGTTACAGGATCTGCAGCAAACATTGCCACAAAGTTATTGTACTCAGAAGCGTGTTGGGCACCGAGCATAACAACATCAACAGTCGAGTCCCCAAACTCCGCTCGTCGCACAGTCTCGAAGGGATGGCAATCTCGGAACAGTCTCTGTTGGCCAACTACATATGAATACAATGAATCTGGCCCTCATATATCCATATACACTCGCATATGTGTACATACATTTACCATTCCCATTGACATGTCCCCTCCCGCCCCAGACTTTCGACCTCCCGCCGTTAGTCTTCTTTCCTGCCCCAATCACGTTCTGTATTCGACATTCGCACCGAACATTACCGGCTTCAAAATCAACACACACACACAGCGACATTTGTAACAGCATGCGAGTGCATGTGTGTGGCTGTGTGTGTGTGTGCGTGTGTGTGTGTGTGTGTGTATGTGTGTGGGAAGGGGTGGGGGGTTGTCATGTATGTGGTAGTTAAATTGAATTGAAAGCTTTGTTATCGCACTGACAGAATTATGATGCGATAATGCTCCTAATGACCTGTTTTTCGTTGTCAATTTCGTTTAAAAATAAACTAAAACTGTGAAATTTAATTAAGGTTCCCTTAGTCAGAGTCGAAGCCCGAGTCTGGCACACGGCACACAACACACGGCACTCGGTAAAAGGCGGAAAATCATTTTGGTCAAGCGATAAATCCAATTTAACACCCATTATGTTGAAAACACAAAAATAGCTTGTAATCAATTGCACACACCCTCGGGGCAACTCCCTTCCTTCCCTTCCCCACCCTAGCTAAACTTTCCACTGCCTAAAAGCCTTTACATTAGCACCTTCATATGTGCTCTAGCCGAGCCTGCCACAAGGGTTGCAACAACATTTATAGGGTCAATATTTATTATGAATTTTATGAGACAAAGCCAAGCAAGCTGTAGGCGACCCAATTTCCTTAACGATCCTTGGGTATTTTTAGTTATTCTGCAGGTAAATAAGTAATCATTCAAACATTTTAAAAATAGAATGGATTTTGAAATGATAGAACCAGGAATAAAAATGTTAGACTTGATTCGATTGAACTTGATTCAAAGCCTTCACTTGGCTCCATTCGCAACTAAAACCCTAGCAAGGGAGTAAAAGTCTGCTCTAGTCCTTGTCGGAGCAACTCTCAGAAGCCCCGTCCTGTCGAGAATACACAATCGAGCCTTAGAATGCTATGGAGTCTATTCCAAAGTCATAAACGTGCAAATTATACGTTTCCTGTCATTAATGACATGCTGAGTATCCATATTTAGTGCTAATGTACATACGTGCTCACATATGTGCAGGTGCCATTAAGGAGGCCTTATGCCAAATATCAAAGGGATCTCTCTGAGTTTCTCTGTTCCGCCAATTTCTCAGCTATGCGTGCACGTAAGTCTCTGTGGTTTGTTGTGTGCCACGTGTGACTCTGGTGCCAAACATGGAGTCAAATGAAGAACAAAGGATACACGCTCGGCGACAATCGCAGTGGCCCTGAATGGTGGCTGGTGCCTCCCCAGCCCGAACCCAGCTGCGAGAGACAACTCAACCAAATACAAGGACTATTACCAGCAGCAGGTACCGTCAAATGAAGTACCACCCGAGAGGCAGCGAGCAGTGGGAGCAGAGCTGGGACAAGCCACAGACGACGTCATTGAATTCAAACACGTATGAAGGCAACAGTCGAGTCTGTTCGACAGTGAGATACTCGGCAGCCGTTCTTAACAAAGGAACAGGTTATACGAAATCAAAAAGGGAGATTTTCCTGGGCAAGCCGAAGATGCGATACCCTATACCCAATACATGATAAAGTAAGTCGAGTTCAGTATTGTATAATTTCAGGCTGCAATTGTTGAATTTGTTAGAAACAGCTTAGTAACTTCTATAGCATTATTTGATATAGTGATCCGATCCGACTGCTTTGCCTGTAGCAAAAGGACAGACCCGTTCCAAGGTTCTTGATAAAACTAAGATGGACAGAGTTACATGTATATCAGATAGCTAAATCAATTCAGCTGATCGTCCCGATCAAGTGGCCACTGCCACGTCTCACTGAATGTGTTACATAGTTCTGAACAGTATAATAATACCCTCTGCAAGGGTATAAAAACAGAAAACAGTTGCAGGACTCGAACAGTATTGAATTTCTGCTGAGATTCGTTTGATAGAATGCTACGAGCTGCAAGTGCTTACACCAACGAATAGACAGACGAATAGAGAGATGATGCAGCTGAAGAATATATATGCTTGATAGGTTCACAGCTGCTTCTGGTTACATAGATTCTCACAAAGTTATTATACTCCTGTGTCCCTTTGAATGGCGAGTGGGAACATGAGGCCTACTCCTCGCCCACTTGCTGTTCCGATTGGCAAACATTGAACGCTGACAACGTTGACGTCTAAAACAAAGGCGTGTGTGTCGACTGTGCTCCTGGCCAGAGTGTGCCAAGCCCATGGGCAACTTGGCAATGTCAGCAAATGAACTGGGAGTCAAAGGGTGCCGAGAGCCACTGAGGGTGGCTGCGGGTGGCCGAGGGAGGCAGTTAGCTGTACAATGTATGTATTTAGTACGCCAATGTACAAAAGGGTGCAGCAGCAGTAGGAGCGTCTGTTTCAGCTTTCAGCTTTCAGCTTTCACTGTTCAGTGTTCAGTGTTCAGTGTTAGCCGCAACTGTTGCAGGCTCACAAAGTGAACATAATCAATGCCAGATACGGACAGATTACAGATGTAGCTTCGCCTGTGCTCGGTTGTATAACTTACCGATAGCTGACAGACTTCTTCTCATTATAATAAAGAGAGCCTGCTTAATATGTTTAACTGCACAGAGACAGACATAGGCAGATAGACAGATAGGCAGATAGACAGATAGAAAGATAGAAAGAGAGGGGTGTCAATTTGGTATTGAATTATTAGGAAACACCAAGAGATAAATTTCGAAGTATACTTGTCTGTCGACTTCCATCTTGATGAAATCTTTGAAGGCAACGACTTACTTTCAACAAATTCCTAGAGCAAGGAGCAGTGGATGGAAGGGGTTAGGGGAGGCATGCCATTGTACGCCCTATAAAACCAAATCTTAACCAATCCGTTCCATCCAATGAGCGCCACCGCATTTGTTGGTGCGACAAAGAAACCACGCTCACCAAGTAGCTCACACTCTGAGCACACACCACACACACACACACACACACACTCACACACTCACACCTAGCTAACCAAGGCAGTCGACTGTGCGCATAGGAAAAAGACAGAAAAGTGAGGGGACAAAAAACTAACCGCAGCTGCACGTGTGTGTGTGTGTGTGTGGCTATGTGGAAGCGGCAAGTTTGCCGCACGTGGCACATACGGAAAAACGGAAAAGCGGAAAGGAAGCACGCCGAAAAGACGTACCCCCGCCCGCTCCACTCCCGCCACATCTCTGTCGCTGTGCGTTACAACTTCAACATGTGGAAAAAAGTCAGGCAGACAAGCCCACGAAATGTGGTGTCGCATTTGTAGTGAAAGTGCCACAGTATACACACGCACAACCACACACACATCCACACACACACAGACGCTAATATGAATTTGTTTGTGTGTTGTGGGTGTCGTTTGTTTGGAAAGAAAAACTACATGACATGTTTCAACGTCAAACGTACGCTGCAGGGGGAGCATGGCTGGGGACGGGGGAGTGTAGAGTAAAGCGGGTACGGGTAGGGGGCAGACGCCGCCGTATCCCGCCTTATCAACAGGCGGCAGAGCAGATAAAAATGGTAGGAACAACGCAGACAGACGCCCCGAAATCCGAATTAGTCGGCAAGCGTTTGTTCGTTCGGCGGTGTCGTGTCTGTGGCGTTGTGCCACCCCTCCCCCTCTGCCTCTGCCTCTCCCTCTACCACTCCCCGCTCCTCCTCAAACCAAGCCCTGTGCCACCATGTCGATCGCCAGGATTCTGGGCATGTCATCCCATGTACCATCTTTGTAAGTGTGTGTGTGTGTGTGTGTGTGTCCGTGTGTGTGTGCACACGTATGTATAAAAATGAGCGCGTTGATTCTTTGTGAGCGGTTGACAGTTTCGCTGGTTTGGTGCCGTGGTGTCGTAGTGTCGTGGTGTCGTGGTGTCGTGGCGTCTCCATGTCATGGTGTCTCCTTGTCGCGGTGCCGGAGTCGGTTTCACCCTGCCACAGCGTAATTTATTTTTGGCGCAATTGCGGAAGAGGAAGCACGTTGAGCCAGGACACTGGTACCCAGCGACTGCAGCCAATCGCCCCCCTCGCTGCACCCTCCCTTGATGGTATCATGTGCGGGTATTAAGTGTATTCCACATGAGTGGATTTACCGAGATTCGCGTTGGTTCACAGCGTGTTAGCTGTTTAACCTGGATCAAAGCAAAATCACTTGCAGCCAATTCCCTGTTAACCCAACCCCCCAACCACCCAAACACCCAAGCACCCAGCCATCCGTCCATTCATCCATCAATTACAAAAGCAGAGAATGTCAATGTCGAAACAGCGCTGCGATGCCATTATCAATTTAGATCGCATCTTAATTGCCCGTTTGTGAATACCAAATTGGCAATTGATAAGGCCAATTGACCACTTCACGAATGGATTTTAAACACTTTAGATAACACAACAACTTAGCATATGTGTGTTCATTTCATTAAGGAAACTTCTAGTGCTAAAATAAATTGCAAACTTAACATTATGAAACATTGCAATAAATTAAATTGTTTTAATATTAAGAAAAGTTAACTTAATTAGGGGAAAATGCAAATGTAATAATATAAACACAAATTTATATAAATACAAAAAAATGCTGCAATTGATTGGATTTAAAGTTTCTGTACTATCAAATTATATTAATACAAATCTGGAGTTGCAAAGATTCACACTTAATTACAGCAGTTTTTTAGCTTTGGAATCAATGCGCTTTTAATGCATTTACTTTCTATTTTATTTACTATGTTTTCATTTAATTTAGCGCTTAATTAAATTATTTGTAGCAAATAAAACATAATCGAATAATCGCAATATTGATGTCAAGTATCAGGGGAAAAAATGATTCTTTTGAATGAGATTTCAATAATCTACATTGAATACGGATTCGCAATCCCGGCTAATGCACAGTTTTTTTTTAAGGACTCGTTGTAGGAAATTTGTAATACTTCAAACTGAATATGAATGTTGAACAATTTGTTTGTTTTATGGGTAGCAAATTGCTAAAGCGTAAAGTAAACATTATTTATACGTTGAATATGTTATGGGGCAAGTGTGTTTGGCATCTGTGGGGAGGGAAAGTTCCTCTTACTCCGTTCAATGTGTGTGTGCGTTGAAATAAGCTGCAGCTTTGGAGCTGCTGAATGGTTGACTGCTTTTTGGGTCCATTTCAGCAAATTAGGTTGTAGTCGCGTTTACGCTTTCGCTTCAAATAACAGAAGCGATTCATAGACAGAGACGCAGAGATCGTCATAAAATAGGAGAGAGACAGAGAGAGAGAGAGAGAAATAGACTTTTTCATACCTCGTAAGGGACAGCTAATTGCCAGTGGTCCCACCGCTCGCTTACTATCATTTTCAGAGTCCTGAATAGACCTACATGCTTAAATTCAATGCCCCACCAACCATTGCGAGCATGCCACATGTGGCACAGCGAACTGTGATGCCGGCAGCAGCAGCAGCAGCAGCAGCAGCAGCAGCATCAGCATCATTATCATTGGCAGCGACATTGCGTCATTAAACGAGATGCTCAACAACCGGAAAGCCAAATGTCCTTGCGCCTCAATGTGCCGATCGTTGACACACTCTCACACACTCTTACCCACACACAAACGATTGTTGCATGCAACACATTGCTGTGGTAACCAGCAACAAACAAATGCGAATACCTGCGAACTCAGTACTAAATATATTCACATATTTGTCACGTGTCCTGGCGATGAGCTTCTGCTGTGGCTCATCAAGCGGCCGCGGCACCCTCCATTCTCCCTTCCCCTCGCCTCCTTGGTTCCTCTGGCTATCCTGGCTCTGGCCCTGGCCCTGGCCACAGGGACTGAACTGTAAATTTATGGCATGCATTTGTTTTGCACTCTCGATTTGATTAATGTTGTGACAGCTTTACAAGTGTCGCGCCCCGAGACCTCTGTGCGGCCAAAGTTCATCGGGGGGATTCATCATTTACACAACGATTGCCTCTCGCTCTGGCATTCGCTTTCTGTCTCCTTCTTTGACTCTGACTCTGACTCTGGCTCTGACTCTCACTCTGACTCTGACTGTGGCCCCATGTTGGCCAAACAGAACAACAGTTGTCTGAATTTTATACTTACATAATATTGTATGTGGCTGTGTGTGTGCGCGCGTGTGTGTGTGTGTGTAAAAATACACTTAAACTTCTTGGCTATAAAAATGCTAAGTTCGAAAGATAAATTTACATTGTAAGTGACAAAATACTTGCATTGCAATTGAGATCAACATTTCGAGCTGTATTTGTTTATTCCAATTGTGAGCAAGGGAGTCCTAAAGGGGGAAAGAGAAAAGTATTAGGAAAAACGTTCTAAGAAGTATTTTTATTGTTTATTCTTAACTTCAAGACATTCTGCAAGATCTATATATACTTATGATTGAAATAAATTGACACAGAACTCTCCAAAAGTGAATAAATTCTCAGTATTCGTTGTATTCGATGCTCGATCAACCTTAATTGATTAACAGTTCAGCAATAATTGCTTTACAAGCTTCGAAACATTGACGCCCACAACTGGGAAACGTGATACAAGGGATAAGTTAAAAAGTTTGTGTTGTGGGTAAGAAAGAGATGGACAATTAGAAAGGCTTTCTCTCGGTGTAAAGCGTTTACTTAGCCGTCTGTCAGGACATTCGTTTGGTAGGCATAACCCTGACTTCTTGTCGCGTCCCCCTTCTCCTTTTTTTTGCTCTCTTGCCCAGAATGATTGAAGCGTTTGTATAATCCGTTTGTCATGGCCTCTGACAAAAGCTAATTGTCGCTACTGTTGGCTGTTATTTAACATGTATGTGTGTGTGTGTGTGTGTGTGTGTCTGTCCATTCGAAGGGACTCACAAATGGTTTTATTGTGACATTTCATTTTTACGCCCTGTGAATGCAGATGGTCTTGATTAATTATCGCCAAAAAACTGTCGAGCTCTGACATCTCTCGCAAAGAGTTGGCTGCCTGATTTTGTCGTCCTGCGACAGGAGACGCCAAATGTTGTGCGCAAAGTGGGTTGCTCACCACCCACACAGGCACGCGGACAGGCAGACAGGCAGGCAGACAGACAGACAGACAGACATATAAATTCAGTAAGCTATACTTGCAACTTGTGGCAGGAGCTGGAGCTGGAGCTGAAGCAGAAGCTCTCGGCGTGTCAGCGATAATCAGTTGGCAACAAAGTTTTAAGCGCGAACTCAACCGCAATTTCCGCTTCACCAAGATAAACGACGCGTAGTCAGCGACAACCGGGGATAGCCTCGATTGTAAGAGGTCATAGAGAGGGACCGAACCGAACGGGGGAGGACGAAGGGCGCCATGTACAATTGTTTACCGAACATAATTTATTCAAAATGAACATTTAAATAGGTGCCGCGTCGTGGAATATTCATTTTCATTTTCATTTTCAGTTAAACATGCAAATTGTAAGCGGCATTTGGTGCGATTGAATGCTCAGCTGCGTCGACTGTTGTTGCACATGGATTCACTTAGCCTCGATTTAGGCTCAATTATGCCACACGCATCTGTGGAGCTGTAACTAGGACACGACCCCTACTTGGGGTTACTTTAATAGTCCCCACAAAAAACTTGCCGTTAAATGAGTTGGAGTCAACGTGGAATGTACTCGTATTTAAGTAGTTACAAAGCTTCAAACTGATGACCACATAAATGGTCAATCGCAATTTAAATCTACATGTCACACACTTCCACTCACACACACACACACAGAGAGAGAGAGAAACGCACATGAAACCCAATCACAATTGCTGCCCACTCAGATTCCGGGTAAAGAAATTTCAATCGAGGCATCGCATCGCAACGATTTAATCGATGGTGCTCAATCGAGTCAAACAACAGACCAAGGGCCACTGCCCTATGGCTGCAATATATACATATATAGTATATATATATATATATATATATATAGTAGATATATAAATGCATGAGGACACGTACGAGAATGTTAACCTTTAACCGGTCGATCTGCGGTTGACACTGTCCGTCTGCATTTGGAATTTATTTATCTTGGGTTTATGCAAATGCCCGCCCGCTCCAGATTTGTCATGAGAATCTACTGCTTAGACATGATTCTATTTCCAGCTCACATGCGGTTATTTGACTGCAATCCACATGCGTATTTACACATCTACATACGCGTGTACATACGTGTCTGTACACAAGTCCAGCTCCACACTATAAAGGCATCTTTAAGTGCAATCAACTAATGCTAGTAAAATGTGACGTTCAAATTCATTAAGGGACTATCTTGACGTGGTTTCTGAGTGATTGCCAATCAACACGGGAGCTAGATTGTAGCTTCCTCTTATGCAATAATTAACAGACTTCGACAATACTATCAATGTAAGTTAAGAGAGACGAAAATTAATCTTCAACTGTTGCATGCATTTCATTTTGTTGTTCATCCAAAAGATCTATGCGTATGTGTAATCTTTATAGTGAAAATATTAACATCGCAAATTGTTCTTTTGCTCCTTAGGCCAGTGATTGCCACAGGTGGAAAATTAAAGTCGAGTTCATTATAAAAGCACGGACAAAACCGGGTCACACATATTATTCATATGTGTTACTATATGTGCTTAAAGATCTACCGATGTACTTAACCCGATAGTAAATGAAAAAACAAACACCTTTTGTTCTAGAATTGCTGAATAGTTCAGTCGCATTGTTTGGCAGCTCTATTCGCATAAAGGAGATAGACACTTGCTGTAGACTACTTATAAATATTACTTTTCACACGGCCTAAAAAGGACAACGAATGGACTTAAACAAAAAGCAGACATAAGAGCTTGTGTCCGCACTCTATTGTTGTCAATAGTTACATAAATTTGAATCAAATTAGGTCTTCAAAGCCCCCCTAACCAACCATGGCCAGCCAAAGTGACCAACAGCTAACGCATGTGTTGCGCATTCGCGTATAAGAGTTTTGGTTCTCATATTTACTCGGTGCTCGTTTATGTTGCTAACGTGCGCTCTGCTTAGCAACATGCTGCCAGCAACATGCAACGAGAGCACGACTGCAAAGCGAGGGCCAATCAAAGCAACATTTACAGCGTTAAGCGCATTTCTACAATTTGCTTACTGACAACTACTTTATATAGTTCTGATCTATATGATCATAGACAACTAATTAAATTAGAATTAACATTATTATTCAATTAACAATTATCCTCTTTAATATTCAACTCACTTTTAAACTGACCTTTTCAGCAGTTGTTGTACTTAAATTATAAGAAGTAATTAATTAAATTTAATTAGTTAGTAAAAGTAAATATTATAGAAAATAAATAATATTATTTAGTATATATTATATTATTGCCAATAGCTTAACCCACCGATCTCGAGCACTTAATAGTCAGCTGCTTTGAGGGGGTTGAATTGATTGCTTGGCCACTTTACTCTCTCTCTCTCTCTCTCTCGCTCTCTCTGTCTCTCTCAGAGAGCAAGTGTGCGAGAGAGCGAACGAAAGAGAGCCTTTACTCAGCTGGCAAGTTTGTTGCTATTGTCGTGCCTTTGATGTGTGATGCCTGCTCTGCCATGTTGAGCCAGTCAGTCTAACGGGACCAGTGGATACGTTAACATCGTCGACGCGCGGTTGCAACAATTCGTGAGCTCGTTTGATGCTCGTCGTGATGGCTGCCCGACAGCCTCCACCGTCGTAAGTGTGTTTGGTGTATGGTGGTGCTGGTGGTGCTCGGTGCTCTGCTGTTGCTTTGCTAGTGGTGGCGCTGATGTCGTTGTTGTTGTTGTTGTTATTCTTCCTTTTCATGTTGTTGTTGCTGTTATTGTTTTTGTTGTTGGCGTGACATCAGCATAACCACAGATGCTGTTGACACGTTCGAAGGCCATCGCCAATGGCTGTCGCACCGGGTAATGCCAAACAAAAAAAGAAGAAAAATGAAAATGAAAAAGAAAAAGCAAAACTCGTGGAAACTCTCGCTGTGTGTTTTATTTTGGCAAGCGACGCGTTGCGGTCGCGAATTTGAAAAGTGGAGCGCCAAAATGCCGTGAGAGACCGAGACGTTGCCCGTGCCACATTCCGTGCCGTGGAGTCGCCTCAAATCCTGCCAATAATCGCATTGCGGCAGTTGCCTCATTGCTCGCCTGTGCCGTGTTATTTGTGCAATGCGTATAAAATACGCTCTGCTCGACACAGTGGAAACGTGCTAATTATAATATGTTAATGTGTATGCCACAACGAGGCAAACAGCAACAACAGCAACAGCAAGAACACCAGCGCCACAACGCGAGTGCAACTTGTGAAATTGGCCAAAAATTGCGCGACCGCAAGCCCGGAGGCGTCCACGTAGGCTGAGGCGGCGACGGCAATGTTGCTGCCACTGACTGAGATAGCGACGGAGACGGACGTGGACGAGTCGATGAAGTGGGGGTGGCGGGGTGGTGTGGTGGTGGGTTGGAGTGGTTTGGGGGCAGAGAATGCGCTAGGGAGACGGGCTAGAAGGCAGTGCAAATATTTGGCACATACCCGACCAACGAGCACCGAGCAACGAGCACAAAAGCCGACAAAACGAAAGCAACAAAAGCAACAAAAGCAACAAAAGCAATTATGCAAATATTGCAAAAATAACGGCAACAGAGTATTTCCACTGCGTGTGTGAGAGAGTGTGTGTGCGTGTGTGCGTTAGCCAACTTCAAATTGATTAGCATAAGCGGATGCGGCATTGGTTCTGCCTCTTTTAACTTCCCACACATACATACACTTTAGCAAAGTCTATATGCAATATCAACACTCACACATATACAAACACTCTCTTTCTCTATGTGTGTGTGTATGTGTGTGTGTGTATGTGTGTGTACGTTGTGCACAATTAGCGCCAAAGTCCACAAAATCGACTAATCAAACAAAGGGACGGCAACGTCGGAAAACTCGAAATTAAATTGGGGGGATTTTTCACGCCTCTGTTGACGCCGACGGCAACGGCAACAGCGACGTCGCGTCGCTGATGCTGCTACTGCTGCTGCTGCTGCTACCGCTGCTGCTCTGCTGGGCCGCATCATTCGCAAAATACGCGCGTAATCTATTTTCATCGCTCGACTTATTTTAATCTAGACACGGCCCTCTTGGTCTACAGGCTGATGCTGGTGCTGAGACTGAGACAAGATTCGCGTAGCAGACAAAGTCAATTGGTTGACTGGGTAGCCGGGAGTCTGTCCCCCTCTCTCACTCTCTCTCTCTCTCTCTCTATCTATCTATCTATCTGTTTCTGTCTCCTCCCTCCGAGTTCATATCTCTTTACCAGTGCAGCAGGACGAGACTCGCGACTGGCATCAATTCAAGGCTTTGCATTCTCCGCTGCGAAATTAAAAGTAATTTTTAAGGATTTATCACGGATTTGCAGCATCATCGTCGGCATCCTGACTCTGCAATAATGTGATGCTTTTTTTTTGTATTTTTTATGTTTTTCGGTTTTGGATTCGGATTATAAATTGATATTAATAAGTGTAATTTACATTGCTGCCACTTACCACAGTTACTCAAGCACTGCCACTTGCAGCACGGCTCTCACTCTGTCTGTCTCCTCATCTCTCTGTCTTTATCACTGTCTCTGTCTTTGTCTCTGTCACTGTCTCTGTCACTGGCAGTGCCACCAGAGATTCAGTTGCCAGTTCTCTACCGCAGCTTCGAGTTGCGCGTGTAATTAAATTATCAGAACTTTATCGCGTAAGATGAGAAAATACTCGCCCCAAAAATGGGAAGTTTGGGGAAGCCCAAGCCGAAGCCGAAATTGCCGGGCAGCATTGGAATCTCAGCGCAGCTTTAGTTAATTACTTGCTTAGATTTTCCGGAACTTTTGGTTAATTACAACATGCCTCCTTCTTCATCTTCAACTTCTACTTCTACTTCTACTTCTACTTCTCGTTCTTCTTCCTCTTCTATCTCGACAGAGACAACTGCGATTACAATTTATATAAGTGCAGCATGCAACTGACAAATGCACTTTCACAATTAAACGGACACCGCGTATAATAAATGAGCTTTTGAGTATCCGCGAAGAGGGGATAAGGGGTGATTTGTAAGAGCTCTGGCAATTTTTCATTTCAAGCATAATCAAGATAAACTTCCGACTTCGGCAAATAACATAGAAATAAATCTGAATTACACTAGTTATTTACTTACATACATATTTTATTATTACATTTTATTTGTTGAAATGAAAAAACCACATTTATCTGATTTTTTTCGATTGTTTATTTGTGCGTTACATGTGCACTCATATTGAAATTGGCAGTCGAAAAGCTATACCCTGCAGCAAAGGATAGTATCAACCTAGAGTGAAGGGCTTTCCCAATGCAACGCTGCTCTCTTTGATCAGATCAATTTGATAAAAACACAACAAAGAGAACTGAATCATAAGAATCATCAGAGTCCGCCAGCAAATATATGCTTTATCTATAAATCAGAGTTTGAGTAGAGATTATAATGCAGTGGGTGTCTGCTCGTCGAGCACTCTCAATTCACTGATATTGTCATATTGTTTCTGAGGCTTTTGCTCTTGTTTTGTCTTGTTGTTTTTCCATTGAGGATGTACGAATGCGAATATTTACATTATTTTTAATATACGTCCAGAGCAACAAAGTCGGCACAGGATTCGGAGTCCTGTTCGAGCTTCACATCGATGTCCGGCGGGCATTTATACATTTTCCTGGTTTTTCACTTGCCTTGTACTTTTTCTCTTGTATTCACATATTCTCGTTCTCGTTCTCGTTCTGGTTTTCATTTTCGTTTTCATTTTGGCTCTTTTATTATTATTAAACCAAAAATAAATTATTCGCTTGTTTGTTCAACAGAGTGTTACTTTTTAAAGGCCTCACTCTCTGGGTTCCTGGGTCTCCTCCTGCCTTTCTCTACTCCTCTGGCTCGCTCTTCCAACCCTCCTTGTTCCTGTCTGGCACCCAAGAACGCTTTATTGGCAAAAAGGCATAGAAATATTATGTTCCCTTCGGAGACGCATCGAACACATGTTATACATTCTTTTTGTTTTCGTAAGCAGTTTCTGTGGGTCCTTCCAGGTCCCTGTTCTGGTCGAGGAGCTGCTCCACACTCCCCTGCGCCTTACAATCACAATCAGACCCTGCCGTCGCGACGGTTTGTTTGCTTGTTTGCACATTCTTAACTGGCAATCAGGACCCAACCCTACCATACCCCAAATTCTCGTCTCCACTCCCTCCCCCAAATTGTAGACCTACAAGCGTGTAGGCGCGTGTATGGACGTGCCTCTGTGCGTGTGTGTGTGTGTGTGTGTGTGCGTGTGTGTGTCTGATTGTTGAAGAACTTTTGTCATTTTGCTAATTTACCATTATTTACTTGTTGTTTGCGCAGCATTAGCCCGGAGTTTATGCTCGACAAATTTGCACACAATATGCAATGACAATCCTAAGTTGGCCAGATTGGTTCACGATTCATCTGTGTTTCTTTGCCAATAACAATAATTACAATAATTCATATTTTATTCATACTAATAAGCAAAAACTTACATCATTTCTAGGTGGTTTTACATCTGAAAAAGCTCGTGCCGCAGCGATTTGACCGATTTACAGCAGGATAGCGATTGAAAGCAAAAAAAAACTATTGATGTGGCAATAAAAAAGACATTATTAGCTTTCAGTGGCATTTAGGCCAACTTCGAACTTGGCATTTGCCAAACGAAATTGCCTGACTTGTAGAATATTTGCAGTTCACCCACAATTTGAGAGCTCTAATTAAATAGAATCAATTGCAGTTGACTTCTGTTCGTGATGTCGATTTAGATGCGCTAATCAGCTAACTATCGCTCTCTTTCTCTGTGTGTCTCTCTCTCTCTATCGCACTATCTCTTTCTCGCGGGTTGTCGCGCTGTCTGTCTCACTCTTTCTCTAATATTTTATTAACGCCTTGTGCTGCGGCTTGTCTATGGCGCATCAGTGTCGGTTTCACTTTGTTTGTGTTTGTGTTTTTACTCTGCATATGCGTGCTTAAGTGTGTGTGTGTGTGTGTGTGTGCTTGAGTCTGTTGAGACGAGTTAACTAGGTCAGGGGATTAACTTTGTTAATAATAAAACACGCAAAATTGCCACTGCAGCTGCTGTGAACCAATTCCTTTACTCAAAGTAGCAGCTGGCTTTAAAATTTTCGTTAAGCTTCGCGCACCACTAAAAAGAAGGTGGACTGCATTGGGGACAGAGTGATGAAGCGTGGAGGGGTGAGGGTTATATACAGAGGGGAGCCATTGGCATGTCGGGGGCGTTGGTATGTTATGTTGTGGGTGAGGGGAATATTTGCGGGGTCGCTCTGATTTCGTTTCGCAACGCAGAGTTTTGCGACTCCGACTCCGACTCCGACTCCGAAACCAACTGCGAGCTTGACTTCGACTCCAACGTTGCTGGAAAGGAATCTTCTGAATTATTTATGACAATTAAGTTGTAATTTCATTTTATTGCCTTCAACAGAGCCAACATTTCACCGTCAGCGTATGCTTGCCCTTTCCTCTCGGCTTCGCCATTGCCATCCACCATCCACCCACCACATCCTGCGTTCGCATCGAGTGCCACCTTCATCCCATCCTTGTCCTCATGCTCATGCTTCGTCCTCGTCCCCTTTCTCTCTGTCGTTGCCGCTTCGTATCCGCCGTAAGCGCAGTTCGGCGCTTCTCAACTTCGACTCCACGTTGAATTCTTTGTACTTTCGTCATTTCACGCCACGCAGTTGCGCAGCTTCAGCTTCATGCTTCAGCTTCAGCATGACCATCGTCCCCAGTACCATCCAGAGCATCCAGACCATACAGACCATACAGTACCATCCATACCATCACCATCACCGTCACCGTCACCATCGCCATCCTTTGGCCATTTTACTTTCGCCAAATGCCGTCGTAAAGCGCAAAATGTATGTTTTTGCCCTTGATACCACGAATACCACTTTTTGTTAAGTTTTACTCGTCTGTTTCTCTTATTTTTCTTTATTTATTTTTTATTTTTCTGATTTTTTTTGTATTTTTTTGTATTCTTATTTTCTCGTGGCATACGCACTTTATTACTTATATATTCTCATATAATATGTTAGGTGTTCCAAGAGCTCTCTACACTTAACAAAATAACGAGGCACCTGTTCCAATCTTGCGCTTTGGACGGTTTAACTTTTCCGCTTGAAAAGTTTTGCTTTTCGCTTTTAAGAATTGTTTTTATCTGTATATTTGTATAAGTATTTACAAAGAGGAAAAGCAATTTAGAAGTGAGGGCTAAACTGGGAGATACCCTGTATATTTTAGAAGTATTGAATTGCCTCTGTTTTATTATTCAAGTGTTGCAAAGTTGTCAGACTATGAAAAGAATTACAAATATAAAATTAAATTTATATTCCAATTTCAAATCTTTAGTCCTTGTAAACTCTGACAAACATAGTCAAATTGACTCCACTGTATATCTATTTGTTTTTTTTTTTTTTTTTTTGCTTATTTTGTACGCTTACAGGGTATTTCAAATGTTGAAAGGAAATTTGAAAGCTGTCATAAACTCACCTATAGATCACATTGTGGTGAACTTTTATTAAATCGAATCAGATTTAAAGCTCAGCCACGCGCTGTGATTAAAGGTGGGTCTCAGCTTGAATAGAATACCTGGAAAATTGAAAAAATTGTAGAAAGTGAAAAGAACTGAAAAGGAGTGGAAAGGGAGGTGGAGAAATGAGAGCAATTGTGGCCAGCATGACTTTGCTGTGGGCTAACTAAGCTCGTATCCTCATCAAACATGGGCCAGGCCATGGCCCGGCCTACTAGAAGACCACATTTAATATTCCGGCTGTGCACGGAGCACAGATGCTCCGAGATTTGCACGAACCCAGATCAATTATTTAGTGAATGAAGACGCCTTGGTCCTGTCACGTGGCGGCTTGTGATTTTCGTGAGGCGTTAACGATAGATGGGGGAGATGGATGGGAAAGGAGTGTGGAGCATGTAGCAAACATTATTTAATAACACATTCTAGTTACAGTTGCCAATGAAAGTTGTACGAGACTCGCTAACCAAATTACTCAGTGTCTTAACTTTGACCAGTCGCATAACCATTGCCAATTCTACAAGAGGAGTATGATAACTTTATGGCAGTGCATGTAACATGCAGAAGAGAGCATCTCTTATATATATATATATAAGCCACGGCATCTCATCTGTCGTTCTCGCTCCTCTGTGGCTTTCCTTCTGGTTATTGGGGTACATCGGAGCATTGGTGCTGCTCTCTGTTCTCTGCTCACTGCTCTCTGCTCTCTGCTCTGTGGCCGCGTAGAGGTGCTTTCGGGCCATTTTAATAGGCCCACAGCTGCGTCCCATGTTGCAGCTGGTGACTTATTTTTCTTCTTCTTAAGTCGCAAGACGGGAAGCCATTGCACTGTCAAAAGTTTTTGACACGTACAACGACTAAACTTTTCAGCGGTGGGCACAACATAAATAAACACGCCCTCGTCTACATCCACGCCCCCATCCGGAAGTGGAAGCAGCAGTAGTACGTAGGGGAAATGGCAAGCGGAATCTGGGAATTGGCACTGGGACCAAAACGTGACCAGCGGCCAAGCAGCGGCTTGCTCACATGGCTCCTGCTGTTTGTCCGATTTGTCCTTTGACGCTGCTGCTGCTGCTGCTCGTAAATTTTTCAACAAGTTTTTATTATGGTTGCGTGTCCTTGGCAGAAGGGGAGAAAAAATACAAAACAAAACACCAACCTACCCGACACAAACAAGCATAAACAAACACACTCACACACACACACACACACACACATGCACACATGCATAACACACACGTCTGTTATCGGGATTGCGTCGGAGGCTTTTTTATGTTATTTATTTAATAAAATTTAGGAATACGGCTGCACATAATTTATGGGGCTGAAATTTGCGCATTAATCCTGCGAAATGTTGCCAAATTATTGAGCTAATAAATATTTACCTTGCTCACAGCCCCCTCTCTACCCAAGCGTAAGACCAGCAGAGCATACGAGAAGCAAACTTTCCAATCCGTGTTGGAAGAGCTGACACTAAGCCATAATTTTGATTTAGCCCTCTGAAAAGCTGCTTGAGATTCCTTAAACGTGCATTTATCTTCACCGCACACACTGATGTCGACAACTGGACGAGAGGACGAGGCAGGAAGCGGGAGGCAGGAGGCAGGCAAGGGTTTATCAGGACCAAAAACTGAAGGAATTACAATATTCACAATCCTCTGGCAAGGACAGGCAACCTGGCAATAAGGCTATCAATCATAGAATGTGAATGTGAATGTGAATGTGAATACTAGTACGAGTATGAGTATGAGTATGAGTATGAGTATGAATTTTGTATTTGGGATTTAGGGCCAATTTGACCTGGGCAAGAGAGATTTATGTGTGCATGGTGCAAGAAATATACATTTTCAATTCACAACTGATGAATCTATTGAATCGCATAGGTAAATCGGCTTAAATCAGTTACCAAAAACATATTCCAATTCCATTTTGGCAATTGTATTTTGAAATAATATCTAGCTGAGAATTGGCCAACAAGAGAGATGAGTTCAGTCAGTTAGTGCGTTAGTAAGTGTATCCGGCAATGAAGTCTAATTTAAATTTACATTTTCGACGGTTCAAACAATTTGCTAAATTATTCAGCTGGGGACCATAAACCGTATTTTCAACTGGTTGCGGCCCAAAACCACTGATGAATGTCGACGCGGGTGACCAACTGACTAACTGTCCTTCTGTCTATCTATCTGTCTGACCGTATATCTGTCTGTCTATATATCTGTCCATCTGTCCATTTGGCCATCTGTCTCTGTTTCGGCCTGCATACTTTCCGTGTTTTGCGGTGAGTGGACACAGTTTGAACACGGGCTTTCAATGTGTTGAAAATGCAATTGATTTCATTGGATGCCGTGCTGGGTGAATTCGCATCGTCAGAGCATTGATTGAAAATAAAAAGCAAATAGCAGGCATTTTGATATTTCCAGTGAATTTCTGTGGCCGTGGATGAGTTCGCTGACCGACAAATTTCAATATGATTTCAATTTTCCACTAAATTGAACTGAGCACAAAAGATGAGAAAATTACGAGCGCAGCTTTACGCTTAAATAAATTCGAATAACTTATAAATAACTGAACTGTACGCAAACCAAAACTGTTAATACTCCTGTCTTGGCCACATCTAAACCAGGCGACCCCCTCATCGAATACTGCTTGCAGCTTGCGGCATCTGCAGCGGCTGCGGTCCCGGATGCTCCGAGCCAACGAGAAACCCCAAAATATTCGTGTATATTAATTTTGATGCAAAAAACGAGCTGAAAAGCAGAAAAGAAAAACACATCGAAAAGCCATAAAGCAAAGTTCGACTGAAAGTTCATCATCGTGAGTGGTAAATGCAGCAACCACTACAAAAACCTTCAACAAACTGTAGCACCAACGACGGTACGTCAGAGATCGACCATTAGACATCCGACAGACTCCGATTTAGATACAGATACAAAGCCAAAGCTTAAGAAATGCGTTAACGTTGACGTCGCAGTCGTAGTCGCAGTCGCTGTCGCTGTCGACGCTGACGGCGCTGACGTCGGCATCGCTGCCTTTATAGCTGCAGCCCTAGAAAACATAATGGTGTCACTAGTGGAACCACCGGCGGCAGAGGGTCTCGAGCGTTTATACTGGAGTGTTGTAGGGGGTTGGCGTGATGGTGTGGGAGGGGTAAGCACTTTCCGCTCAGTTTGCAAAATATGAAGTTTGCTTTTGAAAGTTTGCGGTTTTTTGGGTTTCCTTGCAGGCAAACAATAAGAAAACGCCGAGAAAATACATTAAGCCAAACATAAAGAAGCATTTTTCAGCCCCAACCAGGGTAGCTAAACGTATGCAGGTTTCTCTCTCTGTGTGTATGTGTGTGTGTGTGTGTGTGTGTGTCTGTATGTGTGTGTTCTTCAAGCTGACGTACTTACTCATAGCTCTTAGGATAACAAGGGATTTGTTTGGTCTCTGCACGCTTAATACTCAACCCGATCTCAAACTTGCTTTCCCCTTTAGTTTCCCTAAGTTTCGTTTTGGTTTAGCTTTCATCAGTTTTGTGCTCAGCCGTCACTCCAGCGGGTCAGCATCCACATCCACATCCTCAAACACATCCATATCCGCATCTACATCCCGACTCCTCGGTCAGCCGTCCGCAAGTGTCAGTTAATGAATGTTTTGTCATACTTCTCGCATCTTTCACAGACCCAAGGCAGCTCGAAAACAGTTTACAATTTGTGGATGCCTCACGCACACACCCACACACACACACAGGCACATACGCACACAAATATGGATTCGGTTTGTGAGTGTGCGTCTTGTGAATTTGGGCGTTTGAGTGCTTTGAGTGGTTGGGTGTTTTGGGTGTTTTGGGTGTGTGAATGGACCCATTACTCATCTCGAACGGGTTTCTTTTGCTGCTGATGTTGCTGCTGGCTTGCCACACATCAATGTTAGAATTTCATGGATAAATGAACACAATTGTTACCTTTTGTATACTTTTAATCTAGTCTGAGATTGCCCCCAGCTCAAAAGCTGATCATCATCACTGCATGTGAGAGTCCCTGGATGGGAATCCGAGCAGGAACAATTTTATAAAGTCCTATCGAAAATTGCCAGCTGACCAAATAGAAATTCTTTCATCCTGCATAAATTCATGTTTTTTCTTTTAGTTTTTTGTTTTACGCACACAAAACTACATTTTTGAAATATCATAAAGCCTTACAAAGTAACTACAAAATAAGCAAACTATAAATTGTAGTAACCGAATAGACTTTAAACAAAAAATCATACAAAATCATGTTTATTTAAATCGAATTTAAAAACTACATTTAGTCAACAATTTAATCTTTCATTTCTCATTTCTCATTTCTCGTTTCACATTTTCATTTCTCATTTCAATTAACACTCTATGGCTTTAATCTACTTTTGGGCAACTATTTGGCTAATTTTGTGGAAAATCATTATAATTGATTGAATCAATTGGAATTTTATCAATTAAAACTTCTTTTATCATCTGTCCATGAATTTCGCATTTCAAACAAATCGAAATCGTGCTCACTCAAATCGCAAATAAATTAGAAACACAAAAATTTAATCTGAATTATAAGATTTGGTGACAAAATAATCTGGAGGGTAAGTTTGCAACAGAGGAAAGAGACAGAAGGAGTGGGAGAGGGAGAGCGAGAGGGAGAGGGAGACGGAGGGGGAACTGAAAACAATTAGCTGATAATCCAGCTCGGGTTCTCTATGCTCGATTATAAAAAGGGAAAATGTTTTCAAATGGTTAACCGAACTAATTAAATGTGATTTCAGTGGCGCATTTGTTTTAATTTTAAATTAATTTGGAATTCAATAAATAACCCCAAACCCAATTAGGACACGCGCCGCGAAATTGCGAAAAATAAATAATTCAATAATTTGTATCATCATTAAACAAATAAAATAACAAAAAGAAACAACCAAAAACAATGTTCAAAGCCAACGATGGTCCCTTTTTATCATCATTGAATAATCGAGTAATCAGTAGCGACGAGTACTGAAATCGTGTTTTTTTCTATCGTTTCCGTATAAATTAATAAAAGCAGACCGCAAAAATAATAAATACAAAAAAAAAAACAAGAACAAAAACAAAACGCAAAAAGTGAGTGTGAAATATAATTAATTGTTTTACGGGCAGAGCAAAAAAATGGCCATATAATCAAACAAAGCAGCAACAAATGGAGCGCATAACAAAGAAACAGTGCAACAAAATAAGTGAAACAATAAAATAAATGAAATAAATATAAGAATAATAAAAAATGGCATAAAACATAATATTGCTGCTGTATTCATTTCATTTCATATATGCATGTATTTCCTATGCTCTGCACCAGATGAAAGGATACGAGACCATGAATAGGAATAAAATTATGAATATGAATACGAATACGAGAGCGAATAACAATATAAATGCCAGTATGAACATGAGCATGCATGCGAGTATATTGACCTATCGTAAGAGCCATCACAATCGACGCCATTGATGATGATAACAATAAATAGGAGAGTATGAAAATTCTAAAAGATGCAAATTGCCAAATCTGAGGGCGAACAATAAAAGCGACCATAAAGAACATCAAATCAAGAGCAGACGCTAACCAACGATAATATTGGCCAACACACACACAGTCGACGACAGCAGCAGAAGCAACAACAACAACAAAAAGAGCAGCAACAGCAATAACAAGAAGGACAACAAGCACTCTGGCCGGTGGCAATGGCCGAGTCGCAGCCCAATCCCGCACAGCATCTGCAATGGCAGCATCGGCGGCAACACACACCCGAAGCCCAACTCCAACTCCAACGACAACGGCAACGACAACCCCAACCCCAACCCGGTCTGCTACCCCTACCATGGATTCAATCCCATCCCCTGCCTAGCAAATGCCGGCACGTGCACTACGAGAGCTCCTGGACCATTGGCTGGAGGAGATTCGCCTGGCTGTTAGCTGTTGTATGCCTGCTGACGCGACCCGTCATGCCGGAAGTTATTTATCGAGTTGATCCTTTGGGTAAATGCTTTTGTTTTATTTTTCCTTTTTTCACATTTCAGATACTCATACAACGTACAACATATAACGTACAAGAGGCAGAACCACAGCTCTCTCTCTCCAGCTCCAGCTCCAGCTCCAGTTTCATGTAGAATTTCGCGTTTGTTTTGCGTTTTATCTGCAGAAATAAGCATCCCCTGGTACAACTACTATTCCTGGCCAGGGCCAGAGACAGGAGCAGTGAGTGGGCAGAGATGGTTTATATAGTGGTGGGGAGGCGTCTCCTCAACTGCTTTTTAGCTAATGCAGGCGCCAACCTCCAACCCAACAAGGCGTAAGAACTCAACGGCGCGTTGTCCTCATTCAAATATATATAAATATATATATTATGTATAAATCATAATTAAGTACAAATACACACTGCTCTGTATTGATGTGGTGTGGTGTGTGTGTGTGTGTCTGTGTGTTTGTTGACGCTGTCCAGTTTCAGCTGAGAGCAACGAAAGTTTCACAAATGATCTGTAAGCGAGAGCAACCAAATATTTATGTTCGTCATTAATGATTAATAGGGTAGCTAAAGCAAACAATCATAAATTAAAGCACATTAATTAACTGCCCGTCGCAGTAGATACTCGTACTCGAACAGCCAACAGAGTCGCCACTGATGCTGATGCTGATGCTGATGCTGCTCTCCACTGTCCTTCTTGGCCATGGCCCAAATACAAATCATTCTTGCCTTGATTTTGAAACATTTCTTATATATAAAAGAATTTGTAGTCGAAGGGTCACGGCATGCTCGTTGAGATGAAATGGATTCCGCTGCGTAACTTGGCTCATTCCTTCTCCATCTTGGCCATCTCTGTCAGCAGCTACCAATATTCTCAGCGCTTATCGATTAAAGCCATCGCGCTAAACGAAATTAATTGCCTCGCAGAAAAAAATATATTTCTGATAAGTGCACAGAATTTTAAACTATGCGATACTCTTATACAGTTGTTGAAGTAGAGTATAAGAGAGCCAGAGGGACAGATAGTGTGAGAAAGAGTACACGTGCTTCCTGCTTGAAAGGGGCATCAACAATTCCGTCAGTTTAATGATAATTAAATAATATTTTGGCAAACTTTCGTTTCAAGTGCTTTACGGGTCTGCTCTGGGTCATTAATTTCAAGGCCGCGTTTGTAGATGAGCTTGTTTTCTGTCACAACTTTGGCTCTAAGCTCACAATTTATCCTGTTGTCGCTAACGCTTCCGCTTGAAAAGTCCTTGAGTATGGGGAAGCCCTCTCGTTACGTGGGAAGTGAAACCCCATAAATATTCAATTGCTTGGTGTGTTTACTCTTCTTTATTAATTCAGCTAAATAGATAAATAACACGCACGCTAGTTGGAACACAACAATTCGCTGGTAGTACATATGGCAATGCCACGCCCACCTCATATAAAAGGGGGAATGAGAGTGGGAATGGGCATGGGGAATCTTCTTACTGTCAGTGGGTAGTTAAAATGCGACTAGCTTCGCCTACTTCTTCTAGTGGCGCCTTGGGTCGCGTTGATAACAGAACGGAAAGTTTCATGGCCTATACGCCTGTTTCACATTTCCCCGAGTCGTCGGTTCACATTAAGATGTGCTTTAATCTCCCATCTTCTGGCGTTGCCTTTGCTTTTGCCATTGCCATTGCCTTTGCCTTTGCCTGGGGAACTGGTGGCACAAGTGGAGGTAGAGCACTCGTTCAGCTTGTGCCTTGTGCCTTTGTCATATACGGTGCCTTTTAGTGTCTTGCATGAGCTGTAAAATTTAACTGGAGGCGACAGGATGCTGAGCACACGAGGAGCTCGGCCTCCTCGCACACGAGTGATTCGGCAGCCTCTCACAATGGCCTGTGCTGAGATGGCGCTGAGTTCACCTCAGAGCCGAGTTCAACTCTCTAGCCACATTCTTGCAACAACAGAAGCCGCATGGTCGTTAATATTCTTGTTTTTCTATTTCATGCGCATACCCTGGACAAGAAGTGTGAGTTCGGGTGTTTCAACTCGCTGCAAACGAGCGCAGTAGAAATGCTGCAGAATGCTTGTGACTACTGGGTATGCTTTAGTCGTGTTCTCTTTCTATGTCGTGCACATACCCTGGTCAACAAACGGGAGATGAGTTCTGATAATTCGTTGCACAGGTAGAACTTTTTAATCGTCCAGCGCCAATACAGGGTATGCCGTAGTCGACTTTTACTCCTTATCTGCTCGAGCCATGCTCAACGTATAATAACACTTGCGTTTACCTTGCCGCCAGGCAGGAGGCGTGGGAGGGGCGAGTAAAGTCGCCGTTCGCTCAACTAAACAGCCAGGTAAATGCTTGCCAAAATTATGAAAAGTGAAAGAGTTATTATCATTTTATGTCGCATAAATTTGCATGCTCCGTCCGCGTGGAGTGTCTGCCTGCCAGGTGGGCTGAGCCTAAAGACAACGGCTCCTACTCCCTCAGCTCCTTCAGCTCGTTCAGCTCTTTCAGCTCCGTCAGCTCCTCCAACGCGGTCATAAAACGTCGTCCCGTCGTCCAGGATGCGCATGGCGTCTGATTTATGAAAATATGAATGTGGCACACATGTAATGCGTACTTTGTACCTTGTTACCGCTGTCTGGGAGCTGTTACCGTTCTTGTTGCCCTTGTTGTTGCTCCTGTTGATGATGTTGTCGTTGTTGTTGGTATTGTTGTTGTTGATGTTGTTGTTGTTGTTGTTGTTGGCACAGGCATACCTCTCTAATGGCCATAACCAGCGTGCAATTACAATTATTAAGATTCCCCCTCAGGTTGGCAACTCAATCAAGCCAGCCATAAGGTGCCAACCCCGCTGAACCGGTTCTCGAGTCGAATCTGTGTTCTTATTCTCAGCGGAAGTGGGGTAAAAACAACAATTCATAGCTTCCCTTTAAATTTAAACCATCGCAGCAAACTTTCTCAGACATTTTAAAGTCCTTCTGCCTTGATTATGATACAGTTACATTGTAATCGTCGTGTTTTTCTCTTTCAAAACCTATTAGGAAAAAGTGACAGGCTTAATTCCACACGTATTAGGCACGTCTGTGGAAGTTTTGTGTGTTGTTTGTTGTTTTAGATATTGTCATTTTCACGCCGTGAAATGGTTTTCAATAATAGAAATATTACACTATCACACACGTGTGCATGTCTGTATGTGTGTGTGTGAGTGTGTGTGTACACACGTAATCCCTACATATACAAACCCATTGCCCCAGTCGCGTTTTATAGCACACATTTTCATACCATCCCAACTACCACCCGCTGCCCCCTTTGGCAGTCATTGTAAGGCATTTGTTTTGTAGTGTAAACACTCAGTCATGCATACACACATCCACACACACTCGCACACACACACATACAGAGAGACTCGCACACACGTAAACAATTTGGGTAATGAAGTCAGTGGCTCAGAGGACGCCCCCCCACCATCAGCATTGTCGCCTCTAAAGTGGATAAGAGAAATGTACAATAAACAGAAACAAATGGCAGACAATTTTTTGTTGTTTTTTTTTCTTTCGTGCTGTTGTTGTTGCTGATTCTCTCGCTGAAATGGTAGAAAAAAACGTTGGGAAATAATTTCACATGAAATTGAATGTCTGAGTTTGCTTAGGTGTCAAGTGTCAGTTAAGTTGAAGACTGAACGATTGCATAATGGAAATTCAATTTACTTTACTTATACTTCTACTTCTTCGGTTCTACACGTTCCATATGTCTATAGGTTTTCTTTCGTTTTCCCAAAAGCGCCAGTCCAATTTCACCTGCCACACACTTCACTTCTTTTCACTTCACTTCACTTCACTTCACTTTACTTCTCTTCACTTCACTTCACTTCACTTGAAGCAGCAACAACGGGAACACATCAATGCCATTTAGCTTTAATAATGCTTAAATACAATTAATATCTATTTTCGAGCCACTCAGCCATTGTCGAGATGATAATGATAATGAAAATGAAAATGCGAAAATGAAAATAATAATGAAAGAATAAAATCAATTTACGTTTACGAATTCGCTTTTCAATTTGCAAAAATACAATTTAAGGCTTCTCAAGCATTTGCTGAGAACGATTTTAAAACTGGCAAATAGTTTAAGCCATTCTATTGTTATGCAGTAAGCTTAAGCTGGCTTTTCCTGAATGACGAGAGATTACAAGAAAATGTCTCCTAGTTGTTTTTCATTTGTCATATATGTAAGTATTGCAATTTCGTTAGATAGAATCAAATATTCAGCTTTGATTGCCAATGCGAGTGTGTGTGCATACAGTTTGTTAGACTGAAGAGACTTTCGATTCTCGATTCTCGACTCTCTACTCTCCACTCTCGACTCTCGACATTCGACTGTAGCCTGTAGTCTGTTTACTTTGCCTGTGCGTTTATTTGGCGATTTATCGACTTTTACTTTGTTCCCCTCATATATGTATTAATGCATTCCGATTTTCGGCGTTTGTTTGTCTGCTTTCAGCTCTGTTGGCGGCCACCTTGCGGACGTACCAACGTGCCGGATGCGATTCAGAGCAGCTGTCACTCAGCTGTCCACGTGGAACTAGCATTTCCATAGAGCTTGCTCAGTATGGACGAGCGGGAGGTAAGTTTCCTTTGTCACGTACGTTGGGAGCCAAGCGTTATCTGTAGAGATGTGCAACTGAAGGTGGAGGAGAAAGTGGAGAATGGACAATGGACAGGGGACAGTGGGCAGTGGACAGAGGACATAGGACCGTGAACTGTGGACTATGGACGATGGTTGTCGAGCTTTGAGTGGACTGAACAACGAATGGTCGGGGCTCTTGGGTTGAAGCGAATGCCAATATCGCAATTGATTGATTGTTGCCTAAAGTTTGTCCGTTACACGCGTCAATTGTACGCATTGTATTTTACTTATTTGTGTGCACGTGCACATGTTCTTGCTCCCTCTTCCTCTTACTCCACCGTTCTCTCTCTCACTATCTTTTGGGATCTGTGTACTCGTCCACCCACCGGACACACACACACGGCACACACAAATGAGATGCGAACTCTGTGCCCCACATACGCCCATATCAAGTATACGTATGCTCCGCTTGTTGGCAATATTTGAAAATGGTCAGTTCTGAATTGTGTATCTACTTGGGGCGCACTCTTCGTTCTACTTGAAACTACTTCACCCTTCACTCTCCACTGCCACCTCACCAGCGCTTGGTCGACTCTTCAGCCAGCTGAAGCACTCCGAAAATGACAACGACACGTTCACAAAAAATTGCCCTCTTTCGCCCACTTGAACAGATTTATCCGACCACAGCTTGTGTCCGCCCGTCTCGCAGGAGGACCTCACCACGACCGGAAGTGCCGGCGATGCTGTCATCCACAGCGGCACTGAAATCGAAGTCAAACCGCCGGAAACGTGTACCGTAAGCGGATTACAGGTAAGCTGAATCAGTATAATTGCAATTCCATCATCGTCGCACTCATCATCGACGGCCAAGGCAGGCAAGGCAAGGCAAGCCAGAGCTTAACCGTGTTCAACACTCGCACATACATTCATAAGTACACATATGAGCTTATGTATATCTGTAGGTATATCCTTTCCCAAGCTGCAGCGAGACATGAGCTGCTTCTCCCCGCCTCATATGGTAGACGGCAGACGGCAGACGGCAGACCGCATTTCGGCTTACCTTTCCTTCTAAATGTGTTTTTCCCATTTTCCGCACGATTCCACAGCGTGCATTCAAAGACATTCTCAAATACATATAAACGCGATAAAATAGCTCCCACTTGGTCAGTACAAATACACACACACACACACACACACACACACACACCCACACATGTGAGTGAAAAAAAAGTAGAAAGTAAATCAGTGAAGTAGAACGATGCCATAAAAACAGCAATAATTCATAATGAAAATCGATTCGATTCACTTTGGCCCAAGCTGAAGGCATAAATCATGGAACATTTTTAGAGACTTTCGCAGCCCATCTCAGCCCAGCCCAGCCGAAGCTTAAACCCAACCATAACACCATTTAGAAGTACGTATTTATGTGTAAATCTTTTGATCTAAATCTCTATGCCATCATCACTTGAAAATATGTGATTTTTCACAATAAATCAATATTGCAAGTCGAATTGTAGCTGCCACTAAATAGTTGACCTGCCGAACTCATCTACATTGCAAATTTCATTCATTCAATTCGAACGGAAGAAACACATCAAATATTCCATAGAGTTTTGTTCACAAAAATTAAATTCAGTTTGAGAAATTTGTACATCGTACTCTCATGCATATAGTGGGGGTAGTATGTCGCAATTTGTCACATTTATTGGGTCGTTTGGGCTCCGTTTGGCAGCTTTACTGAACCCGATGTAGTGGTTAATTTTTCATTGGACCATATCCCTCAAAAAGGAGCTGTGACGAAGGAGCGCTGATTGCGTTTCATTGAGCACATCAATTTGAAGTAAGACTATGACTTTATATCTACTACAAATATGTGATGTGCTCTAGCATACGCTAGAGTATAGGAGTAAGCGAGAAAAACCACAAGGAACAACACGTACATGGAAACGGGGAAAGGGGGAAGGGGAAAGGGACACGGGCAGGGATATGGATAGGACACACTCACGCTTCATTTCCGGCGCTTCCTTAAAGCGGAACTGAATTGCGCTCGGCCTTGTGGGCGGCTCTTGACTTATGGGCACATCGCATTAAGGCCAGCTTATGCTTATGCCAGAATCCCTGTACGGATGGAAGCCAAGACTCAACCATCCAACCACCCAACCACCCAACTACAGGTCGTAAAGGAGTGTGAGAACTGAAACGAGAGTAAACAAATTATTACGGGACAGTCCAATCGATAGACTTACAGCCATACGATGCCACCCAGTCGAAGCCACATCATCTTGGGGGCGGCCTAGAGGGCGTCGGCTAACCACAAAATCCAATTATGTGCGTTATTCATTTTTGCCTTTGAATCACAGAATCTGGTTTGCCGAGAAACTCACTAATTAATAACAAATCAAATGACTTGACAGTCGAGACAAAGAATTAGACTTGATTGAATGAGTTAGTTGAATTGCAATTAAAAGCTCTGACAATTGTTTCAATTTACTGATTGTTTAAAGTCTATCATTGTTGTACTGCTATACAGATGCCTGTAACTATTAAGCTCGTTGTTGCACACTTATCTACACCGGAGCTAATTGAATTGTAAACATAAAGTTATTCATACTCGTCGGCAATCAACTGCATTGCATAACAAAGGCAAGCAATTTTCCTTCGCTCCTCGGTAAGTGCAACTTGGAGTGCAAGTGGATGCCACATTATAAGTAAATGCCCCATCTGTGTGCCGCTTTATGCGCCTGTCGAATTGTTAAGGCATAAAAAATGCATTCATTGCTTTATCATGGCTAGGCCGACAGAGATTTACGACTCTTTCCCAGCCAACTGAGCCAACTGAGGTGGTGGCACCTCCCAGTTGCATGTATTCTTGCCGTTTGCCATTTGCCATTGCCATTGCCATCGCCATCGCCATCGCCGTTGTTCTTTTCACCGGCAGCAGCTTCAAGGATGCGCCCTGAGCGCCTACAGCCATCTGTGCCCAATATTCTATCAATAGCACCCTCATTGAAGCTGCCCACATACCCATTCAAGACTTATATATGTGTGGAGACACTATATCTTCTCTGTGTATCTCTGTTTCCTTACAGTACGCCCTGCTGCAGACCGTGGTGGACGCCTGCCAAAAGAAGAGGCACTGCAAGTTTGCTGCGAATTCCAAAACGCACACAACTGGAGATCCTTGCTCGGGCATACGAAAATTCGTGGAGATTGCCTATAAATGCCGTCCATGTAAGTATGCCAGGCCCAGGGAGCAGACCAGAGCGCAGAGACCCCTTTAGGAGGTCAGCCAACTGGGACCTTTCACTTTACACACACTCGCATGCACTTAAAAGAAATATAATCGTTGACGCTGGCGACGGGAGACAGGGGACAGAAGACAGGAAGAGGGACAACCAAAGTGCTGTCTACTGGGCGAGCAGGTCTTTGCTTTTTTGTCCTTGCCGCGTTAACCATGATATATTTTATTTGCTCTGCGGCAAAATAAATATTTGCCAGATGCAAAAGTGGCAAACATCAATTTAAGCTCTGAGCCAAACAACCAAAATTGTTTTTGACTAAAGGAAAATGAAAACATTCCTCCTTTATTGAAGACATCTGCATTCAAGCACCTGTGCACTTTCAACGATAATACTCATTGAAAACAAGTTCCCAGAGTACTTAAGGGCCATCAAATAACATCAATTGCATGTGGCTTAACACTTTTAAGTACTATATGTAAATGGTATTCATATTATATGGCTGAGCACTCGGAAATGTAGTTTTACAGTCGCCTTCACAGAGCTCATTAACAATGAGGCAGAATGAGAACGGATTTTCATATAGTCAGAGCTTATAGATTATTCAAGCTGACTTCGGATAATCAGAGCTTATAGATTATTCAAGCTGACTTGAAATACTTATAGAACTTTGATAACGATAATCAGCTCAATTGAATGCCAATTTCCCAAGCTGGTTGATTTTTCCGATATAGTTAAAGAGGTGAATACACGCAACTGACAATGGAACATGCGACTCGAGCTTAATTGTTGAACTATCAACTAAAAGAAATGATAATTATTATTAGCACAGTAAGCGTAATCATAAGAACAATAAGCGATGCAGGGTTTCCTCCCAACAGACCAGGTGAAAAGGTGTTGGCCTAATACTATTTATTCTAAAAGCTGTCAGAGACTCCCTCATATATTTGTTATGGCAAACATAAAATAAAATTAATGAGGACTCGACTAAAGAGAACATTGGGTTGATAAGAGAAGGCGCCACTGTGGATGCTGGTGGTCTATTGGGTGATGTTGAATGGCGTTGGGTGCTTGACGGTTGGGTGGGTCAGATTGTGCTGTAGATTTAATTCAGCTAGAAGCATAATGAAAAATGCAGCTGCGCTTTTGCTTTTTGCGAACATTAAAAATAGTTGAATAAACTTTTCGCTGAGTTATTTGCATAGTTTTTCCTGTGCATTTCGTTCAGAGCTGTCGCCTTTCTCGTGTCCCTGACCCCACTCATCTCAGCACTCCTCATCACTCCCCAGCTCGTCCAGAGCACATCTCGAGCCGCACCGATGGCGATTGGGCTAATGGCACTCGATTATTTACGATCCGCTAAGCAATTCGTGTTTAATCGCAATCATCCGGCAAACAGAAGCCGATAAGCGAACAGATGAAGCATCTAACCGAACTTCTCACTCCTCAAACAGGTTCACCTGCTTTAAGACTCAACTGGAACAGAGGATTTGCATTTCCCATTTTCACTTCTCTATTGGTATTGTTGCCGTACTGCTGCAGCGGATAATAGTCGTTAAACGAGTTCTTAATGCCCTCAGCAGACAGTTCAATTTTTTTCGAATGTTTTCTGATACGAGAGGGGCTGCGAAAAGAGAGGAGAGGGAGGGCAAAAGATAGTGAGAACGAGAGAGAGAGAGAGGAAGGCAAGACAGGCTTTGCTCTGCATTCTGTGTAATTCTTTGGTAATTTGCGTCAGCCTTTTAGCCATTTCCAACCGAGCCCAGCCCTTTGCAGCTTTGGCTCAAATATTTTTACGTTTTCGTTTTATTTTGTTTTTTTTTTTTGTTGCTCTTTTTTTATTTTTTGTGACAAGTGACGCAGATGTTATCTTGTTAAAAAGCACACAAACAAACCGAAGAAGTGAAACAAACAGGAGGGAGACAAAAGGAAGAGCAGCCAGCGCACCATTCAAATTAGAAAAGGGAAATGCACAGCGGGTCGGGAATTGGGAAGTGGGCCTGGGTGGTGGAAAGGGTGGGATGGGGAGGGGTAGGGGGGGATGGCACTTGGTCCGCATAGCTCTCAGTACGTACTTAGCTAGCACGTTTGTCGGGGCCAACGTTGGGGCCACAGAGCGAGGGGCAACGGTGAGGTAATATAATTAAGGAGAGCGTTTTTTTTTGGGTTTTTTTTTCTGTTGCTTTTTTCTAAATTGTCTGTTATCTTTTGCTCATTATGGACACCAGCGACAAGTAATAAAACTGCAAAGTACGAGTGGAAAACGTTGAAAAATTACGGCCTGGTTATGTGCGTGGAAGCGCAAGGAATCCCAAGCCCCAACTCCAAACCCCAACCCCAACCCCAATCTCAAGCGCAGACCTCGACGCTTGAGGCTGGCATTGCATACAAGCCACAGCTGCTGGCTGAGGTAGGGGAAAAGGGAATAAAAGAAGGGAACAAGGAGGAAGGAATACACCGTGCCAGACGGCACATTGTGGTCATAAAAATATGGCAATTTTCAACTTTTCTCACGTCTCTTCATAATAAAACGTGCACTCGCACACACAGTACGAGCAGGAGCAGGAGCAGGAGCAAGAGCAAGAGCAAAGAATCACAGCACCCAATAGAACGGCCCTGCACGTATCGTGTGGGCGTCACAGCCCAGGGCCGTGGCGAGGCGATGAGAGGCGAGAGGAGAATGGAGAATGGGGAATGGGGAATGAAGAAAGAACTGACAGTCAATGCCAGAGGCCCAAGCCCTGTAAACAGGCTATGCAAATATTTACCAAATTTATTAAAGTTCATCTCTGACCATCCCCGTTCCCAGTGCGAAGCAGAACATTCGTTTTAGTATGCATCAAATGATGTACGAGTGCGAGTATATGCTTTTATGCCTATATACATGCAAACATATAAATACATAAGCATTTACTCTCATACATACTTGTATATACTTATTTTTACAGAGGTGGCACAAACTAAAACAGAATAAGCTTGAACACCACAACTCATAATTGCTTCAACTTCGCCCTTTTACTTGGGCTCGGCAATAGAAACAGAGAGAGAGAGAGAGAGAGAGAGAGAGAGAGAGATAGAGGGAGAGAGAGAGAGAGAGAGGGAGAGAGACAGAAATATAGAGATAGAAGTGAGCTTGAAAATGAGCAAAGGAAATGAAAATCCTTACAAACTTGGCTTTCGTCTGTCTGCCGTACTTTGACAATTGCATATCCCAGTGTTGGCTGACTTCCAGCAATTTGCTTTGTAAGTTAGCTTGGCTGCAGGCTACAAATATATATATATATATTGGTAAACTACTCGAATGCGGCATATGTTTGTACTCATGTCCTTAGACATTTAGGACAGTAATTGGTAAACATATTTATCTAAATGTGTATACCCTAAGGCCCACAACGAAAGCAGAATAACTGTTTCTCTTTGCCCAGATTCATAATGAAAGATCTATCCAGATTTTCAATTACCATGGCCTTAATAATTTGCAATATATTTCCATCGGGAATGTCGGCTTGCCGTGCTCTCTTGATTGACTCAGCCATTTAATTAAGCTGGGAAGTGCACTATTTTCTCACTATATTTGCATTTAATTATAACGAGAAATCAATTTGGGCATTGCGAACAATTCGTATGAGTAATGCACACAATACAAATTGCACATTGTGTAAATAAGAGCATTTATTTATATTTCACTTTTGTAAATAGTTGAAAAATGTCAAACGACGATAAAGTTAACCAATTGTATTATTTATATTTCTGTACATATGTATGTACATTTCATTGTTATGTATTTTTTCCGCCTGTTAAGCATGACTTTGCAAATTCCAATGACCGCAATTAGGAAACATTTCGGCAGAGACATATTTGGGCGTTCAGTGAATAAATGCTTTCTGTCTTTTCAGACGAATTCCGCAGCAAGTTGGCCTGCGAAAATGACAACATGCCACTGATGTGCAACCCTTACTCCCGCATCGCCATCTACAGCGCCTCCTTTGGCCACACGGAGCGGGAGAGTGTTCAGTGCGGGGGCCAGGGAGCGCCAGCTGGCAGCGTGCTAATAAACCGAGAGGATAATGGACAGCCAAGTAAGCATAATTCTCCCCACAAGTCTCATTTCATCTCATGGCTAAACTGGCTTTACCCATATTGTAGCCTGCCTGGTGTCCTATGCCACGGAGACTGTCATGCAGATATGTCATGGACGAAGACGCTGCTCGGTGACCGCAGATGCCGGCACCTTTGGTCGCCCCTGCAAGACAGATGTGCGCATGTATCTGAAAGTTGTCTACACATGCAGTAAGTATTCAATTCTCTAACCAATTCATCTGTGATAGAAGCTGGGAAAACTATTTATTTATATGAATAAATAAGCATAATAAATAAGAAATGAACTAAGATATTTTGTATTTACATTTATTACATTCCGAATTGAACCAATTGCAGTTCCCCGCAAGGTGCTCAAGGATCGCTATGAGACGGCTGCGGAGGCGGACGAGCCGCAGCAGACTGACTTGGATCTGGACCAAGATGAACTCTATGACGAAGATCAGTTCTACAAGGAATCAGAGGCAATACCGCCAGCTCCCAAGCTGCAAGGTGCCAACGTAGGACGATCCTTTGACTTTGATCTGAGCTCCGGTGGAGAGGAATCCACAAGCACACTCCTACCACCTCTGCTGTCCCGCAATGATGGCTCACTGGAGGGTAAGTAAAGCATCTGAGTGCCTCACAATTGTTACCTTAATGCTCCGTGGGACTAGATCTTGTTTAAGTGTTGCCTATAGATTTATAATTTGATTTTGTGAGTCTGTATCACTCACTGTGACTGTGTCCCGGTCCTTTGATGGAGTCTATGTCGTCATTTCCTTCACTTACGCCAAAGTGCCTCCACTGCGCATTGTACATAAATATTTTAGGAGCATACCCATCCGTCTTCATTAGCCAGCTGGCGCTTCAAGCACATAGCTATGCTTTGCCATCGAGCTGTAACGTAACGTAACGTAACGTAAAGTAACGTAAAGTAATGTCAAATCATGTTCATTCGCGTGCGCCTTTGATGGATGGATGCATGGATGGTTGGATGGATGGATGGATATTTGGCAGGAAGGTCGTCACATACATAGCCTCAGTTTCAGTCTCAGTCTCAGTCACCGTCTCCGTCTCCATCTCAATCTCGTCCTCAGTCTCACTCCAAGAGTAGTGCTCCCATTCGTTGTCAATTTTTGCAGAGCGACTACAGTCATCTGTGCGATTGTTAGACCGCATAAAAGAGTCATTCAACCATCCATTGGAGGCTGAGGAGACGACATTGGCCAATGACCACATTATCACAACGACCGATGCTAATGATGAGTATAGGGCAACCGAATTGAAGACGGAGGGCAAAGAAATTGACTCTGTTGTCGATACTAATACAGAATCTGGTTATGAGAATGGCAACTTCTTCAAACGCCGCAAGTGTCAGATGGCTGATGATTGGGGGCCAATAGGTCTCAACTGCACCGACGAGGACATTGTCACAGAACGTGTCGAAGTGGTTGGTTTCTTGGCAAATTGGCTGAACACCTATCTATACATCCGAAGTGAGTTTCCTCTCCCCCTTTTCCGAGTTGTTCGCCACCCTGCGCTGTAATTCCCGCTGGCATGTCGTTTGGTTCGTTCAGTTAAGGCTTTCATGTGTAACTAATCGAAGTTTTTGTTCACACACACACACACACACACACACACACGCAACTACAACAACAACAGCAACAGACATGTCACAATTCCAAACACTGCAGACGATGCTAGAAAAAAGAGAAAAGAAAAAACGTAGATATCTTTCCAGTTGTGCTCCCCGTTGGGACGCGCTGTCATCAACAGAGAACACAGAGGTGGATTGGGGAGGGGTAGGGATTCCCCCTATGGCCTATGACCGACACCCAGACAAAGTTGCATGTGGTGCACGTTGCATGCAGCTCGTTGCTTACCACATGGTAAACTTTTTGATTTCGTTTTCGGTCATACACAAAGTCAACCGATTAAAACTTTAACTCAGTTGGTTCGCCTGCCACGCAAATGCAGACAACGCGCTGACGAGAATGAAAATGAAGATCAGCCAAGTGTAAAACCCATCATGGTGCTCCACGAGACTCACACTAACTCCACTCCATTCCACTTTCAGTTCGTTATTAGGAAATTAGAAGTACTTTAGATGAAACCAAAGCTAGCAACTGATTTACATTTTCTCTTTTCCTCTCTTCTTGTACTCAACTCACTCTCGCATGCAGAGCATCAGGAGCAGTTCTATCTGTATCTCATCATATCGGTAACTGCTGGCGTGCTTCTCTGTCTGACGATTGTCATCGGTCGACTCACCCTGCAGCGGAGGGGCGGACGCAAGAAGAGAACCTCCAGTGTCAGCAACGTGTCCAAGAACTTTGGTGACACTCAAATAGATGGCAATGTCGGAGGTGGAGGACCTGGTGCTGGTGCTGGTGGAAGTGGAAATGCGGGCAATTTCCAGCAGCTGGCAACAGGTGAAACACATCTGGCCGACTCCTTTGGTGATGACATCTCCGACATCGATGTCGACGTGGATCTAACAGCCCCCGTGCCACTGTCCAGCCTATCGTCAAGGAACGAGGTGAGTTTGAATCGCATTGAAATAGATAAATATAATGAAAATAAATAGATTAAAGTGCTCCTAAGACTAGATAGATATTTACTTAAACTGAATGGCGTAAACTTAACACAGCTTAGCAGCACACTTAAATGGTTAAGAACAATCGTTCTTGTAGTCTCCTTTTAGGGCTTAACTCGCCGTAATTTAGTAAATCACCTTTCAATGGCTACAATGGGTAGACTTCAGTAGTCAGTAGTCCAGTCGAGCTGGAGGCGGAGCAGTGGCTTGGTCATTACCTGTAGTCATTACGTTAGGTAAATAATCATTTCTAAATATGGAAATTCCATTGTTCTTGCCTTGTCCGTCCACTGTCTGTCTCTTACTCTCTGTGTCTTCTTCTATGTCGACAATAGACAACGAGGGCGCATCAAAAGCAAGAGGCTTGTTGTGGTTCTCTGTCTGTTTCTGTTTCTTTTGAAAGGAAATGAGAGGAAACCGGGCGCCAGTAAAGTTCCCTTGCCATTAAACCCATTTTGGCTATCACAAAGGCGGAGAGTCCTTAAATCGCCCCGTTGCCCCTCAAACAACCTGAACTACTCCACCTTCTCCACGATCCACTGGGAAAATGCTAGTAGCCTTGCTCCAAATGCTCGTTGCAACAATTTTTGTGCTTTTTGTTGTTTATTTCATGGGGGTCTGAGCATGAGGCAACAACAGGACAGCAGCAGCAACAAAAAAGTATTCCCGCCTCATTCAATGTATGTGTGTGTGTGTGTGTGTGAATGTGAAAGCACGCTGATGGTTTGCTGAAAGGTGGAAAATTAAAATTACTGCACCGTACCGACCAAACCGAGCACAGACCGTTCTGATGTCCGCTCGGACAACCGCCTGGGGTTTCATCCGAACAAAAGATGAAAATAGCAAGTACAAATGTTAAGATATTTACAACAACAGTCGGCTGGTCGATTCCTTAAATCCCCTGCAAACACCCTATACAGTTAAGTAGATAATTCGAAAGTTTGCATAAGACAAAGAGAGGAGAACCTGGCTTGGAGCTTAAAAGTAATTAAAACGATATTTCCTATATGAGTAAAGCTACAGTTGATCCGAATCTGTGCACAACACCTGAATTGCAAGGTTTAATTTATGATAAAAAAAATATGGAAAAAGCGAGCAGATTCCTGTTACCTTTTGCCGGAAATGCCATTCCCAATAACAAGGATAAATGCATGCAGGCTTAACCCTTTGCTCTACCTTTTCATGTCGCTTCCTTTATCGTCACCGTCAACCTGAACGTCAACATCGTCGTTCTTCTGCTCGTCATCTGCATGCGGCGCAAAATGGCACTGCCAACTGTGTTTGGTTTGGGTCGACGCACACACACACACACACACACACACACACACACACACACACGCATACACGCACACGGACACTTGCACACAAAAGACGTACATGACATACGCACCGACGCCCAACTGTAACTACGGTGGCTTACAGGGCGCCCAGCTGCACCACCCATCGTCAACAGCAACCAGTGTGTTGATGCAACCGCCCTCACAGGCCAACATTTATACAAGCATGGGACATCCGGCAGTGAGTGGAGCCATGACTATTGGTGAGTATTCAAATATTCATTCCATTCACTTTGGTCAAATTCAAAGATGATTCACTTCAAATTAAGCCTGCAAGCGTCCAAAATACTGATATATAAAGCTAGTCATCGCTTTTTTTTATGTATTGGACTCAAGAATCCTTAAGCATAAGGACTTGTTCAGAGTCTGGTTCGCTTTAAGCATGCAAAATATAATTGTTTCCTAATATTTTTGAAGTTTAACTTAACATTATGATTACTTTAAATATGAATTCTAACGAGTTCCCTTCATACATCATTGTACTGAACGTACTTCGTAAATCCTATATAATCTAACCTAATCTAAGTTGTTTCTACAAACAAACCAGCTTGCAGACCTGATCTCTGAGATACATACTTAGTATATTATTCTTCGCCTATCGCCTCAGGTCCTCATATGCTTGGTCCTTCCGGTTTGAGCGGCGTCTCTCCGGCGTACATAAGTGGCACTATTATGGTGCCTGGACATCAACACACACATGCTGGAACTCTGCGAAGGACGCTGATACCGACAAGCATGAGCCTAATGAGCTCACCTTCGCCTCCGCCGGCTGGAATGGGAACTGGGATGGGAATGCCACCTCATTCGCTAGCCTCAGGCAGTGGCAGTGGCGTTTACTATGATAGCACCGTACCGCGGACATTGGCACGGGGAATATCGACAGAGAGCAGCGGTCAGTATTTCTATGGATGACACTCGCTTAACCGCAAGGCTTCGCTGCCAATCGCCATTGCGGTGCGACCGCAACCGCACCTAAACTTTAACATGCTGCCGATGTCGGCTACGATGGGCTTGGCCGATTCCAGCGGCGGCAGCCGAGCAGGAACACCCACCAATGGCGGCAATAAGTCAGACATACCAGCGATCACAGTGACTGCCTCGCCAGGACCAGGTTCCCTTCTCCTGGCCAACAATGTGCATGCCCTGAAACCGCCGAACTCTGGTAGCGAATCTCTGTCTCGTCAGACGACGACAACCACGCCCACCATGTCCATGTCTGGGCGTAGCCAATGCTTCTAGGATCAGTTTCTCAATTATCTCTCCGAAACCAGCGACAGTAAATACCAGAAGAAGCTGCCCTATGATGAGGACCTCTTCTACTTGTAAATAATGTTGTAAGACTCACTCACTCCACGTTCTCAAATCTCTACTAATCGAATCAAGTTAGTAAAATTTAAAAATTTACTCTTACGCATACGTATTTCAACGGTTAATTATAGAATAGCAATTTAGAGGCTATCTCCCTTAATCGTAATCTCACATCAAATCAAATTGCCTACAAAGGAGGAATAAGCTGAGTAATTGAAGAGACGAGAGTTTGAATTGTTTTAAAGCATCTAGTAAAATCCACATATGTATTTAGAATAAATTTTAATACCAACAGTCGCAGTGCATTGGTAAATGTATCTTCTACTATATACAGTCTAAAAATATATGCGATGATATTACTCATATTTCATGAATTTCTAGTCCTAAGCAAGTGCATGAAGTTTACATAGTATACAAAATATAAAACAAATATGTCGAAATCAAGATCCATTGGAGAGCACAACTTGAGAGTTTTATTTGCCTTAACAGCCAATAATGGTAACTTATTAAGAATTACTGAACGTTTGTATATCTAAAGAGCTCGAGAGTTACGAATTAGCAGTCGAGTATTGATAGTTAAGCAATGAGTATGAATACACTCATTTTAGTCGAATATGATTAAGTAAAAGAGCGAACTACTTTATACATATATATACATATAAATATTGAAACAAAGCTGCAAACTTCAGAGGAGATGGCAACCGTTTGCAATTCTGGTTTGCAGCTTTGCATTGAATAACACCTAATTTGTTTAAATTATTTAAATGCTCCAGTAAAAGAACAAATCAAATTCATTGCGACAATTTAGTTACTTTCTAAGATTAACACGCCTGCATCTGTGAAATGGCTAAAATAAGAAGTGTATCTGATGAAACAGCAGGTTTCAAAGATTCAATGCTGTTTCCCTAGATACAAATACGAGTACACGAGTGTGTACAATAAATACATCAATTAATAAATACCTTTCACACATATAAAATGTGCAATCACCGTTAAATATACTCGTTCATAGTGAATCAAGATGAAACAAAATGAAATGAATTGAAATCATACTCCACGAATAGTTGAAAGCCTTTAGAAATTGTTAAACAAAAGCTAAGAATGAGAATGAGAATGAATGCTCATTCATACTCATACACTCATACACTCATACACTAGACGTACTTGCAAATAGCTCCTCTATTTGATTGCCCTTGCGATTGTAATTGTAATTGTAAATGTATTGGTAATTGTAATTGTAATTGTAATTGTTTCACTCAGTCCAATACTATTCCAGTTATTGTTTAATTTGTGTTTATTTGCCAACAAGTAAATACGAATTGCAAATTTTTATAAGAACGCGAGACCAGAACAAATATTGTTTAATAAATTAATTAAATGGGCTTATTCAGATTGAACCAGAAGTGAACGAAATGAAAAGCAAATTGTAAACATTCTGTTACCTTTTATTTATAATTTTTGGGATTAAATCATTGAACACACAGGGTAATAAACGAATATACGTATTATTATTGAACTAAATGCATTGTAATTGTCTCGTTATGGTGAGTTATCTATTAATTTCTAATCAGTCAGAGGATAGTACAACAAATTGATTGTCCTTTACAAACAAATCGCCATTTCCAATTGCAAATAGCAACGATTGTAACCGAGAAGAGACAATAAAAAAATTTAACGAGAAAAGAGAAGAAATAAAGAGAGCCATGGCGATGGCGGTGGACAAATTGGATAAATAGAGAACGCTAAAAGAATTTCCCGTTGGTAAACAAAAGCTAAACGATTTGGGTTTTCATGAAGGTAAGTTGCTAATGAATTTATTCATTAACATTTTAATAAAAAGATACATTTTTTATGTTTTCATTTAATTATTCAATAGTACGAAGCTACAACTTTTTTATTGAGTATTATTTATTGTCTTTAAAAGAAAAGTGATAATATAGAGTTATTCTCAATATTACATAAATTATTGTACTTTTTCTTTTACTGCTGAGTGAAATGATAAAGTGTAAAGAGCAGCAATGATTGTAGGATAACTGAGGGAGGGGAAACACTATTGTACTATAAGTGAAAAGAAAAGAAACAGATATTATCCATGCTCAGCTGTAATTGTGTTTGGGATTTTGCCTGCTTTCTTCTTTGTCTGCAATCGATTGCAAAGTCTAATGGACTGCAATTGATTACGTCTGTCAATAATGATGAAGCTGCTCGCACAAACAATATGAATAAGTGGAGCTGGCTGACTGACTGACTGACTGACTCACTGACTGACTGAGTAACTGGCTGACAGACTCGGTGGCTCTCTCTTTCGTTTATTGGTTCGTCCGTTATGAAAACGTATGTATATTCTGCAGTCCAATTTTTTTAGACTCTGAACTAAAAGTTCACAGTCTATTAGGTTTGACGAAAGCGAAATGTGCGTAACAGGCAGAAGGAGGCGTGGCAGACCCTATAAAGTATATATATTCTTGATCAGCGTCTACAGCCGAGACGATATAGCCATGTCCGTCTGTCCGACTGTTCGTCTGTCCGTCTGTCCGTCTGTATGAACACCTAGATCTCAGAGACTATAAGAGCTAGAGTAACCAAATTTGGTGACAACACGTGTATTGTTTGCAGGCAGATCAAGTTTGTTTTAGATTTTTTCCACGCCCCCTTCCGCCCCCGCAAATCGAAAAAAACGTATTACTGAAGCTACCGACTTTAGATTTAATTCAGATTTGGCACATATGGAGGATGTCCTATTTCGGACGTTTTCTGAAAATTTAAGCACGATCGGTTCATAAACATAGAAGATATTAAGGAATGAATGATCAGCAGGTTCATGGCACCTCTGCGGCCAAAATTGCTTTAGTTAGAACAACAACAACAAGAAACGCCGCAAAGGCGCGAGTTCGAATCCCACTGCTGACAATTCCAAAATACATTTTTTAATAACTATAAATTAATTACTTTTATTTTATATATACATATAATATTAATTTTGCCATATTTGTCAGAAAATGTTGAGAATTCAAGAGAAAGCAATAACCAAATTTCTTTAGAAATTCGTATATATATATATATATATATGACAAATGCAAAAACTCGTGCTGTAGTTCAGAGTCTCCCACAGTCGTAACCCGACTGTAGCTTCCTGACTTGTTTTTTTTTTTTTTGTTGGTAACGGCAAGATGAAGGCTAAGTGTGTTGGCCACCCAATCCACCCATTGGCAATGAGTTGTTAATGGCACTGCGGCACTGTGGCTGTGGCTGGCCCAAGTGGGCACCTCTCGTTAGCAAAGTATATTGAAGGAAAACTTCTCCATTTGCACCACCGGCAGCCACCACCAGCACCGCGAGCAACAACAGCAACATCAGAGGGCTAATTATGATAAGTGGTTGCAAGTAGTTGTCATTGACAGCGCCAGCAACTTAGACTAAAGGACTAAGACTATGGAACACCGTTGCCAGCGGTGACCAACCAACCAACGAGGCAATCTTCAGCACGATGGAAAACCAGGAGTCCAAATAGTAAGAACTCATCACGAGCGAGAGAGAAGAGAGAGACTTGGGATTCGACAACAAAAACAAAACTTTTTCAATTAAAAACGTTAAATAGCCACAAGCACTTTGCAATAAATTCCTTCTGCAAATGAGAAGTGAACAATATTACACTTAATGAAACGTCATGCCATGCCACAAACAAGACCAGCAACACGAACAGGACACAGCAGTAAGATAATAAGGCAAATATTTAAAAAGATAAAACATATTTGTAGCCTTCAGTCAAGTATTTAGATGCTGGATGCTGGAATCTCTTTTATCTGCATGTACATACAAATATTTATGCAATTTAAAAGGCAACATTGCGTATACGATCCGAAGTACAAGTCATATGTACATATCGATCCACAACAATGCTGTTCAATTTACAACGGGACAACGGGGCGTGTGCCATTTATGTGTGCGCTAAAATTTAATGAATTCGCTGTTTAAATGCTGCCAAAACCATAAAACATTGTTAAAATAACCAACAGCAGCAGCGGCATCAGCAACAACAGCAACAACACAAGTTATATGCACATACATAATGTATAAGTTAGAGTGCATTACACGAAATGACATGCCCAGAGAATACCCTATACAACGAAGGAGCAAGCGAGTGAGCTGTGACTGTTGCAGCTTATCAAGAAGCTGTATAAATGCCTATATGTGAGTATTATCTTTCCATACGTCAATTGAGCTTCCCTTTTGCATTTTAATAGCTTTATTATACATTTTATTAACCCATTTTATGGATGCAGGGTATGATAAATAACAAAAATTCACAGACAGACTTCTGTAAATATATATATTATACATATACGAATATTTGTATATACATAAGTTCGCGCATATGTACATTTTTGTACCCTGGCGGTCACCCACAGCGCAGAGGGGTGCTTCCACCTCCCACTGGCAATTTCCAACGATTTTCCGAATTGTATTTCGTTTCGTTAAATCAGAAAAGTAATAATAAAAAAAGGGAGTAAACAAAAATGTTAAAGCATTTGGTTTTTAAGTTCGCGTTTCATTTCAATACCCAACATTCATATATATTTAATAGTATCAATGGGTATTACAAAACTCTCTAAATTTATTCGTTTATTTATTTATTTGCATAGAAAAATCACAACTTAACACAAGAGCGATGTGAAACGTAATGAATGTAATAAACAATTTATAGTACACGGAAGAAGATTCATTCATATGAATACAATAAATAGATTTGATCATTCAACTTGCAAAGGAAACAATTTATGTTTGGAGCGAATAATCGCAGCTCATTCATATGAATATTATAAGTACATTTTTGTATAAAGACAACTTATTGAAGAACGCATTAGGGGTACTTCATTCATATATATTCAATTGAATTTGAATTTTATAGTGAGTACTCGTATTCATTCAACTGTCAGCTGAGCATAGTTGAAGCAATGCATGGAATTGAAGGCTTTGTCCGACTCTTGACCTTTGCCGCTTGAGCACAAACAGCGCCAGCACCTACAACTATATAATTTGGTTAGCAATGCCTTTCTTTAGTCTGCAGCTGCTGTTGCTGTTGCTGCTGCTGTTGCTGCGGCTGCTACAGCTACAAATGAAAGGCTAGCACAATTGGGAGTGACTCGTCTGTACTAATGTACAGGCAGCATACACACTTTCTCATCTCATTTGTAACAGTTTGAATATCTGCCTAAACAGAAACATTTCAAGTACGAAAAGGAGAACCCCATTAATCATTCTGTGTTAGGGTATTGTCGCATCGGTGTGCCGTTACATATTTAATTTGAGCTTCCTGCACGTTCCCAGGATGCTTTCCACAGGGTATTTTTTTTTTTCAAATTGTTTTAGATTCCTTGCACGTTCGAAGCGACGCTTTTCAGCTTCAGCACCAGCAACAACTCCATCTCCTGGTTCGGCTACAGCTTCAGCTTCAGCTTATTGCATGCTGTGCTCTGTACTGTGTCCTCTGTGATCTGAGCTCTGTACTCTGATGTGTTGCAATGGCAATGGCAATGTGAAAACTCCCACCTGAGCCCCAATTCATTGGGAAACAAGCTTTAGCCGCACTCACGTCTGCATCCGCATCCCCATAGTAATTGGTTAAGTCACTGGCCTCAGTTAGGCCACGCCCACAGCGCAGACCCTCATTCAGATCCACGTCCCCATCCCTAGTCCAGAACCAAAGGAGACGAAGCACCAAAAACGCTGATTCAGGTCATTGTATGTAAAAATTAATGGAACATTTTCCTGCAACGAGAATTTCATCTTTTTCTTTCACGTATTCGTACACCGGGCGGCCAGTCCGCTTTTCCACCTTTTCCGCATTTCCGTCATGCCTCTCCTCCCCTTACCAATCAGTCCACAGTCTACAGCTCACAGCTGCCATCAGTTTTTGCTTCTAGTTTTGTGTTGGTTCTGGGGAAAAGTTTAATTTTCATTTGTAAGTCGTAAGTTTTCAGCACGTCAACATACTGCAAATTGAACGGCGAAACAGTTTTTGTTTATGCCCTTTTGCTTTCAGCCAAATCCATATTCGATTGTATAGATTCCTGCTATGGTATACTAGTACTTGCTTCATTTTCTATACTTCAATGTTTTCCCTTGAATTTTTCAGATATTTCTGTGCCATAATTTGATGAGTTGATGGAAAGCGGTTGCCAACAATTGCATATGCGAATATGCAAGCCATTTAAGCCCTCATTAAGTCGAGAAAAGTTCCGCAGATATTTTAACTATTTTACCACGCCTAGGCGCCAGCAACATCGAGGGCATAGTTATTGTGACGAGAGAGGGGAGAATGTGGTGTAACAAGGGAAGAACAGGTTGGCATCGGCGTCCTTATGGAATTTATGCAGCCTGTTAAAACTTTCTCCATTGCTGGAGTCATGCCACCTCCTAATGCCGCAACTGTGGATTGGGTTATGCTGTAACGGGTAAGTGCTTAAAGTCAGTGTGAAGATAAGAAGGGGAGAGAGAGAGAGAGAGAGAAAGAGAGAGAAAAAGAGAGAGAGAGAGAGAGGGAGACGGAGCCTAGCATATCTGCTGGTAAATGCTCTTTAACTTATTACAGCCGCAGCTGATTATCATCATTATGCCAATCATTTTGATTCCGCAATCGACTTCTTACTTATTCAGCTACATAGCGAGGCTCATTTATGTTCATTTACGTTCTTCAGCCATAACCCAATGACATTTGACTAGCAACTAACAGATAAGCATAAGATTAAACGCGCAAGTTGTAATATAAACAGTTTTCTCTTTAGCAGCACAAAGTGTCATTGGATTATAACGAAAATTTCGTTTAAGCATAAGCTCAAGTGCTTTCACAGAGCGGATACTCTCATCGCATGGCATTTCTTGGCATTCTCATATTACATCCGTCCCCCTGCCTCTCCGTCCTTTGTGGCCCTATAAGCTACTCGTACTCCAATAGCAAAGGGTCGCCTTTAAAATTCCATGACCCTAATTTTTTCGGAAGCAACTGCAACATTTGAAAAACTGCAATTAGGCTGTAACATGTCAGAGGGGGTCGGAGGGGGTGATGTGTTGCTGAAGGGGGAGGGGTTCGTCTGCTTTTGGGTTAAGCACATGTTATGTTACAGTTACAGTTGCAGTTACAGCCACATTTGCAGTTGCAGTTGCAGTTGCACAGTGACTCACAGTCACCTTCTACAGCTTCCACGGGGCACGCTTAACGAGCAGCGGGACGCGAACGGACATAACTGAAATGAGACTCGACTTGACATCACCAGCTGGCAGCAGTGGCATGCAGCATGCGGCAGCGGCATACAGTTGCAGATGCTGCAATTCAAACGCAGACAGGCAGGTGCAGACTGTGGCAACATTGTCGCTACCCGTCACCATTTCAGGCATCTCCGGCGCTTTTGCTGCCTTGTGTGTGTGAGAGAGAGTATCTGAGTGTGTGTGTGTGTGTGTGTGTGTGTGTGTGTGTGTGTGTGTGTGTGTGTGTGTAAGCGCATCTGTGTGAATGCTCTGCTAGCTACCCGCAGATGCTGCGCTGTGCATGCATGACAAATATAATTGCAACACTTTGTGGGCGTGTTTGAAGTGACAAGAATTTTGACACCATTTCGGTCTAAGGACACATTTGTTTGCATCTTTAACTTAATTTGATGCCGACGAAGTTCTTAATTAAAGCTTCTGCCTTTGTCTACTTTGATTCCGGCATCAAAACTTAGAGACACTCGTATTTATAAAGGCACTAAACAGAAAAGGATTCTGAGCTTGAATCCCCAAGAAGATTCCCATTGCTTGGACTTTATTTTGTTTGACTTATTAACTGCAGTTTGCCAAAGTTAAATCAGTCCTTTCTTGGGGAAACTAACTTAAGATATTCTTTCTTGCATCGAGAAATACATTTGTTCATCTTTTTAATTTAATATATTTTAATCTTAAGTTTTCTTGCTTTATCAAATTCTTAAGTCATTAAAAGCATAATAAGTAGTATTATTATTTTCTTAAAATCAATAATATGCAAGAATAACAAAAATATTGCATGAAAAAGTTTTCAGAAACTTCAGACACTCTTAATTTGAGGAAAACGAAACCGAGTTCGGTTAGATAGGACTCTTAATCATTATTTATCGTCGAAAATCATTCAGAAATCAAGTTTGATTCATATTACTATCTTGTAAGAGAATACTTTGCCTTGAAGCAGAGAGTAATATATAGAATGAATCTGAAACCCCCTTCTGAACTGTGTAGACCAGAACACATTCAATTCATTTTCGTATCCATGTGTTTAGATAAAACATTTTTTATTTTACACTTTTCCTAAAAATCTCGTGCAGTACAGATGGGAATGGCTTAGGTCGAATAGGTGCTGGTGCCAAAACCGTTGGCCAACATTTGCTGATCAATCCAGCTGCGAGCCAAGGCAACATTAGCGTAGGCCGCTGGAACTTCATCGTTGCAACCAATACCCCAGGCGACGATGCCGCTTTGTTGGTAGCGATTCTGGGAAGCGAGGCCAATTGGGCAGGCAAGTGGGGCACCACCATCGCCTTCGCAGGTGTCGACACCTCGTTGTCCGCCAGCGCACATAAATGAGCGATCCAAGCCGAATTTGGGGCCGAGTCGCGTTCGGCGCAGCTGTGTCTGGCAGGTATTGAAATCAACGACTGGCAATGGCACTCGCTTCATAATGACGCTGTACTTGCCAGCGGCACCAAAGACATCCTTGCCCCAGCCGGTGGAGAAACAGGTCGTCTGGGCAGCTGGTGAGGCGCCCTGGGCAGGCAGACAAACCACATTGATGTGATCATCCAAAGTGAATTCCTGTGTTAGAATGACGAGGGCAAAGTCGTTAGCCACGTTCCTCACATTGTATTGAGGATGTGTGATAATTCGCTGAACCGGACGTTCTTGGAAAGGCAGGCGCTCCTTGGTGGTCTGTGCATCCCATTCACCTGCTCGGGCGACAAAGGAACCTGGGGCATGCGGCAGAAGGCAATGCACCGCTGTGAGCACCACTTGCGGGTGGATGAGTGAGCCACCACAGAAGTAGCTAAAGTTTCCGGCATGCAACAAGGCCACCGTCCAAGGGAACTCCCCGAAGCCGGCTTCATTCTGTGTTGCCCCAGACAAGGTGAAGTCCAAACCACCCAAATTGCGAATGCCACAGCCACGTGGCTGGTTGGGTCTCTGGTCCAATGGTGTTGGGTTTAAAACCTCAGAACGTGTGCGATTGCCGGCACAACAAACATCCACGGATGAGGGACAAACTGGATCGTCCTCTCCAAAACGTATATCAATTACTCCAAAGCCATCAAAGGAACCATCCTCCGTAATGCTATTCGTCGAGGGATCGCACATGTAGTAAGGTACACAATTGCAATTCGCCTGCTTGCCACTGATGGAGTTGAAGTCAATCACTGGACTTGAGGGATCTATGGGGACGGGTGTCACCACCTGTCCAAAGCCGCCTAACCCCAATGGCTGATTCTGTGTTGGATTCGTGTTGAATATATCCTGAATGTTTCTGTCCACATTCGATGTTTGTTGCGGTGCAGCCTTTCCGCATGTCAACAAACCAGCTAAGATAACCAGTCCCAAAAGATTCCACATTCTATTCATCCTGATCTGCAAATACAGATGAGATGAGATAAGATGAGTTAAGCTTTAAAGCAATGTTTAAACTATGCCCCCAATAAATACTAATAATAATAATAAATGTGTTTGGTTGATTAGCTGGGGGAATATATTTCTCATGAGATCTGTGAATCCCGTTTGACACGTTTGCATTCTGACCAGAATGAATAACATTTGTTAATAGAGCCAGTTTACACTGTTGCGCGAGATTCTGTTAAATCAAATCATGATTACGCACACACACACACACATTTGAACTGACAAGTTACTTACTAAGAAATGTCAACAATAATATTGTTTAAATGACGTCAAATTTAACTCAAGCTTTCAAACGGATTTTCCCTCAAGGTACAAAAATCATTGTTGCCTAAAAAACATAAAATCAAACTATATAAACTGTGACTAACCTGAGGGTCTTGTGCAGTTTTGTGATAACCTTGACTTTTGGTCAAAAACCCCAGTGCAAACTGTTGATTATCGTGTTAATATTAATCTCACTTTCGGAAGCCAGACAAAACTTGTAAGCCCGTGTTGGTAGCACCTCGTTTGAAGCGGCGGCTCGAGAAGTGTGAACACGAGCGAATTTCAATTACGACTAGCTTGAAGAGCTTCGGACCCATCACATACATGGCACCAGCTAACGAAGCTTTTGAGTGAAAGCTCTACACACTCTCTCTCTCTCTCCCTCTCTCTCGCTGACTCTGATAACAGACAGAGAGATGATCTTGAACTTACGATTAATCGTACTCAAAACTGTTTCACAATTCCCTCAATTCAAAGCGGAGTCCACTTTAAGCTAGCTCGATTGAGCAACCGGTTTACTGGGCCTATGGACCTTTCTGAGACAAGCTTGGGTCTCCCAATGTACGCGTCCAGCTCGCTCTTTTTAACAATTGATGCACAAATGATTCTGATTCCCAACAGATATATGCGTAACAAGTGTTGCAAGCATAAACTACACCTACATATATTGAAATATTTTGGCTTAATACTAAAGAACACTAAATACACATAACTTTCTTTACGCTTATCACTGCCAGAATGAAGTCAAGTTATGAACTTCAAAAGATTACTGCAGAATATGCTCAATTTCAATCTTCTAGAGACTTAAACTAAAGCTGCCCATTTGCATGGATAACAACGCCAAAGCTATGTCCTGAATCAGGCTCACAATAAATTTTTTATTTCACACTGTCGGCAAGAATAAGTTGCCTCTGGCCAAAAACCCCAAGTAAGCAGAGCACTAACACATATGTGTGTATGTGTATACGAGTATTTATGTGCATATGTATATGCAGAAAAGGTATGCAAAATATAAAATGTTTGATTGCCATTGATTGTGGGAAGCCTTTTGGGCATTTCCTGGCTGCAATCAAGCCACTTTTGCAAATTATTAGCAACAATCATTGATGCCTTTGCTGGGAGAGTGTGATAATCAAATATGTCCATTAAGTTTGTAACTTACATAATACATAATACATGAACTGCGTACTATTCACAGCATCATAGACTCCTCCAGTTGAATAGTATATATACATATATATATATATATATATATCTAAATGTGTTATTGTAAAATTTCCAAATGCAATGCAAATTTATAAGACTTATCTGATACATTTCAGACTGAAAGGTATCTATCTCTGAGTACGCATTACGCTTACAAGTACAGAATATGTTAGTTGTATTATATAATAGATATAATGGTCTGTCTTTTTAAAGTGCAACAATGGTTGAGCTACAGATTTATGTACAATGTACATATACAAGTACTATAAGCTAGAATCTATCACATATGCATAGGCATTCTATTAAGCAAGTTCAACGAACGGTTTTTGCAATTTACATTTTGCCGGTGAATGCGGCATGTTCAAGTTCATTAACTTTAAAAAGCATTACAACAATTGAAACCTTTTCGAATGTATTTATGTCCATGTTAATGAACTGTTTAGCACCCAACAAATTCATATTATAATTACCCCCTACTTTTACGATTTATAACATATAAATTGTTCATAAACTCTTTTTGGCATTTGTATGTACATTCAAATTCCTATTGCAAACTATCCTTACTTAAGCAAAGAGTATATATTTAAATGCTATTGCATTATTATTTCACAACTGAGAACGGATATTACCTCATATGGTTCTTGGGAACTACACATATTATCAAACACTAAGGTAATTCTATAGAACTTGCTCGGAAGTCAGGCCCTTGAAAATGCCGAATGATAATGTAGTTTCAAGCCTGGACGTGCATATAATGGAAGAATTACACAGCTATTTGTAATTATATATAAAATATATATATATATATATGTATATCAATTGTGGGACCACCCTGGTATCACAGTGCAATCAACCAACAAAATCAACCAATTATTTATACAATTCGTTGACTTTAATTACTTTGGTGTGTTTGTGGTCAAAGTATTTACCATTCACCATTTTGATTCCATCTGGAATTTGTAATATTGCCCTATAGCAGCAGGTGTATAAAAGCAGCCACTAGTTAAATTGTGGATTCAATTGCTATATCGTATGGCAATTCGGTCGCACACAGTCTCATCAACTGGATTACAAATAGTATTCAAAAGGACACTCAAACCAAAAATAATCGAATATTGTGAACTGCGTTAAAGTGATCTGTGAATGAGAAAAAACCCCTAATATAGGACATTGCCAAAGACATTATCCCTACATAAAAGTGATTAAAACTCAACTAAGTGCAATGGCATCCAATACGTTGGCGAAAAAAGATAAGAAATTCTCAAGATCTCGTCCTGATTCAGATGGCGATGATATTGTCATTTCAGGAATGTCTGGAAAATTTCCAAACTCCAAAAATATTTCGGAGTACGAGTATAATCTTTACAACAAGGTGATTACCAACCAAATAATTTGTAAACGCTCCTGATGATTCTGTGAGAGATCCTGTAAGCGATCAAAGAAAAAATTAAAAAAAATGTGATTATATTCAATACAATTTTTGAAAGTTTTTGGAGCAAAATCATTTTAAGAAATCTGTGAAAATTATCAAATATAATATTTTATATTTGGAAAGAGTTAAAATTAAAGTGAAATTGAAATGATTGGTTTAAGTCTAGGAATTTAAAATAAAATCATTTAATTAATTCAACGATTCTTGCCGGGATTAGGGAAAACTCAGAAAACTCCAATAAAAATTTAAATAAGTGTTAGTTGTTACGAGCTAAAAATTTCAAAATGAGAAACTCGAAAGCTAGAAAAGAGAATTCTAAGTTGAATACTCGAAAAAGTTATTGTAACCAGCACAGAGTACTCAAAAAAGTTAAGAGGGTTAAAGTTACGAGTAGGTGTAGAAGAAACATAACAAAGTAATTGGTTTAATAACTCACAGGTTACTTAGCAAATAAAGATAACAGTGAAATTTAGTTGAATCCAATTAAATACCTTTTAAATGTACACTTTGAAATGCTAAATGGTTAATTTTTGAATGTCGAAAACTGGATTTTCAATTCTAAAAACCTTTCTTTTTGGTCAGATTGATATGGTGGATGACGATGAGCGACGTTGGCGTCACTTTAATCCAGAGATTCCCAAGCGTTCGGGTAAAATAAATGGATTGGAGAAGTTTGATGCCACGTTTTTCGGAGTGCACTTCAAGCAGGCGCATACGATGGATCCGCAAACAAGAATATTGATAGAGACGGCCTATGAGGCTGTGATCGATGCGGGTATCAATCCAAAAACTCTGCGTGGCTCCAAGACGGGAGTCTATGTTGGATCTTGCATATCGGAATCGGAGAAGACCTGGTTCTATGAGAAGGTGTCGTCGGGAGGTTTTGGCATCACAGGATGCAGCCGTGCTATGATGGCCAATAGGATCTCCTACTGCCTGGGCCTTGAGGGACCTTCCTTTTTGCTGGACACCGCTTGCTCGAGTTCCATGTATGCCTTGGACAATGCATTTAGTGCGATTCGAAATGGTGAGATCGATGCTGCAATTATTGGAGGCTCGAATCTATTACTGCATCCGTTTGTGACTCTACAATTTGCTCGGTAAGTGTATTTTTTCAGCAATCCTTTAGATATTCGCTATTAAACCGTTTCCTTAGACTTGGAGTATTGGCTCCCGATGGTTTCTGTCGTCCTTTCGATAAGGATGCAAGTGGATACACGCGATCGGAGACAATTAACTGTCTGTTTCTTCAGCGGAAGCGAGATGCGAAGCGAGTCTATGCCAGTGTCATTTATTCGAAGACCAACTGTGATGGATACAAACCAGAGGGAATTACATATCCATCGGGAAAGGTTCAAGAGAAGTTACTGCAAGAATTTTACAAAGAAATTGATCTAACTCCAAATGATTTGGGTTACCTGGAAGCTCACAGCACTGGAACCGTGGTGGGAGATCCAGAAGAGTGCAAGGCAATTGACAGTGTTCTCTGCAGCCAGAGGGACGAACCTCTGCTTGTGGGATCCGTCAAGTCTAACGTGGGTCATTCAGAAGCCGCCTCTGGCATCTGTTCTCTGGTCAAGGCTTGCTTTGCTTTCGAAACCGGAATGATAGCTCCAAATATCAACTTCACCGAAGTGAAACAATCGATTACGGCACTTGCCGAGGGAAGATTGATTGTGGTCAAGGATTCCACACCCCTGCCAAAGCCATATATCGGCATTAACTCCTTTGGTTTCGGAGGTGCTAATGCCCATGCTATTCTAAAGGCGTACCCCAAGTCGAAAACAAACTATGGCCTACCTGAGGATGATCTACCAAGGATTCTCATTTGGGCTGGCAGAACCGAGGATGCTGTTAATGAGATCTTCAATGCGGTGGAAAAGAAGCCTCTGGATGCCGAGTTTATTGGGCTCCTGCAGAACATACAGGAGGAAGATGTGTCAGGACTGGTTTTCCGAGGTTACGGCATCTTTACGAAGAACGGAGTGGAACCGACGAAGACTGTGGCCCGAGATGTTCAGCATTACACTGGCCTGCAGCGTCCTATTGTCTGGGTATATAGTGGAATGGGTTCACAGTGGAATGAGATGGGTTTATCCCTGATGACAATACCACGATTCCGGCAGTCGGTTGAAGAATGCCACAGGATATTATTGCCGAAAGGACTTGATCTCATCAATATCATCACCTCCGATGATCCTGCCATCTACCAGAATATCCTTAACTCATTTGTCGGCATTGCCGCCTGTCAAATTGGATTAACTGATGTCCTGCGATCCCTGGACTTGGAGCCCGATTACATCATTGGCCATTCTGTGGGAGAATTGGGCTGCGCCTATGCGGATGGAGGTCTGACGGCTGAGCAAATGATCCTCGCAGCATATTATCGAGGAAAAGTGAGTGTGGACTCCGAGAAGATCAAGGGCTCCATGGCAGCTGTGGGCGTTGGCTATAAGACTATCAAAGATATGTTACCGGACACCATCGAAGTGGCCTGCCACAATGGCGCCGATTCCTGCACCATATCTGGTCCAATTGACGATGTCAGTCAATTTGTAGCCGAACTTAAGTCAAAGGACATATTTGCCAAGGAGGTGTCCTGCTCCAATATTGCCTACCATTCCAGATACATTGCTCAGATGGGAACTCCATTGCTGCGTTACATGAATAAGACTATTCCCCATCCCAAGCCAAGGACTTCGAAGTGGCTAAGCACAAGTGTTCCAAAGAGCGAATGGGAACATCCTGAAAGAAAGATTTGCTCAGCGGAATATCATACCAATAACTTGCTGAGCAGTGTACTTTTCGAAGAGACCTTTGCTCTACTACCGAAGAATGCGTTGACGATTGAAATAGCTCCTCATGGCTTACTGGGAGCGATCCTGAAGAGATCCATGCCATCTGGCGTGCACATTCCCCTGACCCATAGAGGTAACAAAAACAATGCTCTCTTCCTAATGACTGCCCTGGGAAAGTAAGTTAATGAGATGGATATGTATATCTATGTATTTTTCCCATAACTTCTCAATTACTTCGTCTAGACTCTATCAGAATGGAGTTATGGTGCCTGTTTCCAAGCTGTATCCGAAAATCAACTTCCCGGTGTCAAGATCCACGCCGAGCATCAGCTCGCTTATCCGCTGGGATCACAGTGAAGATTGGTTTGTGACCAAGTACGAAAACATGAAGACCAAGTCCAGCGGAGAACGTGTCTTCCCCATTAACCTGGCCAGCGACAATGAGGAGTTTATGAGCGGACATGTCATAGATGGGAAGATTCTCGTTCCTGCGACATGTTATCTGCAATATGTGTGGGAAACCTTCTCTTTAATGTACCACGGACCAAGCTACATGGATGTGCCAGTCGAATTCGAGGAAGTTCAATTTCTACGAGCTACAAATATGTCAGTAAACACAGAAGTTGAGCTCAACGTGATGATTCACTATGGCACAGGACACTTTGAGGTAAATTCGAACGGAGAAAGAAATGATCAACGGATTATTACATTTCTTTTCTTCTTTTACAATAGATAACTGAAGCAGGCAGCTTGGTTGTGACTGGAAAAATAAGAGAGATTGAGAGTCCCACAATACCGGAGGTTTATCATTTCGAGAAGGAGTCGAACTTCCCGATGGTGTCCAAGAAGGACTTCTACAAGGAGCTCAAGCTACGTGGTTATCATTACAATGGGGGCTTCCGAGCTGTGAAATATGCCCGATCAGATGGTCTCTATGGACAAATCGAGTGGAACTACAACTGGGTGACATTCATGGATGCGATGCTACAGATTCATATCTTGGGCACTGACTCCCGAGCCCTCATGTTGCCAACGAAGATTCGCAAGTTGCGCATTAATGGCGTTCATCATTTCAACTTGATGACAAAAATGGATCCAGAGAATCGCGTTTTCGATGTCTACGTTGATCACAAGTTTAATCGCATTATTGCAGGAGGCATTGAACTGACTGGTCTCCATGCCAGTGCAGTGCAAAGGAGACGACCACCTGGTATTCCTGTCCTTGAGAAATACGAATTCGTTCCCTATTTGCACGCTCCAGAAGTTTCTCAATCAAATGCAGCACGTCTCTGTGTGCAAATTGCACTTGAGAACATGCCGCTTATGAAAGTAAAACTCGTGGAAGTGGACACCGATGGCAGGGACACCGTTCTTGATAAGTTCATCGATGCAATTGAAGATTTGCCTGTCGTCACTGGAGAATACATGTATCTAACCGATAGAAAAATCGAGGAAATTCCTGGCATTCACATCGAGAATGGAAAGATCGCGACTCTCACAAATTATCACTTTGTTGTCAACGGCGGCATCTGTGGGGATCTCAACGAGGATGTGAATCATCATGCGCAGAAGGTTCTCGTTGACAATGGTTTCCTCTTAATAAGAGAACGTCCTACGACGAATCTAACTAATCTAAAGTTACCCGAACAATTCCGTTTGATTACCGTGATTCCCATTGACAGTGGCATAGAAGTTTTCCTACTTCTCCAGAAGGTTTCCAAGAAACTGCAAATTCAACCAACTGTAGTTAAAGTATCCGACAGTGACAAAGCCTTCGAGTGGATCAACCAAGTGCAATCAGCCATAAGCATCAAGAGTCCAGTTGTTGTGTATGCTTTCAAGGAGGAACTTAACGGATTGATTGGTTTAGTCAATTGCCTGCGAAAGGAACCTGATGGCAATCTTGTAACTTGTTTCTACATCGATGATCAAAATGCACCCGAGTTCGATCTCTCAGATACTTTCTATGCAACACAATATTCATTGGGATTGGCCTTCAACATCTATCGAAATGTGAGTACTAATCAGAGATAATAGCTTAACTTAAAGCTAATCCTTTATCTCCTATAATACGTAGGGCTCTTGGGGCAGTCTTCGACATCTACAGCTGCCAGTTGATGAGCAGCTCAAGCCCAGAGTAGGTCACATCTATGGGAATGTCATGCAGCGCGGAGATCTCTCTTCCTTGAGCTGGTTCGACGGACCTCTTGCTCCCAAGGATTTTATGATCAAAATCGCGTACGCATCGTTAAACTTCCGAGACATAATGCTGGCAACAGGTCGTTTGTCTGCTGAGCTCTATGGCGGCAATCGTATCGAACAGAATTGTGTGCTCGGATTTGAATATTCCGGCATCAACGTAAAGACTGGGCGGCGCATCATGAGCATGGTTGTCAAGGGAGGCGTTGCTTCCTATGTGGAGAAGCCCTCAAAGCTTATCTGGGATATTCCCGATCACTGGTCGCTGCAGGAAGCAGCCACAGTTCCCGTTGTCTATATTACCGTATATTATGCATTCTTTATGGCAACCGACATTCGGAAGGGAAAGAGCATACTTATACACGCTGGAACAGGAGGAATTGGTCTGGCTGCGATTCGAGTTGCTTTGGCCTACAATCTGGAGGTTTTCACCACTTGCAGCACTCCCCAAAAGAAGCAATACCTGCTGGACACATTCCCACAACTGAAAGGTTTTATACTAACTCTTATTTTTTGTCATATTTATTACAAATATCATTTTTAGAATCGAACATTGGCAACTCCCGTGACACATCCTTTGAGCTGATGGTGCAGCGGGAAACAGACGGCAAAGGAGTTGATTTTGTGCTGAATTCGTTGTCAGAGGACAAGCTCTTGGCATCTGTGCGTTGTCTTGGGCAATCGGGACACTTCCTGGAAATTGGCAAATTCGATATGGCCAACGACAGCAAACTTGGCTTGGGCGTCTTCCTCAAAGAGCTGACATTCCATGCCGTCTTGGCTGACAGTTTGCTGGTGGCAACTGACGAAGACATTTTCGTAATTATTCAAACACAAATTCCAACGAATGCCTAATTTAATTATATCAAATTACAGCATTTGAAGAAACTGATTGACTTGGATGTTGCCAGTGGCATCATCAAACCGCTGCCTGTCACCATTTTTCCGGCCCACGAAATTGAACAGGCCTTCAGGCATCTCATAGGTGGCAAGCACATTGGTAAGGTTATAATCAAAGTGCGTGAGACACCCGAGGCAAAGGAAACCCTGCCAGTGCGTGTAATGAGTCAGGTATACTTTAAACCACACATGACTTACATCATACCCGGCGGATTGGGAGGCTTCGGCATGGAGTTGGCTGATTGGATGGCTTTGCGTGGAGCTCGCAAATTGGTTCTTAGTTCCAGTCGTGGCATTTCCAAGGACTATCAATCCTACAGAATTGCGTAAGTATAGTTATACTTGCTACCCGAAGAATGAAATAGTTTAATAACTTCCTTAACAGACTATGGAAGACTTACGGCTGTGAGATTTTGATCAATACGGCGGACATTTCCACACTCGAGGGTTGCCGCAATCTGTTGCAAGATGCCGCAAAGCTGGGCCCAGTTGGAGGCATCTTCAATTTAGCCGTTGCCTTACGAGATGGAATCTTTGCCAATCAAACTTCGGAACAATTCGTGGAGAGTTTCTCACCTAAAGCGATTGCCACCAAGCACTTGGATGCATTATCTCGTAGTTTGTGTCCCCAGTTGGAGCACTTTGTGGTCTTCTCAAGCGTGTCCTGTGGACGCGGAAATGCGGGTCAAACAAATTATGGCATGGCTAACTCCGTAATGGAGCGCATCATTGAGATTCGACACAGGGATGGATTACCTGCCAAGGCCATTCAATGGGGAGCTGTAGGAGAAGTCGGACTCGTTGCCGACATGGCGGAGGATAAGATAGACATGGAAATCGGAGGAACGCTGCAGCAGAGAATATCCTCTTGCCTCCAGGAGCTGGACACTTTGCTGATTGCCAAGTCCGCAATTGTGGCCAGCATGGTTGTGGCGGAGAAGCGATCGGGACGTTCAGGAAATGAAAGTATTATCGATACGGTGATGAATATAATGGGTATACGGGATCTGAAGTCTGTTTCCCTGGGCACAACCTTGTCCGAGATGGGCATGGACTCCCTGATGGCAGTCGAAATCAAGCAAACCCTCGAACGTGACTTTGAGCTGGTTCTGACTCCTCAGGATCTGCGTGCTCTCACATTCCAGAAGCTCCAGGAGTACGTCGAGGCCAGGGAAAAGGACAACACGGACGCGGTTAAAATGATATTCGCCTCCGATAATTCAATCTTGGGCATGGATCTCCTACTGCGTAATCTCGGCGACGAATCTCATTGCGATCAAGTGCTGTTTGCTCTCGAGACCAACGCAGCACAATCCAATCAGAGTGTTCCCTCCAACATTATAATCCCTGGCATGGAGGGTACAGCCGGTCAAGCCTGGTACAACATTGGATCCAGCTTACAGTGCAGAGCGAGTGTCCTGCAACTCCACAAGTTTGCCAAACTGGAAACCGTCAGCGATATTGGACAGCAAACATTGGAGGTAAGTGAAAAATGATAATCCCAAGACATTTTCGGATAGTAATATATTTTTTTGTAGCATGTGAAAGCGCTTCTAAAGTCTTCAGATCCATTCTACCTTATTGGATACTCATATGGATCCTTTGTGGCCCTTCAGCTGGCCGCGTTGCTCGAGAACTTGGGATTCCGTGGACATGTCATGCTGATAGACGGCGCCCCGCATTTCCTCAAGAGATTAACGAACCTTCATCTTGGCGAAAACTTTTCCGACAACGATCTCTATGACCTGCTCTTCTCCAGCATTGTCAATCAGATATTCCCAGAGGAAGCCAAGGACTCGGCTGCTGTAATCTTCCACAAGCTTGACACGCTGAAAGAAAAAATGGATCTGTTCATGACGTATGTGGAGAAGCAGAATGCCTATAGCAAGGATTACTCTCGTCTCATGGTCGAGGCAATGTTCCGCAGAGTAAAGATGGCATCAAACTTCGATTTGGATAGCATTAAGGACTTAAAGTGTCCCATAACTCTAGTCCGTCCGGCAGAGGTCTCTCTGCAGGACATTGAAGAGGATTATTGCGTATCCAAGTTGACATCCGGGAAAGTTACCCTTAAAGTCATTGAGGGCAATCACACGACCATGTTGGATAATCCTGTGCTGCCTCAGCTAATCAATGACTTCGATCCTGGCCTGTTGGATGACAAGAACTTTGAGGAGTATATCCGAGATAGCAAGGCTGTTGCCGTTGTCTAATATCCTAATATCTTATACTATCTATCTATCTATCTATATATCTATCAGTTAATCTAATCCCTAATCAAGTCAAAATGTATCTTATTTCTGTAATAATAAAATCATGTTTATTTAAACGAAAACTTCCCAGTGTTACATATCTAAACCAAGCGTAAGTCTAACGGGGCGTCTTCAGGGCCTGTTGCACCGTTTGTTGGAGCAACTGCATCTTGTGGTAGCTTGCAACATTGCTAAACGTGTTAAGCAGCGTTTCAATCTCCTTGCCACTGATCAGAGGCACAAAGTTGCCAGCGCAGGTGCAAAACTCGGCCAGATTCTCGCGTTTGATTTCATTGCAGCGCGCACAGCGCAGATCCTGCAGGACATAGGACATCACTTTCCTCTGGAGAGCATCGATCATGCGCATCTCAATCTCTTCGTTGTCGTACGCCACGTAGCACTGGGCGCACAACCATACAGGACTGAAAAAAAGAGAATGATTAATGGATGTAAACTAGATGGAAAAGTTCTCTTACATGCCATCCTTCATGGCGCGTTGTTTGTCCTTGCAGAGATCGAGATCCCGGCAATGATTGCACGCTTTGCAGATGACCTCGTTGATGATGTACGTATCACAGGGATCTGTCCAGTCGGCGAGGTCGGAGAACTCCCCAATGCCCACCAGACGCAGCATATTCCGACGCAGCTCGTTGATCTGTTCCGCCAATCCTTTGTCCACACTTAACACCTTCACAATAGTTCTTATCAACTGTAATCCTGGCGAGGGTTTGCCCTTGCCATAGTTCTTGTGCAGCTTCAACACAAAATCGAAGGCGCAATGGGAAATATCCTTGATGGCCTGCTCCGTACTCCTGCGCTCCGCCATGGATTGCATGAAGAGACTGAGCAGGGATTCAAACTTCTCTCGACACTCGTTCTCCTCTGGCAACTGCTCAGCAATTGTCCAATTGAGCTCGAGGGAGAGCTCCTCCTCCGCTTCCTGCTGTGGCTCGTCTTCACCTGGCTCAATCTGCAGCACCTCATCATCATCATCATCATCGTCATCGTCATCCCCCTCTCCCTCATGCCTCGCCTGACTTTGACGCAACGTTGTGTTGCCTGCCACAATAGAGGACACCGTCTCATCAATGCCTTTGGGTAACTTTCCTCTGATGCCCGAAAAGTTGGACTGATCCAGCCAAAGCATAAAGTTCCAGCATTGCTCGAAGCTCAGCTGAATGGAGTGAAACATCTCCTTGTTCCTCAAGCTCTGCACAATGTAGTCCACATAGCCCAAGGCATCGGAAACCGATTTCTTTCCCGAACTGAGAATGATTCTATTGAAGTCTGCATAGACAATGGTTGCTCCCAAACGCTTAAACTCTGCGATGATCCGCAGGAACATCTTCCTCATGAGATTGTTGAGAGATCTCCTAAGCGCAGGATCGTAGAGCAGAGCATTGCTGGAACGCACCCAGCGATAGAAGTGAACGATTTGAAAGTCTGAGAAGATGTTCTGATTGATGGACACCTCTCTCAGCCAACCATTGACCATGGAGCGCATCACACGGAACGCCGCCGAGCAGAGAGCGGTCTCATCATAGCTAGGCAACGTTGCCGCCGGCACAGTGCCAATCATCTCCTCCAACGACGCTTGAGGCATAACATCGAAGGTGATTGCCGAGGAGGCGCCTTCCATTTCCTGAATTTTATTGGATTGCAACAAGGCACTCACAGCCAAGCTGTCTAGAGCGAGTTCCACGCATACATCTCCATAGAATCCAGCGCGATTCTGCACCACGGAGATGCTCTCCTCAAACTCGGCCAGAAGACGACTGTCATCCGCCTCACGGCCTCCAAGATCAGGACGTGTGCTTGCCGACCACCACAGCACAAAGTTATGCTTCTGCAGGAGGCGGGCAAAGAAGAGATCCGCACCAAACAAGACCGTATCCGGTGGCATGTTACCAATGGGCACATGGAAGTAACGACACTGATCTAACATCAGCTCCAGCACATTATTCAGATTCAAAAAGTGACGAATTACGGCGCGTGCTCCTTGACGCTGCCAATCGAGGCCGGAGAGCAAGCTGGCATCATCGGAGATGTGTATCTGAGCCTGAGGAAACTCCAAGAGGACGGGCATAACGTTGCTCAACTTCCTCGCTTCGATGGCCGTCTGCAGGCAGAGCATCGTTGGACCTGGTTGCTCCTGTTTGTAGGCAGCCAAGGCTCGTTGGATGTGCCTGTAGATCTGCTTGACATCTACCTCGATGAGGAGCTCAAAGTTGAAATCCTCCGCTGGCAACTTGTCCGGCGATTCCTGCTGCAGATTCTTTAGCAGCGCTAGTCGTTCCGCTGTGTACAGTTGCTTCATGTTGGGCATTTGATTGGTACGCACCGTGTCCAGGGCGAAGACAAAGGCCTTCTTGCTGGGCAGCAGGAACAGCGCCCAAATCTCCTTCTTGGCCGTGGGAATATTGTGCTGATAGAGATAAATCTTCCTTAGCTTGGTGTTCGCGTGTTGTAGGTAACGAATGTGCGATTGGGGACGCTGCTCCAGTTGCTCAATATTGAAAGTTTCCAGCTCTCGAGTGGACAGCAAAGCCAGACGACGTGCCTCCTCCCGCTGCACGCCACAGATGCAGCCCATGTCCATGAGGGCTCGGAACTCCAGCGTTATCTGCGTCTCGTAGATGCCCTCGATGTCCGGGGTCGCCAGATCCGCTAGCATGCCCAGACAATTATCGCGGAAGAGCTGCTCCGGCACGCTGTATCTATAAAGATTATAAACTGGACGGGAGCGTGGCAGCACTCGATTCACCTTTCGCCAGAGTTGTCCCTCCTCGGGTGGCGCTGCACTGCGTTGATTCACATAGAAGATGCGTGGAACTGTCAGCTTAATCCGGTGCAGCTCCTCCCCGATTAATGCCCATACTGTAAACTGTCCCAGATCGTTGACTGGCACCAACTGGAGGATCTGCCAGGGCTGGTCCAATAGGGTGCGTTGAGCACGTCTCAGAAAGCCTCCCAAGGTTCCAGTCGATGTAGTCGCTCTGGCTGCAGCTGCTCCAGCGGATGAGGATGCTTCATTGTTACCACGTTGCCGCTTGTTTTGCTGTCTGCAACGTTGTCGCTGCTCCTGCTGCCACGCCCACTTGCGTTTCTGGAAACGCACCCATTCCACAATCGTCTTACGGCTTTCGCCAATGGGAGGAGGCGCCCCCAGAGCTTGACGCCAGGTTTTGGGCTGAGGTGTTGCTTCTTCTCCATCTCCGTCTGCGTCCTCCCCCTCCAGATGCACACGCTTGCGTTTGGTCACCATGGGTCTACCTGACGTGGAGGCTTCCTGACCACCTGCCAAGTCCTCCATGTCGTCCAATTCCAGCTGCTTATCCTCAGTGTCCAGGGCTTGCTTAGGCCTCGGCCTGCTGGTGAACATCTCATTGATGCGTCGCTGCTTAAGCACATCGTTCTTCTCCATCATTTTCTTGTGCAGCCAATCCGGATGCTGAACCCTCGGCACAGGATTGGGCAATCCCTGCAACGCAGCAGGAATGGTGATAATCTTCTGGATGGTTCCCCCCAATCTTTCGATATAATAATTCCAGTCGAGCACATCTCGAATGTCCGCATCCCCCATGGTATTGTCCTTAAGCCAACGACGCAGATGATGGCGGCGGACGCTGGCCTCCGACTGGAAAATGGCCAAGGGAACAGCACGCTCTGTGACTGGAGCACCTTCCGGTTTCTTGGATATGATGTATTTGCAGGCCAGGCCCGCATCCTTGACCATCTGCTCACCCAGGAACTCGGCCAGACGCTTCGCTGTAGAAATGGAGGTACTCTTTTGTGCGCCGTACTCCTCTAGCTTCTTGGACATAGATTTGTTCTCTGCAATCAACTCAAAGAGTTCCGAGTCAGGAAGATTTGAGCCTCTGCTATAGAGCACGTCCAGCCAATAGTCAGCAACCTTGGCAACGGAAGCATAGCATTCCTCGAGTGTGCTCCCGGCCAGAAATGACTCAAAGACGGAACTCTGGAAATTCTTGATCAGCTGCAGTTCGCCACGTCGTTTTACCTCAAATCCCTTCAACTCCGCCAGAGAACCATCAAAATTGAAGACAGCATAACGTTTCTTGAGCTTCTTACCCTCCTCCTTGGCAGCGGGCAGAACCATGGCCAGGTAAGGTCCATCCACCTCGAAGAAAATGGAGTTCTCCTCACGGATCTCATAACTAGGCTGCGACTCAGGGGATTCCCCCTTGCGCAGCTCGTGGTACTGATCATTTGTGAAGTGATCCTTGACCATTGTATTGAGCACCGCATTGGGATAAGAGATGTTGATCTTTTTCTTCTTCTCATGGGTGGTATGGACTGTGAATTCCTGTGGAAAAGAGCCCGGCAAGATACACCAGATACCATCCGTGTCAAGCTCCAGGGGGCGTCCCACACGCTCGATGATCTCCCTGGCTTTTGTAATGATATTGGAGCCCGTGAGGCAAACGATGCCTGCCATGGGCATGGAATGCCAACGTGCTCCCCGTCTCATCACATAACCATAGAAGGAATTGAGGATACACTTGTGCGCCAGCTGGAGGGAATCGTAGAGCACCTCCCTCCCTTTGGCCGCTTTAATCTCTGCTGCATCGCCGGAAGCGACGGCCGCATTGACGGACGCCTTTGCTGTCTTGGTCAGACCCTTGTACTCATAGCGACGATCTCGAAAGGCACGCACCGTGTCCACATAGAAGCTGTTCTCCTTCTGGCAGATGGTCGAGTTGCGTGTCTCCAACTTTGTGATCTTCGTCTTCTTGTATGCCTTGCGACAATAATCTGAGAGACGCTTCTTCTCATAGGCAGCCTGGTCCTCCTTGGAGAGCTCGTGGAAGGCACGACTTGGACCACCCGGAAAGAGTGAAGGAAACTTCTCCGTCTCCAGTTGCTGCTGAATTCGTTGGAACTCGTTCCTCGAGGCAGGCAGCATCTCTCCTCGCCACAGCCAGTCCATGGATCGCTTGCAACGAACTCCTGGTTTATTGAAGTCGCAAGCAGCGCAGTCGAGATCATTGACCATGGCCGAGGGTTGCAGGCGATTGGTCAGAATGATATTGGGATACATGGCGCCCACATCCAAGTGATAAATGACCGGTTGTTCCAGGCGATTTGGAATATCGTGAAGTCCCTGCAGTGCCTGGATAATCTCCTGTTTGACCTCCTCCAAGTTGGTGACCTGATCGAGGGGAATCCCCTCCTCCACCTCGATGCCATGCTTGAGCACAGCGTCCACATGATCCATCAGCTGCTTAACCATGACCGGATCGAGTCTGAAGCGACAGGGAATATCTGCTCGAAAGACGCCCGACTCCAATGCCTCCACATGACCACCAACATAAGTCTCGGAGTCGAGGACGTGACCCTCGTTGGAGAGCTTGTTTAGCTCACTCTGATGCTTGTTGGGAAAGACAATGTTGGCATGATAAGCCTCCACCATGAGCAGCGTTTCACACAGTGTCCCCGATCCTTTTCTTAATATCTCATCCGGTTCCATGGGAATGATGGTGTTCAAAGCGAAGATGAAGGGATGCACATACTTCATGTAGAGATAATAGGTGGCCACTGCATCGGAGACCGAGTAATTGGCCAGCACTTGAGGCTGCTCGACGGCCATGCGACACATGTCCTCAGGATCGAGCTCGACGGGATCATAACGCAACTTGGCCTTGGCCACCGCCTTGAGACCCTGAGAGCCGACTGGCAAATAGGAATCTCGCTTCACCCAGCACAGGCAATCCATATGGATGGAGGGACGACTCAAGTAATTACCATCCCGCATCTTGGAATATCCAATCTCCTGCTTCATGTCCAGATCGTAGACTGCGGCACGTGTTTCCACAAAAGGCCAATCAAAGAAGTCGCCGTTATAGGTGACTACAATGTGGGGACGCACCTCCATGATGTGGTCAAAGAACTTCTGAAGCAGATGCATCTCATTCTCCTCATTATACACTATGAAGTTACCCTCGAACTCCGGCTTGGGCGTGTACTCAAAGTCATCCACGTTTGAAGAGATAATCTCTCGATTGGTTATCAAATAGCCCTGGCCATCAATCATGTAGGAGATCATCATGATCTGATCAGTTTGTGCGTCTGGAAACTTTAATGGTAACTTTGTTGTCTCTATATCAAATGCAAGGACTACGGGCTCTGGTCTGTCGAGGATGTCCTGGCGACAGGTGATGATGGGCATCTCGGTGCCGCTGCGACAACGTATATTGTACCATTGGCCGCAAAAGATGCGCAAATCGATGGACACACGAACATGGTAAGGCACATCGTGTTCCCTTATGTCCATAATGCAATCCATGTAATCCAGTTGACGTTTCCCGCCTCCATCCTCTGTGTTGTGGGAGGACTGTGCTAGAGAATTGGCCAGCATTTGCATGTAGTACGTGTTGGATTTCTCCCGCTCCGTGTTCCGACGCACTGCAGCCATCAACTCTCGACGCACCTTAGTCATTGCAGTTTGATTGAGGAACGATAACTTTAGATAATGTTGCTGCAATCCTGACAAATGATTCGCCAAATCCAAATCCTCCTTGTTGATGTGCTCCAAACTAGCAATCTGTCCAGAATACTTACGACCCAAGAAGCGTGCCACTTCCAGGTGCATGTTCTTCTCGGGACGAATTAACAAATATGGTTTATAGGCCACAGTGCACTTGAAGCGCGATCCGTCCATTTGGATGAAGAACAAGTCCAAGGCTGCCACCAGCCTGCGGTCATCGTCCAGAACTTCATTCTGCCAAATTAATCATTATGAATATTATTATTAATGTTATTATTATTGCTGAGAAATTACCGAGTGCATATTTATCAGATATCCAGTGCGTTCCACACTGTCCTTGACCCTATCGAAGCCATATTTGGAGTCGATTTTATCATTCTCCCGCGACTGCCGATAGCCTGCCTCATTGAAGAAGTCGTCACTAGGAAATCACAATAATAACATACATTTTCGCCACTAATATCAACTAATTATTTCCAATTGAACAATTACCCTTCGGCACGCGTCTCGCTAACAAATTTGCCAGTGTTTTGTAGCACCTTTCCTTTGCCAGCTTCACTCATTTTTGTGCCTACATTCACTAATTAGCAACCAAAACCGGACATATTTACAATACGTATTAAATAAATAAATTAAACAGCGTTCAGTTTGCAAACTTCACACACACTGCCAAAAAGCGCGCGGGAAACTTAACATTTTAATGAAATGTTATTAGCTGCCTCCACATAGCTAACATAGAACAGCTGTTTATCAAGCTGACTATCGATAAGCGCATAAAACCACTTACTTATATACCTTCGGTACAGTTTTCTATTATATTATTAAAAGAGATCTTTTTACAGTGAATTTAATTTTTTTAGCTTCTACCGGTCCAATATATGAAAGGCAATGGCTCGATAAGTATCGATAATGAAATAAATGTCGTGTAAATGGAACAGAAGGTTAACATTAATGCAGTACGCAAAATTGAGAAACGTGAAGTTTGCTGCAAATAAATGTTCAACAAAATTTAAGTTTAAAGGCGGTAAACTTACCGAAATAGAAGAATTATCGAATTTCAAGATTGCAATTTGTCTGGAAAATAAAATTCATAAACTAAAACCCATTAAATTTCTTGAAGAGTGTGCTATTTTATTTTTTTGTCATAAATGCATAGTCTAATGCTGCATACCCTACATATTTCATTTTTTTTGTCATAATTTAAATGTTGAATTATTTTTAACTAATATTTAATATATAATATATAATATATATTAAAAAATTATTAGGTGACAGCGGTTTGCGGTATGTGGACCAGCAAAACGGCCACATGTTGTTTGTAGTTTTGACTAATTCCCATGGAAATTAATTTCTGTCTTTATTCGAGTTACTCGTTAACGCTGTTGTTAAGTTTTTGCCACTTGAGTTGGTGGACCTAAATATGAGCCTACATACTTATCACCTCGTCATATGTGCATGGAGTTAAATTTTCATTGTATGACCGTAATTCTGTCTACTTGCATTGGACATATTTTCTGCTTCACATCAAATTACACACGCACACATCAAAATTCATTCATAAAATCCGGCTCACCTACACGCGTAGTAAAAATGCAGTCGGCAAGCAGCGCATACACACATACATATAAACGGATTTACATTCATATGCACAAACTCGTCGAGTAACGCTGCGCGCAAGCGCTCTCCTATTATTGACTCTCTCACAATCGGTTTCTCTCTTAGCTCTCTTTCGTTGAGTTAGTCCTGCTGCGCCGTGCACTTGTCGCGCCACTGTGTACAAATTTAATTGCTTCCCCTGCCAAGTTGACAATCTTTTTGTTGCCGGCGTCGCTATCGCTGCCAGTCAACCATATTTGTTACACGTGTTCGTTATGCAAGGCTGCCACTGGAACAGTGAACAGGGAGCAGGAGTCGCTCAATCTTATTGCCCTGCCCTCTGCGACAGCATAGCTACTAGTATACATATATAAGTAATTTATGCGAAAAGCGTTGCCAGAATATAACACATGCATATGGATATGTGTCTGTGGCTGGCAGTATTTATGTATATAAACCTGTTTGCAGTCTTTCTGGGAGCGCTTCATATTAACAGTGGGCACAATTCGATAATATATTTGCCGCTGTGTGTCACTGTGCGTCGCTTGCTAAAAATGATTGCTGCATACACACACAGTTACCCACACACACTCATGCAACAAATGTATGTATATAACACATGCACACATGCACAGGCACACATGTAGCATTCTGACCACGCAGAGTTTTTTTATCGTTGTTTTTGTTCTTCTCGCAGCAACACTTTGTTTTTGTCGTTTGGGTTATTCTGATTTTCTTTTCGCTCAGACTGCATAGCGATGTGTGTGTGTGTCACTGTTCGGTGTTCTTGCTCTCTCTATTTGCGGAAAAATGGTCTCTCTTGCAGCTCCCACGCGCAGAGCTCTCTTTCGATCATTAATGCGTTTATTTGACAAAATTGTTTTGCATATTTACATACATATGCATATATAAATATGATTAAGTATGCAGAGTATTATGATATGTTCTATTTTATTTTCTTTCTGTATTGCGTTCTTTATGTGTTTTTGCACAAACCAATACATGAGCAGTGCAAAAATTACTCTCGCTTTTTTAGCGTTATCAGTTGCCACACTCTGAGCTCCACGTTTGCTGTTCGTCGCTCCTTCTTCTTGTTCTGCTTCTGATTCTGCCTCGGTCGACTCTCTGCCTTTGCTTCAGGCACTTGCTCTGCTCGCTCAATTCCCTCACACATGAACGCGTCGGCGTCGGCGTTCAGTGTGTTGTTGTGTCTGCTGCTGCGCTGCCTGCTTCAGTTTGTTGTCGACTCTCTTTGCGTTTGGACGCGGTGTGTGTCTTGCTCACTTAGCTATTGCTTAACGGTTGTGTGTTTTGAATATTTGAATACTTCTTAACTATACGCAATACAAAACAAACAACGCACAAACGTACATAAATAATTTAATTAGCAAGAAATCACTGTTCTCTGTGATCGCGAGTGCGTCGTCTCCGTTCGTTGCCAAAGAAATAGCAACAAAAAACATACAACAATAGCAAATCGCAAATCCATAGTCAAATCTTGTTGTCTGTTGTTATTGTTGTGTCATCGAAATGAGTGCAATTGAATGAAATCTGTTTCTGTTTCTGTTTATGCCAATCTCAAGTGAGTTTCAAGATATGTGTCTGTGCAAATATTGAAAGAGCCAAAAATAGCTAAAGAGCAGCTCAAAAAGGCCAAAAACGTTAAACCTTTTCGTGAAAAAAAAGAGCCACAAAGCGAGCGGCAAAGATTCAAAAATCTGTCTACAAAACCACAAAATCGCTTAAAAGATCGTCTGTGCGTGCGTGTATTTGTCTGTGCGCGTTTATTCGTGTCTGTCTGCCTGTCTCTAGCTGAGCATGTGTCTGTGTGGGACGCTCTGATCCATCGTCGTTCGATCTCTGTCTGCGTCTGCGTCGACGTCGGCGTTAGCGCTGCGTCTTATAAGCCGAAGTAAAGCCAAGAGCCGATATACAATCTGCGATCCCCGATCCCAATCCCGATCCCAGTCTCAGCGCAGTTCTCTGCAGTTTCCTTTCGTGCGCTTTGTTTCAGGCACGTACGTAATCTCTCTTGCCGGCCATAATCAACCTGCCTGCTGATCCACGCGATATAAACAGAGGGTTACAGATACAAACAAAGATACAGATACGGACACAGATACAAACTATAAGCTGCGGCCACAAAACTGTTGCAGCGACTGTGTGAAAGAGGAAGAGCGTAAAGGAAGAAGAGGTTGAGAGACAGAGAAAGAGAAATAGAGAGAGAGAGCAAGAGAGAGAGATAGAGAGAGAGGAGATAGAGAGGGATACGGCTCCTGCTTTCGGTTTTTCTGTTGGCTTTCTTGCCGTGCGAGCGACCGACATTGTTCCCGATCAAGATTATGCGCCTAATTTGAAGTTGTAATTAATTTGGATACCCTAATAAAAAAGAGTATAACGACTCTAAAAAAGAAAACAAAAGAATCTAAAGCGAAAGACTACAAAACAAAAGGAAAGATACAAAACTTCAATTTCGGCTACCTCTTCTCCCATTTGAGGGGCGTTACACGCCTCTATTTTATTGCCCCACCGGTGAGTGAAGTGTTGAAAACAGTAGTTGAATTATTTTTATTCAACCTCAAACCCTTTCGATCCGGCCATGTGTGCGAGTGTGTGTATTTCTGTGTGTGTGTGTGTTGCCTGTTTTCTTGAATGAATCTTGAAACTAGGAAAAAACTGGTTTGGGCCAAGTTGCTACCGCACAACGTTAACTATCAGAGCAATTTGGTTTAGGCTAGGATTGTTGGCGATCTTTTAACTCGTTGCCTTTGGGTTGGGGAATTGGTCAACGAAGATCGGACATTTTATGCCCCTTCTCAACCCTTGAACATACATAATTGAAATTACTACTGTTACAGTTTCCGGTGTTACCTTTTGATTGCATTTCCTTTCCTTTTCCCACTTTTATGGACATCGATTCTCATTTCGTTAATGGGGGAATGCTTTTCTTAATGCTCTTGTGGTTTTGCTTTTTATTTTATTTTATTTTTGGTATCACTGCGCGATCACTTTTTATATCGCTACTGTGGTAGCTTTTGTTGTGTCCAGAATGTGGATCAATGAACGCGTAATACAATTTACAACCATTCATGATCAGCGAGTATTTGTAATCAATGTATTATTTGGGATATCCAATATGTTTTCTGGATCAAAAGAACTGAAGTCTAAGAACTATAAATGGAAATACCTTAAGAATATGCTAAACAATCGCTCACTTTAAGTAGAAAATTTAAAGTGAAGATTGACTTCAAAAATTATATTTCTCTGTTTATAAAAACAGTTTCTGGAGAGATTAGCTATCAACGCACGCGCTGATCCTTAACAACTAAAATAATCATTTGTTATTATTATTATTATTACTGCATTACTACGATTCTAAATATAAATACATATACTACGAGAAGTTGACTTACAGTTCACTGAGTTCTCAAGCTGGTTCGTTGCCCCATGCTACGTTTAATGATCTTGGTCCTTGCAATGGGTAACAACCTGCTGCAGACATGCTGAACACCAGACCGATACAATAATCACACAGATACTCAGTAGGGTAAGATAGAGAGCGAGAGGGAGGGAGGACCCTCTAGACAGACAGTTAACACATGTGCGCAGACGCACAAGCTGAAGATCTGTGAAGATCCCTTTCCCAAACGAAAAAAAATATATAATAAGGAAAGGAAAGGCAACAGCAACATCATCATACCGTTACGTACACACTAAAATTGCACCCCTATTGTTGCATGCCACTTTGTCGTCGTCGTCATCTGGGTATGAGCATGGACCTCGGTATGGGCAAGGAGTGTGCACCATATCGAAATATCATATTCGTTTACAATCTGTTCCTTGAGCATCTGCTGTCCGATGTCTGGATCATTTTTTCGTCTATCTTTCTTTCCTTTCTTCTGTAAATATGTGTGGGTGTGTGTGTGTGTGTGTGTGAGTGTTTATGCGTTGCCTGTGCCTTATATTTGTATCTGTGACGCCTTTAAAACCAAAATGCTCCATGCATATTACTCGCTCTGTTCTACGGAAAACATATGCTCCGATTTTCAATTCAATTTCGTAGAAAGTTGCACTCTCTTCTTCTTCATCACCTTGGGCTGTTGCCTTTCTGACTCTTCCCTATTATCTTCTGGCCGCGTGTGGCTGAGATAAAAGTGTCTAGTTGTTTTGTCCTAGATACCAAGTTGTGGTTACATAGTTTGTTATTGTCAAATTGAAACGCGATCGGAAGAATTGCATAACCACAGATAGTTGAGGGATAATCTTCAATTATTCATAGATCATAACCAATATATATGATCTATATGAATTATCAGAAACATTTTAGTCTTCAGTTTGATATGTATATACTTTAAATTCATATTTAAAAAGAAGAACTTAAAGATTCCAGACGAAAGCGAAACACATCCAACAATTGTATAGAAACATTTATGGTATTTTCAATAATAATTATTTGAGCAGCTCAGATAATAACATTCAATCTACATAAATTATAAATAATAGTTTTCATAATTGGTTATACTTGAAAATGATGTGGATCTATTTTAAAATCTTATCTGAAGCAGAAGAGTATCAAGATAAAAGCTGAAGACTTGAAAGCATTTGTAATTCCCCTTAATTGACTGATTGTGACTTGTTATGCTAACAGATAAGGCCACGTTATCATCTGTCATTCAACCACTTGACCAACTTGAACGACTGAATCCTCTCATTAAATACAACACAACATATTTTCGTTCAACAATTATTTCATCGAATTATTCAGTTGCGTCAAATCAATGTGAATCGGGTATTCGTATGCATTATTCGTTTGCTTATTAATTTTTTGCCCACTTTTATGCGTCAATAAATTATTTTCGTGTTAGAAGTGTACTAAGTGTGCATCATCTGAATGAGTATATATGCGCGCACACACACACACATACATTTGTATATATATATATATACAAATAAATATATATGCATTCATGAGTCTATATGAGTTCACACTATATGCACTATTGCGCTGTCAAATCAATTATATGCATATATACGATGTGTTTGTTGTTGTATTGAATTGATTGCACCGAAATATGTTGTTGGTATTGTTGTTGTAGTTCTTGTTGTCGTTTTACTTGCAGTAGTCGAGTGCACACTGAGATTTTATTATCCATTTAAATGTTGATTAACTTAAATTCGTTTTTACTGCACTCAATCACACTTGATGTGCGGCAGTCTGTCTCTCTCTCTCTGTGTGTGTGTGTGTGTGTGTGTATCTGTGTGCAAGTGGGGTAGCCAGTTGGCCAGATCTGTTGTGGAAGTAACGGCCATAAAATCAGCAAATCAAATCAAAATTGATTTCACAAGCTCACACACTAAATTTATGCAGTTAGATCAACGCGAATCCGAATCTCGTCGCACTTAGCATACAACATATATATATATATATATATATATATATATAAGTCAGATATATATATATAGCTATCTTTGTGGGTATATGCAGATCTGAGATAACGTGCGTAGATAACTGTATGTCACAGAGACAACACGTCAACGTCACAGATCCCCAACCGTACCTGTATTTGCATAGCGTATCTTATTAGCCACAAACAGATTCAGAACCCTCTGCTGGCTCAATGCATAACTTAGCTACGCATAAGCTCTACACAAATACATATACATATATACATATATACATATATATACATATATACCCCGGTATCAGCCCTCTTTATCTCTCACACATTTAGAGATGAGGTTTATGCCCAACATGTTGCATGTAAATATCATTTAAAGTGCGTAATTGCGTGAATTTATCTTCAAGTTGTATTATTTATAGTATCATCAAAGCAACAGCTACTGAGTTCCACAAAGTATGTTCTATATACTGCGGGTTGTGTACTTCTTCTGCTTCACTTTGATATCTTTTTAGTCGAATCGTAAGCATTGCTTCCGCTGATAAACATACATTCTTTTGTAACTCATCGTTTACTATTATTATTTTCTTTTTGAGGGTTTCATTATAGTCCAATGCAGAGTTTTTCACACAATCGCGGTCAGCTTATCAGCTAATTCGGTCTTTGGCCAGATTGATAAGAAAAATTACCCTACCGGAAGCTGTTTTGATAATCAAGGCATATTAAAACATATATATACATATATATAGACTCAATAAAGTGTCGCTTGAACTACTTAAAAATAGATACAGTTTAGTTGTTTTCCCCTTTAAAGAATTATTAACATCAAAGCAACTTAATGAGGAGAACTTCAGCTTTGTCTTGGGCAAATATTGAAAAAGTCTTGGGCCCAAATGGATCCATTAGAATGATATTTGGCAGCGGGAAAATCAAACCCCTTAGACCGAAAAACAACTACTCTTATATGATGGATGCTGTGTAAACAAGAACGTCTTTTATATGCAAACTGAGGCGGCTCCTTTTGTTGTGGCCTTGTTGTCGCTGAGTTGCGGGGACTTTGATGTTGTTCTTGGTGGTTGTTGTTGTTCTTGTTGTTATTGCTATTGCTGTTGTTGTCTCGTGGCGCGAGCAACTTTTAAACGCACCGATCGGTGTTGCTGTGTACATATTGTACTTAAATGCTCGGAGACGAGAAAGGGAGAAACGACATGTCGCACAAGAGTGTCATAATTTGTTAAGCCAACAAGGGATCCCTGGCTCAAATTGGGCATAAAGGTGCTAACTGCGGCTATAGTTGAAGGTGTGAATGGGGTCCATAAAGTGCGCTAAGTAATAGGCCAATAATCATGAGCTGCAACGAGATTGAAGCGCGTCTTTACTGCTTTTTACTAATTGTTAATTGTTTGTCATCTCCTCTGTATTCTAGATGATTGCACAATATGGAACTGGCGATTTGTAAGACAGAGTTGTCTGCCTCTAAATTTATGCTGCCTCCCGCGTTGCCAACTGTCGCTGCAATTGCAACAACAACAGCAACGGCGACTGCAACACACTCATTCCTCGATCGGGCGGTTCACATAAACGAATTATTGAACTTCAACGCGGGACAACATCTATTTAAAACCAGCTACAATCCCAACAACTCTATCTTAAACACCATTAACAGCAACAGCAGCAGCAGCAGCAGCAACAACAACAGCAGCAGCAGCAACATGCGACTCAAAAAGAATCGCAAAGTCACATTTCTATCCAGTTTAGTTGAGGTAAGTACAGTAATTATATCTAGTAATGGATAGTCATAAAAACAGACTTTTAAACTGTTCTTAGTTGTAGATCAATTAAGATCATCAATAGATTCATAAACTTGCTTTAGTTGATGATCAGTTTATAACAGATCAGTATAACTTAATCTGTATATTCAGAGCTCTAGATATGATTATATATTTTGATATATATTGTTGATCTAGTCGTTGATAAGTTCATATATAACTGAGGATCAGCTTTAATATCAAATGATATATAGTGATCCATTTAATCGTATGTAACGTTGTTAGTTATAGATTTTATTATCTTCAATAGTTTATACTTAGTTAAGCTTATATCGATCGTGGCTAGTTGAGGATCACCTAAAGAAACTCAACTGTTATCGTTTTTGGGAGATCTTGATCAATTGATAGGTACTTTATTAATCTATAGAACATGGCATGCAAGTTTGCTTAGCATTTTGTAGTTGTAGATCATCTGAGGATTACCTTTAATCTGAGATATTCTTTTGTATAGTCAATTTATAACTAAAGATATGCCTGATATGCGGACATCTTCTTACAACTGTCGATCAGTTCAGTGGGATTGATCGTGTGTCCATCGTATGCCACTTTGACAGGCTTCACATGCGGCGACGACTTGACGGTGATCTTGATGCCATTTAGATATGCACAACACGTCGATCGGTTCTAAATTTGGCTATCCCAAACAATATGCGATTATTATGTATTATGCTATTGTGTTTTATGCACTTTTAACACCCTGCAATCTGCTTGAGAAATGGACAAGGCAGATTAAAAAGACGGCACGCCATAAATATGAAACTGATCAAGTTAACCATTAAATTGCAATCGAAGTCAATAAGAATATTGATGAGGGGATTGACTTTCCTTTGTAGGGTATGTTGTAGTGGTGACAAGGAGACTATGAAACTGATCAGCAATTAAATTGTATTCGATGCCAATAAGAATATTGATTATGTACCTCGATCTTTGCGTCTATTATAGGGTATGTTGTTGTCGTGAGATCACTCGCCTGTTTGCCGTATGAATAATAAGTGTGCCACTTAATTTGTGTCCGAAAATAGTCAAGTGAAGACCTGTCCGAAATGTGAATAATCTACGCAACTCTCCCGAAAATGGATAACAATGGCGAGGATATTCGAATATGGCCAATACTTGAGTACTCGAATATGGCCATTATAAGGCTTCGCCCTGCATCGTCAGCTGATGATCAACTGCTCATTCTTTTACTCATTTCTTTCGGGTACTCGTTTGTGAAGGCATTTGAGTGTTGAGTGCTGCGGTAAACATATCCGTTGAGCTGACCACTTTCATCCGGTTGCTCGGTCAACAGCCTGACGAGCCTTAAACAAAGAGTCAACAGGGAGTCAAAGGACACGCACTCGTGTGGAAAATGCAGTCAAGTAATTTAATCTATAGTCTGGCCAGAAGTTGAGTTTTAAGTTTCGATTTTGGGGCTAACCACGTAACTGAAGCTCAACGAGGCCGAATAATGCTTTGAGAGACTGTCTTCAGCAGCGAATCAAATTCCAATTCGAAATTCGAAATTCAAATTCAAATTGAATTGTCCCGTTTGGCGTCAATTGATTACGATATTTATGAAACAATTCGTTTGACTACTTTGACCTCCATTATCATAAACGACAATAAACGACCGAAACAGCAGCCACAGATCATCACCGAGAGTGTAATCTCCTTGTGTGTGTGTGTCTGTTTGTGTATGTGCGTGGTTTGTGTGTGTGTGTGTGTGTATGTGGAAGTCAAATGTACAATTCAATTTATTAGAACGCGTTTAACAAGATCAGACCCAGGGGACTGACTCGGCAATTGGGGCAGGCACAGTAGCTTCTCCCTCTCCCTCTGTCTCGGTCTCTGTCTCATTGCCCCTCCAGCTCTGCCTTTGCCATTGCTTTTTCCTCTTCTCCCTTCCCCCTCCCCCTCCCCCGGTGTCTGCTGACAATTGCTGGCAATCTATTCCATGTTGCGCTTGTTGTTGTGCTCTGATTTTGAGCTCGGTTTATAGGCACAATTTGGGAAGTGCTCTTAAATTAACTAGCTAATTTTACCAAGTCTGCTTTTGTTTATAAATATTACACTATTTAACATCATTTAGTGCATTTCATGGTTCCCAGATGGGTCTTCATTTGCTACGAAATACCCTTTTCAACAGATAGTATAGCGGAGCTCTGACAAAGCTGCGGAAATTAAAAGTCTAAGAAGAAAGTCTGACGAGTATTATTTACATTTTATTTAATGTATTGGTTAAATGTATGTTCTCTCTCTTGAATCCCACAGTCAACCAATAAATATATTAAAGAGGAGCCTGTCAATGGATGCAAGGATTTGCCTGTATGCAGTTTATCGGATATTTCAGATCATGAGGGCTCGCTGGGTAAGTGAAAATGAATTCAGATGAATTATTACAAAGTATATAATATGTATATATGTACATAGACTGATATGAATCAGTCTTAAGAATTTGATTGTAAGCTACACAATGGTATAACTATTAACCCCATTGTTATATGGGAGCTAATGCTAAACGCATTTCCAGATAACAGATTTCTAAGAAATAGAAATAATTAAATAGCAATATGTTGTGCGAATGTATTTTTTTTATTTTCCCTTATGATTGTGGTTGGGGTTCGGTTCTTTTGGCGCTATCTTTGCACTCACACTCAGACAAATGTCTGTGTAGGTGTGTGTGTGTCTATATTCGCATTGCGAGAGCGCGTATATCAAAAGTAATACACTCACACACTCACACACACACACACATGCATACACACACACGAATGCCATCATCAGTCATGTTCAGACTCTTTGGCTGTGCGATTTTGTTGTTGCCATTTTATTATTCACATATGCCTTTTGAACGTAGCGATAAAAAAACAAAATACCAAATACAAATTATTTTGCGATAAGATAAGAGACAAAACAAGGCACCGAAGGCGTTTGAGAATTGTGATTGGAGTGTTGGAAAGAACTCGAGTGAAAGAAATTGAGCAATGCAATTAGTTGCATAGATTCACCACAGACTCTACAAAGTAATTCCCATTTCCATTTGCATATACACATACGTTTACAAACGTATTTACATACATAGTTGGTTAATATTTTTATAAAAAGTCACGTCGTTTATTTCCGGTGTCCATTCAGAGGCACCTCGCCCCCAAAACGCCGGCAAAGTGCCAAGCGAACTTACAGATTCATTCATTCTTTCATCTACTCATTCACTCATTCACTCAATCACGCATTCACTCATTCACGCACTCACTTATTCGCCCCCAAGTCAAGTCATTCATTCGTTGCCTGGCGCACACAAACACATTTGCATTTCAAATACACGAAATAAATATCTTAAATGTGCACTCAGTGTTACCCCATCCACTTCTCACTTCCTCCTCCTTCGTCCCCTCATTGCCTCCTTCTGCTGGCCGTTGCTGCTGTCAATCAGGCAATACGTCAGTCAGTCACTCACTCTCGCAAAATACCTTACGTATACGTTATGTGACAAAACATCGTCGTCGTCGTTCATTTGGCATGTGTCTTCTACTTTCTATACTTTTGTCCACTTTTATGCGGCTGCATGCTGCTTCTATTACACACACACACACACACATACACGCATACACACCTCCCTCACATACATGGTCTATGGCTATGCATATGTGTATTTATGTCTTAATGTATCTGACAGTTTTATGGTAATTTGTATGCATCTTTGCTGTGTGAATGCTGATGAAAATGTTTCGTTTGGGGCACAATGCTGAGAAGTTCTAACACAGAACAAACTGTTAACAACAATAACAGCAACAATAGCAATTGCAGGCTGATGAATTTAACAAATCCAAATCTCAAATTCAGTATTTACTTCAATCTGTTCTAAACCAAGGTAAAAAGTTCATTGTGATCAACTTGCCATGGTTAGTTGAATTTCAAATTAAATTCTTAACAAATGTATCTTACAGATACTTTTGTATCTTGAATCTTTACATTGTCTCAGATACAAATATAATTCAAACAATGCATTGGCAGCTGCTCAAGTGTCCGCATTAAATGTTGTTTATAAAAACAAATCACAAAATGAGATATTTTTGTCTGCACACACACTCTCACACACGCTCTCGCACATTTACGTATACCCCAAAAAGTATTTATGCCTTATCGCTGCGTAAAAATCAACAAAAAACACAAATAAAAACCCCAAACAATTTCAATGTCAACGCAACGCGTCGCAATCGGACGACAAAAGTCAGTGGCCAACTACTCCATACATTTTTCGTTCTGTTCTGGCCCCAGTCAAAGTCCCCCAATCTCAATCCCTGTGCTTCTCTTTGTCTCTGTCTCTGTCTCTGCCTCGGTCCCTTTTCCTGAAGTTATCTTTTGCCGCTAGAAGATCGGCCATAAAAATGGCAAAACAAAAGCAAAAGAAAAAAAAACATGCAAAACGGCGACAACTGCGCAGATGCTGGGGACTTTAATGAGAGGGAACGAAAATAATAATAATAATAATAATAACAATAATAATAATGAAATAAGGGGGAGAATATAACGCGTCACGTAAATTTAGTTTACATATGTACAGGAATATGTCTACATATACATACGTGTATATACATGTGTGTGTGTTTGGTATATTCAGCCTGCCCTTATTTTAATTATGTATGTTTACGAGTATATCTTTAATCAGCGCATATTAATCATAAACTTTGAAAATAACAACAACGCCAGTCGCAAGACCGATGAATAAAGTAAATATAGTACGAATATACATTTTATTTATTAATCGTATGCTATGATTCGCATGAATTTGTTACTCGCTTGCATGTATTTGTGAGAAGAGAAGCAGAGCTAAAGAGCCAGCAGAGGCCGCGACCGCGGCTGCAGCAGCAGCAGCAGCAGCAAAAGAGCGCGAGAGAGCCAAAGAGAGAGCACCATAACTTTCATTCATTTTGGGCGCTCACTTGGCGCTCAGTTCAATTCATTCATGCGCTTGGTCGGTCGGTCGGCTCTCGCGACTCTCTCGACAACAACAAGAAAAATAATGAAGAAAAGAAAAAAAGAAACACGTTCGTTTTCATTCATACTTACGGCGCGAGTAGAAAAGTTTCTGGTTTTGTTCTGCGGCGCTGTTGTCGCTGCTGCTTGATCGCCTCGCGGCGTTGAAATGCAGTTGATGAATGGGGAATAGCAACAACAACAACAACAACAACAGTAACAGCATTGGGACGCTTTGACTTGGGGCTGCATCTTTTCTTTCCTTTTTTTTTTGCTTTTGGTTGGACATCAAGGGGAACTTTAGTTGTTTTTGATATTTTTTCGTTTTGTTGCTTTCTTGAAGTTCTACCTCTCTCTCTCTATCTCACACTCGCTCTCAGTGTCTGTTGTAGTTGTTGTTTTGACTTGATGATGCTTGATGCTTGTTTCCTTCCTTTTTGCGTATGCCCCCAACAAAGTTCCTGCAAACCGGCTTCGTCTTTAGCTTTGGATTCGGCTTTGGCTTTGGATTTTGGGGCTTCGACTTCAGCAACTGCGGCAGTGACTGTGACTGCGATGTGGGCGCGTCTCTCGTCTCCCGTCTCCGCGTGTGTTTTTGTCTTTTTACAGTATTTATTTTGATTTTAGCTGCTCGCTGCTGCTGTTGTCGCTGAGGCCGTGGCCAGCTTTGTTGCTGTTGCTCTTTATTTATTCATAATTTGGACTTGGACTCCCCAACCGCCTAACGCACATTTGTGGACAGCTGCTGCTGCTGCTTCTGTTGTTGTTGCTGGAGACCAAACCAGTTGCCGAGGCTGCTGCTACTGAGGCTGCTGCTGCTGCGTCTGCTGTTGCCTCTCGACACTTGCTGCGTGTTTTTCATTTAAGTTTTGTTTTAATTTAAGTTTTTACCTTTCAAATTTCTTGTTCACAGATTTCTTGCTGTTGTTGTCTTTTTTTCGTGGAACTGCTGCGTTAACAACTTTTTGCCTTTTTTGTTCGTTTACAATTTTTCATTCATTCTTATAAATGTTTGTTGTTGCATATACACACACACATGTGTGTGTATCTAGATAAATGAGCCATGATTGTAGTTGTAGCTGTTTCGCCTGTTTTATATTTCGTTAGCACGCCACTTTTTACTCACTCGTCACATATTTACATATGGATACGTATGTATGTGTGTGTTTGCTTTTATGATTGTTTTTCTAAATATGTGCATGTATGTGTCTTGGCTTCTCTTCTTATTCTAGCCCATTCATTCATAAAATTCATTCATGTTGCTTTTTATTTTGATTCAAATTTTATTTATTATCCAGCAAAGTAAATGTATTGCAAAGTAACTTATAGATTATTCTGAACATATTTTGGATTAAATAAATATATATAAATGGATATTCGTTGTCTATAATTATCTTAAATCATTGATAAATAAGCACATTCTCGTAAAATATATATGCTATGAGATGAATTTAATTCATGGTTACTTCCTTTACTCATATCAATAATATTTAGTTTCCTTTGATAAGCATTCAAATCGGTAATGAGTAAATCCGTAAACACGCAAATAAACTATAGAATTGATAGAAAGCACTGCGCGTATCTAATCAAGTCTTCATACATATTCATTCACAAAATTATCGTCCACATGTGAACCTTAAAACGTAGAGATACATTTAATTTATTGGGATTTTGTTGATGTTGTCATTCTTTCACATTTCCCATTTCGTATTCATAATCGCGGAACGGAAATGACTAAATTGATGCATCCCCATAATTTGCGCAGCTTTGGCTGCTGAGTTACCCGTTTAAAGCTTGGGGCATGGCTAATCAGCACGCACGGAGAGGCGACAGCAGGTCGGGGCGACGTTGCTCTGCATAAAAAACTGACCCAGCACAATCGAAGAATTCCACAAAAGGTATGACTGTTGCCCAAACAAACAGAAAATTCAATGACATTAGTTGACATCGATTGATGTTGGGAGAATTGGAAACTTGTGTTGCTTTTACACGTGCCAATTGCCTCCCCACCCGCCAAAGCGACGTCTTCTTTGCTACTAGCAGCTTGTATTTCGTTAGTGGTAAAACAATACATTTGTAACAGTCTCTGATAAGTGTCTTATCGGCACTCAAATGTTACAATGCCCACGTACTTTTAAACTTAAAATCAACTTGTTACCAAAAAATGATGAAATGTACCTATTAAAGTTGTTCAATTTTAATTGGAATTACCGAAGTACATGTATAATTAAGATTAATAATTATGTTTAAAAGTCCCACTAATTTACAATATTTACAGAAGCAGCAACTATTGTGGGGTTTGTGACCTCGCTAAGTTGCTTTGAAACATATTGCATACGTTCAAGCTGTCGATTTAAATGTTCTTTACAAAAATGTTGCATACTTTGCAGCTGCAGGAAAAAATGTATAAATTGAACATATATATGCAAAAGCTATTGTTTGTAATAGCAACAATTAAAATTCGATTAATTTTTTTGTAATTATTCTTCTTTATTACATCAAATTTCAAAGTTAATTACAACTTTATGCATAATATTTAAGAATCTTCCCAGAAAGAAAAGTAAACACCTGTTACAAACTGCGGTTTCGAGTCGAATATCCAAGTAAAATTCAAAAGATAATCGCCAGATGGAATTACGCTTGGAATGCTGTCAATAGCATAGAAATCCTTTATACCATTTAGACCCTAAAATCATAGGTACTTCAACATTTAGTGTTAAAATTTTGATGGGGGTGCTTACCACATAGGGACACGAATGATTGATTGTTGAAACATCTTTGATTAGCTTCCAGATAATATTCCCAAATGGATGATGTCTTTTTCGCATGTATTTACACCCATCAATAGTATAGTCTATTAGCCATGGCTTATAGCCATTGGCTTTCTTTAGCATCTGAATTCTGACGAAAATATTGTAAGCGGGCTCTGTTACAAAGACAAACGCGTTCAAAGTTGTCTTGTTGCGGCTAATGGCACGCAGGCGACATTCCCTGTAGACAACCCACGATTTGTTGAAGGACTCGCACACCAAATTTGTCCATTTAATTCGAAAAGCCTACCAAATAACTGATATGAGTCATGAGATAAGCAACAATTGAATGACTTACTGAGTTATAATGGAAATATAATAATAAAATGATTAGCAATCCCGGGTTAATCCACAGTTTAACACGCATGTCGCTCCGTTCGATGATTATTCCAAACTGAACTTGCCACGCTACATGAATTTAAATAATGCTAACATTTGATTTTAATTAGGATCAATCATTTGGGAACGATTAAGAGATAAACGTACGACAGACGAAAGTGCGTAACTACCTTGCACATATATAATTTAGAATTTTTAACTGCGCTTGAAAGTATGCAACACTTTTCGACATTCATTTATTAAGCTTGCAAACGAAACAATAAGAAACAATTAATATGAATATAATATAAAATAAATATATATAAAGCATAGCGATCCTCGTATTTGTAAATGAGGCTGTTTTATTGTCATTAAAATGTATTTTAGGTGTTTGTCTTTTTATCAGCAAAGTCTAATGAAAGGTATAAGCATCTAATGTGAAGTTGAAGGTTTTATAATATATTTAATTTGATGGGGAAATTTCTATCAACGTATTTATAAATAATTATTAACATATTTGAATTAGGTTTTGATAATTATAATAATTAAGTCGAAGTCGCATTTAATGCCCATCTTAAGCTTAATTCAATTAATCATAAGCTCCAAATTTGGCAACCTATTAAAAGATATTCGAAAAGGCAAACGCGCAATGCTATTAAAACTGCCGCGAAATGCCGCCACAATGGGAAATATGAATCAATTAGTTCGTGCAACAAAAGGCAACGTGTCCACATCCATGACTTCAGCACAAATACATAGATGTGCCAATCGAGCAGCAGCAACGAGAGATTGCAACTATAATAACCAGTTCTTGGGACTGCCATCAATTGGCCAAATGATTATCGGCCGGCAACTGGCAAGAGGCAAGCGGCAACTTGCAACTGCAACTGGCAACTTGAAGCCGGGGGCCGGCAGCTTGACCAATTGATAATGCAATGGCGAACGATCAATTGACAAACGTAAATCGATGAAATATGAAATCTCAAATCGTATCTGGAGCGTGTGCAGACCTAAGTATCTGAGTATCTGAATATCGTTACTCGATTGCTGCACTTTTGGGGCATTAAGAAATATGGCACACCTGCAACACACTCATGATATGATTGGGCATCGATTGCACAATTTTCCAGTTGCCTGCACGAGGGAAATAAGGGGGGGATAGCTTCGTTGATAGTTTATAGTTTTCCAGGAGTTGTGCCGATCAATTGAAGCGTGTCCACCTGGGCCCAACGAGATATTGAGCTCATAAGCCTTTTGGGCCAATTTAACGCTGCTGCCCACCCTTGGCCAGGGGCTATTGCTCATTTCGCTTAAAGCCCAATTGATAATTTAACGCTTCAATTGGCCCTAAAACATACAAATTAACAACATACAAAGTACGAAATACAAAATTATTTGGCCCAGTGCGCAGCCATCGAATCGTCTGCTTTTGACCTTTTCTTATTTGTTGTTTGTGCCTTGTCATAATTTGTAGCACATTTTTGTTAACATTTAACAAACAAAGAGATATAGAAAAGCCGTTAGCGCAAATGCATTTCTTGCTTTTAATTGTCATTTGAATTAAAAGCCATTTCGTTGCGGCACTTTCCTGCATTCGTTTCGTTCGAGTAACTGCGACTTTACCAAGATTTCCATTAAGATGCAAGAGTGTCACAAGATGTTTCCATAGATCTAACTAATATTGGAGTACATCTAGATCGTTTGTGTCTTGAACTTTTGGCTAAGTGTGTGCAGTTGTCTCTAGTTAATATCCAAATAATTTTGTATAGCCAATTCAATCAGTTATCGATAACTCCTATCGGTCCAACTCTACTCAATACTTGGTAGTCTTATTTGTTGTAATAGTTATCGTTATTGTTATCGTTACCGTCAGGTTTACTTATTAAATTCGCTTCATCAGATGCTGAAAAAAGTTATAGTTGTTTCAATTTAATATCGATTGTTTATAATCATCAGAGTTTATGTTATCGTTATCGATATACTGATTGCCAAGCAACTGGAAGATTAATTAAATTTGGTTCATCAATGCAGATTGAATAGTCATAGTTGATTTAACTTATCGATATAGGCTATGCATCTCTTAGATTAATCGTTGCCTAATTGAAAATCGAAAATGTGGCAATTTGGAATAAATTGTTTTTCCCACCTGACATTCACTTTACGGGTACTCGTACTCGTACTCGTACTCGTACTCGCACTCACACTCACACTTGGCTGGCGCTTTTGTGTCTATGCCAGGGAAAAAGACGATTTTCTGCTCTATGCTCTAAACAAAAACAATCGATAAATTTTCATGGCAAGATTGCAAGTGGCTGCTGCTGTTTCGGTGTGATGCTGGTGCTGTGTGGTGCTGCGCTGCTGTGGTGCTATGGTGTTGTGGTGCTGTCGGAGCGCCATCGGCTCAGTGGGTTGCCTGTGGTTCGCCTTTGATGCTTGGCGCAATTTATCAACGCATTTTATTGAGTGTTTTTGTTGTTCGCTTGCATTTTTAATTGCTGCCGCCTGATGTTGACCATAACACCATTCGAATGTGAATCTCAATCCGAATCCGAATGCCAAACGAAGATTCACTTGTGACTGAGCATAAAATTGTATACATTCCGAATCGAATACGAATACGAGTATATCGGAAGTTAATTTATGCTATCCATGTGTATATACTTGTGTATCATTTAGTTTTGTTTATTTGAGTCAAAAGATTTGTTGCTGGGCGCATAAATTAGTTTGTCATTGATCGCATTGGCGTCTTGTTCAAAACATTTTTGGGTCGGGAATGGTACTCAGTTAGTTGATTCCCCCTATTCGTAAGGCTACTCGTGCTTCATTGCGGCTTGTTGTTTAGGTAGCAAGAGGCACGGAGGCACCGAGGCACCGAGGCGCAGAGGCACTAGCTGAAGCATAGGCCGTGCCACCGGAAAGGTGGTGCAACAAATGCATTGCTTGTTGCAAGTTGTGAATCTTTGTGGCAACAAACACTTCAGCACGCAAGCTGCAAAATCTCAACTGCAACTAGGAGCAGGTGAAACTTGGACTCTCAACCTGGACAGACCACTTTTCTGACTGCCAAACTGGTCTCAGTCTCAATCTTAGCTCGAGTCTTCTCTCTCTCTATTAAAAATAGTCTAATGATCAATGTACAGTCTCCCCTCTCTAGCCCCTCCCCGTTTCGGAGCGTATGCAAATGCTGGGCAAGAGGAGAGAGCAGAGATCAGAGAGGAAGTTGTTAAAGAATTGAATGCAATGCAAAGAAAAAAAAAAAAAAAAACAAGACGCACTCGCACTATTCAAGTGCAGCTTCCAGCTTAAGATCGGGCTAGGGCAAAAACGCCAGGTGTTATGCTCCTTCTTCTACTCGTGGATGCTCCACATTGCACACGCCACTTGATAGTCCAGTTGTTGTTATTGTTGTTGCTCCTTTTATTATTATTGCTCCTGTGGCAGTTTCAATTGCAGTTGCAGTTGCAGTCGCTGTTGCTGCCGCAGCGTGGGCTTATTATGAAACTCAAATTGCATCTTCATTCGAGACAGAAGAAGCAGACCACAGCTGCCCACTGTCAATTTGTTATGAGGAAATTAAACTGATTTCATTTGTTGAGCTCCAAAGTGCCTTCTGCATCCATATGTGGGCTGCAGGCGCCACTCGACTGAAATCTTATTTAAGAAACAATTAATAATGTCTTTGACTTGGGTTCTTTTTATTTTATCGTTTCCCAAAATGTTTCCGTCACACTTTTTAAGGCAAGCTCATCATCAGCAGCAGCAGCAGCAGCTTCGAATGTCTTCATCTTAATTGTTATCAACTAATGGCCGTATATTTGTCAAACAAAACAAACGGCATCCAAATCGTTCAACCCATAAAGCAAAACAAACTGTTTTACTACCAAAGATACATTTCATTTTGTTATCTCTCATTTATACATTGCCGTTTCCAAATGACTGTTGAAAGCCGCCGCTGAGATCATAATGGCTAATCGCATTCATTAAAACTTTGTCTTAAGTGTGTGAAAGCTATTAAATGAATCGCGATCAATGGGACATGAATTTCAGATGAAATACTCTAAAGTTGCTCTATTAGAAATGAAGTTGCATTGAAAAGAAAACTGAACATCATATATACATCGAATATACATCATGCAATGTGATACATATTGTTCAACTCTATCGCATTTGATTGGATTGAAGTGGATAGACAATCGATTAAAAAAGAAATAAATTTATCAACTTGCACTAATCCGCTGCAATTGTAATTATTGCGAATCGCAATCAAACAAATGTATCTTAAATTGTTGTAGATAAAGCGCGATTGCCACTTGTAGCTCTAGTTTAGCATCTCTTGTTGGGGGCCCCAATGAATAATTATTGCTAATTGATGTTGATAAAAATGAATTTATGAATGTATGATGTGTGATGTGTTGTGACTGTGGTCTGGCCTCTCTGTGAGTTCTATCAATTAAATTGGCCTCTCGGCCAACGGGTATGAATGAATAAACAAGTCGTTTTGTAACTTGATTGGCAAAACTCGACTCTGCGCAGCCGGAAGTAACGTTAGAGTTATCTATCTGTCTATCTCTGTGTATCTATGTAGATGTAGCTATCAGCCTACTAAGCACTCAGAAAAAGAGCTGAAGATGCGTCAGAGAATCACAAAACAAAAAACAACATAAAAAAAAATGAAACGAAATGATAGATAGATAGATACTCGTGAATTGTAGATAGCGTGGAAGGGAGAGCAGAGGGAGGCTTCGCTTAATATTCATTCATAATTTGCGCTGCGGCTTTGTACGCTTGTATCTTTGTAACTATGAAGTACAGCGTTCACCAAACAAAAGATATACGGCATATCTACTCATAGTCATGTATGTATGCACACATGAAGCATATTTAATTTGAGGCAAACTAGCAATGATTAGGAACATCCGGTTTACTAACCGAAAAACCAACCGAACAACCAAACAACCGACTGAACAACCGACTCAAAGACTGAACAACGAAGCATCCACAGTCATTGAACAGTAGCTACAACGACAACACTCGAGAGTTGATTCGTTTTAGTTCTTAAGTCTACGACGACATCGTCATCATCGTCAACATCAGCATCATCAACATCTTCAACAACATCATCATCATTATCATCATCATCATGTGTGAGTGGGGTGCCAGCTGAAGCGCCAGGCATTTGCTGCTTTCAAGCTTGGACATAAAGCAGAGATAATAATGTTGTCGCTGTTGTTGTTGTTGTTGTTGCTGTTCTTGTTGTTGTTGTTCTTGTTGTTGTTGTTGCTGTTGTCGTTGTTCGGTGTGTGGATGCTGTGAAGTTGCTGTTTGGAGTTGGAATTGTGTGTAATTTGTTTGCCGGCTACTGCCGTGGCTACTGTATTTCAGTTACCTCTTCCTCGGCCCCTTCCCCCAACACAACTGGACAGCCAGCCGAGGCATCTCCACACGATCGAGTCGACGTTGTTGTCGTCGCTGTTGTTGCCGCAGTTGCCGTTCGTTGTTTGTTGTATGTTGTTTGTTGTAGCCGCGATTTGATGCGATCAGCATCCCAGCGAGTTTATCTTGCGCTTTAAAATGCGGCCTTTTCCTCCAGCTTGAGTCGTTCCATTCTGCACAGCAGTTATCCCTATCTCTGTCACTCATTACATGGCTGTCTCTCTCTCACTGCCTTGGGATATTTGTAAGGTCCAGCAAAGCGACGACCTGAGCTGAAATACCTTAAAGTAGTTCGCAAGTTATTCACATGAATTGATTCTGTTTAATTTATTTGCTAACAATAAATCTTGTTATTTAAAAATAATTAATTATTGTTTAATTAATTGTTTCTATTTGAATTTAAAATAATAAATAAATGTATAATTGTTTACTCAATTGAATTGATTAGGAAATATTAATATAGTATTGTAACAATTTGCACATTTTTAATCAATTCTTATTTTCATAACTGTTCAATAGGTGATTGACCGCCTTCGATAGTCAATCGTTAATCGTCAATCGTCAATCGTGTCTCACTTCCCATCGAATATATAAATAAATGCATAAATTAATTGCGAAACTTGTGAAAATATTAAAGCGCGTTTCCCAAACCAATTAAAAGACAATCAAGCAGTCGACTCTCAAGAATTGGCCTTAATGCTGGGCCAATTCGCCCACAGTTGACCATATGTAAATGACTTGATAATTAATAACTTTGAGAAGTGCGAAAAAAAGAGATGGAGCACAATCGAAAGAACTCGTTTGCTGCGGAAACATATCCTGTGTCTATTAACTGTTTTACACATGCCTTGGCCAACTTCCAACTTCCGCACAAGTTGGCGCATAAAGAAAAGCCTAGCGCTTTTCCAGTTCCAGTTTGCTTGGTGATACTCTTTTTCCTTTGCTCACATCTTGCATCAACTGCTTCCTTAACGGCTCTGCGGATGCTTAAATGGGTTGACTTCAGTTGGCCACTTGTTGTTTGTTTTGTTGTGAGTTTTCTCGTTGCTGATTTGAATGCCAGATAGATATCCTGAGCAACAGCTTTCGCATTTCATTTGCTGTAAGCTGTGAGCTGTGAGCTGTGAGTGAACAGCACCCCACAACATTATTCACTAGCTTTAGCCTGACGCTGACTCTGCCTCGGACTCGGACTCGGGCTCAATATCTGGCTAAATGATCAGCTTCGAAAAGAAAAAGTTGCATGCGTTTCGTGCAACTTTGCGCTGCGCTTGTCTATTTTTTTTTCTTTTTTCTTTTTTATTTAGTTTTGCAGTATGCTGTTGTGTATTTTTTCTCACATTGACCGGATGAGCAGCTGCTGGGGATCAGGTGAGGATGAATATAATAACATAAGCCCCAATATCAACAACAGCTACAGCTATCGAACTGACGAAACCAGTTTCATTGAGAAAACGAAGGAGAATCGCTGGGGGCCCGTTGGCTGTGGACTGGCCTCTGCTGGGGTGGGATCAGGGGGAGGTTGAGGGAGAGAGAGAGAGAGAGAGGTGGGGGGAGGAGGGGACACTACATGAATTAATCACTTCGTTTGTAGTGGACCGATCGAGCAGGCGGGTGGTTGGGTATTAAACCAGCGTGAGTGTGCGGATGTATGCGAGTTTCCAGATCACTCGTGTTGTGTGAATGAATTGCGGTCTATGTGAGTGTGTGTGTGTGTGTGAGTGTATTTGTGTGTGTGAGGGGCTCCCTCATGCCGTGCCATGCACATTTTATGAATGAAATGATCGACAGCTGAATTGCGAAATTGTTAAACAACAACAAATCTCAGCAACAGTTCGAGCAACTTGAAATGTTGCCATTGGTGTTATTGTTGTTGTTGCTGTTGTTGTTATTGTTGTTGTTATTGTTGTTGTTGTTGCTGCTATAGTGGATGCTGCGGTTGTGGTCCATTGATCCAACAGGTCGACGTCGTCGTCAAAGTCAACGTAGCGCCAGTGGAAACATAATTTCTCTTAATTATATTGCCGACGATCTTGTAGAGTTTAATGAGTGTTGATTAAAATTTTGTTGCTCAGGCGATTTATGTGGCGTAGCATAAATTTACAACTTATATCTCCTGCCGAAGCAATAGTTGTAGTTATATATGTAGATACTTTATGTGTATATATATTTGATGGGATATCCTACTCAAAGATTGTTTATGTTGCGACTGAAAGGTTAATTTAATTAACAGCTCGATTGAAAGATCTGCCCCCCAATTAGGTGATCAATCAATTTCGTTACACTTGTCGAACTTTTCTTGAATAGTAGCTATGATTTATTTCTGCCCTGCATAGAGATGAGAAATCCTAATAAAATAATAATAAATAGATAATTGCAGACTCGAATACTCACAGTGAGATTATTTCAAAATACAGTCGAAATAGTTGTGACTTCATAGTGCTATTAACACTTCCTTTCTGAAACTTTATTATGGCATTTTTTAAACAATTTTCTTAGCCTCGCAACGGAGTGGGAGTGTGGGAGTGTGTGAATGCGAGTGTGGATACTTGTGCTCACATGTAATCATAATCTCGATGCGATGACTGCACTTCAAACAGTTGCCAAAGTGTCTGTTTGATATCAGACATTCGGTGGCTTTCCGTTTGCTACTTTCTTCACACCTTCAATGAGAACTCGATGTTGCATCTGCCCCAGATCCCCGAAAGTGCTGCAAGCTAACACGGGGCAGACTCGGTGCAGCCACAACAAGTGCAATGGCAACAAACATAAAAGCAAATGCTTTGATCTATCGACTGCAATAACACCTCATCTCTACCCCCATCTCCACTCCGTGGTCGACCCTCCCCCATGCGATTAAAGCCTTGTAGCACTCATAATTATGTTATACTAACGATTAGAAATTTTGAAGGCGGATGAGGTGATCGTATCTATTGAAAACATAGTATAACAAATCGTTTCGAGAATCATAAAAATCGTTTTTTGGCGTTGTTCATTTTCCGCTTTTCCATTCAAATTTCCCGTTGTCGTTTGATGTTTTTCCAACTGTTGTTAAAAAATAAACAATGCGCTTTTTTCGGATGCGACTCGACACGACTCGTCTCGGAATTTATTGTGCACCAATTTGCTGGCCAAATATATTGCCACATATTGTTAAATATATACATATGTATATATCGGAATGTACTAAATATATTCAGTAATTATTTTTCTCGAATTTTAGCATAATATTAACTCGTAGTTTGGCAATTGTATATAAACATGACAAGTTCCGGTGAAAACCGAAAACTGAAAGCCGAAAATCGAAAATCGAAAACCCAAATTCAAAATTCATTGAAACAAAAACGCCGCGCAGTCTGTTTGTGTTCTTTAATCTCGTTGTTGTTGCTATGTTTGTTGTAGTTTTAGTTGTTGTTGTTGTTGTTGTTGTTGTTGCTGCTGAAACAATATACCCATAAAGATGCTGCTGTACAAATATGAAAAACAATAATGTGTTGTGCCATTTGTAAGAAACCAAAGCAACATATTAAAAATTAATTTATTCGCTTTTAGCGAGAATCGAAAAAGCGAACCCATCTCTGGGACGATTGATCTCAGTTCCGTTCGAGTTGCTCCACCCACACCCCCGATGCCTATACACTCTCCACAGTACCTCTGGTCTCACCCCACCTCAATTCTCTCACCATTTTACTCGCTCAGTGCCAATGCATTGCATTCACGGCACAAAATGTGAGAGTTTTCGTTTGATCATCAATTTTATTACATAAAACGACTTGGGGATTCGTGTTGTTCTATACCCTATGCGTAAACGAGGCAACGGGTGTACCAATGCGCACAGGCAAGTGTTTTTATTGAATAAATGTAAAGTTTGTTTATATCTAAAGTGATTTTTAAATCCCTTTTTAAGATGTCCAATTCGTATGCTTCGAAGCCTCCTTACAGGGTATTTTCCGCTCATTACTTTAACCCATAGTCATCCGAAATGCTGTTTTTGTATTTGTTGGGGATTTCCAGTCCCCATAAACACACACATTCACAAGCTATCGATTGACTTTGGCCTGTCTATATAAATTGTATTTTGTGTTGATTGTTTGCTAAATAAACATTTTCATTTGTGTGGTTGTTGTTGTCGATGTTCCTGTGAGCTCCCTTTTTTCTTTTTTTGTTAACTATTTCTCGATGTGTATTTGATGATATGATTACATAGAGAAATAAATGACAAGTCACTAAATGACAATATATCATATATAAATATACTACTGCGAATAACAACTTCGTATCCTTCACTGATCGGTATATCAAGGCATTGCCCGCGTCGGTTTCCGTTGCATTTACTTTTCTTTTTAATTAATTTATTTTTAACTATAAATTAATCCCTCAACTATAAAATATTGTTTATCTTATCTGAAATGGTCTTAAATTAATTCTAAATTTGTTGCAAGTAAAGATTCTCTTCTCTTTGCAAATTTATTTGAGTCTGTTAGTCTCCAGAGCATGTTCAACTCTCTTAAAAAAGAACATAGCATAGAACATAAAGCAAATGCAATTAGGCAAAGTATTCATATACCGCCCACGATCAATTAAAGATCTTAGAGAGAGAGAGAGACAGAGAGAGAGAGAGAGGCTTACTGCCTAACTGCGTAAATGTGCAAATGCCAGATTGAAGGACTGACAAACTGACTGAATAACTATAACTATGCACAATTAAAGATGCTTTGCGCACGCGCAGAGTTCATTCTCTGGTTTCTTATTTTGTCGGATTTCCATAGGCTAATTGAATGAAATTAAAATTGAAAGACGGCAATTAAAGCAGCAGCTGTGCAAGTCTTTGAAATGTCGCTGTAAGCTAGTTTCCCCCTCAAATTGAATGCCCGACCATTGTGAGCTGTTGCAGGGGAGAGAACTCGATGTCATCTACTGTCAGTGGCAAAAGCACAGACAGCGCGTTATTTTGACTTGTTTTGATAACACAAATATTATTCATTTCACTCGAGTACTTGTAGTTCTTGGAACTATATATTGCTCTGGCAACAGTTATCGCCATACTCGCAGTTATCTCTTCATATCTACATTGCACAAACTCATATACACGATCATATCTTAGGTAGTTTTTACTATAGGAATGAATATACTCTGGGGGGGAAGTTTAGGTCAAGGCAGGTTTAATTCCTCAAAATGCCCGGCGCACACATAGGACGGCTTTGTTATCAGACATTGTTAGGTCTGGCTGGCTAACCAATTACTTGGTCAGCTACCTGGTCAGGTGAGTAAGCAGTTGGCTGTGGGAGTATTGCGGAATGGGATCGCATTAAAAAATGAAAACAAAATGAGAAAAAAGCGAAAAAATTAAATGAAATGAGCGCTAAAAGATTGAGGGGAGACAAGAGCATCAGCGGCAGGCTTGAGAATTTTATCTTTGCCCCGAAAAAAACGGCGAAAAATGAAAAGCAAAAGATTTCGTATTCCCACGACTCTTGGAGCCAGACGCCAAGCGAGGACGACGACGATGGAGAGGATGGCGATGAGTCCTTGATCAACCCATTGAAATGTTCGAGTGCTTGAGTAAGTGATAGTTGTTCTCTGATTAAATCGTATGCATTCTCTGCTAGATTCGCACAGTGGCCAACAAGTCGAGCATGCCGAAAAATGAACAGGGTATTCACCTTATGAGTTCTCCTTTTGCTTATGCTGGGAACGGGGGGATTAGCAGGTAAAAGCTGGCTGCAAATCTCAGTCTTATTGTCAAGGATCCTTCTCTCTCTCTCTCTTCTCTCTCGATGTGTGTTTGTTGGTAATTCGAGTCGATTCTTTACTTTTCTTTCCTTCGCTTTGCCTAAAACAAATATGAACATCTTTGCATACATTTGTATGGATGTACCTATGAGTACGTATGTCAAAATACGTAAATGCCACAAAGAAATTCAAGTTCAAGTGCGTGGGAATTTGAGTTTCTGCGAATTGCAAAGGATTGCTGGTCACTTGAGAGCAACACAATGCCAGCTAAGTAATAATAATACATTTACTTAGTGTGTACATACATCATGCATGCATCTGATGTACTACTAACAATTATCACACTCTTCAGGTGCATCATTTATCATATTGTTTACCCTCATCAAAGTTGGCAATTATATCATTTATTTCGTGTGTCTTTTACACCAAATATTCGAAATTCGTTCGATTTTTGTTTCGCGATCATTTTGCACCCCGTTTGCAGAGCACGCACCAGGAATCTTCGCTTCATTGCAGCATGCAACATGTGAGAGACACACACAAACGCACACATGCACACACACACAGAGGCATAGGGAGATAGAGAGAGAGAGAGAGAGAGAGAGAGAGAGAGAGAGAGAGAGAAACGGTGAGGCGGGCATACACAATTTAAGTGTTGAGTGTGTAATTTTATATTTCCGGTGTAGTAAGTTTTCATACGACAACTCCAAGTCAGACCCCGTCGTCAGGGCCAGATCTTTGGCTGGTTTTCTCTGTCTTTTGCTGCCTCTGCTTCTGTTGTACTTGCGCGCTGCTTTTGCTGTTTCAGCTGCAAAACTGCAACAACAACAACAGCAACAAGTCTCTGCTGTTCCTGCTGCTGCTGCTGCTGCTGCTGCGTCTGCTTGTCAGGCGTCGACGTCAGCGTTGTCTCACACAATTCCTGCAATTATTTTTATATCGAAAAATATAAAAAGAAAATACAAAAATGAAAATTTAAACACCCCACTATCAACTCCAACCATCCAGCTATCCGACCATCCAGCCATCCATCCAGGCAGACAGATAGTCAGACAGACATGGCGACTGCCTTGCATACATATTTATACCTATATATGTATGTTTACTCGATGTCTTTTGTCGTAATTTGGATGCATATTATTTGATTTATTTGCTTTCGATATAATTTTAAAAGCTGCAGCGTTTATCCAGAATTGAAGAATTGAAGCCTAAACCGTGTTTTTCCATAAGGAAATTCAACAGCGGCATTTTCGAGGAATCGAAGCGACTGAAAAAAAAATAAAAGAAAAAACAAAAGAAATAAGCATTTTGTCAATGTGGAAACTTGCATACCCTTGGATTTACTTTATGCAATCAAAAAGATAATTATTATAAGTCTGTCGAACTTATCGTCAATCGTCAGTTTGTATACTTTATGTTCACGACGTTTTCCTAGAACTTGTCGCATTTTGCCTCTGTTTGAATTCGCATTTATATAATTTCTTATGTCGCCCCATTATTGACATAATTTACGAATTACGAATTACGAATTACGATTGAAGCGTCAGCAACTTGTTGACTGTGGGAGTCGACGACATCAATCGCAACTGAAACAAATTAGTTGAAAATCCAGAAAGTTGCCTTGTATGTCCTGAGGCTGCAACCATTTCTAGTCGAATGAATATCAAAGGACATCGCAGAGAAAAAGACAAAAAGAAGTAAATGACTTCAGTTAGTCGAGGATAAGTTGAAGGTAGCAAATCACTTCAATATTGCAAGTATGAGTGTCTATTATAATACAGTTTGTAATCACGCTACATTTAATCAATTCACATCATCGGCTTGCCCTAGAGTCGTGAGTCCCTGTCTCTCTCGGGTAAGAGAGAGCTAAGAACTCTTTGACAGCGATTGCGTACTGACAAAATCCCCAACTCCTCAACTGAAGCTGTTCAGTTCCAGCTCCCACTCTGACTACAACTCCGACCACCGAGTCCATCAAGTTGGTAATGAAATATCTAACGACCGGAAGTCAATAGCAAATACTTAATAATGTTGTTGGCCTGGCCTGCGCTGAGCTGAGCTGAGCTGGGCTGACATTGCGTTGCGTTGCTTTGCGGTTGGTTGTTTGGTTTGTTTGCCTTTGGCTGCCATTTTCCGTTGCTAATTTCCATGGTTGGGCCAAATTGCGTATAGTTAGTTGCACGTTCCAAACTGTCGGGTTTTGGGGGGAGCGGGGTGATAATTAAAGGTGTGCAACAAAAAGCCTTTAGTGAAATTTCAGACTTCTTATGCTATTTCTTTAAGATATATTTAATTTTATGATATTTCATATACGCTAATAATATAATATTATAATAAAAAAAATTTAATATCATTTTTTTCTTCAACTGCCATTTCGAATATCCAGTTGATGTTCAAAAGATAACATGTTAACTTGCCACATAGGGACAGGGGACAGGTGTGATTAATGTTGGAAGAAGCCTTTACGATCTCACCGCATGATTATTCCTAGTCCATTAGCCATGGCTTATTTGCCAATCTTCCTCTTCAGCATTTTAAATCTAATCATTACATTGTTGACTGGCTCCGCCGATCTTCTCGCAAGGATCGTTAGAGTTGTCTTGTTGCGGCTTTTGGCCCTGAGACGACATGCTGTAACCGCGATATTCCTACAATTGGAGGATTCGCAGACAAGGATAGTCAACTTAACCGAGAATAGGCATGTCAGACATAAACAAACAATATATCTATGAGTTAGGATGATATATTACTTAAGAAATGATGTTTCTTACATTGTTGTGCTCAAGATCTGATAATACTTGTAGAACTAACCACAGTTAAATGGCGAGTGTTGTTCGCTTAATATTCATATTGTATATTTTAATCAAACAACTGTCACACACGAAACATTAAACGCTTCATTAGTAGCTTTTAGCATGATGTAATTATACAACTAATAGCATTTTAATCGATGTATTACTATAGGAATAATTTAAAATAACTTAAAATGCGGATACAGAATGATTTTATTATCGATCATTATGTATGTTTGCGAATTCGAAACATTCTCAAAGTCTCTTCAATTTGATTGGAGTGCAATTTAGTTTCTGAGAAATTGGCAATCATTATAAAGTGGACGTTAATTGAATTGCCAATTTGCAGTTATCAGAGATAACGTTCACCTTCCGGTTATACGAGCGGAAGTCAACTTGTTCTCACGCGTGCCTAACAAAAATATAACCACTCATTCCATATTCACATGATATACATACACACATATTTGCAACATTATACGAGTATATTGGGATGTTAGGCGAGTCTCCTTCGCATGTGTGCTATTAATTGGCCTCCGACGACACTTTATCAATTCTCTTATCACACTTTGATAAGCAATCATTCGGCAAGATATAACCGTAACCGTACCAAAATAACCTGCACTAATAAATTTCTGCGAGTGCTCCATTTCCTTGATGGCCTCTTAAAGTCTCGTACTCATGCTTTCTTACGCTTTTCGCTTTCTTGGAAATTTGATAAGCGCTCTCGGCGAATTGCGCACTTCGTACACATAAATAGGAGTATATGAAAACAATAAAATAAAAAGAAAATGTGAAGATTAGGCAGATGACTCAGAAGGGAAGTGGGCGTTTTGACTTTCTATTCGATTAGGCAGACTCTCAAATCTTTGCATAATGAGAGAGGATTAATGGACTACGTGACATTTGTAATGCAAACTAAGCAATGAAGTGATTGCGGGAATTAATTCTAATGCAATTAGAATTAATCTTTAGACTTAGCACCCTAGCCCACACAGTCTTCATTCTACTGCAGTCTACATTTAAGAATTTGTCCAATACATTCTAAATTGTACTCTCTACATTCCTACCCACTTGTATTGCAAAATACAGCTTACTCTTTGCACTCTTCACTCTTCACATTATAAAATAAGGCACTTCACTCTAAAATGAATACCCTACAATCTAAACTTTTTAGTATACCCTGTGTGTTATTCAATACTTTTCCTGCACATGCTAAACTCTAAACGCTTAACACCTCACCCTACGCCCTCCACACTTTGTTGTCCATTCTATACTCCTTGTACTCTAAATGTAGAGTCTACTCTCTACATTGAATCCGTAAACTAATTAATTGCATTGCATACGAATACCTTTCATTCGCTCAACCTCAAATTGAGCCTACTTATGAGTATCGCCTTCAACGACTTGAAGATTGACCTAGTTCAGAGCGTGAAGAGCGAACAATGAACACCTCATGAGTGACCACTGCAGCATCTCGCATGCAATCGAAGGTCCAAGAATGATCTACTAGGAATGCAGGCGAGGCATTAACACCCAAGTGGCTTGTCTGATGTTGTCTTGTGTGTGGCCCAACGGAACTCCATCAAGAGTTTTGTTCAAGTCGGTAGCTCATAATGAATTTCAGACACGCACAGACGTTTTGTAATTTCAAGTTGTAACTACTGCGTTTTAAAGAGCTTTTCCCTTATGGCCAACAACAAGTCATAATATAGACATGCATATAATGTACATTTGTACATCACAGATACAAACAAACTTACATTTGTGCTATGTGAAAAATGTAGTTACATTTGTTGTCTGTTAAACACGCAAGTGCCTCCCCTTTGGGTGCGAGTGCTAATGCATGTATCTTGAAGATACATTCCTATATAAAATATCTCATAGTGAAAGGGGTTTTACCCTGCGTTTGTCGCCAATTATATGCGGTTTTGTGATAATGAGCAAATGATCTCAGCGACCGTCTCTGCCAGTCGCGTCGCCACACGTAATTTCGATTCATTCATAGACTCAAAACTCGACGGCGACGTTTGTTTCATTCATAAATTTACCTGGTCGCGTAGTCATAATAGCTCTATCTTATGGACTTTTGCCGTTTTTCTTTTTCTTTTCTACTACTACTACACACACACACACACACACACACATGCGAGCACACTCTCCTGGCCGTGTTGCTTTATCACATTCTCATATATGTATTATTTACCACGGCGCTGCCTGTGTTCGATTGTGATACGAATACGCGGCGCAGCGAACGGAAGCAGCGGAAGCGTCGACGCCGACGCTGATGCCGACGTCGAAACGTCGATCATTGTTGTTGCGATTGCTGCTGTTGCATGTATTTTTGAAGCAAAGAAAACCCGCCGACAGCGTCGCGTCTTCTTCTTCTATATCTTCTTCTTGTACAACTTCTTGTTTTTGTTGTTTCATTGTCTGTTGCTGGAGTTTTTTTTAGAGAATGCGCGTGTAAGGCAACATAAGAAATTCATTCATAAATTCGATGCCGTCGTCGTCATCATCATCGTTATTGTTGTTGTTGTCTGGCTGCACAAGGAGTCTCAAGTATACATAAGTGTGTGTGTGTGTGCTTCCGTGCGTGTGTGTGTGAGGTAACTTGAGTAGATTTACCATATGTAAGGTATGAGAACAAAGTATGTATCTCTACTTTGTAGTTGTTGGTCACTTGATCTTGATTATTCAACTTGTTACAGTTCTTTTCGCAAGTGCAAGAGAGAAAGCGGGAGCGAGTGAGCTTTTTGAACTTTGTGCACGCTTGCGAATTGACTTTTGTGCACCTGTTACACCCTGTGATGCCCTCCCTCTGTACACACGGTGTCACCTGTTGCCAGCTTTTTGCCTTTGCCTGTGTTTTATTTGCTGTTTGCTTTGGCTTTCATTTCGTGCGTTTTTTTTGTCTTCTCAGTGCCAAACAAACAGCTTGTTGTTGTGTTGTTTTACTAGGTGTAGCTGTTGTTGTTGTTGTCGGCACGATGTGATGGCCGTTTCCGCTCACACACATGCTCAGACACATATATATATACAACCACATACTCTCTTACTTATTACGCTCACTCGTTTCGTTTGTGAATGAATTCCATTTCGTTTCAGTTCGTTTCGCTCGCTCTCAGATTTGTACAGTGAGCATTTCAATTCCACTTGTTGCACGCTCTCTCACTCTCTCGCTCTCTGTTGGCTAGCGTTGGTTTGTTCTCTAGCTCGTTTCTTCTCGTTGTTTAGGATACACAACGGACGAAGCGATCGTTTCGTTTCAGTTTGACTTCACAAATCCAGCAATCCAATAGATACACAGAGAACTGACGACCAGTTACAAAAAATTATTTCAGTTTTGTTTTTTTGTTGTTGCATTGTGCAACGTGAAATTGACTTAAATAAATTTAAATAAATCTTATCGCGCGTCAAATGCTTTCGTTATGTATCTACCTATGTGTCTGTGTATGTGTTTGTGTATGTGTGTGCAAAAAGAGATAGCCAATTGTTAAATTATACGGCCAAGACTCGCTACCGCGGCTAATAATGACATCTTATATCTTTGTGCCTGTCATGAGTAATTAGCGTTGAATGTTATCAATTCACAAGACACAAACAGCCCCCATGTAACATTGAGATACATTTGTATCTGCAAGATCAAACAGCGGCTCGTTAACAAACAGAAAGGGTCGCGACCTTCACTGACATTTCGGGTTAAATTTGTTGATGCTTTGATTTTCACGCCAATAAATTGAAGGCAATTGTCTGTGAATGTGAATAAAACTTATGAGTGCTACTGAATGATCTGTATGATCTTTAATTGCTTTGACATTTGACACCCAAGAGCAATCCAATCCAATCCAACAACATTTTCATTAGCCAGTTGAGCTACGCATTTTAACTGCAAAATTATGACAAATGAATGGATCGATTGGAGTGATTGTCGCATGTTGCCGCCTCTGCGCTCAGCGAACTACAACAACAACAACAACAACAATAACAACAACATCTGTAACAACAACAACAACTGTTTCAATAATAATCAGCAAACTTATCTTAGTAATAATTACAATTATCAGTGCCTAACGAGTAAATTTCACTTAAAAGCGCACAAGTTGCAACAACTACACACGAGTAATGGCAAGTTGAGAGGTAACTTCTCAGATACTTTAATAGATACATGCATTTGAAAGAACTGAGATGAAAAGTCAACAATATGAATTTAACATTTGATTTCGATTTATTTTCTTTGCAGATGTGCCCACTGCATTGCCGCCCCTTACACCTGGCACAAATCGAAAGGTGAATGAGGTTTTAAAGGCCTCCTTTGCGTCCTGGGAGAAGGAGGTGCAGAACTGTAATATAACCAAAGGTAATTATGTTTGCTTGTACACACACAATATACGATTCCCATGCACTTGTCGAAATTACAATTGGTTGCATTGGCAACGCCAATAAAATAATAATTAAAAGTTGAAAAAAAGAAAATACAGTCCCAGGCAAAGACGTGATCATAAATGAATATTAATCGTTTCCCACAGCAATAGACTTCCAAATGAAATTTGGTTTACAGCGCTCCCACGCACAACAACAATTAATTAAACAACCAATGAACGTGGCATTAGAAATTGTTATTAATTTAATTACGTACATCATTTGAATGCTTGGTTTTTATTTTTCTATTTTCTTTGTTATAGATCCCCGTGAATGGACGGAGGAACATGTCATCTATTGGCTGAACTGGGCCAAAAACGAGTTCTCATTGATCTCCATGGACCTGGGACCATTCTGCAAGATGACAGGCCGCGAAATGGTCGAGCTGGGCAAGGAGAAATTCTTGGCCATAACGCCGGCATTCACGGGCGATATTCTATGGGAGCATTTGGATATATTACAAAAAGGTACGTGACTCGCATTGAGCAGCGTCAGTTGGCGCCACTCCAGACATTAAATCAATGCAGGCAGCTATAATAGTTTCTCATAAAGTCGATACAAAATATTCATATTTTCAATTCGTTTTATGATTTTTAAATCGCATCAGAAGCTATAGAAACGAAGTTACATATGTTGAATAAATTCAATTAATTTTATTACGTTTAAGTCGGACAGAAATTCTTACAGAAGGAGACAATTGTTAAGCTGAGTTAGCCTCTTAGCAATATTATTATTTTCAGAGGTTTGATTCACAAAATAACAAGAATAACAAGTGAATTTTGTGCATTTTTAAACCGAATAAAATCACTTGAATAGCAGCGTTCTCGCAAGCAAAGAAAATTAAACTGCTTATCAGGAGCAGCGCAAAAGGGGCAACTGAGTTTGACGGAAGTCGAAGGAGCGCTAACCGAATCAAGCACGAAAGTGGACGAAAGGGGGGGTTGTTGGGTGGTTGTTATTCAGTTATTGGCAAACGGGTTCTATAAACTGTTGCTGGTTGTCCGTTTCCTTCCTGTCCGGTTTGGGTCCGGCTGGGTTGAAATTTGATTTGGCTGAGGTCTGACCTCGAAGAACTGGGAGGAAGTCTGGGAGAATCAGTGGGAAGTGCAACAGTTTGTTAACAATTTATTGAATTTAAAAAGCTTTTAGTTTGCTCGCAATCTTATTAATGTTATGCAAATAAGTATATACTATATATAATATATTGAAGTTAATATTGTTGTCAAACTCAAATTAAATTTCCGTTGACAGATTGTGAAAAACCAAATGAGGATATTGTGCATGGAAATTCCTTTGAGTCGACCACCACCGCTTCGGTCTGTGGGTCAGACCACCAGGTTGCCAATTATGCAACAACAATAACGCCAGCCACGACGCCAGTCTCTAGCAACAATAATAATAATATCAACAACAACAATAACCACAATAACAACAACAACAACAACAGTAGCAGCAGCAGCAGCAACAACAGCATTGCAAGTCGTCTGACAATGGATTATGTGACATCAACAGCGAGCAATGATAAGAGCAACAGCTTCCACTCAACACCCGCCATGGCATCGCACCCAGGTAAGCAATTGCATATTGTAGATACAATTCCATAAATTCACTTAAATATGCGTTTAATTAGTGTTAAATCAATGATAAGTGATATGGATTGACCTATTAAGCTATCAAACGTTGTTTATCGCACATCCTCACAAGTTCTTTTGTTTTTGGCATATGTTTAGTGCATCCGGCGAAATGTTGTTTCAACAATAATTTGCTTCAAATCCAATCAAAGGCACCTACGAATGAAATTCCGATTCTGATCACGATTACGTTTACGTTTCCGATTAAGATAATGTATAGCTGCGATATCTGTCTTGGCCGTAATGGGGCAGTTCCAGATCTTTATTAATCGTTGAATGAATGCGCAATGCAATCCATTGAGTTGTGCTTTATTTGTGTGTTTTGGATTGGCTTTTAATTTATTTATGTGAAATTGAAATTGAAACGGAAATTAAATTTTAAAACAAATAACAAATAGCTAGATGGAGTCGGTCGGTGTGCCTGGCGCCAGCGTAGGCAGCCGGAGACCACGTCGACAGCATATCTAAATATCTATTTAAATTGTTTACATATTAGGCATAAGACATTGCCAACAAAACGATGATCATGACGACGGCAACGGGATCGAGACGGCAGCACAGCTTGAGATACATTTATTTAATGCTGTGTCGCCGTACAAATTGGAGCGACAGCGACGCATCATTAATGCATTGTATCTGTATCTTTTGCATCTTAAATTCCCCCATTCCCTAGTCCTTCCCCCCATTCCCCTCGCCGCTGACAGTGTTAACATGATGTAGCATGCGCCACAAATTTATTAATAATCGACAAAGCTGCCCACAACAAAAGTCTCTTCAACTTCAACTTCAACTTCAGATACAAATGCAGATACAGATACAGTTAGGGCTAGACCTTAGTCAGATTCTCACAATGATACTGCTGCTGCTGCTGTTGAAATTATAATAAATTAATTGAATTTATGGTCTTTGACACATTATGGCCATAAATGTTATGAACATTTCCATATGCAAGGAGAGACAAGTGTGCGCTGCTAATGAAACAATCAACCAATTTGACGACAACCGAATTTTGAATTCATATTATTACAAACACTACGAACAACTCATACACTTACCTAAAGTTGACCAAAAGTCAGTTATGAGTTCCTTTGATAATTACGGAATTTTTCGCTATCAAATAAACAACACTTTTCTTATCAAAGTGAATATGTTAACTTATCAACAAAGTCATATCAAATACCTAACACTTTTGCAAAATATTATTTATGTTGTAGCAAACTTTGCCCTGCAGTCGAGTAACTCTGTAAATTGAGCAGCAGCAAGAAGCAAATCCATACTAAAAACCACATTAATTCTTAATCATAAATCGTCGTCAGAGTGTAGTCTTTAAATGATTCTTTTAGTTCCATTGTGTTTCTGTCTCTCTCTCTCTCTCTCTTGTTCTGTCTCTCTTTTTGTCTCGGACACAACAACTTCAATTTGATTCAATAATTTCTAAATGAACGTGGCCCCTGTTGCCAGTAACTTTGTCTTTTCCTTCGCCTTTGCTTTTTCCTTTGCCTTTGCCTTTGCCCGGTTCTGTGTCTTGTGCTTTGCATTTTGTCATCTCGTGGATTGTTTACTGTGCCCTTGTCCCGCTGCCCTCTGCCTCCTTCGCATTGTCCAACTGCCCGCATACAAATGATGTGTGTGTGTGTATGGAACTTGGTTTGTCATCATGCGGTGTATTATGTGGCTGCCTTTTCCCCTCCTGCTGGTTTTGTAGGTTGTTTGCTTAATTCGTTTCGATTGTCTTTTTGTCAGTCATTAATTTGCCGCATTTACATATTATTGATGCTCACCCCTCCCCCATCCCATTGCCTCGCTCTTCCACTTTACCTCTCGCTATTTCTCTCATTCCCGGTCGGTACATTTGCATACATGAATTTATGAAGCTTTTTAAACATGTGTGAAAATTGTAGACTCAACGTTAGCTTCAGGATTACTTTACAGATCGGAGAAAGATTGCGTGACTTCTTGACACTGTGACTCCCGGTTAAGTGTAGGGTCTTATGTCCTTAAGTGCGGAGGTAATTATGTAAATGAACTCTCATCTTAGTATTTATTTGATCCAGGTGTTCGACTATTCCTCAGCAAATAGTTACAGCGCATTAAGTGATTTTCAAAGAACGCTCATCAAAAGTAAAACAAATTATGATTAATTGTGCTCATTAAAATTGAGTTTATGGCTTGCAAAAGTTTTTCAAAACCAAGAAACAGTGTCATGAACGCCCAGCTACCAACTTGAATTTATTTTTATGGCCTTTTTGGTGTTTGGTGTGTTGTGTGTATTCTTTTGTGAAGTTTGCTTTTAATTTGAGCTGAGCCTCAGTCCCTCCATCGACAAGCAACAAATAACGAACACCTACAACGGAGTCAACGAAGCGCAAAAAGCGTTAAAAATGCTGCCAGTTTCGTCATCGTTACAAGACTATATTGCATATGTATCTAAAATCATGCATAGATACAAATTTATAAACCATAGTTCGGCCAAGATCCCCTTTCGACTGCGTCGAATGATTTACAAGTAGGAACACATTAGTTTTAGGTGTTATGTGGCATAGGTTCTGCTTCTTCTTCTGCTTCGTTTCTTCACTTTCTTTATTCTTATAATTATTATTTTGTATAGTATATTTATTTATTTTATATTCTTTTTTTCCGTTTTCCTTGCACACATTCAATCAATTTTCGCAGCTAACGCTTACTCATCGTTTCCACATGCAGCACAGATACAATAACTCACAGATACCTTCCTCACATATGATTGCCCCTCTGTCTATGTATGTGTGTGTATGTGATTAAGTGAGTGTGTGTGAGTGTGGACAGCCAGGGTCTTTGAGTGTTTTGGTTGAGAGCGCATCTAGGCTAGTGTATCTTAGATATTTGCACGCAAAATTGTTTTTATTAATGCTAACTTTTCATTGTTCTCTCCCAACTCCAATGTGATGATGCGACTTGAAATATGCTCAGATTTAAACTCACTTTATTTTGGGCTTAGTTGGCAGCCCTTTTGGCCAGGCGAAAAGCAAAAGAAAGCCATCACTCATCAACGAACCAAATGAGTTGCTCTGACTATTGTTGAATGTAGATTTGAATTTGCGAAAATTTTGTTCTATTTTCAGTTGTTTTTTGTTTGTTTTTTTTTTTTAATTTTATATTTGTATTTATAGTTTAGTTTTTATGCGCGTTGCTGTGTTGTTGTTGTTGCTTTTTTATATTTCTACACAATAAAATGCCTGATGCGTGAAATGTTTGTCCAAGCTTGAAGAGTTGCCATTGTGTTGCCGTTGATTCATGTTCATCATCTACATGAGCAACATCATGCTGATGTCGGCACATAACCTCAGCCCAGTCAACCAACCGATCAGACAGACCTAAGAGACACAGAGACAGAGAGACATTCAGACTGCTGGGTTCTCCATTCGCTTTTCAGATCGCTTGGCCATTGCAAGTTACGTCTTTGCTCGTGCCGAGCCGCGTAGGTTGTTGCCTCACAAAATGACACATTTAATGCATATTTGACTTGCAGATACATTTGACTGCACATGCAGACGCCTCTTACCCTCTCCCTCTCCCTTTCCCTTTTCCTCTAAGCCTCCCACTCTTACCCCCTCTTCGTTGCCCCACACTTCTTGCTCCACCTTCGCAACCTCCACAACGCCTCGGGGTCAGAGTCAGAACTAACGCCGTTGATCGCTACATTGCGTGTCCCGTCGACATTCACACTCACACTCGCACTCACACTCACATCGTTTCTTCAATGAATACTGCGAATATAGGTACAAGTACTTGTATTCATAAGTGTACTCGCATTTGTGACATTTGTAGACTCTTGAGTGTGTGCCAAGCGTTTTAGTTTAGTTACAGTTTGTTGATTTTGAAAGCGACAACGGAATTCTTTGGCATGTGACAGATCACACAGAGTATCTTTAAGAGTGTGTGCATGTGTGCTTCAATCTGTGTGCGAGTGTGTGTGTGTGTGTGTGAGTGAGTGGGGTCTAAAGCGACACGATTATTTGACTTTTCAAAATGAAATGATTAATAAAGTTAGGGCGGGCAATGTAATTGTAGATATTAATCAATCTATCGATAAATAACTGATTAACCGCAAAATGGATGTTCCAAGCAAGGATGTATTCTTGAGCTATCGATAAACGTATGGAATAATCGGTAATTGACTAGCAATAACTGTAGGTAATAAAGATGAGTTCTGTTGGAATTTTATATATAATTCGAATTTATTTATAGTTTTTAGACATTTTTTAAGAGAAGGAGGCACTCAATAGATAACACAAGAACAATAATTAGTAACGAACTTTAGATATCAATATTTAAGAATAAAGAATTTAATAGAAAACTATATCAGCTAAAGAATAAATCTCAAGATATATATTATTATTTTTATATTAACATACAATGTTAATGAATAGTTAAAGTCTCATCCACCCAATATTAATTACGCTAAATTCAGCCATTAACGCAAGACACTTTTGCACCTCCCACAAATTATGTGGCAACGGAGCAGAACATGGGGCCATTCGGAGCGATAGAGAGAGAGAGAGAGAGAGAGAGATTCTCTAGGTGGTCTCCACGCACTATGCCCAACATTCAACTTACAAGTTACACTACATAAAGCGCCCAAGTCATAACATCTACGACTACGACTAAGTAAAATTATGTTGATTGCAAATTTGTTAAGGTCATAAAATTAAATTTCATTTTTAATTTTAACGCCATTGTTTTTGTGCCAAGAGATGGAGGAGGTGAATTAACTGGGCGAACTGCGAAAAGTCTGAATCAAGCCGAGGCAAGGCATATTATTATAGCATTTAGCGGAATTTAATGCGTCCACTTTGGGTCCCGGGCAGAAGCTGCTCTTAGAGTAGCATATTAATCATTCTCAGAGCTACAATGGTTAGAACCTGGTCGGGAGGCCTTCAAGCCAGAAATCACATTGCCGGCTAATTAACATAGTCGACTTGGACTCGATGTTGAACTCTGAGTTTCGAATAGGAGTTGGAATTGTACTACGCGCCTGCGCGCTTCGTTGGTCAACAGTTGTTATTGTTGCTGTTGCTGTTATTGTTATTGTTGCTGATGTTGGTGGTGCTAATGCTGTTGCTGTTGCTGGTGGTGGTGGTGGTGTTGTTGCTGGGGAGCGCGCAGAGCTGTGAAAATTCAAGTCAACGATTCGGTTTAATGGTATTTTTTGTATTTTTCTGTTTTTTTTTTTTTAACATGGTTCAAAAGCCGCACAACCTAGAATTTAAGCTCTTCTCTTATCGGGGGAGTTGCAACTCCTCGCTGTGGTTTCCCTTTACTGCCTCTACTCTCTCACCTTGCTTTTTCTCTTATGTGGTTGCTGCGATCGTCAGCACACAGAATACATTGTTGCTGTGGATTTCGCTTAATTTATTACCATATTCAGTTGAATCTGACGCGCGCCAACGGCAACAGCAACGAGATGGCATTGGATCTACCCATACTATACAGTATAGTTACCCCCTTGCCATACTTAATCCCCCTTCCCCTCTCTCACTGTCATAGGTAAAATTCAAATGGGTTTTAAGTACGAGTATATTCGAATATTTTTCGTATACCCATTGTTGATGTCGACAACGGCAACGGCAACGGCGACGGCGTCTCCTCGATGTTGCGACTCGAACTGCCTTTTTCTGTTTTGTTTTTGTTTTTGTTGTGCTCGTTTTATTTCGTTACGTACGTAGATGTAAATTTACGCCATAGAAAAGCGTTACGGTCGAGTTAATTTAAAACAAAGAACATTCAAAAGAACAACATCAACGGCAAACGGCAACTGTGAGTTGAAACTTTTGTTGTTGTTGTTGTTCGACTCGGGGGGAAAAAAATTAAACATTAAATTGTATAATGCGAAAGCCGCTAATAGCAACAAAAAAGCAACAACAACAACAACGAGAACAACAACAACAACAGAGCCAAAGGCAATGAACGAAACGCAGAGAGACGAATTGCATTGGATCGTGAATACGAATACATTCATAGTTTCGAAGTTCATATGTAACTACAAGTTACAAGTCCAGCTGCAGCCAGATGAATAGATAAAACTATTCGCAATATTCGTAATCGTACTTGCTGTGAACGGCTCTGAACGCTGCTTATGGTTCCTTAAATATAAACTAAAAATCAAATTACAAAATTAATAAATATAAAATATAGAGCTCCAAGTTGAGTACTTAATAGATTCATATTTTCAATGCTCTTTTAGCCATTTTTTCTCATCCTTAAATATGTATATTTTAGTTTCAATTTTATTTAAATACATTTAATTTATTTTATTGCCCCTGCAAAGCTAAAACTCATTTTAAATTGTATATGTTAGTCTGCATTTATTTAAAGATATTTAATTGTTTAACTATTCACATTTGGCATTGCAAAAACGTAAGAAAATCATGCATGGAGGCAGGTTGGCAATTAATTTGCAATCAACTTTCAAAACTTTATATGCCAAGCAACAACAACAACAACAACATCACTTTTTGCATCATTAAGAATTAGGCAAATCAAAAAACAAAGAAATACAACAAGCAAACGACAAAATGGAGAAATAGACAGACAAACAGACACACAGACATCCATAGACCCCATCTGGTTGCACACACACAGATGTGGACCGAGATGTTGGCCAAGTTTGTACGCCAATTTATAATTATTAACTCCGGCAAATGAACAAATAAATAAAATCAAATTATGTTCGTGAGTGTGTTTAGCGGCGGGGGAAATCGTCGTCTTGAGATTGAAACGGGATACCAGAGACTGCAAACTGATAGACGGACAGTGGTGGCAGGGCATCTGAGGGGGAGGCGGCAGCTGTGGCCCCCTAAAGAACTACGCGAACATCCGCTGGCAGCCGTCGATGAATGGGGCATCGAAAAGCCGGTTCGCCGCTCGATTGAATGAGTGAATGAAGTGAATGAATGGAAATGAATGAACTGTAACTTGTTTTAGATTCGCGCTTAACTAAACAAACGGACAATCTGCCTAGACTTCGAGTCCCACTCCGAATCCAACTCCGACTCTGGCTCTGACTCCATCTCCGATCGGCGACTGCCATTTGCCCATAGCTCCATCTCTGTTACTTCAATTGTGTCCGTGTGTGCGTGTGCGACTATGTGTGCGTCTGTGTGTGTGTGTATGTCAGAGCTTCGTGTAATTTGGTTTACCTCTTTTTTTTAATTTATCTCTTTTTTTGCTTCTGTTGCTGCCTCAAAAGAGTTCACATGAAAGAGACGGCAACGGCGACAAAATGTTGACCGGATGTGAGGCTGCGCTTTTTTCAGCCGTTGCTCCTGCCTAAGTATGTGTGTGTGTGTGTGTGTGTGTGTGTGTGTGCGAGTGTCTATTCGAGTGTACGCCAATAATTACATTATTAATGCGAATTCCATGTCAAAAGCACACAAATTAGTCCAAAAAATGTTGCAAACATGCTTCAATTTATGTATATTTTATTGGTTACAATTTAAATTGAGTGTTGTGAGTCTATCAATTCCCACTTTTCAGTGTTGTTAAGCGAACAGTTAATATTTTGAACTGTTTCACATCCATTTGAAGTTTTGAGTGCAAAAATTTGGCAACTTTGCTGTAGCTTTTCTCATTTTCTTTTTATAAGCCGCAATTTCCGCCTTGAGTCGCCCCCAAAAGTGGAGTCTCGTCTGCTGAAATATCCGTTAGAGAGTCTTACACTCTGCCCTCTAGAAATCTGTGAAATCATTCAGTCAGCGCAGCGTCTTTGCAATTTCCTTGCATATTTCCGCTGTTACAGTTTTCAACGCCCCCTTTTGGATTTTCCACAAATGAAAATGCACTTTTTGTTTATTTGCCTTTTGTGGCATTTACAATTTTCATTAACGCAATTTTCACTTCGTGTCTGCCAGCTAATTGAATTGTGTGAATTCGTATTTTCAGATTTTTTCAGCGATCTGCAAATCGAATTATTCGCCAAGAACTTAAAGATACAAATGTATCTACAGCATTCGAAGAATTAAGTACTTTGAGTATACGAATTATTCGCTAAAAGTTGAAAGCAAATACAAGTGCCAATAACTTTCGGACCGATAATTGAAATATATTTCTTTTAGTAATATCAATTATCTGTGTGAGTTTTTAGCAAATCTTAATGATACAAGTGTATGTCTCTGTCTGAGTAAAGATTTCCCAAACTGATATCATAAATGACCTTGCCGTAGAAATCCACCCTCGTTGGTGACCCAACACCCTTGGGAACTGAAAGCGAAAACCAAAACAAGAATATTGAAATGCCGACACTTGTCACTCCACAGGCAAATAACAAAATTATATAGAAATGCGGCAATTGGGTATCGTTATGAGGGAAATGCAACAAATAAGCTAAGGGAAATGCATAGAGGGTGCAGCACCCTCAATGCTCAATGCCTGGAGCAAGTGCAGCATTTGCTGGGGTGGTTTAACTACACTTGATGGCTATCAGTGAGAAACCACCACCAGCAGGACCTGCATCGGCATGTCCCTTTGGCTTTGGCTTTGGCTCTCGCTTTGGCTTTGCCTTTCCCTAGCCGAGTCCACGTCCTACTCCTGCACAATTTGTAAGAAATGTTATAATTTGTCGTTGTCAGTCGCTGAACACCTGAGCGATTCGAGTTGGAGTTGTTGTTTGTGTTTGAATGCTGGACAACGTGGGAAAATTCTCATTCCGGTATAAAAAGCTAATGCAATTTGGGCTGCGGGTTCTCGTAAATTCAGTGCAAAAGTTGCTCGCTTGATTTTTATCAGTCAACCGACGCCCTGTTAACTATTTTTATATCTTTCTCTGTCTGACTCTCTCTCTCTCTCTCTCTCTCTCCCTCTCTCTCTCTCTCTCTCTCTCCCTCTATCTCTCTATCTCTGTCGCTCGTTTAATTTTCACATCGTTATGCGTATTGTTGTTCGCTTGGCATCGTCTCATTTATTTGTCTACATTTCGTTTTTGTTTTTCTTTCGTTTTTTATTTTTCGCTCTCTTTGTTTTAAATGCGTCAAAGTGTAAATAAATTTGAATTTTCAGCTTGTTTTAGCTTTTAATTTTTCGTTGGCCCATTCGCTCGTCTGGGCCTTTTGCAATTCGAGTCTTAAACACCGAGTTCGACTCGGACTCCGACCTGGGCCCATCCCGTTTCAATTCGTTGTCGACTTTGTCGGCAGTTTGTCTTTTGATCTGTGCGCTTGCGCAGCTGATTTGTTGTTGTTCTCTCGTTGCTGTTGCCTCTTTCTGTAAATGTTGTTGATGTTTGATGTTGTTGATCTTATTTTCATATTGTTTCATTTGCAGCTCTTTGTTGTTGTTTGCCTGCCATGTTTCTGCTATTTACCCAGACTCTAGTAAATGTATTTCATGTCATTTACCTAGATAACACATCAAATTGCAATTTGGCTATCAACTCTGAGATGATCCTGCGGTTTACCTGTCCAATAGGAGACTTGCAATAGTCTAAGTCTTACTGTATAATTAGCTATATTTTATAATCAAATAGTTTATTTTTATCTTCGCTGTACCACTCGACTTGCATTCTCTCTCCCACGCTGCAATGCTGTCCTTGGCCAGAACGCAATGAGCTGGAACGTGAGTCGCTCTATTGCCGCCTATGCCTGTGTGTCCTGTTGGGCCATTTGTTGTGTAATTTATAATAATTTCAAGCCAAAAACTTGTGCTACCCCCACAGCTGGCGTGGGAAAACATTACTTAGTATTATTCGAGGAGGGGGCTATTAAAAAGCCATTGCATATATGCAATTAACGAGCTACAAACTGCACATACATCCATACCGTATATGGGTAGATAGATATCTATAAGTCCACGTCTGTGTGTCTCGATTGACCGATCAGTTTGGCAAAACAAAAATAAAGAGACTGAGACTGAGAAAATGAGAAGAAAAATGCTAAAAAGGAGAAGGTTTATTATTGCTCATTTCATGCGAAAAAAAAGTGTGAAGAACAAGGGAATGGAAAGGGGGAGAAGCAGCATGACAAATGAGCAAGGTTGTTGTGGGTCGAAGTACACATAAAGCCGCAGGATATCTCGGTGAATCACAAAGAAACAACAAGCAAATGAGAATACAACATCCGGTAATTTACTTCCTTTAGTTCCGTATTGAAACCTTGAGGCCCACAGGAGAGACAGGAGAGACCCAGAGAGGACCTTAAGAACATTCAGTTCAGTTCAGTTCAGTTCAGTGCCTTTTGTGTTGGCTCGCAAGTGGTAGAGATTTCAGATTTATGAATGAGCCACAAGTGCAGCACCAGAGTGGGAAAGAGAGGGAGAGTGAGGGAAGGACAATGCGTCGGCGCAAGTAAATTAGGCAAGCCAAAGGCAGCGCCAAAGTGGCCTAGCAGGTAGCAGCCCGAGTCGAGCTCTGACATTCTAATATCCTTGCCACATATATTCTCATATTCCCATATCTTTATATCTTGCGTGTGCAACCGTTTGTGCCCTTCGTTCTTGTCCTCGTCGCAGACTCACGTTGCCTGCAGTTTTCTCACAGCGTTCACAACTCGGAACCAAAACTCGGAAATGTGTGGGCGATTGCATCGTTGTGTCTGAGTGTGTGCGTATGTGTGTGTGTGTGTGTGTGTGTGTGTGGCACACAATCTGGCAACGAAAGAAAAAGCGCAAACTCAGACACACACAACAGTTGTTCGACCTGAACCTGAACCTGAGCCTGAGCCTGGGGTCGCCGTCTTTCTCTCCTACGCTCTCTGTACTCTCCACAGGGCACACATGTTGTCCGAATTTGGTTGTTCTCGTTGTTGTTGTTCCAGTTGTTGTTGTCGTAGTCATGGTGATAGTTGGACAGGTGCACAATTTGACGTTCAGTTCGCTCGAGAGTTGCAGGGTTTCTCATTCAGGGTTCAGCTTCATTCGTTTGTGCTTTGCGTTCACTTGATCGCAGTTGCTGTCGCTGTTGTCGTTGTTGTTGTTGTTGCTGTTGTTGCTGTTGACCGCATGCCACCTTCTGTGCCCAGTGGGAAACAGGGCATTAAATGAGCCATTTAGCGAGTCACTCAAATTTGTAGGACTGACCAACTGTCCAAGAGCAACAACAGCAGGAACTGCAAAACAAATCCATAAATACCAAGCAGCTCTGATTGAAGATCGAGCGATTGATCGATTGCTGTTTACTTCCTGCTTCATATCAATAACTGTAGCTGATCAATTAAGCGAAGTGTTTGAAGATTATTTCCCTTAGCAGGTCAAGCTCAATGTCCAGCTTAGCTTCTTAGGCCAAGATCAATGTATCCTCTAGTGGCCAGTTGCAGTTGCCAGTTGCCAGTTGCCAGTTGCCATTTGTGGCAAGATCAACAACAGCAGCAGCTATAGCAGCAGCATTTTTAATCAAGCAAGTACTTGGATCAATAATATGTATGTCCTCAGCCTCATTTATGGCCAGATCATTATTACATTTCTGCCTCATCAGAGCTGAAGATCAGTTGCGACTCCTTTGCAAGTGCTGCACATGCGTTGTGTTCTATCAAAGTATCTGGTTTCATTTCCGCTCTAAATGCGCGCCAAGGAGCTGCCAAGATAATGCAACTCACACACAGTCTCGATTCCCCATCCCCATCCCCATTCCCTTGCTCTCCTCCACCTCCTGCGCCACCATTCAGCAATGTGTTGTTTGTATTTTGTGTGTTTGTGTGTGTTTGTGTGTGTGCTTGTTGTTTACAAGTCTAACAATCAAAGCATATCTTTAGAGCTGCATCTGTTTATTTTGTTGTCAAAATGCAGGTACACAATCTTCAATCTCAGTATTGCAGGTTCGTGTGTGATGATGCTCTATATATATATGAGTGTATTCATACTTGCATTTATACTCGAATGAGTGCATATTTGTAGTTAAATTGCGGACGCATCTTGGCCAGCTTCATTTTACGTGGAAAATTGATATTTTTCTTTGCCACCGCTGCACGGAAGCAGCAACAGGTGTGTGTGCGAGTGTGTGCGAGTGTGTGCGAGTGTGTGTGTGTGTTTGTGTGTGTGTGGGGCGTTGGGTTGCTCTATCTCTCTGCCAAGCTGCAGCTGTAATTATGATAGTATGCGTGTCAAAACATCAACAACAACAACAACAACAAGTTCTTGGGTCTAACAACTTTGAGTATTGCTGTGTTTATGATTTCCTTCCGTTTTGCAGAGTAACAGTTTATTTATTTATTTATTTGTGGTTATGGCTTCTAACAGGTTCTCTTTCTCACTATCTCTCGCTCTCTGTGTGCCTTCAAGTGCATTCTCTATACACTCTCTCTTTCTCTGTTAATTTATATACACATCACGCTGCATTGACATCCGATTTACATTAGCGCTGCCTCAACACTTGAGAGCGACAGAGTGGGAGACAGAGACAGAGAGCGAGAGAGAGATAGAGACACGTGTGGCAGGCAACGGAAGTGCTTACTGCAAGACAAAAGCAACAGCCAGGCCAAGACGAGGGCCCTGATTTTGGCCGCTGAGCAAAAGACACGTGTGCCAGGAGAAGAATCCAGCTTTAATTTGATATCAATTCGGTCTTCAATTCCATAGTCAGCTCAAGTGTCAGCGAGTGCCCTGATCCTGCTCCCTGTGTTCCTTAGCCTACTCCTGCTCTCTATTCATCTCCGCCCTCGACAGCTGTTGATGCCCCTCTCCCCTCGTCGGTAGGCGCTTCCTGCAACTCCCTCCCAGTTCCAGGTTCCAGTTCCATCAGCAATTTCCATTACCAGTTGTTCATCTTTTCTTCATAACGCGTTATTGCATTAAATTGTAATCCCTTTAGACAACAGGGTTGCTCCTTGACAGACAGAGAGCGACAGAGGGAGGGAGCGAGATAAAGAGAAACGGAGAACTCTTTTGTTGTTGGGAGGGAAACAAGTTTCATTTAATTGAAATTCAACAGCATTTACCGCCGTCGCCTGCTCCTTGGGCAACGCCTCAATTCTCAATCCTCACTCCTCAATCCTCAATCCACAATCCACAATCCTTTTGGCACACACCACTCACCATTCACTTGGTATTCATTTGGTATTCGTTTATTCCTACTCTCGTAATTATTATGTTCGCCTCGGCGCGTTTTTTTGTCAAATTTTCGATTGAAATTTGAACGTGTGCGTTTTGGGCAAGTAGTTTTCTTTCTTTTGATAGGATCCCCCTGCGAGTGTTGTTGTGATTTCGATTCCAATTCCAATTCCTATGCCGATGTGAGCTCGGATTCCGAATTGTGATTGGTGCGTTATGCTGCGGTGGTTGCTTTTCGGTGGCTCGCTGGCTCGGTGGCTCCGTGTCTCCTCTTTAGTGCGCACGTGCTTCAACCGGAAATGGCCGTAAGCGAGGCGCATCAGCCATCATCACCATCTCGCTTCCACTCCCTCTCTCCCTCTTTCCCTCTCGCTTTCTCACTCTCTCACCAGAGACACAGCTGTCATTGCCTTGTTCAGTTCTTCTTTTTTTTTTTTTGTATTTCCGCTTATGCTTCCATTGTTCTTGCCACTTTACGCAGCAAATCAAAATATCAAAAACAAACACACAACAAATATCTGTAGAAATTAACGAGTATATATACTATTTTAGCCATATCTGTGTTGGTTGGTAGGCGCGTGTGCCGTGCTGACTGAATTTGTAAGTGGCCAAAAATATGAATTACCGCGTCTCGAGTTACGATTATTTTTTGTCAGCAATCCTTTTGTGGTCAAGTAGCATTAAAGCCACCGCAAATGGTCAACAGCTGTTAATGTTTTTTTGAAGTTCTTTTTTTTCTTCTTTTGTTTCACCGTTTTTTCCAATGTTTCCAGCGTTTTTCATTGTTCATGCATTTTAAGCAACATAATTTGAAGTCGAATAATTTGTGGAAGCCGTTAAATTGGCAACATTTTTTGCTTTATCAGCAACTTTAACACACAAGGTAAGAAGTTGTGTGGAAGACTGTGGAAGGGGAAGTGGAAGGGGAAGGGGAGGTATGATATCTCAACACTTTTCCTGGAATGCTTTGAGGCCATTGCAGTTTTGCCGTTCTCCTTTTCTTGCTCCCTTCTGCGCAAAGTCAATAAGTGATATAAATTGATAACAAGTTGTCGATAAGCAGCTATCTCTGTCTCTCTGTCTCTAACCTGCACTCACACACCTTACAGCTGCTAGCCATATTCCCATTGCAATAAAGTTGTTAATCATTTAATTATTCTAGAGCTTTGGCATAGTTGAAACGTGTCTTTTGCTTCTCCACGTAATTCGAGCTTCAACTGTCTTTGTTTTCTTCATTTTTGTCATTGGCTGTTGCCACAAATTGCCCCACAACACGTTTCGCCAAAAGGGCCACCATTTTTAATTTTTAACAACAATTATACAACACAAAAATCTTAAAGATTTGTCGACCAATTATGGCTAAAAACAACAAAAACACGTACGCCCTCATTTTTCAACAGAAAGAAACAAAGGCAACAAAATAATAAAATTAATAATAATTAAAAAAAAATCAAAAAATGAGAAAAAAAACAAGGCAACTAATTTGGTATTGTTGTTGAAGACTCGCCAGCAACTTATGAGTGTTGTGCGTTTGTTGAGTTGTTCAGTTGTTGGCCGATTCGTTGGCTATGATCTCATGCAGCTTCAGCCAATCCCAACTTTGTTCAATTAGAAACATGTGTGTATGTGACTGTGTGTGTGTGTGTGTGTGTATCTATGAGATGCTTCTATCAACGAAATATGTTGGCGTTTCTGTTGCTGATGAGCTACTGCCCACAGTCACACTCCACACGCATTCACACACTCACACTCAGACACTCACAATCAGACACTCATATGCTGCTGACCAGTGGCAAGTGGCAAGTGGCATGTGGGCTGTGGGTTGTGGGTTGTCGACTCGATTTGTTGATGGCCATTTTGGTGGCTCCACTTGTGTGTTGGCGTTGCCTTTGAGTTAATGATCTTTTTGGGCCACACACACACACAACTGTACTCGGCTATCACAAAACTAATTAGCGACTATTGCCACACTCAACAGAGGCAGAAGGCAGAGAGAGAGATGATGAGAGAGGGGGGTCGGGAGAGGGGCAGGGGGCAGCAACAAGTGGAACACAAATTGATATAAATACAATTTCAATGCTGTTCATTTGCTGCAGATATACAGAGGACTTTAAATACTCTTACTTAATCCAGCAAATGTATCTGCGGCTATAGTTGTAGCTGTAGCTGCATATGTATCTGTATCTGTATCTGTATGTGTATGTGTATGTGTATGTGTATCTGTGAGTAAGCGCTGTACAAGTACGCCTTCCTCTTGATTATTATTATTATTGCCAATGGCACATTAGTGCGAGTCTGAGACAGTGTGTGTGTGAGAGAGTGTGTGTGTGACTCGTGTAGCCGAGCGAGCGCACGACGGCAGCAACAGCACACGAGACAGAGATACGAACAGTCGTAGATACACACACACACAGACACGCACAGAGAGAGAGTGAGAGAGGGAGAGACTTGTAGATACAAAACGGTGGCCGACACAGGCAACAACACGAGGCACAACTTCAGGGCAACTTCAGTTCTTAAACGGATGTCGAAGGTAGAAGAGCTGCCGTCGCTCGTCTCGCTTCAAATTTGGATCGCAGTTGATCGGTGAACAGAATAAACAATATCGCGTATACGCCACATGGGATTTGTGACAACAACAACGTCAACAATAATAATAATAACTGAATATAATAAGAAAAGAAATTAAAACTATATGATGCAGTGCATTTGCTGATAAACAACAGAATTAATATATATATTTACACATTAAGTGCGATATAAAAAATATGCATGATATGCGCATTTATTTATCAAGTTTCGTTTAATCTATATGTGTATGTGTGTGCATATGTGTGGAGAGCAAAGCATCTCAGAATTGCCTTCAATTATTTGCCATTAAATGCAAGCAATTGCCACAGCAAGTGTAAAATTTTAATCTGAATTCAAAATGCGTCGGAATTCGTAACAGCGAAACAGCAAAAGCAACAACAGCAACGAAAAGAACAACAGCAATCAGAACAACAACAACAACAACAGCAACACATAACATTAACAATCAAAAGATATTTAAGAAATCCGAACAAGTGTGCAAAATTCCAAAAGGAATTTGAAAACGGAAGCCGAACAACATTCTTGAGGCATATTTGATAAATGTGAAAATATATTTATTTATTTCGACATGATAAATGATAACTTAAAGTGCTAACCGCCCACATAATATAGAATCTATCTCATACTTAAGTATGTGTGTGTGTGTGTTTTTATGAGAACCAATTGCAGGAGCAACTCGATTGATTAGAACCCGCATGTTGAGAACTTTGTGTTTTGTGTATTTGGTAGTGCAAAAATTAAAATACTCGTATATTGCCCCAAAAGTGAAATCAATTTTAATACAACTGCAAGTAGCACCAGCATAAACCACAGCAATCACAGCAAGCCACAGCAAACCTCTTATCCCAGCCATTGTCAATTGAGTTGACAATACTACTCTCTGTGTGTGTTGTTCGTGGCTCCCGCAGATTTGATTTTTGTATAGAGCGTGTATTGGCGTGTGTGTGTGCGTGTGTTTGCGTGTGTGGATTATTCGAAAAGTCAATGACGTGCATTATTTTGAACATTCAGTTTTTGACAATTGATCAATTGGAAAACGCGAAGAAATGCCGCCCTCTGCTTTCCTAGTCAATGCCACCATAATCAGTGCAGCAAACGCGTCGGACAACGATAACGACAACGACATCGCCAACGCCAACGCCAACGGCAACAGAAACAGCAACAAGGCAACAGCAACCGCAACCGCAACAGCAGAGGGAACTGCAGAGCAACATCTATTATTTTATCCTGCAAGCAGGAGCAACAGCAGCAGCATCAACAATAATTGCCATACGGCAACCAATTACAATTACACACCGGCAACAACGGTAGCAACAGCGGCAACATTGAAGGAGCCCATCACCAATATGGTGCTACAAAGTTATGAGAACTATGCGAGCTATCATTTGCCGCAGCAAACGTCGCATCTGCAACATCAGCAACATATCTTGCCAGCGCCACAGCAACAGCAGCAGCAACATCTTCATCATCATCAGCAGCAGCAGCAGCAGCAACAACAGCAACACCTTCAGCACCCGCAACAGCAGCCACATCATCAACAGCAACAGCAGCAGCAGCCACAGCAGCAACACTCGCATTATGCCTCCCCAACACAACAGCAACATCGGCTGTCCGGCGGCAGCACTGGCAGCAACACGACCTCCTCATCCTCCGGCTCGAGTTCCAGTGCATCCTCGAATGCCTCAACGCACAGCTTTGCGAGCACAGGTACATCAGTTGGAATTGGCGGCCTGGCAGGCGCCTTGGGCAGCTCAACGGCGGCATCTTTAGGCTTGGGATACTTTAATGATATGGCGCCGTTTGTGGGCGATTATTCGCCAACATCGCATCATGCAGCTGGCAATGCTTACTACACGGATTCGGATATCAACTTCTTTAGTTCAGGTACAGCAGCAACCACAACAAGAAAAACAATCGAAACAACAACAACTCGACAAATATTTGCGGACATCAAATGCCGCACCATTTTAATTACAATTGAGGAGGTGTTGGAGTGTGAAAATGTAGCTCAAAGATGAGCGCACAACCCTCAGTGAATAATTAAATTGTAATTTCGTTTTCAAGTCTTTGTTTGTGTGACGCCCGCAAGCAACCGCACTGCAACAACAACAACAACAGCAACAACAACAATAGCAACAAGCTACACGCAACAAGTTTAATGCTGGGGGAGGGCACTGAGATTGAGATACCGCTTGAGCTGGTGATAAATTGAATGCTTTGTTTGTAACTATGAGATACATAGATAGATAGATAGATGCTCTAGTTACAGCTACAGTTTAGCCTTGGAGCCTGCCACAGATGCTGCCACAGATGCTGCCCGTGTGGGAGGCACCCAACTCTTTTCAGCCTTTCAGTTTTTGTCTCTCAGCCAACGGGCTGAGGTTTTCTATCTTTGTATCTGCGCAATACCGTCGCCGAGCGAATGGGAATACGCGCCAAGCTTTTTGCCCCGCCGGCAACATATAAGCGAGTGAGCGAGCGAGCGAAAAAGAGGGAGAGATTGCTGCAGTGCGAGCGAGCGAGATGTGTGCCTGCATCTGTGTCTGTAGCTGTAACTGTATCTGTGTCTGTGCCTCAACAGGTTTTCGTATCCCACAGATACATATGAGCACACATTCGTTGAAATGTGTTAAATTTCGACGTATTTGCAATTAATGTAGAATGCGCTCTCAAACCACATTAGATTCAGAGAGTCAAAGACAGACAGAGAGAGAGAGAGAGAGAGAGGGTTGCTCAACTGTATTTGTATGCGTGCGTATCTGTGTGTTGTGTATCTGTCGGACATTCGTATTGGTGTGCGCTTTGAGTTTTGATTGGCTTCCGAACCATTTGCCGTCGAATTCGTGTTCGTGCCAGAGACGCCCCGTCTGCTGCGCTAAATCTTACGAGGGCAACAAATCAGAAGTATCTCAAGCGAGAATTGAATTGAAGATGTGTTAAGAATGATAGACGAATTGTAAACGTTTTAAAAAATTTCTGAATTGATAATCCACTCATAGATGTGTTGAAAAGTAGCTCAGACTATAATTAAATAGGTAAAGATACATTTGCAGTATGAGTAAATATATATCTTGATGAACAGTTGAACACTCTATAGCTTAGCTTAATGTTTATTAATGTATATAAAATTTGTTGCTTTTTGTGTTGCAGGCTACAACAGTAACAACAACAACAGCAATGCCCACGATCGCACCAACAGCAGCCCGCCACCACAGCAACAGCTTGTCAATGGCAACAGCAGCAATGCCAGCAACAGCAGCAACAATAACAACAACAACATGTTACCGCCTGTTGTGCAGCAGCAACAACAGCAGCAGCAGCAGCAGAATGTTGCTGATAACAACAACAGCAGCAGCAGCGGCAGCAGCAACAATGCCAGCAACAACAATGCTAATTCGGGCAGCAATAACAACAATAATAACAACAATAACAACAATAATAACAACAACAATATCAACTACATGACAGCAATAACAGCAGCTCTCTATCAGCAGCATCAGCTGAAAGAGGAACCGGGCACACAATCGAGCAACAGCAGCAACTCCGCCTACGTCTCGAACGCCCAAAACGATCCCACAGATCTCAGTAGCTATGGTCTGCCCGCACATCTGGCCGCAGCAGCAGCGGCTGGACATTACGCTGGTGGGCCAGGAGGAGGCAACACTGGCGGCGGAGCCGGAGGAAGAGTTTCAGCGGCTGCTGGTGGCGATGATAGCGATTATCATAGCACGATTTCAGCGCAAGAGCATCAGAGTCAGACCTCCAGTGTGGGCAATGGCAGTGGTAGCACCAATAGCAATGGTTATATGGATGGCAGTCCAGATTTTTATAGCTCCTATAACCGAGCGCGCTTCCACGAAGCTTTTCCGCCGGAGTTTACGCCGTACGATTCACAATTCCAGACGATGAGTGCCCAACCCAATATGGATCAATGGGGTGCACATGCGCATCAGCATCCGGCAGCTTATATGACCACTCTGGGCCTGGACAAATCCCTGCTGGGCGGCTACACAACACAGGGAGGCGTGCCCTGCTTCACCGGTTCCGGACCCATTCAGCTGTGGCAATTCCTGCTGGAGTTGCTCCTGGACAAGACCTGTCAGAGCTTCATCTCATGGACGGGCGATGGCTGGGAGTTCAAGCTGACAGATCCCGATGAGGTAAGAGCCTTATCAAATGGTCAGCTGAAATAGATACTAATTTATTTTCATTGCTTCTACCGTACAACAGGTGGCGCGTCGCTGGGGCATACGCAAGAACAAGCCCAAGATGAACTATGAGAAATTGAGTCGCGGTCTACGTTATTACTACGACAAGAACATTATCCACAAGACGGCAGGCAAACGTTATGTCTATCGGTTCGTCTGTGATCTGCAGAATCTGGTTGGGTAAGTAATCAGGTCAAATGAAAACTGTCCAAAAATAGTTGACCTAACAAACTCGTTCATTTATTGCAGGCACACGCCAGAAGAGCTGGTGGCCAAGTTCGATCTGAAGATTGAGAAGAAGGACGTCGACTAGCAATCAAGCAACACGGAAGCTGCTTGAAGTGCGGTGCAGCTGAGAGGAATTGTTCTGATCTAGAACTGGAACTGAAACTATAACTGGAACTGGAACTGGATCGAAGAAGGGCCACAAATTATAGTACTCAACAGCAAAAAATTACTTTTGAGAGTTATTGTTTCCAAGCGTGATGTTAAATTTTAAGCAGCAGCGATACCTGCGATCTTGCTACGAGATTAATGTGTTAGAGCGTCGTAATAACATTGTAATTATTATTATTAATGAACTAATATTATTAATATTATTGTGTATGTAAAAATTAGACTTTTGAATTAATTTGAAATTAATTGAAAATACGCTAGAGTTTAATTTAGCCACTAAGCATAAGTAGTTATTAACTAAGACTTTAGTCTTTAGTCTTTAGCAACGAAATTTAATTTTTTGTACCAATCACAAATCAATAATCAGCAAACCAGTTTCAAAATGCATTATCACAATCGATAATTATCGATAATTCGATATTAACATCAAATCGGAGAAGAACCAAGCGAAGCAAATTCAATTTGAAATTTTGTGCAATGCGATTGTTGTCGAATCAATGAATGTTCTAGATATGCTATCAATTGTATCCATCGTAAAAGAGGCCATAAGAGAACCGAGTGCATGTCCCCAAAGTGATATTATTACTTTTTTTTGTTGACTAATTGTTCAATTTGCAAACGGGGTCGCTTTTTTTCTATTTCTAGTTCTAAACAAATTCACAAACCATTAAATTGTATGTGCGTGTATATAGAGATAATAATAATAGTAATAATAATATTGCTTACATACGTATAAGTCTATCATATTTATGTGTAACCTGTGCTACCGGTACAACTAAGTTATCCCAACCACAACCACAGACCCAATCCAAATCCAAGCACTAATCCCATCCACTTTCACTTTCACTTTCTGCGCTTCCGTGCGAGCCCAAGAGTTGTAAACCCAAAACGATACCACAATCGTATATGCGTATATATGCATATAGATGATATATATGTATGTCTGTAGTATGTCCAATAAAATCTAAGTATAATGCATACTCTTACTTATTTTTTAATCATTGGCTGCTTAGAGTTTTCCATGCGTTAAGAATTGACCATTCATACTTATGTTTACATTTTGTGTATAGCTAAAAACTATTTAAGCATAGCTCGTAGCCCGTAGCCACGTATTATGTAGAGCAATTTGAAAATACTGTATTTATACAATAATAAAAAAACATCCAAAAATATTATAAAATCAAATATTTTATTATATATATTGACGCAGGCAAAGTCCTTTGTTTGTCATTTGTAGTCAGCTGTCATTATTTATTATTATTTATCGTTTAGGTCTGTTGCTATACTTAGATTCAGAATAAATTATTAAATTGTTATAATGTTTAAAAACATGACTAAAGCCGTTAAGCATGGCAAATTCTGGCTCCTTTTCCGAGAATCACGTCGCTTTCAGCATAAGATGCCACAGCATCTTGAAAAGATCGCGACGGACAAGGATCCTGAGTTCTCAGCGATGATATTATACTACTATCACAAGGCTGCTCAGGTAATGGAGAAGGATCTGCTCAAAGAGATGGATCAGCATTCCCATTTTAAGCCTGAAGAGAAACAAGCACGAGTGACTGCAATTTTAAATCTCATAGGAAGTACCGCTACCTGTTTGGAGGTCAGTTTCCCCATCATAAGAAACAACGGATCCTATGAAATCATTACCGGATATCGAGCACATCATGTGCGAAACCGACTGCCTCTAAAAGGAGGTAAATTCCAATAATAATTCCATTGAGATATGTTGAAATCCCAAATATTCTTAGGTGTTCGCTACGCCATGGATGTGGATGAATCGGAGGTCAAGGCCTTGGCCTGTATCATGACATTCAAGTGTGCCTGCGTTAATCTACCCTATGGCGGTTCTAAGGGTGGCATCCGAATTGATCCCTCAAAGTTCACAGCTAAGGAATTACAGACGATTACCAGGAGATATACAATGGAACTGTTGAAGCGTAATATGATAGGACCTGCCATTGATGTACCAGCCCCTGATGTCAACACAGGTCCGCGGGAAATGAGCTGGATAGTCGATCAATATACCAAGACTTTTGGTTATAAAGACATCAATGCAGCAGCCATTGTGACCGGCAAACCTGTTCATGTCGGTGGAATCAATGGACGCAATTCCGCGACAGGGCGTGGAGTATGGAAAGCGGGAGATTTGTTCCTGCAAGATAAAGAATGGATGGAAATGTTGAATTTTAAGACAGGCTGGAAAGATAAGAAGATCATTGTCCAGGGTTTCGGAAATGTGGGATCCTTTGCGGCGAAGTTTGTTCACAAGGCAGGAGCTAAAGTAATTGGAATTCAGGAGGCAGACTTTTCACTGACCAACAACGACGGAATAGATATAGAAGTAAGTCCAATATTATTTTATTACGGAAGTAATAATATAATCATTCTCTGTCAGGATCTTTTCAAGTATAAGGAAGAGAAAGATACAATCAAGGGCTACTCGAAGGCAAAGGAAACGAAGGAGGGTCTACTCACTGCTGAATGTGACATATTGATGCCCTGTGCAACTCAGAAAGTCATTACCAGTGAGAATGCCAAGGATATTAAAGCCAAGTTAATTCTGGAAGGAGCTAATGGACCTACCACGCCAGCTGGAGAGAAGATTCTTCTGGACAAGGGCGTCTTGATTGTGCCAGATCTGTATTGTAATGCTGGCGGTGTCACCGTCTCATACTTTGAGTATCTGAAGAACATAAACCACGTTCCTTATGGCAAGATGACGGCCAAGACCACTTCACAGCTTGTTCATGAGGTCATCAATTCAATAAACGAATCATTAAAAAAAGCTGAGGGATGTGAACTTGTAAGCATTCGTACTTCTCTGATCATTAACTGAAACCAAATTAATCCATTGACATCCACCCACAGCCAGAGATAACACCTAATTTAGGTCTACTGAAAATTCGAGACTGCACAACGGAAGCTGCCATTGTGGATGCAGCTCTGCAAACAGTCATGGAATCGTCCGTCATTGGAATCAAAGCCGTTGCCCATAAATTCGAGCTGTGCAACGATCTGAGAACTGCTGCCTACATTTGGTCAATATTTAAGATATTCCGTGCCCTAGAATCCTCGGGAATATCACAGCAGTAACGAATCAGACAAGCGACTTCATTTATTCAAGTTCAATGATCTGTCAAATATTAATTAATTAAATCATAAATTCTCTTTGTGGCTTATACATTCGAACAGAACCTGTGTATTTATTCTTCGAATTCGTAAAATTCAAAACTCATTCTCGATTCGAGAGATCCACTTAATCTGTGAATTGCAGCCAATAGTCGTGCCATTTGGCAAACTATTATATTAAACGAAGTGCCGAGCAAAGGCTACGAACAGAATTTGCTTAATTTCAAATTACTCATTGGCGATGCACTTGAAATATCGAAGATTTAGTCGTACATCGACTTGTTAATTTCGCCTTGGACTCCTCTGTGGTCCATAAAGTAGCCGAGTTACAGCTGACTTTCTGTGTCCGCAAGATTATCGCATTAATGTGCAATTATAATGTTATTTTTTAATTAAACTCATTACTATTATTATCCACATTAAATACTTTATTTACTTACTAGACCTGAATCTTGCCACCTTCGAGTTTTCCGTTCGTCAAAATTTCAAAAAATATATAAATCTATTGTAATATATTGTATTCTACTTCTAAACACATACAAGTTCACATGTTATCAGAATCTTTCAAAATCTAAAATTTTATATTTAAGCAATAATCAGACAGATTTCAAGCCAAAATTTTATTTTAAATATTCTTCAAAAATGTTTCGTGGTGCGGCAAGTGTTCTTTTTCATGGGCGTCATCAACAGCCAATTCAAATTCAAAAGCGTTCTGAACATAAGATACCAGAGAATCTTAAGAAGGTCGCAACCGACAAGGATCCAGAGTTCTCAGCGATGGTATTATACTACTATCACAAGGCTGCCCAGGTAATGGAGAAGGATCTGCTCAAAGAGATGGATCAGTATTCCCATTTTAAGCCCGAAGAGAAACAAGCACGAGTGAGTGCAATTTTAAATCTCATAGGAAGTACCGCTACCTGTTTGGAGGTCAGTTTCCCCATCATAAGAGGCAACGGATCCTATGAGATCATTACCGGGTATCGAGCTCATCACGTTCGCAATCGTCTCCCTCTAAAAGGAGGTAAGTTTCATTGAAGAAATGTCCAAATAGTTCTTCGAGTTAACCGATATCGTTAGGTGTTCGCTACGCCATGGATGTGGATGAATTGGAGGTCAAGGCCTTGGCCTGTATCATGACATTCAAGTGTGCCTGCGTCAATGTGCCCTATGGCGGTTCTAAGGGCGGCGTCCGAATCGCACCTGCAAAATATACAGCTAAGGAGTTACAGACGATTACCAGAAGATATACAATGGAATGCCTAAAAAGAAATATGATTGGGCCTGGCATTGATGTACCAGCCCCAGATGTCAACACAGGTCCGCGGGAAATGAGCTGGATAGTCGATCAATATACCAAGACTTTTGGTTATAAAGACATCAATGCAGCAGCCATTGTGACCGGCAAACCCGTCCACGTCGGTGGAATCAATGGACGCAATTCCGCGACAGGTCGTGGAGTATGGAAAGCGGGAGATTTGTTCCTGCAAGATAAAGAATGGATGGAAATGTTGAATTTTAAGACAGGCTGGAAAGATAAGAAGATCATTGTCCAGGGTTTCGGAAATGTGGGATCCTTTGCGGCGAAGTTTGTTCACGAGGCAGGAGCTAAAGTAATTGGAATTCAGGAGAAAGACTTTTCACTGACCAACAACGACGGAATTGATGTGAATGTATGTTCGAATTTATTGTACTTTGTGAATAATTATAATGTGAGTGATCTTCTTAGGATCTTTTCAAGTATAAGGCAGAGAAAAATACAATCAAGGGCTACTCGAAGGCAAAGGAAATAAAGGAGGGTCTACTCACTGCGGAATGTGACATATTGATGCCCTGTGCAACTCAGAAGGTCATTACCAGTGAGAATGCCAAGGATATTAAAGCCAAGTTAGTTCTGGAAGGAGCTAATGGACCTACCACGCCAGCTGGGGAGAAGATTCTGTTGGACAAGGGCGTCTTGATTGTGCCAGATCTGTATTGTAATGCTGGCGGTGTCACTGTCTCATACTTTGAGTATCTGAAGAACATCAATCATGTGTCTTATGGCAAGATGAACTCGAAGACTTCTTCCCATCTAATTGTGGAGATCATCAATTCGATCAATGAATCCCTGAACAGTTGCGGTGAAGGGGAATTTGTAAGTAGTTTGTTAGTCTGAATTTTGCAGAAAGTAATATCGACTGCTTGCCACATTCTCAGCCAAACATCGAGGCCAACAAACGTCTCCAAATGATTCGCGATTGCACCAACGAGCGAGAGATTGTGGATGCAGCTCTTCAAACAGTTATGGAATCAGCTGCTGCAGGAATCAAGATGACAGCAAATAAATTCGAGCTCTGCCACGATCTGAGGACAGCTGCATATATTTGGTCAATATTCAAGATTTTCCGGGCTCTGGAAAGCTCCGGTATTTCCCAGCAGTAACTTTATTGAGACTTCTAAAAAGTCGTGTTAATTGAGTGAAATATTAACTAATTAATAACGTATTAGCAGACTTTGAAGATTAATTAATTGGAAAATAGTGAAATACATTAATCAATTTGAATTTAAATTTGAATCTGTTTTATTTTGTTCTATGGGATGGGAAATAAATGGGATGAGGATGAAATGAAATAGAACCAATAGGAAATTACTAGGCAGAAGATATATGTAGTTCACGATTCATGGAATCAAATAAGATATAACTAAACAGAAGATACAACTATGTTGATATGGGTACACTCTCTGATAAGAGAGATTAAAAAATGCAAGCTCAGTAGGCTTTGCTTAGAAAAGCAGCTCACATTTCTATACACTCCTTTCAGAAATGTTTGAATAGATCAGAGCTAGAAAATACTCGTAGCATTGCTAAACATTCAAATTTATTCAATTTCTCAACACTCAACACATTCATTGTGGTATTAAAATAGTTTTGATTAAATTGCAAATTCTAACAAGTTTCCCGATCTGATAATGGACTCTACGCCGTTTAATAAGTCGGCATTCTTGGAGAGTTATTTGCTGAAGCATCGGGAGCTGGGAAAGCGACAGAGGGAGTATAAGAAGTTACTTTCGAGCAAGGTGAAGACACGCAATGAGACGATCATTGATGCGAGCTATGAGAATACTATTGATCGCCTAGAGGAGGAGAAGAATGATCTGCGGGCACAGATTTGGGTCGCCGCAGGAACTACGCACGTTCAGAAGGACAGTCGGTATCTGGGCCAGATACGTTGCCATGTGGAGTGCCAGGAGAATCTGGCCGAGGACATAACCAAGCTGAAGACATCCATTTCCAACATGGAACGGGAGATCAGTCGAGTGAGAAAACAGATTTACAACCTTAATCGGCTGACTGTGCCGGAGCAACAGCATCAGGCTCATGTGGCCAGAGTGCGCAAGAAGATGGTTATCCTAGAGAACTCGCTGGAGGTGGGAGTGCGTCAGGAATGTGGATTCACGGCAGCAAATGCAGAGTTGAGAGAACAGCTGATAAGGATCCTCAATCATCGCACCTTCTTCAATGATTCCTACACAAAGATGGTCCAGAAATTGAACAGTGATAAGAAGTATCTGATAGATCTCATCGAGTACGCACTCAACACATTCGATGGTTGCATCGATGTCTACGAGAAGATCGACAAGATCACCAAGCGCGAGGCCAAGGAGCGTGAACTTCGACGCATTGAGCTCCAGGGGATCATGCGAAAGGTGGCCGCCGATGCGGATAATACTGCATTTGTGGAATGCAAGGGGCGGGAGAGAGTCCTGGCCGATCTGCAGCCGAAGGAATACAAGCGTCGAGATGAATTCCGACGCAAGCACTACAAGAAAATCAATCTGTACAATTCAGTGCTGAAAAAGATTCTCGATTACACCAACTCTAATAACGTAGAGGAGGTGATCGACAAGTTCCAGCAGCAGGAGAGTCTCTACTATTCCTTCTTCAACTATGCCAACGAGATGAGCTACCACATCACTCTCCTCAACAACTCGGTGAATCGCCTTTTCGAGGATATCATCGAGCTGAAGCGTGAGAACACGAACACTCTCCAAGATCAAATCGATCAGATTAACTTACTTGAGGAGCAGGTAGCCCAGAAGCAGAACTCCAACGTTCAGTTGAACAAAACTCGAGAGAGTAACGATACTCGCCTCGAGAATCTCTTGCAGGGCATTGAAATGCTATGTGACATGTGCAATGTGGACACGACTCCATTGGCCGATCTCCTGGGCGATCATACGCATGTGAACCTAGTCAATGTGGAACGCTTTGTCAAATTGCTGGAGGCACGCATTCAAGATATCGTTGCCAGCGTCTATGTCTTTGAGCGCCAGGACGAGGGCAACATCGACTATGTGGTCAAACAGATCGAGAAGATCTGTGAGCTACCCACCGATCTCAATGACATTGTCCTCACCCAACAGTGTCCCGAGTGCGCCGAGGGTGAAGCATTCAACATTGACGATGGCGGCGACGGCGTTGCCATTCACACCGTCAAGGAAGCCAAGCAGAAGCTCTACGAGAAGATCACCCAACCCGAGATGCAGTATCGCCTGCACAGCATCAGCCAGTGTCGCCTGCCTCGCTCCAGAATGCTCGCTGCCAAGCGTAATATGTAGTAGACCTACATATCTTTCACCTTTCATGTTATCCATCTTCATATCTTACATTCAAACCTCTTGGCGAATTCTACAAATTTCGATTATTTCAGCATGTACAACTCTGCGTATGTGTAATAAAGCTGACAAGTTGCATCTAAATAGATTGAATTATTGCTACATTTGCGAAACTTGTCATATTGATCATGTGAGCTACACAAGCGAATCAATTCAAACAAAGCAGCTCTAATCGATAATTTTGAAATAAGTACCGACTTGGGAACTAACAGCTTTAGAAGTCCATATTTATTATTATTTATATTAATATTATAGTAGGAAATATTAGATTTGACCTTTCGGATTTCACAGTTAAATTATATAATTTAATTTGTTAACTGTGCATAAACTTTTGATTATTTACAGATTTTCCATTTTACTTTTTCACTGTTTTTTGAATCAAAGGTGGGAATTATATAGTATATTTATCGTCACACGCGCAAACTTTATTTCAAATACTAAAAATACAAAAATAAATAAAACTGTTAAGATCTCTTCTCTATCTGTCATCCACTTTTGTCTTCTCTTTTGCCTCCTCTTTTGTCTCCTCTTTTGTCTTCTCTTTTGTCTCCTCTTTTGTCTCCTCTTTTGTCTCCTCTTTTGTCTCCTCATTCGTCTCCTCTTTCGTCTCCTCTATCGTCTCCTCTATCGTCTCCTCTTTCGTCTCCTCTATCGTCTCCTCATTCGTCTCCTCTTTCGTCTCCTCTTTCGTCTCCTCTATCGTCTCCTCTTTCGTCTCCTCTATCGTCTCCTCTTTCGTCTCCTCTTTCGTCTCCTCTTTCGTCTCCTCTTTTGTCTTCTCTGCAGAATCAACCTCAGGCGGAAGAGCCACAGATTCCTCCTCTATACAGTTGTACATTCGATTGATCTTCTTCAAATCCGATTTGGCAAACCCCAATCTCTGGCCCATTCGAACGCCTTTTAATCTTTTCTGTGGTATCAAGATGTAAACAAATAGAGAATTGGATTGATCAGTTAATAAGTAGGACTCACCAGTGCCACCATGGTGGGCTGTCCATTGAGGGAGAATGCCTTACGGGAATAGTGCATTATGCTACCATAATCGTAGGCAACCCCAAAGTTCAGTGTGTTATTCGCTTTCCGGAAGTTCTTTATACGTGTTGCTCGAATGTTTTCCGTATTGATGGCTACATAGTCGTCCCGTTCTTCGCGATTCTGTTCGTGCAGAAACCCGACGACATGCATCAACTCATGGATGATAGTGCCGATTCGTTTAACGCATGCAGGAGTCTGCAGGTTGACATGTTGCTTGCCACCTAGACGGCCCAAACCTGACCAACAGCCAGAGCGAGTATTGCTAATGATAATGTAATCGATCTCATCGACACGTGGAACAAATCGGATGCATGTGCGAATGTGATACTCCTGAATGGCAGCTTGAATGGTGGCGATATCCTGGTCATTAAACGTACCCCTTATCTCGTAAGGCACAATACCATTGCGCCAGCGGTGGCTAAGGCTGGGGAGACCGCTCCTCAAGAGATGCTGAGGTCGTGGCACGAGCATATCACCCTCGAGGTAGTTTCCCAACTCTTCGGGATTCGTTTCATCCGTTTCACCACTGTAATTACCCACTAGGTCGGCGGTCATCTTAAGATCTGGTTTTCCATATAAAGCGACTCCAAGGGAGGTCAAGTCTATGACATCCTCGTTGTCCTGCAACTTGTACTGAATTGAACTCCCAGAGGATGTCAGTGGCAAAGCCTCGGTCAGCGATACTCCCAAAACAAAGAATAGTACAAAAATTCTATACATCTTAAGATTCTTGATGCCTTACTAAATTAAATCCCCGTTGGAAGATGCTTTTATATCGAAATCTGAGACACTACAAGATTCTTATTATCAGTTCTTATCACTTGAATTTGTATTACAACTTGACCTTCACTAGAGATGTAATTGTAACCGCGAAATGCTTCATAACGATTGTAATCTTTATCAACAGATACTTCTAATTCACAAGCCACTGAGATATGATTAAACAAAGTAAATGGAGTAACAATTATTTCCGCATTTTCACAGTTTATTTATGTTATTCAAGTTAAATGTCTTTTGCTCACAATTATAACCATAACCATAACCGATAAGCCTTATCTTTGACCTTTTGGCTTTATAAATCTACAACTGTGAGAAAAGAACTTGACGAGATCACACCTCACTCTGATTTAGACCATTTGAGACTGGGGAGAATGCTGTTAAATAGGGTTAACAGACTCTAACATAGCATAACCTTCGCAACAAATTGCTTAACTAATCTTATCTGAAGCATACATAATTAAATTAGATTTGCTCAAATATTGAAACAATCATCTGACGGATTTGGGAATATCACAGGAATGTTTCGAAAATGCAAGTGAAACGTTGAAATAATGAATCTCAATAAATCGTATCTCAATAATAGAATCTCAATAAATAAATATTTAGTATTTAATTGAAATTAGGTTCTCTATTTATCTTTGAGAAAATATCTTAAGTCTCGGTATTTTAATAATACTAAAATGGAAAATATACATAGCAGAAAACACCATTTTAATGTCAAGCTCATATGAAATGTGAAAGAGCGAGCGCGAGAAAGCGCTGCAAAAACTGTATTCTATTCTATTGCCTCCTGCGAGACTTCGCTATGAGAGTGAGCGAGTCTTAGGGAAAAATGTGCAGTGCTGTCAACGCTTGTGTGTGATCAATTAGGCAAGCTCACTGCAGTGTGAGCAGCTGCAGAGATAGCGTATGAAAAGCTTGTCGAACTTAGCATCCACAGTCTGCGATGAGATCCAAACAGCCTGTAAAAACAGCATCCCACTGGCAGAAAGCTTCTATTGCGTTTGCTTTGTGACTTGGAATTTAAGAGGCCCTTCTACTAAATTAGATTAATTCTATATTAAATCATCGAAATAAAATTGTAAACAAAATGTTTTGCTAACATATTTGTTTATTCCTTAAATATTTTGATCAGTTAAATAATCATGATAATCTTAGATTGTACCGGAATGTATCATAGTAATGGTTTAAATAATTCGTCGAAAGTGTGTGGTGATCATATATGTTATTAGATTCTTTGGCTGATTCCAGTCTAGTTGCTAGATTCACTGGGTGTTTCATCCTCTCCAGCAGTCTCTCCATCTCCTAGGCCTAATCCGCTGATGAGTCCACTGAGGAAACTGTCCACAATGGGATTGCTACCGGGCCTGATCGGAGCTGGCGCAGGCATACCAGGAGCAGGGGCAGGAGCAGGAGCAGGAACTCCAACTGGTGCTGCAGATCCTGGAGCTGCGCCCATGTAGCCACAGTCGTACATGCGGTTCAACTTGTCCACATCAAAGTCAGAGAAGCCATTGCGCTGACCCATTTGAGAGGCGCCATTTGATTGCTGAAATATTAAGAAGGAATGGCTTGATATGTAATGGATTACTTAATAAGATGTGCCAAGCTCACCATAGCCACTATTGTAGGTTGTCCATTGGTGGAGAAAGCGTTCGCCGAGTAGTGCATGACACTTCCATAATCGTAGGGCACTCCAAAGGCTTCGGTGCTCGCTGCTTTCTCGAAGTTGTTCATGGCCGCAGATTGAATGTTTCTGTATTGAATGGCAACAAAGGCATCACGCTCCATGCGGTTCTGTTCGTGCAGGAATCCCAGAGCATGCATCAGCTCGTGGATGGCGGTGCCAGGTCGACTGAGGCAGCCAGGAGACTGCAGATTAACTTCCTGTTTGCCCCCCACACGACCGACTGACGACCAACAGCCCGAATTGCCACTGACAATGGAAATGTAATCCCTCTCTCCGGCATAGGGAACGAATCGGATGCATGTGCGCTTGTGGTACTGTTCTATAGCTCCCTGAATCGTAGCCCTGTCACGGGCATTGAAGTTTCCTCGTATCTCATAAGGTACAACTCCCTTGGGCCAGCGGGAACTCTGCGTGGTCAGACCGTTCTTCATAGCCAGATCAGACTGTGGTATGAGGATGTCTCCCTCGAGGTAGCTGCCCAGCTCCTCGGGATTCACTGCGTCTGTCTCAGCACTATAGTTGCTCACCAGGCTGGCGGTTAGCTCCTGATCCGGTTTACCAAACAAAGCAGCGCCATAGGAGCTCAAATCAATAATGTCCTTGTTATGCTCCGGCGGTTCCTCTATCCCGTTCTCGGGCAACTCAATGACCTCGGTGTCATCGATGTCGTCGTAGAGGGAAAGGGGAACTGCCTGGGCAAGTGTCAGACCCAATAATAATAATAACGAAAAGAAAGGAGATCTGCCCATGTTCGATTGTCTGGTTGTTTGATGGATTGCTGTCTCAAGTTTGACTGTGCTGACTTCTGGCCAGGAATGGATTTATATACTCAAGACGTGCCCGTTTTTATCAGTTTATACAACAACATATTTCACCGGCAGACCTTCACACGGGCCGTCGTCACTGCTGGTGTGGTTGTTGTTGTCGTCACACGTTTTATTGCTGGACAAATATTTGGATAACGCTCGCGTTGAGCAGCGCTTAATAAGAGTTCTATGATATTTTCGCTTCGTTTTTTAGGGTGAAATTATTACCATAATGTGTATCAGTAGTTTGTTTGCATATGCAAAGTTTAATGACATTCTCTTAATGTAGTTCTCTAGTTTTTCGCACATACTCGTAACAATAACCGATAAGAGTAATCGTGCTGACCTCTAAGTTAGATAGATTTATGCTCACAACTTTTCCATTGTATAATTACGCTGTGATTTGGAGTGGAAACACTCGTGATCCACTTAGGATAATGCGCGAAACAGGAACATGGCTTAGACTATAGATAAAACTTAAATTCAATGTTTATGGATTTTGAATATCGATCTTAACTCAGCTTACAATACAATGATCTTAATTTAAACAATTCGCTTACTTAAGTACTGACAATGCACATTAAACACAGCACAGCGGCAACATCAATTGAGCATGGAAAAAACATTTTTTGGTAAAAATCCCATGCTCATTAGAAACATTGAAACAGCTGCGCAAGTCTCTTAAACAAATTAGGTTCAAGTGCAAGCGACAACACAATGATATTCTACATTTGAGAGTATTTAATGAATCATCTACAAACAGACAGACTTGTCTGTGTGCGTGCGTTTTAAATAGAGTTTTCATTAGGTATCGAAGCTCATTTCAACAACCATATTTGAATCGGAATTGGATAACTCCTCCTCATCATCGAACTTGAGGTTCATCTTGATGCCGTTTAGTTTATCCGCATTTAGCATTTGTCGACTGCTGGCCGTGATGGATTCCGTGACATCCCTTAAAGCCTTGCTGCAGATCTCATTGATGGTCGTGCTGTCATCCATTAAATCCTCAATGCAATTCTTCAATATTGTCGAGGTCACAATACAGTCGCGATTTAGAGCTAAACTCTTGTGAAAATATTCAATAGCATTATCCAAATTGCCAAGCAGAGCGTGAATGAAGCCAATAGAGGTATATGTGGTTGCACTTTGTGGTTTCAACAACAAAGCCTGCAAAGACACAATTCAATTAAATTACTAATACGAGTCCACAAATTAAGTTCAATTCAATATTACATATTGGAAATTGTAGAGAGCCTCCTCATATTTCTGTATTCTGCGCAGAGAGTGTCCCAGATTAATGAAAAGTGGTTCCCATCGTGCGGAGATCTCTTCGTTGTTGGTTTTGGCACGCTGTTTAATTATGTCCACGGTGCACTGGAAGATTGTGGCAGCTCCGTCGTAATATTCATACTCGTACTTGATGACGCCAAGTTCGTGCAGCACATAGACATCCATTGGAGCTATTGTCATCGCTTGTAAGAAGAACTTCTCTGCCAGCTCCAGGTTCTTTGTTAATCCACATTCGACGCCAATATAGAGCAGAGGCAGATGACAGCCTCTCATAAGTTGGGTGGCCTTAAAGTACGCTGCCATCGCTTGTTCGTGCTCATTCTCATTGGCAAAGGAGTGGCCATAGGCTAACCAAGCAGGACCATAAAGACGATCCAGGGAAGTGGCCTTCGAGAGATAACGACGAGCCGGATCACTTTTGCCTATCATGTCATAGTAGCAGCCCACGGCATACCACGAAATGGCCTTGTCCGGATAGCGATCGACAAGCTTGTGTGCCACATAGAAGAGTCTATTAAAATCGCCATTCTCCACAAGACAAGCAATTTGTATAGTCAACGCATTATTATGAAACGGGTCAATCTTAAGCAAGCTGAAAGCAGCAATTGTTACATCAGTTTGATAATACTGTACATAAGAGAATTACGATTGGCATACTCATTCAAGATTTTAAGACACTGTTTGTAATCGCAGTCATAGAAACACTTTTCGGCCTCTGCGGCCATGAGATCTGTGCTACGTTGAACCCGCGTTAAGCAATCGTTGAGGGACATCAGTGTATCAACATCTTGTTCGCGTGAGATACGACGATTAGATGCATCAAAGAGTGAACGTTGACTATTGTCAATCATCGAGGAAGCTCGCGACAAACTTGTCTGCAGCGAAAATGTCGGTGCTTTTAAATCTTCAAGAACTCTGCAAATGAAAAACAACAATTAATGCGAATCTCAACAAGAAAACAATCTTAATTGTTATTCACTTCTGGGCGGGCGACATGAAGTGACTTGGCGACACGGGCACTTTGAGAGTTGTGGGCTTGGGGAATTGTGTATCCGATGAACAAGTTTGTTGAACGCGCACCGTAAACTCCTTAATATACTTAAGCACATCAGGATTGACGATGGGTGAGATTTCCTCAGCGTTACGTGCAGAGATAAGTTCATAATACTTTTTTAATCGGGATTCGTACAGCTTCAGGATGAACTTGGCGTCCGACTCGCTGGATTGTTGTGCCAGCGGCAAATGGTGCATCAGTTCAAACTCTATAAATAGATGGAAAGCTTTTGAGAAACAAACATAAAGTATAAATTGAAGAATTTACCTTCCCATGCCATCAGCATTTCATGTTGAACCAGCGCTTCCAAAGCCTCAAAACAATATATAGATTTGTGCAGGGCTTGCACATAGAAGTCCATGGCCATTCCGCGATTATCCAATGCCTCGAAGACTTTGCCCTTCATCAGATAAATTGAAGCAAGGAGTTCATTCCGATTGCTTTCCTCGCCGCCAAAGATGCTGTTGCTCTCCAGGTTGCAACCACTGGCTGCCTCTTGTGGTGGATTGATTGCGGATGTACTCATTGTTTCGACGTCAACAATCTGTATTATATTTGCCGCATCATTGAATTCCTTGGCTGCATAAAGACTCTCCAGCAACAGATTGAAGCAGGGAAGAGAACTCTTCTCCAAATGATAATGCTGAATTGTATGGGCCGCTCGATGGAACTCGCCCAGCAGAAACATGCACTGCGCCTGGTAGTAAACATCACGTGGTTCTTGACCACTAAGCACAGCCACCTTTTCTGCCCAAAACAGTGCAGTTGAATAACGACGCTGCAACAAAATTGCATTTGCTTGGTTAAATTTTTTGTTAATTAAATTTTCTCGATTCACACTTACCATGTCTATGAATTGCTTGACAAGTCTTCGATATTGCGCCAAATCAATATGATCATTTGTGGTTTCAGTATTGCTGTTTTCATTTTCACCAGCCATTTTAAACACAAGTCAATAGAAGATTTTCCAATTTGTTATATTTGTTACATTTGCCTTTACCGGCAAGCGATTTTATTAATCGAGAGATCTGGCAACGCCAATGAGCCCAGCTGATTTTGCCATTCACACAAGTGAGCCATTACACAGTGAGAAATATATCTGGTGATTAAAATATCAAAACAAAACACAATATTTTAAAAAATCTTTTCAGAATAAATGTTTTTTTTTGCGGGAGCTTGTTAATAAAATATAAATATATATATATAATACGGTTATCAGTTAGTACAGTACTTATGTTAACAGATATTTGCGGCTAATCGCAAGTTTCTTTGCAACTTGTCTGATGTCTGGTTCCTGACCTGGGGGTTGGGGTTGAGGTTAAGGATTGGCGCAGCAGCCAACTTACATCGAGATTTTATTTGTACTCTCTCAGCATCTGTCGACGCCTGGCTTCAGTGTATTTCAATTGCTCGTTAGGTGAGGTTATTGCATTTCTGACTTGAACGGCAAACCAACAAATTTGGGGCCCATCGGCAGTGCAAATAAAAACAGTTCTTTTTTGTCGTTTTTAAAATAGGAAATAAATATAACGCCTTCATCTCATAGTATATTTTTACAAGTTGAAAGCAAGAGACTGCAAAACTACACACACAACACAAGAAACAACAGTAGCATAGTAAAATTAACGAAAAAGCGTGTAAGGCATAAAACAGAAATTGAAGTAACGGTTCCAAGCCGGATAGCAGTGTGAGTAAAAATGTGCTTTGCACGCATGCAAAAGGACGAGAAATATTGAATGCAAGTGCAAAATTTAAATTAAATTCAACAAATTTATGTGAACAACGCGTGCAACAAAGTAAACATAAGCTGCTGCTATTGTAATTTTTGGGTATGTACACACATACATACGTACACATATACGGACAAACATACACACAGATATAGTACATAGAAACTTATTAGAAAAAATAAGTAAAAAAAGTAATGGTAATGGGCACAACAATTCATTGGTAAATTGTAAAACACATAGTGCGAAAACTGAATCGAGGGAGTGTGAGTTTTAGAGTTTGTGTGTGCAAGTTGTCTCAAGGCACAGGACTCTGTCTCAGATGCAGTTATGCTCTCATCGAGTGCAACTTCAATGCCCTTTTATAGTGCGTGTGTTGCTTTCATATTATTGTTGTTGCGGTGTCGGTATATCAGCCTTCGTCACTGTCTTTTTACTACTTTCCGTTGTTCCGTTGAGCATTTTACGTCGCGCACGCCTTGCCATTGCCATACTCACGTCATTTGCCCAGCAGCCCCAACAACTACAGCAACAACATATACTATTCTCATACTAGTCGACTACTTTTTACAACTACGAATACGCACAGAGAGGACCACGGGTAAAGACAGAAGCAACAAGAACAGCAATACCAGCTACAGCAATAGCAACAACAACTCCAATAAGAAGTTGAAGTACAAGAACAAAAACTACCCAAGAGAAGCTCATTGTTGTTGGTTTGCTGGTTGCGGCGTTCTGCTCATTTCATGCTGATTTATGGTTCTAATAATAGCTTCGCTTCCTGTTTCTCAAAAGGATTACAGCCGCTGGCACACCACGCACACACATAGACATCATCAACACGTCCTCAGCACAGGAGGACAGGACTTGCCTTTTCTTTGGAGTGTCCATGTCCATTTTAGGCCCTCTGAAAAAAAAAAATTAAAATAATTACTGAGAACGATAAAATTATGAAGCAGTCGCTCGCACGAAAGCACTTCCAAACGTTGCCAGCGTTGACAGCTACAGCGAAAGAGGGGAATGACGGAAATTGGTTAATTACAGTTATGTTTTGTGGGGATACGCCTTGATCGATTTACACCGTTTAACGCTTAAGTGAGCTCATTTGAGTTTTGAATGGAGTGCTTGGCTGTGTGTGTGTGTGTCCCAGTATGGATGAGTGTTTGTTAATGGGATGTTGAGGCTTTTGGGAGGTTAATATTAAAATCGTGCATTAGATTCCTCCCAGTTTAAACATGGAAACGCTTTCCATTTGGTTAGCGCTAGTTAAGCTTTATATTGTGCCAAGCCAAGTCTAAAAATACAATTTGTTTGATATTCACATTTGAACGTTTATTTCTAGAGACTATTAAATTCAATTTCGGCATTATTTAACTTTAAATAAAGTTTCCATTTTACTATACAAGAATTTGTTTGATAAAATAATAGAATATTATCTTAATTACTCTTAAATTGTAATTTTTATCTATTATTTTACTCTTTGTTGACATTATCGTGTTGAAAAGATAAAATTTATTTAACGTCAGACTATTTATCTTGTCTATTTTCAGAGAGTTCAACAGAGGATTTGCATTATTCACAGGGAATAATGAATCGATGACCGTTTGCGTCAGCTGATACGGCCGCCGCATCTGCCTGTTGTCTGCCCAGTCAAGTGCCGAGTGCTGCCAAATCCTGATTACCAATAAGAGCAACAACAACTAGAATAGTAAAGCAAATCATTTTGGCCAGCAAACATGTTTGCCTGAGGCCGGCCAGCCAACATTTTTGGGCAGCCGCATCATCAGGTCGAACCTTGCTCTTGCCCAAATAAAGGACACTCTGCGCAGAGAGCGGACAACAAGAGAGAGACAGCGCGAGACGAGAGAGAGAGAGAGAGAGTCAGAGAAAGAGAAAAAGCTGGCTGAGAGCAAGTGAGAAGTTGGTTTGGTTGAAGCCTCTGTTGTGTTGCTGTTGTTGTTGTTGTATTGGCGAAGGGGCGCGAGCATACGGAAGTGGCGACATCTGTTTTGCCGCTTTGTCAGCTTATCCGGCAGCCGATGCCATAGCCGACGACAACGACGACGAGGAGAACAACGACAGCGACAACGACAAGGAGCGCGCACACGACAGGGATAACGGCGACGGCAACGTCACGTGAAATACAAGTGTGGAAATTGGAATTTTTATTCAAAACAATGCCCCTGCTGCAACAGGTATGTAAATAATAATAAAACCCATTCGCACTCCCAGTCGTAATTGAGCCCGCTCACGTACGACACCCAGTTGAGATGAGAGAAACACAGAGCACATCAGCTGGTCGTCGTTATAGTTCCACGCCCTACCCGCTATCCCGCTATCCAGCTATCTCTGTACCCCTCACCGCCTTGCTCTCGACTGTTGCCACGCTTTGCACCTACAAATTGATAGCGAGATGCGGCTCAAGTTTAGCTGCTAACTGATTGTTGCTGCTGCCAGCCTGACTGTCTGACTGCCTGGATGGATGATCCTAATGAGATTAGTGCTTAACTTTATACGCCTCGCGACAACTGGGGGTGGGAGGGAGGTACTGGAAGAAGAGAGTACTCCCCTCTCTATTTAAGTCAATGCAATACGGCCGACTCCCGACACGACGACTCTTGTTGTCTGTTGCGCATTATGAGTAGTTAAATTCGATTAAACTTGCGGCATCACTGTTCACTCCTAGACAGTGCAACGCCTCCTTGTCTCAGTTGCCTCTTTGTGTGGCAAGTCCTCTGTGCATGTGAATGAGTGTCGTGTCTGCATATGGAATGAGGAAAGGGCGTTAAATTGTACTCTTTGTCGCGCTAAATAGTTGCGTGATTTAATTTGCTGCGCTTTTAAATATTTGTAATTCATTTATATGTGATGATTTGATTTAAAGCATCAAAGTCCTTATGATAAACGGGACTTAGGAATTTTCACAAAAGACTAAGAATACCATACAACTGAGAGACACCCAGCTTATGGAAATCAATTGAACAGATTCGAGTGCACTTCTGAAAAGCGAACTAATGATGGCAAAGAGGATTACCTTCAATATCTACTATTTGACTATGACAAAGTTCTCCCTGCTGTCGCAGTAATAATATTTAAGAAGATTACGCTGTCATGCACTTGACTTAAGTATTCTTACTTTCCACATGTCAAACTATTGGAAATTTCAGATAAATTATGAAGGAGCAGCACTCCTTCTGTTGCAGCTAATCTCTAGATTGATTTATCAATTAAAGCTAATTCAAAATACACCTTCAATAGCTCTTACACTCTCCTCTCGGCATCAAGGAAGCAATAACAATTGGCAATTTAAATACTTTGCTTTGAGGAAATCCTTAAAATGTGACAGACAAGTCAATGTTATGTCAGTCCAGACGATTTCCACTAAGCCCAAATTGTCGCTTGTCTCAGTTTCTTCCGTCCCCTTTGTACAGCGCCTCTCTGCTTAGTCAAGTGACACACATGTAATCATTATAATATGTTAGTAAATGTGGCTTGGCTTACGCACATCTTCCCCTGGCTGCCGCGGCTTAAACGATCCCAAAATGTCGTGTTTGTTTGTGTGTGTGTGTGTGTGTGTGTGTGTGTTTATGTGTGTCCGCCTCCTTTTGCATGTTGCATGCGTAAGCGTCTCATTTTCCTCTCCTTCTCTCTTTGTATCTATCGCTTTCTGTTCTACATCCTTGTCTGTCATCCCGTCGAGCTACAAAGTTACTCATTGTCGACTGTGACAAGCCCGTCTATTGCTCATCATTCAGCCATTTGAGGACGGTAAAATGAGGCATTGGGCGTGCGGCGTGCGGCATGTGGCACGGGTAGAGGCATCCTCAATGGGGCTGCACGGCCTGACAATGGGGGCTGTGCATTTGTTACAATGTTTACACAAATATTTAAGGATAATCCGACCATTTCAAAGGGGTTATTATGCAATTTTTCTTCTCATTTTATTGTGGCTGCAGTGAAAAAATGGAAAAATAAAATGGATAGGAAATATAAGTAAATGCAAAATGTCAATTTTGTCGTGTAAGCGGCATTTCCATTGATGGGCCTTAAAGCCGGGCAGGGGTAACAAGCCATTGTTGTTGTCTTCATATAGAAATGCATATTTATATATAAAAATTTATTCATATTTATATTGTTGGTAATGTCTAAAAAGCGACTCCTTCATGCGGTAATACATCCTGGCATGTCCTGGTGGGTCCGCATGGCGTATACTTTATATTTCTCATTTCCTTTACCCGTCGCTTTATTTATATGTATTTATGTAATATATTTTATTTATGTGGCGTTTGCCTGCTGTTAAAAATGCCTATAAATAAAGTACATTTGTCGTTTGCTCAACATTTTATTTGCAAAGTTTTTGCTCTGTGTTCAACGACTGATCCCCGCTGTGACACAGTTATTTTGTAGCATTCAAAATAGGCTCCACTGTACTTAAGCGAATTACGAAAACTAAAACTAATTTCCCGATTTACGAAATTCCCATAAGACGGATGTTTTAAAATAGTTCAACTCGCATATATTTAATTTCATCAGATATAGAAATATTGAATTTGAATGTTCCAAAATGTATGAATGTATTTAAAAAAGGAAAAATTAATTAAAATGAATTTTCTTTAATATTATATCAGTATTTTCTGCAAATAAATAATCCTATAATTTACCCATCTCAATTGTCACCTTTCTCTTAGAACTAAACCAAAAAAACTAAGTAGAAATATTCATAACAGAGAATTCTGTTCCAATGTGAGTTGGATTTAATTCCAATTGTATATTTGAGAAGTTAATTATGTTAATGACTATAAGAACACGGGCAAAGCCCACTCGCACCCATTGTGGCATGTGAATTGAAAGCTATAAATTTTGTTGACTGCAATTGCCAGTTATTAGCCATCCAACTCGATTCTTGATTCCTAATTCTCTAGGGGAAAATCATTGGCATTACATTTACAAAACGAAACGAACCGAACCGAACCGAAATGAATGAAGAATCATTTTAAATGGAAAGCATTTACAAATACTTATAAATATACAAATTCATATATACAAATCTACGTAATTGTGTGTGTCCCTTTAACAAAAGGCTGTCAGCCTGACAGCTTAGCGACTATTGCGATGGCGATGGCGATGTTGTTGGCGTTGGCGTTGGCCAGTGGAATGTCTTGGAATGCCTTGCACCAGGCGGCAGCCACGCTGTCCTCCACACCCTTCGTCATCGTCCTTTCGTGCAAATGGCAAAAGTACAAGACGGCGGTCGACGAAATCCTCACAATGGCGGCGAAAATCGCCTCGAGGCACATCATTAAAATGTCGATACCAAGCAAATCACACGCCCAGCAAGAGGGATAACAAAAGTAAAATAAAAAAAAAGACAGAAAGAAAAGTTGTTTTTTGTACTCCGAAGATTTAACACCCTTGCAGAACACTGTAGATTCTTAAAATAGTTTCATATTAATTAATTTCATCCAAACGATTGAACAAAATTGCCGCCTTACTTCGATTTGATTTTGGAACGTTCATTCTTATAGAAGTCATACGCTAAAGATCTTCGATCGAGTGAATGCCAAAATATATATAGACAACTTAGCATAACTTATGGGTAAAGCTCATCGTCCTGATCTAGAATATATATACTTTCAAGTTCTATATAGATTTCCTGGTGAAATTGAAGTACCGTTTGCAAGGGTACACAAAAATGCGTTTGAGCGTTTTGCGGTGGAACGCCTGAGGTTGCCTCGTGGGGAGCAGGGCTGGGGGGGCGAAGGACAGGGCGTAGTCGGTGTAATATGAGCCGCCGGCATTAAAAATTGCAAAAATTCAATTGAATTGAATTTACTTTAGCAGACAACTAGCATTAAATGCACGAGACCATGCGTGGGTATTGCCAAGGGGGGTGTTGGCGGAAGTGTGTGTATTGGGGAGGTGGTAAATACAATGCGTCTGCTGTGTTATCATTAAAAGCGAGCAAAAATGCAGCCAAAGAAAATACGAGGCAAAATGTGCAACAAAAAAAGAAAAAAAAAAGAAAGAAAATAAAACAAAAACAATAAACGCAACCACAAAAGGCCACCACCCAAAGCTGAGTTGGCTCTTGTTGTTGTTGTAGTTGTTGTTGTTGCCGTTTTTTAAATAGGCATGAAAAAGTTTTTCATTCTCCAAATAAAACAAAGTACAAATGCAAACATCACTGCAACACTGAACGACTTTAAGCTACCCTACAGGCATTTTCTGCATTTTATTTTTGATTTGTAATATTAGAGTGATTAGCTACGTTAATCTGAGTTTGTCACAACCACTTGCAGCTGAGTTGATCAAGTGCCTGCTGTTGCACAAGTTAACTGGCCATTTGCGTGCTCTTTTAGCCGGCCATGCTGGCCATTATGTTGGCCCACGCACTTGCAACTTTCGCAGATATGCATCATACTACGTCCCGTGTTGCACACAGATAATACGTTGGGCAAAAAGCGCGTGTTTTATTTCCACTTAGCACTCATACACACAGTTGCGCACACACACCCTCACACGCACATACACACACACACACCCACGCACACACCCACGCACACCCACGCATACTAGCATATTGAATGCCTGTTGACGGCTGTTTAAAAAATTGTCTTTTCTCTACCTCGCTACTGCCTCTATGACGCTCTCTCTCTCTCTATCTTTCTGTTTCTCTCTCCCCCTCTCTCTCTTTGGCTCCCTACCTCCCGTCTTTCACTCACGCAGCCGTTGCAGTCAGTGAAACAATAACAACGACAGAGGCACAACAAAGCGCACAGGCATCGGAAATGTTGCCGTTGAAACTGAAATGTCGCTACACTCCTCGACTGTGTGTCTCTCGTCCTGTTCGTCCTCGCTGCTGTCGCTGTTGTCCTATGCCCATGTAAACGGGACGCTGCTCTGTCAGGGAGTTGCTTGAATTACGATATTGTTATTATTAAATGGATGCATGCAGCAGAGGCAGCAGCAGCAAAGGAGAGGCTGCAGTGGTAGCGTTTGCTGCATCTGTGATAGTTCATTCAAGGCGTCATTTAATGCTTTGCATTCATACAGTACAATATACACAATATCTGCGTATGTATGCGTGTGTGTATGGCAGCCACACACTCTTACAATATGCATCGTGTATGCGTGTCAAAGCAAGCACAAATCAAGTGCTGCTGATGAAATGACATTTAACATGCAACTCAATTTAATTTGCCCCGTGCAGAACTAGCAGCAGCTGCAGCTGCAACTGCAACTGTCTGTTCGTCGATTGTCTGGGCAGGCGTGTTGCATACTTGCAGGCACTGCAATTACGTGCCGCTGCCACTTGCAACGTGGAACGACTTACGACCTGCAGGCATTTGAATCTGTTCCCCATCCAATCGATTTGTGCCAACGCCCAAGATTCCCTGAATGCAGCTGAATTATGTCCTTGTACTTTGCGAAAGCAAATCCTTTTTAATTTGAAATATTAAACGCTCGATTGTTGGCCCAAAGGAGAAGGCCAAGTTAGGCAACGTGGCGACGTGTCGACGTGTTAACATGTGATCAAATATCATCATAATAACAAGGCAGATGAAATTGCTAAGCCCAACTTATAACTATTTTATCCATTTTGTTAAAAACAAAACTTAACACAAAATATATTTATATAATAATATGGATTTGCTTAGTTTTGTTGCACAGTGTTGTTTAAATATAATACAATATCAAGCTATTAAAATATTATCTGAAGTTTGGCCAGAGTTGAAAGTTGAACACGCCACGTAACATGGCAAAGTAAATTCAAATGTATTTGCCAATAACTTTTATTCTTTATGGACTGCCACTGTTCCCAAGTTCTCCAAGTAGTTGCAACATGTAATCGGCCATAAAAAATTACAACTGTGCATTAACCTCTTGCACTGGTCACTGGAGAAAGGATCCCACTGAATCGAATCGCATCGAATCGAAGCAAGGACGCCATCGCCATCGCCAACGACATCGTCATTGAACGCTTATCACTACATGCCATCAAATTTTAATGTCAAACCCTTTTGGCCAGGACCTCCCTGGGTTGCACTGGCAACAACAACGGCAACGGCAATGGCAACAGCAACGGCAACAGCAAACATCTAATAAGTGTTGTAAACGATGCAAACATAATAATTTGTAAGACTTCTGAAAGCGGAAACTTGTAATTTTCTCAAACAGCCAACAGAGACCCTCATCTCACACATCTCGCTCCCTCCCCTTGAGGTCCATGCGTCCCTTTGCACATGTGCATGCACTAAAATGCAGGCCAGAGCATTCCAAAGCCAGTCAAGCGCTTGCCAAAATAAAAATGAAGAAGCACAAAAATAAGATTGAGGATGAGAGCTGCAAGATGGAAGATGCAAGATGCAAGACGCAAGATGGAAATGTACAAGAGCCAAGCCAGAGAATGGACACTGGATAAATAACTACATACTGAGTTATAGTGTTCAATGCGTCTTCTTGGTCTCGATGCTCTCGAATGCCGAGAAATTTCGAATATCTTCATGTGGCAATCAGAATTGTAGAGTCGAGAACTGACAACAACAATAAAAACAACAACAACAAGGACACCATTGAATCAAATTTGGAATATCCTTGACGTCAAAGACAAACAAAGGGCAATAGTAATGCTCTTGGGGTGTTGTGGATCCCTCTGGGTTGGTGTAAATGTCCGCAGTCGTCGTCTATGTGGCAAGTGGTTAAGATTTTTTGTCGTATTCAATTTCCCAGTTTAGGGGAATTCACTGTGGACAAAGGAGTACATTAACTAGGCCATGCGGTTTGTTACAGACTTTCAAAGAGATCTATTCTTTGATGGTTATTATTTCTGTTATTTTGTGAGATCTGATTGAAAGAGTTTCTCAATAGTTGTCTGAATTGCCGCTAATTTCTCAGATCTGATTTAAGCAAATGCTTTCAAGTATTCTTCAGTATGTGAATATATTTATTTTAATAAGTAACTCAACTGCATATAATCTGATGTGCATTTGTCATTCTTCACTTCTGAAAGTTTCCAAAAATTAGATAGGGTAAATCTTTGAAAGGCCATTCATTAATAGCCAAGCTAAAAATATAACATACACGTCTACTAACGCCAACTACTCGTATTTAGTTTCTTTAGACTTTGTCATTTCCTTCGACAGCGACAGTTCTCGCCTTTCGTTTGGCCTTTCGATTGTCCTTTCGCATTGGGAAGGGTGGTATGAGGAGGTGATAGGCAGGGAAACGTGGCCTCGGCATTAGAGAATGACTTGAAGACTACGAATACTAGTATTTGTAATTTGCATTCATTGACGCCGCTTTTTATCGCTCTGATGTGCGAGGCTGGAAAACTGAACAAACTGTGAAATCTCCATGTGAGGCAAACACACACACACACACACCACAACACTGTGCATGGTAAATGTGTCAACAGGCTACGACAATGCCGCATTTCAGCCAGAAATGGTTGTCCAGCAGTTGTTCCCGTCTACACATCGAGTGGGTGTATGTCTTCCTCTATCCGTGCATGTGTGTGTGTGTGTGTGTGTGTGACGTGGGTGCGTGTGTGAGTGCGGATGCTCATGCCATTTCCGACTTTTCACGTACCTTCATCAAGTTGTCATTCAATTTTTAAATCCATAGCAAGTTTTGTACTTAACATAGTTGTGACAAGTTGACAAAAAGTAAGTATGCGTCGTTGGCTGACTTCCATTTAAAACATGCCACACGAGTTAAACCAGCCTGGAGAAGAGTACTCTTCACAGTCTCGTCACTTCTTTAAACATAGTACAAGCAAATTTCAGTTACTTAATTTTAACACAATTACCTAAGAGAAGAGTTAAATATATGGTTACCAATAGAACAGAACTAACAGAATTTTGAGTTGTTAAATTGTTTACTCATCAGTATCCACTCTGCTGTCTGTTTATCCCGAGACCTGTATTCCTTTTTCTACGCTCTCAACAATTTGAAATAATTTATAAGATACTGTCCTTACCTATAACTAGTATCATTGCTCTAATCTGTCTTCCTTTCCAATCGAAGTGCCTGATCAATGATACCATTACATTCATACTGTTGTCTCTGCTATCTTTGCCACTCTTTTGCCTCTTCAGCTCTGTCTCTGCCTCTATCTCTGACTCTGCATTAATCCCACGTAATGAGTTGTACGCCATTTTGCGCTAAATTGTTTGGTGAGTGCCTGATAACAATATTTGCACTAATTTGGCATTTTTAAGTGTGCTTCACTGACACTTGATGCGCTTTTAATTGCGCCAAACGCTCGAGTGTACTTTTGTCGTGCCAGAGAGAGAGCATGACTGTGTCTCTGGCTGTGGCTATGGCTATGATTGTGGGTGTCTGTGTGGGGGTGTGTGTGTGTGAGTGTAAGTGTGAGCGTGAGTGTGAGTGTGACAGCTGTGTGTCTGTGTCCTCGTGCGGTTGTCTTGCCAACTTGGCTACGTTGTTGCAACGTCGCCAGCCGTCATGTGGCAAGAAATGCAAAAGATAAACGATTCATTAGTTGCCACAATAGTTTGGTTGACTTTAATGGCACTGCCGATGCTGAGAGGGAGGCAACACAATCAATGTTGCAGCTGCAACCGATACTTGCAACACTTCACATGGCCTCCGAAGTTTTTGAATTCATTTTTGTGCGCCTGCTTTTATTACAATTGAATGAAATTATCTTTTGTCCTTGCAGTACGAGGCGTCTGATTGCAACGCTGCCGGCGGCAACATGCGTGCCTTGAGTGGCGTCAACTCCAGCGATTTATTGCAGAAACATTCGATTAGCTCCCTCCTGGAGCAGCATCAACAACATCAACATCAGCAGCATCAGGATCTGCTGGGCAGACGCGGCGATACTAACGATGGACTTATATCGTTCATAAACGGTGCGTATGTTACTTGCAAAGAGAAAACCAGAAGGAAATATTATTTTTAATTAAGTAACTTTTATATGCATTCTATATTTATACAATTTATTTATATCTTGTATATTTATGTACGGGGTGTTCACTGATATTATTGTCAGAAGGAATATGATTTCAGTTTTTGTTGTCATTTAATTGTCAACTTTATTTGGAGTCTGGCAATCGACGTATAAATTTCAATCATTTTTTACTTTTTGAAGTCGGCACACATATATCCTTCGATAGTTAAATTGTTATTCTTATTATTTGCATGTAGTGTTTAATCTTGGATAAAGTTCCTTGAAATAAATTGCATTATAAGTGTACACGCCCAATTGCCATTTGCAAAGGAAGTGCAATAAATTTTCAAGTAATAGTCAAATTTTAAAAATAAATACATCCAAAGACTGGACGCAAAAATCCATGTGTGGAGTCCACACCACGCAGCAAACGGACGAGTATTTCAGCATTCCAGAGTGACCATCAGAGGAACAGTAAGGAGTGTAAGAAACTAGCTGAGTTTTAGAAGAAAAAGAGAAGGAAAGAGAGCAGCATGTTGGGAATTAAGGAACTGTATATGAGACAGACGCCAAATGCCCTGCCAAGTAGGTCGCCCACGCAGGAGACATTTGAATTTGGCATTAAATATGACGGCAGCGCCATCAACAGTACCAGCAATAACAACAACAACAACAACAACAGCGGCAGCAGCAACTGCACAAACAACACATCATCCAGTAGCAATATCGCCAATGACGAGGACCTTGCAATGGCAAAGGCAGCTGGTGATGGCGATGGCGCACTGAATTTGGCATATGACAACAACGCGAGCAATAACAACAACTGCAACACCAACAACAGCAACAACAACAACAGCACAAGCCATGGCAATTGCAGTAAGTTACGATTGATGCCAAAAAAAAGAGCAAAAGAAAACAAAAATGAGGACTCTCGTCTCGAACTCGGACTCTCCATCAGACACGACATCGAACTTAGAACTCAGCATATTTATGCTTAATTTATTAGCAATCTTTTTGAATATTTGCAAAGCGCTTGAAAGCACTTTTAGAAGCCAAAATGCAATTGCAATTGCGAATGCGAATGCGGATGGCAATGGCCAAGTTGTAATTGTGTTTGTAGTTTGTTTATTTGATTTATTGATGTGGACGATAAATGTTTGCATAATTTATCATATATACACATTTATTTATATATGTATTTGTATGTTTTTCTCTTCTAGATCCAATCACACTGAACGATCTGCTTGGCTTGTGTGGCGGCAGCGGTGCGGCAACTGCAGCCCAGGCAACAACAGCAACAGCCCCAATGACAACAACAGTAGCAACAACGGCAGCAGGCATTGCAAGCAGCGCCGGAGGTAACGGCAGCAGCAGCAGCAGCGGCGTTAACAACTTGCTACTTGGCAATGCGGCGACTGCTGCAGCTGCCGCTGTCGCTGCCACTGGCGATTGTAGTCAACAACTGTCGGCGAATGCAGTGTCCTATGCACCATTGACACCGAGCTCAACACAATCATCGGCCTCACCAGGAACCAAGTCAAGTTTTGATTACTTTCAGGTAAGTAGCCCCCACAAGGGGCATGGAACTCTTCTTTTTCTATCTTCTAATTGCACCGAATTTGCACCAAATGCTCTCTCTCTCTCTCTCTAAATATATCTTTATATCTGTTTCTCTGTGGAGTGTCTACGTCTTATGATTTATTTTATTTATTCTCTCTCTCTCTCTCTATATATATATATATATATATATAAATGTATATGTTTGTGTGGGTGTGTGTGTGTAATTGGTTTAATTTATATTTCGTTTCTTTTCTTTCTTTTTTGGGTGATTTGGCGAACTTAGTTTGAAAATGTTGCACAAAGTAACCCACTTAAGGCTTTCCAAAGATCAAACATCAGCTTCGATTGCTCTGCACCCTTATCGCCAAGTACGCCTTCATCTATTTACAATCGCTCCTTTCACAGTTCACCTTTAGTCAGGTAACGAATGCGGCACCCAATATTTTTTTGGCGAATCATCGATATATTCATGCATTGTCTCATGCTATTTACAGTGACAGCAGCAACTCCTCCAGCGCTAACGGCCTATCGCTAGACTCAATTAATATGCTTTATCAGCAGCAGAGCTACAGCAACTTGGGCAACAGCAGCAGTGGTAATCTTGGACTGAACCTGCAGAATGCATCAACTCGCTCCAATTCGCCGGAAAGTCAGAACAGCAATCAGTCCATCAATGAACCCAATCTACTGGACATGATCGTAAGTATCACTGTCGATTGATCGATTGATTATTCAGTTAAGTAATAGAGCTCTTCTCTAGAATCTGCTATCTGTTAGCAATAATAAGCTGGCATCCATGCAGCAGCAACAACAGCAGCAGCAGTTTCAGCAGCAACAACAACAAAAGCATCTACAGCAACAACAGCAGGCCCAACACCATCATCATCAACAGCAGCAGCAGCAGCAGCAGCAACAACAGCAACAGCATCATCAGCAGCAGCAGCAGCAATTCAATAACTTGAATAGAAACTATGAATCGCAGCTATTGAGTGGATCACAGCAGAACTTTGATTTGGGCAACAATGATTGCCTAAATCAGTGCAGTCTAGAGAACTTTACAATTGTGGACATGGAATTGGCTAAGTTGCAAAATCTGCAGCGCATCAACACGCTTAAGTTGCTGCAAGCGCAAACCCAACAAATGCCTCTGCTCAATCAGCTTCTACAAAGCTATGCGGGCAATTTGCCTGCTGCCAGTAGTTCCAATAATATGAACAATACTACAACGGCTAGTTTAGGCAATTTGGTGGGCGGTACGGGCAGCAATGTGAGTGCGACAGGTAATTCCAGTGGCTCGGGCACATCCAATGATTGGCATTTGGATCGTGTCGCCAAGTTCTACAGAAGTTCGGCAGCATTGTGTGAGGCAACATGCACTTGGAGCGGCCAATTACCGCCACGTTCTCATCGCATGCTGAACTATTCCCCCAAAGTGTTTCTCGGTGGCATTCCTTGGGACATCAGTGAACAATCGTTAATACAGATTTTTAAGCCCTTTGGTTCCATTAGGTAAGCGATTAGCTATTGCCTCTAATAGCAAACATTTAACTTACAAAACAATTGTCTTTTCAAATGCAGAGTGGAATGGCCCGGTAAGGAGCAACAGGCGACACAACCCAAAGGATATGTCTACATTATATTTGAATCAGATAAGCAGGTGAAAGCTTTGCTTTCAGCTTGTGTATTACAAGTTGATGATTCGCATAGCGGCAGCAATTATTTCTTTAAAATCTCCTCGCGACGCATCAAGTCAAAGGATGTAAGTCAGAGAATAACAATCAAATTATTCCAATTAATGCTTACAATTCATGTTCGCTTCAGGTTGAAGTAATTCCCTGGATTATTGCCGATTCCAACTTTGTACGCTCCAGTTCACAGAAACTAGATCCCACAAAGACAGTTTTTGTTGGCGCCTTGCATGGCAAGCTAACTGCCGAAGGACTGGCCACAATAATGGATGATTTATTTGACGGTGTCCTTTATGCGGGCATCGACACGGACAAGTACAAATATCCCATTGGCTCCGGCCGTGTGACATTTAGCAACTTTCGCTCCTACATGAAGGCAGTGTCGGCGGCCTTCATTGAAATTCGAACTTCGAAATTCACAAAAAAGGTGCAGGTTGATCCATATCTGGAGGACGCTTTATGTTCGATTTGTGGCGTTCAACATGGACCATACTATTGCCGCGAGCTGTCATGTTTTCGGTATGCCATCAAGTTATCTGTAAAATTTGATATATGATTAATCAATTTCATCTGTTACAGCTACTTTTGTCGCAGTTGTTGGCAATGGCAGCATAGCTGTGATATTGTCAAGAATCACAAGCCCCTGACTCGCAACTCAAAGTCACAAACATTGGTAGGCTTTGGACCGTCATCGTCATCATCGACGATTTTGTTGGCGTCCTCTGGCAACCGCTTGAATGGGGATCAGAAGCTGCAGCAACATAATCACAATCATCATAATCATCAACACCAGCATCAGCAGCAACAACAGCAGCAGCAACAGCAGCAGCAGCAAAAACTTATTCAGTTGCAGCAACAACAGTCAAGCAACATGAATCTTTTGTCGAATGGCAGCGCCACCAATGCAGCAGCAAATTCATTGTACAACTATCAGCAACAGCAGCAGCAGCAACAACAACAGCAGCAGCAGCATCATCAGCAACAGTCGATTTAAACGTGCGTCAACTGCATATTTTGTACCCACTTTTAGCGTACCGTTTTAACGCACCTCAAGTCTACCGTTGGATGTAATTTTTGAATTTTAAGTGATACCAAAATTTGTGCACTTTTAGGCAACAGAAAGCAAACCTTTCCAAATGGCCAGATTTGAACGGAAATTGTTAGTGTTGCACACGCATTCATTATGAAAATATTGTAACCTACACTCAGTTATTTTGTTGTATTTAAATGAACGGTACGATATTAAGTATAAGTATATATATGTATATGTACATATAAATATATATTATATGTATATATATGTATATATTTTCTTTTAGGCTAAACATGAGCATTTCCTCCTCACATATTATCTACTCGTATTAACAAACATACTATTTTTTGATAATCATGCTTACATATCAGCATTTGAAGCGGGCATTCGAATGCTATACGAAACACCCAGCAACTTGAAATGAGCCATTTCAATAATCTATATCTTATAATTTTTTGCTAAGAAAGCTGTCTTATTACTTTGCATTCCGTATTTGTCTACTTTAAGCGTAAGCTACCTATTATGAAAACTCTACAAGGGTTTTCCCTTTATCGTTGATTTGATTGGGTTTCTAACTTTTTTGTTGTGCTATTAATTAGAAATTTTATAGCTTCTTTTTTATTAGCCAAGGCAAAAAACTATTTGGATTTGTCCGTGCGCGCGTTTATCAAGAAATTGCAATTTTTAAACCAATTTAAAAATTGTGAATTTACCTAAATTGTCACATTGAAATTGTTATACAGTTATGAGTTGGTTATTGTTTAGTTATTGTTAATGTTTCTATTAGGCTTACAATTTATTTTTGTTGAACATTTACAATACGCTTGATTGTTATATTTTGTTTTTCTTTAAAGGCCATACATTCGGCTATACTAGTTTTAAAGCCTATAAAATTGTTCTTATTATTTATGTCTTACATTATTTTTCATGTATTTTGAGAAAGGATCTCGATGCTATATGTATGTAATAGCAAAACATTGCATATTGTAATTAACAACGCTTTAATTTAATTTAATTTAGTGCCAATACATTTCATTGTACACACGCTTAACACATACACATACACTATTTCACGCAAATATATAAACACATACATAAAAAACTTTTATTTTCCAAAATTTCCTCTTTCTTCTTTCTTTAAATACTTAACTAATCCAAACGAATCGAACCCAAACATACACAGCTCCATTAACACTGCGCTTCGCATGTTGATACTTTGAAGTTAATCTAATATCAAATGTTAAATTCAATCGAATTTAAGCATAAATACAATCAAATTATAAATTACTTTACCATGCAACTAAAATACTCCAAATATGAATCGAGAAACTAATAAATAAGTATTCATAAGCTATTTAAGTACCAGTACGTACGATGGTTATAGTCGATAGAACGGGTGTTATACGAAACTTCTTGAATGCAATTAGATATATGTTTAGTTATTATTTTGGTTTGCTTTATTAGTTATCATTTATTTATTGTGTTTGTTGAATAACGTATGAATACGTCAGATGAGAATACATGCAGATGCATTGAGAACCTACAGGGATTTTATGGTAGTCTTCGAATAAAGCTAAAACCAAATGTTAATGTAAATGAATGTACGCGTAGCTGCACGTGCAACTACTTAGTTGAATTTGTTTAGTTTCTAATAGACCAACACAGCAATAAGCAATTCAGTAGGTAATCAATAGAGATTTCAATGGAACGCGGGTTTTAGGGTAACCTTGGAGGCCTCTTAGTGTAACGGTTTCTGTTGTAGCGCCTAGCTTAGTTTGTTTTGCCTAGGACTTGGATCAGTTGTACAATATTCATATAATTTTGGTCGTCGAGAACTACATATGAATATATTGTACGTATGAGTAAACATTTAGTTGACGTAAATTAAGCAAATAAGTAGCTATTGAAACTATACAAATGCTAGACAATTATCACGCATTGTTATCTATATACCTATAACCTATAATACGAGTATTCTATTCTAACCTACGCAAGCCTAAACATATATAGTCAATGCCTTCAAAAAAAAAAAAAAAAAAACAAAAACGAAAAAAACAAATAAAATTAATCAAATTATAAAAGCAAGTCACCCACAAAGGAAAACCAAATCGCTTTAATGAATACCACAAATCAAAATGCTTAAATATATATACATACTTCATAATAATATATTCATAATAAACTTATTTTAATTTATATGACTAATTATGAGATCACAATCAGGTGTCGCCTCAAAGAACATTGAAGGCTATGGAAAATAATGAATAGTAATGAATATTTACCAGACTCATGAGGATTATGAAATATAAAAAATAATCAACTATAATTAAAGTGAATGAACATATACACAAGTATACACGTATACATATAACAAACATATACCTTAAAAAGAAGAAGAAAATAACTAGATAATAAAGTGTATATATTGACGGACATTTATAGATACATTAAAATGGTGCTTTAGCTGAATTATAATATAATTACAATGTAATTATAAGACTTAAGACAAAACAAAATAATAACACAAAGAACAACTTGTCTCCCTTGATTAATTTCTTATCAGAGAACGAAATATGAAAACCATATTAAATAAATCATATTTTTTACCGCAAATCAAATAACAAATAAAATAAATGGAAAACTATATTAGGGTGCTGCGACGGGCAGTACCATTTTATTATGACAGTATCAAAACTAATTCAAGTGTTTTAAGGTGAATAACAGCTAAAGAAAGTACTACATTTTTGTTTGGTTTTTTGAGAAACATCCAAGAGACATTAACATTAACACTAACACTAGAACACACAACAGACATGCTTGACTTTTAAATAACTAAAATTTATATACTTTTACTAACTAAATTAAATGCAAATCAAATACTTTTAAAAGAACATTTTACGGGCTTTTTGGGAAATCACCCAGGCCCAATATTGGTACTTAACCTTAATGTCATACATACTTACATATATTTTTACTTTAATGTTTTTAACGCTTTTACGAGCTAAACTTTTAAATAACGAAACTATTACAGAAATTTTAAACATTTTCCATAACGCTTTCCTTATTACTATTATTTAAAAAATCAATTTTTTAAAACATAAAAATAAAAAAAAAAACAACAAAATGAAAAGAAGAAACAGCAGATAAAAATGTTGATTAAAAATTTAAGAAAGTTAATGTATCAATGAATTGAATAAAACGAAATGTAATGGAACCAAAATCGAACGCTTCCCACGCAAAACCGATAATATTAAATTTTAGCAAAGTAAAATCAAAAAGAAAGAAACAAAAATATGCAGAATACATATATAAAAATGACATATAAAAAATGCGAGTAATAAATGTATTTTACAGAAGTAAAACCAATTAGTAAGACACTTGTTAATCTACTTTTATTTTTAAGCAATTCGACACACTATAACTTAATATAATCATAAATCAAATTCATAGAAAACATATTTTTAAAGTCAGCTAAGGTGAGGGACAGACAGTTATGTACTTATACAGAACACCTACCAATTACCTACTCTTACTAACAATATCTATAAATTCGGCGATATCTTTACCATTTACCATGCATTAACTAAACTATGCTAGCTACTTCTAGCTATATTTACGATGAATATTTTTAGTAAGTATAATTATATATAGACACATATATACTCATATATGACATTGAGAAACACAAGCGACATGTGAGACACATTTTGGGGGAACATTAGCAAAAAAACCATTTGCAAATTAAATTTTAAACTAACATAATTTGCACGGCAAAATGTTAAAAATCAATGAATTGACGAAGACACGCAATAAGAACGGTTTTTAAAAAGACTATTATACAGACATACTATAATTATACATGTATACTACTTACACTATATACACAAACAAGCAGACAAGTAAAAAGAATAATAAGAATAAGAATAATTATATATATAATAATACTAATAATAATGAACATTACTAAGCTTTTAATGCAATAATCAAGTACCATATATATTTATATTTTAATAATGGAAAGACGATGAATAATATTGAATTGAATAAGTACTCAGATGTCTGAGTATTCGAACCGATGTAACTTATACAAGCTATTGCAAGTTCATATTGTTAAAGTATAGCGAGGTATTAGAATAATAGTACTTGGGGTATTTCAGCTTCATCATTGGCATTGGCTTAACAAATCTATGTCAAGGGAACTGTTTTCACCCTAATTCTAATTGATTTTCCCACCTTATATAGGAATATAAACAAAATTACTGCAGTGCCATTTTAAATAGCTTCCGATAAGTAAAAATATTAATATTATATAATATACATATATACATACGGAGACACATGCATACATAAATGATAAAAATACGTACATACCTAGTATATACACAAGTATCTATAAATATATATATATATATATGGACATATATATACATATTAATGTATTTAACAATTGTTATGAGCTAAAGTTCAAATTGCATTACAGTTATTATGGAAAACAAACAAACAAAGCAAATGGAACAAAGTTGAACATATTTTGAGTGCAGAAATTTTTTGAATTTTTTGATGCTTTTTTCTATGGCATTTTCAAAATGCTTAAAAGCGCAACCCACAGGAGGCATACGTACATCAATGTATGTGCAATTGTATGTAATTCATTTGCATACGGACATACATGAGTACTAGGTTCTGTAATCAAAACAGATAATAAATAAATAGTTAGGTATATTAAACAATTAACAAATCCCAATATCTATTAATATCAACTAACAAGATTTTTAATGATTGACGAATAATAAAAGAAATATGCGCTTAATAAAAATTAAAAAAAAGACAGGCTAAAAATAAAACATTAACATAATATGACTCTAGCTACTCATTATGAATTAAATTAATTTTATCTAAAATATATAAAATATATATATATATTTATATATATATATATATATATATAAATTCACCCCATACTTATTAAAGAGCTTAAAAACGGAGGCAGCAAAATATAAAAAAAAAACAAATATAATAATTGTTACAGTGTATTTACATGCTTCAAGAGCAACAAAAATACAACAATAAAGACAGAAATACTTAGACGATCAGGTGTGAAAATCAACATTAATAAACATTAACATATATACACCCGCAAGTATCGCCCTTTCCATGTATTATACCTAAAATTGTATACCAGAGGAATGCATAATGCCTCACGTCAGATTCTGTTGTGTTAAGTTGATAAGTTGAAAATTAAATGCATATATAATGTAAACAATAATAATGACTGCTAAACTGACAAATAGATCATACAAAATGAATACATGATAAATATATATACCCTTAAAGAGTCGACAATATATGAGCCTGTAAATGAAATACATAGTTAAACATAAACATAATGCTGGGTTTGCAAACTAAAAGTGTATTGTATATCAACATGGACAAAAACGAAGGAATAGATAATAAAGGACACACAGACCAAAATACAAGTTCATAAATTATTACAATCGCTGGGCGTTATCTTATAATTATGAAAACAAGTTCAGTACATGTACAGTAAATGATTTATATATATTATTTTGTGCTTACATATTTAACAACTCAGCATTTGTGCATGACATTTAAGACGATTCCATTTACGATATTTAAATTGTATGTTACAAATGATCCTTAATAACTAACGTACATAGAGTTTTAGGACTAGTTAAACATGTTGACGCCTTTTTGGCATTGGATATGCCACCTATTTGTTCAGTCTTCTCTTGGCAAAGATTTGATAAATACCCAAGCAAGCAGAGAGTGTGCCGATCGATCCCACCTGGAAAGTAGACAACTTTCCACCCCAGAGATAACCTTTGGGCAAAGTGCTAACAGCGTGCACAAAATCAAGTGAAATGCGAACTACAGAAATTAATTCCAGTCGATGTTTGGCCAGAGATTTGACATCAATACTAGTAGGACTGGAAAAGTAAAAGCTTTATTATTTAGTTACTGGATATTATAATAAACTTAAGTTTTACCTGCTCAGTTTGTGAGTGCGATTGAGCTTTTCCTGATTCAACCAGAAGTTGCGAAGAGTGCTGCAATCAATATACAAATCGTTCAAATACTTTGTAGTTACTTAATTTAGATAGCGAACTCACCGCATTAGATTCAAGTAGACCGAAAGCACCCAGAATATTGAGTTAACGTTATCCCAGTTATCAGCATGTTTGACATCAACGATCTTATGCTCGGATAGCCAGCATATCTTCTCGATTGGGTAATAGAGCAAGTCTACAATATTGGCAGTCACTCCTAGCATTGCCATAATGCGATCAGGCTCATCCTGTCCCAATCCATATTCCAGGGCATACTGTATCATGGGTATATCATCGATAAGGCGCAATGTGGCTCTTGCTCCAGATATCTTGGAGCTAACAGTTGCATATCTTTTCGCCAAGTCCGGATTCCGCTTGGCATGATAGCCTGCCACAAGCTTGGCGCTGTAGCAAAGCGCTTTCATCACCTGGAAACGTTAAAAGTGTAAGTTAATAAACATCTGTAAATAGTAATAAAACTGCAATTTTCATGGAAAAATCTTGCACGCAACTATTTACTTGACCCTATTTTTGTTTACACTTTACTGCAATTTATGAAATTGCTTTCCAGTTACAAAGAGATAAAAAATTATCAGCGATAAAAAAAATACAACGAATGCTACAAACATCTTGATAGCTTTTCTCCACTAAAGTGTCTTTGGTGTCGCCAAGGGAATTCTTTTTATGTAGCCAAGTCAAGTCGGTGTTTACCTTGGGGTTTATTAATATTTATAAGTGTTTGTCTTTGTTTGTTGACGTTGAGAGCAGCCTAAATAAAATATATGGTAATTAAAACCATAACCAATCAATATTAATGTTGAAAATTACTCGATGGTCATTATGGCTACAATATACATTAATTAACCTTTCTCCCATTGCGTATGATTTTATTTATTTCGTGGCGGGTTAACGTACTGCCATCACTAATCTCCAGCATTATCTGAACTTTACGCTTGCCTAGAGTCGATTGAGTCTATAACAATACTGCAGATAGCATCAACCTGATAAAGCTTTAACCATTGCAGAATACTTATTGAAAGCGAAGGAAAAAGTAAGGCAAGGTTCAATAATGCCGCTTCCGTCTATGCTCAAGGTTCAGCGGAACAACAACAATAGCAATAACTGGCCGTATTCATGTATAACCTGTTGGTGCGCTACTTTAAAGCCCCACACAAGTTGCCACGCTGCATTTTCCAAATAACAACCGTATTAAACCATTCGAAAATATTAATACATATTTACAAAACTGCAGTTAACTTTAATGAATGCTTAAAAGATAAAGATAAAAACATATACAATCTCTTACTTTATCACGTCCGCCATAGGAATCAATAATATCACAGAATTCGCTAACAAACTTTGTAGTACTGCTCATTTTTTAAATTTTATCTTAAACCGTCGATAAAATATTAGGTAAAACGCAAGGAAAGCTGCCGCGCAAGCTACTGAACGACAACACAACAAATAATGCTATCACTTATCGAACAGCTGTTGCATTCTAGTCGGTGAAATGCTCAGCTATCGATTAATTTAGCGGCTATCGTGGACAACACTAGCAAAAGAGTTTGGCATTGCACAGCACTCAATATACACACAGCACGGATGTTTCAGCGAGTTGCAGGAAGGGATTAGGATTCGGTGAAGGACCACGAACGGAAATATGAGTTTGCCGAATGCGACCAGCAATAATCATGCATCATCGCCTATATACAGCAACAGCAACAAGTCTGTCTTAAAGAAAAGTTCGAAAAACGATTTGATGCGGGCTGCAGTTGGTTTGTTGCTAAAGCAAAAGAACTATGTGGTAAGTGCACAAGCGCATAGAAAATTCTATTCATTATTAACTATAGATTACCACATTCAACACTTTGCAGGGCAGTGAAAAATTTCGCAGATCCGATTTTCTTTTGCAGCAAAACAAAAGCCAATTTGCAGTGAACAAAATGATGGACACAGATCTGCATGGCGGCAACAGTTTCACATACTCCAATGTCCAAGTGATAACAAATAATCTGCATATGGTGGACCTACAGTTTGGGCGCTTCTCTCAATTTGTGGAAGCACAACCGGAGCAATTGCGCGTCGAAATGAAACGTTTCTATGCTCCAATGCTGTGCCATCTGTACCTGGAGCTACTGAAGGCTCGCGAGTCGAAGGGTGCCGTTGAGTTTCTTAAGAAATATGCTCATCTGGTGGCTCCTGTCGATCTCTATGATGCTCCACTGCCAACAAAGATCAACGGCTGCTCGGTGACGAGTGAGACGCAATTGGCGGCTGCCTCCGAGTGTCACATACGTTTTGCAAGTGAGGCACAGAACACCGGTGACACTGAACTGGATTACTTTATGAAATTAGTACAAATTCTCTCCGGCTGTACGAAGCTGGAAACAGCGGAATCAGATGCAACTGTTGCGTATTTTCGCGCATCTAAGTACGAGCTGCACACAACGGCTCAGGTAGTTGACAGAATTGGCGCCTACTTGCAGCGACGGGGCCATGTGCTCATCTTGAATCTACTCTACACATGGATCCATATCCACATTGTGGACAATGACCAGCTTCTCTTTACGGAGGATCATCTGTTGGGAATCACCGAAGAAATGGATCCGGTCGCCGAGTTGGAAGCTGATGAAAGTAACACATCTGGTGCATCCTCCAACAGCCGCAGCGACCACAAGTTTAGCAAGACTGCAGATAAGAATCATAAAAAACGAACCCCTGAAGAGATTGTTTTTAAAGTGGAGACGGACATTAAAACAGAATGTGGTATTGCCGACACGGATTCTCCACTTGCAGATAAAACCAAAATGAAAATTGACGCCTGCCTCAATACACTTAAAGCCTCAACAGAGCAGATACTTAAGGCCCAAGTGGAAATACCGCGATTCTACAGGATAAGTGAAAGATCGCGTGGACTCACCTCAGCGGATGTGGATGCCAACGAGTGTCACATGCTGGCGGGCTTTGACAACTCTTCTGTTCAGATGTGGCAACTAAATCAGCACAGATGTAAAGGAAAGAGTTTTTACAGTCGTGCTTCACACTCTCATTGCACCTGGGAGCTCAATAACTGCACGGACGAGGAGCAGGATGAACTGGAGAGCGAGGACGAAGTCATTAAATGTACAGCTGAGCAGCGACGTGAGCGCAACAAAGCGCTTCGGAACAAATACGCTGATAACTCATTGTACGTAATTCATATTTTGATCACTTAAATATATTATAACAATTATATTGTTGTAGTAACGAATACGGCGGACTGCAGATGCGTGGTCACACTCGAGGGGTCACGAGTGTGCGCTTCTCGGCTCACTATCCACTCTTGTATAGCGTTTCGAAGGATTGCACTATGCGATGCTGGCGAGCACATAATCTTCAATGTGCGGCAATCTATCGCAGCCACAATTATCCCATTTGGTGTTTGGATGAGAGTCCTGTGGGGCAGTATGTTGTCACCGGCTCCAAGGATTTGAGCGCACGATTGTGGTCCTTGGAGCGCGAGCATGCGCTAATCATTTATGCAGGTCATACACAAGACGTTGAGGTAAACAAATTTTATGAAAGGCAGATTTTCAAATCGTTGATTAAAATCTTTATACAGTGTGTCGCATTCCATCCCAATGGCAATTACCTGGCCACTGGCTCAGCAGATCACTCGGTGCGTTTATGGTGCGCCACCAGCGGCAAACTGATGCGGGTGTTTGCCGATTGCCGACAGGCTGTAACTAGTCTGGCCTTCAGTGCCGATGGAAAGATGCTGGCCGTTGCCGGGGATGAATCAAAAGTGCGGATATTTGACTTGGCCGCTGGCGCCCAGCTTAGTGAGCTCAAGGATCATCCGAGCAGCGTTACTTCATTGGCTTGGGGTGCACACAATCAACAGTTGGCCACTGCATGCAGCGATGGCAGTCTCAGACTGTGGGACATTAAAAAGCTAACTCCCATGAGGTGAATTGAAGTTAAGTTTATTGATTTATAAGTATTAATAAAATAATTTATATATTACTTAGCGAGAGCAGCAGCGGTGCTAGCGGCAACTACACCTCAACGTCATCGTCATCCTCATCCTCAGCTACAACGAATCGTCTATTAACGCTTAATAGTTCCTGCCAACGTCTGGTTGATGTATTCTATGGACGCAGTAAAACGCTCTATTGCATAGGCACTTGAAGTGAATTGTCGTCGTAATTTGTTTTTTAAATAATTTATTTGTAATAAGTCTGTATAATAAGTATTACTGTTACTATCAAGTGGAACAAAGTGTTTTCTTCTTGCCTTCTCCCTCAACAATGTCCAAAATAGGTTATGATTTTCAGTAATGTGCTAATTAGGGATGCATTATAAACGCCAGACCTTTGCTGCTACTGAGTCTGATTGAATTAATTGAATAAAGAATAAAGAGAAGTCATTTGTTTAAAAATGAATTCAATAATTATGAACTCTCTCATTACAGCTGCATAGCTTAACTATATATTGTATATGTATGTAAATATATGTATTTGTACAATCAAATGTACTCACAATGATTTTGGACACTCGCACAGCCCATTGGAACAAATCATAATCAAACTTAAAGTAAATTCATTTGTGAATATATAGTACAATTAGTTTACATGCAGTTCTCATATCAGGCAGGGATCACTTGATACAACAACATTTTATAGATGTAAATGAGCAGTGATTGCTAATCTATTCGACTTTTCAGCTTACGAGCTATATGCATAAATATGGGCGCAGAACATGAATAAATTAATTGGTAAGTCGTACAAATAAGTTGTTTAGTCATAGACAAATCTATTGACACAGTAATTAACTAATTAATTGTTTCACATTTTCGTTTCGTGTGTGGAACTTGAAAATTTCGTTTTCAATGGTCCTGAACGCAGGAAACCATGTCAACAATTTTAGGTGTTGTAAATAACAAATGAGTATACAATTATAATCTAATCTGATTGTAATTGACTTCAACTAGCGCTTGTGACGGCCACGTATGAACTGCAGTGCCTTTGCCATAAGTGGTGCCTTCTTGTTGCGTATAGGAGCCGCTGTTGGGGATGAGATAGTATAAACATCGTTAGATATGCATATAACAGATTATAAAATCAACAAACTAACAAACTTGGGCTGCATCACGGGCAGAGTTAAGCACACGTAGTCTGGCATCTCCCACCTTGGCCGCATTGGGAGTGACACTGGATAGAGCCGCCACCCGAGCCGCTGGCGTGGCAATAAGCTTTCCTTTGGTGCCATATTGTTCCTGCTTGCGTTGAACACTGCGCGGCGGTTTTACCATTGAGTCAACAAATGCCAATTGAGTTTTCCGCACGGGCGCCTCGCTGATTTTCTGTGATGCCTTGATGCTCTCGGCGATTGTGCTTAGCTTGCGTGCCTTTTCTTCCTCGCAGCGCTATGAATGTTCAACACATTTATGTATGACAATGAAGAACTTGTGGCCAAGGTTTAACAACGTTACCAAAAACATTTCTCGCCACGTTTCCATTTCCTCCCTGAGTTGGCTACGACAATGTCGATGCACATGCTGCTGCCAAAGCACATCGCTGTCCTCCATCAAATACGGATTGTACTCTTCAAAGTTCAATAGCTGCTGTGGAGTTGCGCGCTCCAGCACAGGACGTAGAACCTCAAAGGGCACACCTCCAGTATACTCCAGAGCTATAAAACAACGATATTAATATATTATAAAATCCTCTAATATCAAAGTCTAATCCATTGTAATTTGTTAGCTACCGTCAATATTCTTCTGCAGAACACGAATGCACAGATCAAAGAGCGACGGAACCTGAAGGATTTGTCCAGTTCTCACGCCTGAGTAGATTTTGGTGCTGCGTAACAAATGAATCTCATGTAAAAAGACCCACATAACATGTAAAGAGCAAGGACCTACCGCATTGTCTTCGACGAAATGCCAGCTGCCAACGCCTCAGACTCATTTATTCTCGGTGTCCTGTGAGCGCTGCTGCTGAGACCATGATTGAAGACGACATCCATTACCGTTTGATTCAGTGGCATAGGCTTATAGTTGTTTGATATTGTAGGCAGTTCAAGCGCTATGCTGGGATCTAAAGGTTCCAACTTGGCTGAGGATGCCAGCAGCTCAGGTTTCTTAAATGACAAACAAACTTAATGACAACAGGAACCTTTAATTATATTAACTATTGATATTGTTACCCTTGTGCTTGTGAGCCTGTTGCTGCTAGAAGTTAATGTAGTTGTTGATAATCGTTTGGATGCATTGGGAACAGCGGCAGATCCTGTATTGACTGTTGATGCTGTTGTTAGTGATAATGATGATGGTTTGTTGGGAGACTTCAGTTTGAGGGTATTCTTTTTGCCACTTATCGGCATGTTGAGCATGCCAAGGACATCATCAAAATTTGCACCCATGCTGGAGTCAAAGCCATCAGCCGTCTCCTTCTGCTCAACGACATCCGCTTTGGGTTTACTTTTTGGTTTCTTTGCCTTGGGCGAATCATCATCTAGTCGCTGTGGACTGCGTGTTCGCTTTGAAGATGACTTGGATGACGACGAGGTTGAGGCAGATTTGTGTTTATCTGATTTCTCCTTCGACAACTTTTGATCGCCGTTGTGATGATGTGATTTATCCTGCACAATAAATATAGCATTGACAAGAAAATCCCTTTAAAGTAATCATTTGTTAAACTCACCTCCTTGCTCTTCTCATGCTTGGACTTGCTATGATCGCTTTTATGACTGCTGCTGTGATGCTTTTGCTTGCTGCTGTCGCTGCTGGACTTGTGATTGCTGCTGGACTTGGTGGGAGTCGGGGTAACCGACTCTTTGGGCTTCCGTTGCTCGCTGCTGCTGGTCTTCGGTTCCTTCCGGTGCCTGTCGTAGTCTTTACTCCGGGCCTTATCATCACTACTGCTGTTATGCCTCTTGTCGCTGTTGGACCTACTTTTGGAGTGACTCTTACTGCTGTTGCTGCTGCTCGATTTTCTCTTATGTTCGCTGCTTTTGGGACGATGTTCCTCATGTTTGGACTTTTGCTTGCCACGATTGTCCTCGCCACCAGAGGAGTTGCTGCCTTTGTTCTCCTGATCCTGATCCTCATCACTGGAGCGTCGACCATTCGATTTATTAGATTCCTCCTCATTGCTATTACTATGCACTGTCGGCTCCTCCTCAGCAGCGACCATAGCTTTCCACTTTGTGACTAGAGTTTTTGCAGCAACGCCGACCTCTCCATTTATCTTTCGCAGCGCATTCACCGTCTTCCCAATGCCCGTCTCCTGCAGGTGCTCGAATGTGATCGGCAGGTTAAACAGCTTTGTGATGCAGTGCAGCAGCTGCGGGGGGCAGGTAGTAGGCGGATTAAGCAGCTTATATGGATTAGGTGCGCATTTTACCCTTATCAAGATCATGTACTAAAGTGTTTACTTCATTCTTTCTATCTTCCAGGGCATTGTTTTAGGAGAATTTGCTTTTACAATATACTTTGGCACAAATATAATTAGAAAAACGAGATGCTCTGGAAGCGAGACCTGAGGAACTTTGAAAATGTACACCCTACATAAATGTACATATGTGTACATATGCATTTATGTTGGCAGTGCAAATTAACTGTATATATTTACTACTACATAGCTAATGTTTGTTATTAAATGAATGAACTAATACAAATATACATGTGCAAATATACGTAGGGATGCATGTACATTCATCAAAGCATCAAGTTTTAAGAAAATTTGCAAAACTCGCTTGCACGAATTACACAAGTGGCAGAAATAGCGTTAACAGAGAGGGGGCCTCGAAACGAAGTCGACAAAGCTGATTGAATGGAAATTGAGCAGAATGGGAAAAACTTACGCGTGTCTCATCCTCGCCATGGCGTTCAATGCTGCGTTGATAGTGGCGAACCACATCGGCCAGATTACTAGTGGACGTCATCACATATGGTAAGTGCAATAATCTTGTTTAGTTGTAAGTATTCGGGTTTTGGGCAATAAAAATGGCACGCAGGCAGTCTCACTTATCAACTTTTCCAGCAAATTGCATAAAACAGGAAAATGGAGGGCTTAACAAAAACATGCACACACACACACACGACGACTATGTCTCCTGTAGAGGAGCACTGTTATTTATATTACTATGTAAAGGACATATCTGCAAAAATATTGACAATTATATTTAATAATTATTTCACTTAACTGTGTGACTTTTCACTTTGAATTCTTCGTTTGCCAACACTGTGAATCAGCTGTATACTGAGATAATATGAAGTGAGCTGCTGGCGCAAATTTGAGAAGTGTTAAGTTAGCTGCATACTCAGCTGTTTTTGACATTTGCTAATGCGTTATCGATATTTCGGCCAATCGATAGCTCATCAACAACACTACATGTCTTGCAGTGTTGGCAACACTGTGCCCATTTTGTTGTGAATTATTGTTAATTTTTTAATCTAATTTGTATAAATCGTGCATAGGTGTGCAAATACAGCACAATATTTACGGGCAGAGTCCAGCATGTGCCAGGTGTTATAAACAACAAAAGCCAACAAAGAATACGCGCGCGCCCATACGAAACGTCTTAGAAAATGACCATGGGCGAGCGTGAGCCAACTTCGTCTCTCGTTCTGCCCGTTATACTGAGGCCTATTTTCACACAGGTAAGTTAGTTGTTCACATAGACGTTAACTTCATGCAATCGTCGTTGCGGGTGGGGAGGTTGAAATGCCATTAGCGTTGGCGTTGGCGTTGCCGTTGCCCGTCCCAGTTAAATGCAATGTTGCGTAAACGTATATTGTTTACAGCTCGAGCGACGCGACGTTGGCGCGGCACAGTCACTGCGCTCAGCCATATTAAAATCGGAGCAGAACAATCCGGGCTTCTGTTATGACCTCGTTGCGTCGATCGTGCGACGTGCTGATCTAAATGTCAACCTAAATGAGGCCGTCTTGCGTTTGCAGGGCAACATCACGGAGGCAGACCGTAAGTTGCACACACACACACCTTCAGATTTGAGTGAGTTTTAATTGTTTTTATTTATTCATTTGTTTTCTTTTTTTTACGGATTTCGTGGCACAGTCAATGAATATCGCTTAACACGCACTGAAGAGCCGTTCCAGGAGCTAAATCGCAAGTCAGTGGCCCTTAAAGTGATACTCAGTCGTATACCAGACGAGATCAATGATCGCAAGACCTTCCTCGAGACTATCAAGTGAGTTCGGCAATTTTATTAATTACAGGAACATTTAAATCATGATACTTGTTTATTTGACTTTGATTGCAGGGAAATTGCAAGCGCCATAAAGAAGCTGCTCGATGTGGTTAACGAAATTGGATCGTTTATACCGGGAGTCACTGGCAAGCAGGCTGTCGAGCAGCGTAAAAAGGAGTTTGTTAAATATTCAAAGAAGTTCAGCACAACGCTGAAGGAATACTTCAAAGAAGGACAGTAAGTGCGACATTTAGCAATAATTTATTATGTTTATGCAGTCGTGTGTAAACCGCAAGCGGAATTCCACATAAACAGCCGGTTTCTTTAATCGACTCGTATCTGGTTTCTTATCTAACAATGCCTCGACCGGACTCCATAAGAATGATGTCATTCCATTGTCGTTCCGATTTTATTTATTTATCAATACTATCAGTTGGCAATGACTATACACATGTGAATGTGAATGTGAATTTTAAATCAAATTCAAATTGCATCAATTGCATATTGAGAAAGGCCTTGAAGTGATTACCATTTTGTGATTTGGGGGTAATAATAGATTAGAAATTTTAAATTTGATTGAGAGGATTATTTTATCACTTAGCCTGAACCTATGACTAACTATTAATCGCTATTATCTTCTCTTACCTTTTCAGGCCGAATGCAGTATTCATAAGTGCACTTTTTTTAATAAGGCAAACGAATCAAATAATGCTGACAGTTAAGAGTAAATGCGAGTAGAAAATTAAATGTTTTAATTAATGCAAAACTTAGTGGCATTTTAATTTTATGTTTAACTATCAATTTAACAACACAAAATACAAACAAAGAAAATAAATAAACAAAACAATTAAAAACGCAAGAAGCATTATTTGCAATCGCAATAATCACAGTCTGCAAAAAGAACCTGTTGTAATGGAAACAAATTGATAAATAGGCCTAATGTAATTAAATAATTGTAATCACAACTAAATTCCAATACAAAAACTAATAGAAAAACTAAAACAAACAATATGCAAATTTAAACATTTGCAATTAGAAACTGAACTTTATTTTTTTCGTATTTAGTCAATTGTGCGCGTTTGTGTTTTTTGATTTTGTTTACAATTTATTGTAAATAATTCATCCGTTTTCTGTTAATCACAACATGAGAGTTTTGTTTATATTTAGGGGAACGCGAACACAAATAAATTTAATGTTAGTAAAAAGCAAAAAACGAAAACGGGACACAGGAAATACTATGAGGAAAAGAAAAACAAAATGAAACAATTGAATTTTTAACTGTTTTTAATTGTTAGAGTTTGAAATTTATAACTATACATATAAACAATACACTTACTTAATAATATGTTCAATTTGAAAACGCGAAAGACAGTAGCAGAGATCGCTAGCAAACAAGTGAAAGAAAAAATTATTTTATTTTTAATAAATATTATATGAAAAAAATATATATTAAAACAAAAGAACGCATATTGTAGAAATAAAAAAAAAAAGAAAACGACAAATAAAATGTATTTATATTCCAAAATTGCATTTCCTCATTCACTGACTTAACATTCGTAGCCACCACCCCCCTAGTTAACAGTAACAAGAACAGCGCATTAACATTTGCAACCCCAAAGAGAGCCAAAGTCACCCACAACCATGATTGAGAGAAAATTGCCCATTTTTCAGTGTCACTTGGCAGAAAAATCGATTCGTTTTCACACTGGGCCATTCTGGGCAGGCAGTTGGATAGAAATCAGAGTACAAACCAGCCGAGCAGCGCGACCGAGATGACCCACTTTTCGGTTTTCGCATTCAAATCCAACTGCTGTACAAAATAAAATTGCAGTTCTTTTTCTAAACTAGCATTTAGTTTTAATAAAACAAGCGCGTTGTATATTATGTAAAACTCAAAACCCGTTAACTAGTGTAAACTCTATGCATTTATGTAAATTTTCTAGCGATAACGTGGAAGTGGAAAAAGGCGACCTGAAAAATCAGCAGCCCCAGCAGCAATCAAGAAGTATCATCAAAAAGGTTCGCTAAACGTTCGAGTTTTCGTTTTCGATTTCGTTTTCTAAGTATCCAAAGCAATGTGTCAACGGTAGCTACATTCATTTTTGTGCTGTTTTATTAAAGAAAACAAAAAAATGGCCCAACAAATCCCGCAATTCAGGACGGCAAATAAAAAACGAAGCCTGACTGTCCCAATGACACGAACTCACGAAAAATTTCGCTGTACACCAAATGGCAGAAAAATGTTTTCTCAGCAGCCGTCGAACTCGTGCAGAGCATGTGTAACGTGAAATCCTTGTACTAGCATTCTGTATTTCAATTAAATATAATATTCATAAAATCAGAATCTAACAGAAAAAGTACAATCCTAACTGAACAGTAACGCGTGTGTAATAAAAAAGTTTTCCAACATTTTAACTCCAGTGTTACAAATTGCTTTTTGGAAATATTAATGCATGCAAAAAAATATGTGAAAAGTAAAAGTGACTGAGACTTCAGGCATATCGATGAAACGATAAAAAAAACGAGCTTGCTAACGTAAAATTACACACACACACACACACACCCACATACATGGATGAATACAAGCTCATACACACACAAGCATAAACGCGCGCACGCAATGGCAACAAAAATCCAAATGCGAATGTGAAATACTTGTGTCAAAGCAAATAGAACGTTGAATGAAAACGAATGTACATATGTATGTGTGTTTGAGCGTACGTTGTTTGTATGTGTATCCACAAATGCGCATTTGCTTATTAATGTTATGCTACTTCTTATGCAAAAATGCATAAATAAGTAAGCCAAAATTGACAAACAAATTGCATTTATGCAAAAAGGCGCGCGCGCACAACTTACATGCATACACACATGTACACATGGCTATTCGTGTGTATGTAAGCGTAGAACGTGAATAGGCAGAGACTGTCTAACTGGAGCAGAGCAATAGAAGCAGTGGCAGTAGCAGCTGAGGTTTCATATTCATACTAGAGGCAGTAACAGTCGCAGTCGCAGTAGCCATTAGAGCAGCAGCAGCGCCGAAAGATAAATGAAAAGTGCCCCATTTTGGGCTTTCGGGGGCGGTTTTGACACTTGGCGCGCAGTAGCAACAGCAGCAGCAGCTACAACAGCAACAACAATAACAGTTAGGCCGCGTGGGAGGCGTAAAAGTTGTTTTCTGCTGCGTGCGTAACAGAAAGTGCACAACTATATGCACATGCCTAAATACATACAGCCGCAGTGACGGAGCGGGAGAGTAAAAGCAGCGACAGCGACAGCAGGCATCGTCAGTGATAGGGGAAGAGGATGGGGTCAGGTGTTTGCCTTGCGGTTGTCTTGTGTCATTCGCAGCTGGCTAACGATGCGCGCGTGTATGTACGATGTTGTATGTGTGTGTGAGCAGTAACAGCAACTGTAATAACTATTTTTGGACTTTTTCGCAATTTGCCTTTTGATTATATTTATTTTTTACTATTGTTGCTGTGGCTCACAACAAGTTTTACACACTCTTTCCTATGTACGTATTCATTTATTTATGAAACGTTTTTTTTCTATGGCAATGCAATGATCTAATGTCACGCATTTCCCAAAAACGTCACAATGCTGTAAGCTTGTAGTGTATGCTTGTGTGCGTGCGTGTCTGTGTGACAGTAAAGATTAATCGTGGAATATGTTTAATTTTGACATAAGGCTTACATTCAATGGTGTGTGTGTATTTGATTCTGTAAAAAATGAAAGAAAAGAGTCACAAGCGGCCCCAAAAATGATGCTACATATTGTTAGTATGTGTGTATGTGTGCGTATGAGTGTGACCCGCATGAAATTCTGTTCCCAACACCATTTTTTGTTTGTCAGCGTTTGTGTGTGTGTGTGTGAGTATAGTTATAAATAGCCAAGATAGTTTTTGTGCTCGTTTCCTTGTGAGGCTCTACTTCTCTTTGGTACTTTTTTTTGTGGTATAGATTGAGGTCAAACTGTCAGGAGGATAGTGAACTTTATAATGTTCTGAACATTAAATTGGTTAACTTTAAAGAGATTACATTTTACAATACATTACGTAGAACAACACTCACTTATATCAGCACTGACTTGAATAATGATTAGATCATATAATTTCCACGTGCGCTGTTAAGTACGCCATAAAAATGTGTTCAGTTCTATCTTGAAGTTGACTTGCTGCATACATAAGAAGTTGTTTCCTTCTTGTCAATTTAGTTCAGCTTGAGAAGGAAACTTTGGCCATATGCAAATTAATTGCACTTTTGTGAAAAGTTCTGTGGCACGAGTTTCAATGCAACTCGTAACTTTGGAGCCTCAACTTTTTGTTTTTTCTTTATTTTTCACTTTGGAGTGCTTCCAAAAGTTGACGCACACAAAACGGTTGAAACTTCTTAAATTACTTTCAAGTTGTAAGCCGCTAAAGTTGAATGACCTGCCACCTTTTTACTTTTCTAATTGTAAGTTGTGAATTATTGTGAATACTTTTAGCATTAACACATGCTTAATTTCTTACACTTACATCTTTTATGATGTGAGAACGAAACGCATTTGAATTTTCCATTTAATTTACTCTGATGTCGGTTGCTGAAAATTAGGTTAATAGAGTGTAAAGAAGTATGAGTATGAGGCCGCAACCTACATTTGATTGGGATTGTGTTTTGGGATTCTAGATGAATGCATATATATATATATAGAGAGAGAGAGAGAGAGGGAGACGGATAGAAAGCAAGAGAAAGAGAGAGAGAGAGAGAGAGAGAGTGAGTGAGAAAGAGCGAATGAAATAAGTGGAGCAGGATTCTTGCGGCTAATCTGCACTCTGAGAACTCATTAAAATTTAAAGCACTTTCACAGCAGCTGACAGCAAGTTGTGTGTCCTTGTTTGTGTCTGTTGTTCTTTGGCCTGGGTTTATTAAATGTTTAATTGTTCAGCTGAATGCGTAAGTTTGTTGATTAATTACGCCTAAACGGTAAAAAGTTTAAGTGCAGACTGATATGAAACAAATGGATATTGATAATACTTTGTAAAAAATGTTGTGCACGGGCAGAGATAAGAAATATACGGAAATGACAGCAGTCAGTGTGAGATACACATCTTGGCATTTGATAATGCTGCTCTCACTGAGCACCAACACATAATTACGAAAAAAAGAAGCGAAAAGCAAATACAATCCACACATACACCCACACACAAACATACAGGCGCCTTTTAACGCCCACTTCATAATCATAATTAAAAAGTTCTCCGACCCACACTCACGGCGCTGTTAACCACTTTACAGCTAGACTCTCTCTCTCTCTCGCGCTCTGTTAACATAATGTCATTGCACATGCGCCAGTGCTAACAAATTGCAATCTCTCGCTGGGATATTTACTCACAGTTCCACTTGCTCTGTGCACTGCGAAAGAGCGCACAGCCATCCATCATTGAAACTCACTCTTGCTCTCTCACTGGTAATGCTGTCATCTTCGTCGCACACTCAAATTGCTGTGCATACTTTTGCACGCAAAGCCAAAGCTGTTCTTGTTGTTGTTCTTGCTTTTGCAGTTGTAATTTTCTCTCACACATATATATGCCTTCGTTGTATGTATGTGTGTAGGAACAGCGGCAGAGCCCTGTGCATAATAGCAACTAGTGGCCGTAATGAGACTTTGCTGCTGTTGCGCTTCGCATTTGACTGAGCTTCTCTGTGCTGCACACACGTCTAATTATAGCGCTATCAGAGAAGTATAGATACATCAGTGAAAAATCGAATAAAGTAAGAATAACTCAACTGTTTAACATATTTAATTGTGGTGCAAAAGTTAGATTCGATCAGTTATTAATCTATGCCTTCAAGTGCTAAACTAATTGTTATTGTGGACAGCGCTTGCAATGTGGTGTGCGATGTACCTTTGATATTTGACAAAGGATAAATGCAATAAACGAACTTGAGCCTTGTTGATGGCACCACCGGATGGGCGTGAAATAAATGCCATAGCCCACCTGCTGGATGCTGTCATGAGCGCTCACATCGGTGGGCGGAGCATTGGCATAGGGATAAACCTTGTCATTACTTTTAAATGTCAAGAAGACAAGAGAGCAGGGGAATATTTATAGGAGTAGTTTCATCGACAGATGGATGTGGCTCGATGTGGGTGTTACTCGGTTTGCGTCTGTGTGTGTGCTTGCGTACGTGTGTGTGTGTGTGTGTGAGTGTGTGTGTGTGTGTGTGCAGTTGCATTACGTTACGAATTCATTTTGCTGTATACCTCATGCCCAGCATTAGACCGTAAAGTGATTCAAATCGAGTATCCGCTGAGATTATTAGATTCATCATTAGATTAGATTAAAGAAATTGTTGGACAGCCATTAATGCAACTTGTTTTATCCCTCGACTCTCCACCACTGCTATAGTGATTTATCGTTTTACATTTATTCGCTACTTTCATTTTTACTCACTGCCATTTGTATTGTCTTGCGGCTGTCTAGACAAATTGGCGCGTGTTTTCATACCCTGCACTTGTCAATGAGAGGGGTATATAGGCAATTTCCTTGGAAGTTAACTAAGAATAAGTTTGTATATACGATTTCATTGAAGGCATTTTACAATTATTTTCTTTTATTCTTGTAAAAAGAATTTGAAATTCTATCTCAATTAATTGCAAAATACATCACAATTGTTCCACTTTAAACGCTCCTCTTGGCGCATTCTTTCTGCCATGCGTTCAACTTGGCGTATGACTAATACATTTGTCTGCACGATGCGTGTTTGCTAGTTGTCTATGTGTACGTCTGTGTGGCAGACATTTAAAGCGTTAAATGGCCATAAAGTATTCAGGCAGTTAATGGGTAGATCGATGGCATTATCAATTTAAATACACTGCAACGTGGATTATACGTAATATGGTTAATAATAGGGATATCTATTTAAAGGCCCCCACAATCAATTGAAAACTACGTCTCAATGAGGCGAGAGAGAGAGCGAAATGGAGGGAGAGAGAGAGAGAGAGAGAGATTTTGGTACGGCCTCCAAATGGGGCCAGTACAGTAATTAACCCAAAGTTCAAAGTTCATAGCACACATGCAAGCATCGCACGATTGCCAAGTTTCGACTTGGAATCAAGCAGAGTAGTTGACCCATTTAGCCATTTCGTACGCATAAATAATAAAGAGGCCCAAACGAAGAACAATGGCACGTGGTCAAAGCTCAAGTATTTGTTGGAGCCGCATTCGTTCTGATTTATAGAAGATGGAAGTGTTTAAGCCCCCATTTGATAGCAATATTCTTGTGCATTTGCAGTCGTCAAAGGGGCAGCCACAGCATGCCGTACGAGTCGATGCACCATCATCAGTCGGCGGCCGCTGCGGTGGCAGCCGGCGTAGCGCCAAATAGCATGTTGGACACACTCAGTTTGCAGCTGCGCGATGCGGAAATGCGGCGCACTGAGATCGAGCGGGCACATCAGGTGAGTCATCGCCTTGGAATGTCTGCATAATGATAATGATAAACCACAATTGGTTTTCTTTTGGGACAGGAAACTCTGGCACAAATACGCAACCTAAGTGCCAATGCTCGCCCCGACACCGAAGCAGTCGAGAATCTGCAGTCTCGGGCTCGCGAGCTGGAGAAGAAGGTGCATGGCTAATGTTTTGCACCACTTATTACAAGTCTATTAAATGCTGAATTCCTATCCCAGGTTGCCCTGGAGAACGTGCACTGCGAGGAGCTGCAAATTGAGCTCACGGCCGCTTTAAAGGCGAAGGCAGCTCGCTCAACCAGTTCGACTATGTGCGGCAGCAACGTGACAACGTCTTCGATATCAACATCGGCGGCTTATGGGACAGGTGCCAACATCCCAACTTCGGCCAGCAGCTCCACCGTGACTTGGGCACCGACAATCAGCCACCAGGACCAAGGCTCCGAGATTGATATCATAATGGCCAAGATCGAGCAGGTAAGACGACGTACAGAACTTTAATAATATTCAATTTATAATTGTGACAACAATCAAATACACTGTTACTGCCCCCGATCAATAATTGACTGCTCGGTTTCACCAACAGTTGATTGAGAGTCGTAGCTGTAGGAGAAGCAAGTAACAAAGCTGTGTAAGCTTTCCGAGCACGATGAATCGGAGTTGGATTCAGAGTTGGAGTTATCGGACATGCAGATGAAGTCCGAGTCCTTCGGCATGTCCACATCGGCATCAACTTGCATGCTGAAGTCAACTTGGGCTGGGTTATTCTGTTGAAAGCAATCCTTGGCGACAAGATTGTTGCTAATCTGCAGCTGTCGACGCATCATTTCATTCTCCTTGATCAATTGTTGAATGACGCGTTGATTCTCATTGCTGCTGTGCTCCTCCAGGCCCACTGTGAACATCATGATAAGTGCCATTTCCTCGATACGCTTATCCAGACTGTTCACAATCGCCTGCAAGCCAGCCACATACTTGGCCCGCAGATTGTAACGCTCGTTCAGAATGTTTCCCTCGCAGTGGCACTTGTATTTCTCCATAATGTGCTCGACGCCCGCCTTGTACTCGTCCAAGGTTTGCTTCAACTCGGCATTCTCCAGCAGCTGATTGACGCGCTGGTCGTCATTGCAATATTTCACCAGATTCTTTAGCAGTTGATCATCCTGCACTCCATACGAGTCGATAATCTTCTGATCCACGTTTTGACTGTCGGCCAAAAGAACTGTTGACTTGTTGATCAGCTCATGGAAGTCTTTCGATAGCCTCTGTGCCTTGCTAATTAGACTATTTACTGCTTTCGGAATGTTACTCATGTTGAACGCTCAATTTTGAAAATTCCCAGCCTTTTTCTTCCTTTCGTTGAACAACTCCAACAATTATTAGCAGGCCTCTGGGAATTAAATTCACAATCGAATCTACTTTTATCATGGCCAACTGTAATGTAACTATCATATTTCACTTCTTTGTAGGATAATCGCGTTTTGGCCGAGCTGGAGCAACCGCGCACTTCGGCCAGCGCCAGCATGTCAGCTTTGCCGCCCAGTTCAATGATGAGCACGGGAAATAGCGAATTTAGAACCATATCAAAGAGTGGTAAGTCCGATCATAGAATTAATGGATTCCCATTTCGTAACATTTGCATTTGCGTATTTATTACAGAACTCGAGGAAGAACTGAATCGTTATAAAAGAGCCGTTTTGGGCGGCGCATCGGGTGGCGGTGTTTCGGCAATGTCCTCCGGCTACTCAAGCCTGCCGCATTCTCTGGCCTCCACGCTGGCCAATGGGGCAAGCACAAGCTTGAGCGGCACAAGCGTTGGCTCGCAGAGTGTTGCTGCCGCTGCTGCTGCTGCCGCTGCCGCCGCTGGCGGACATACATCCATATCGGGTCTGGTGCCCAACTCAATCAGCGGCATATCCTCGAGTCTGAGCAGCCATGCCATACAATCCCTACAGTCGGCTGCCTACGGAGCTGGCCAGACCTCCGTGGAGAAGCTGCTGAGTGGAACTAGTGGAATAACTGGCATTCCACCATTGCCGGTAAATATTCATACGATGAAGGCTATGCCATCGGCATTAAGTCAGGTAAACCAACTATTTTCAATTGAAACGAACTACAAGCAACAAACAATAACAACAACAGTATTATCAACTTAACAATTATTATAACTGTAAACTTATATATATATATATATAAATGTATATACATATATATTTATATATATGCAATTAAATTAGTTAACGAATCAATCGCTTTGACGCCTGGCATATGAAACGGCTTTGGCTCCCCTCGGTGATCGATCATCTGCTTCAAGTAGCCCACGTGTTGCGTTCCGTTCCGTTTCGTTACGATTTCGTTCCATTCCATTCATTTCTTCTTGTTCATTTCGAGTAATCGTACACGCATCATAAATGCTGAAAGTGTCGCTGCGATTATCAACTTCACCATGTAAATTACATACAACTATTGTGCTTTGTTGTAGTTTCATTATTGAAAATAATTACATAATCACACAAATACAAACACTCACACACATACACACGCATACACGTAAGCAACACTTTTCTTGTTTCCTTTTGTGTACTTCATACATTTCTTTGCACAAAAACTATAGCATACTTTTATGGGCAATATATTTTGGTAGCCATATCTCTCTCGATCATAGGCTTTTCCTGATTATTCAAATTGCATGCATACTGTTTTTACTAGTACAGTCAAACTACCCTATAGTGAAACGTTCCAGTTGGAAATTTTCTTCTTTTGTTATTTTAATTTATTTCTCGTTTCCCAGATAAGTGAAACGAATATTTTTATTTTTAAATAAGCAACATAAAATGGTATATTAAGTTAAAGTTCAAGATTGTGGACAGAAGTTTAATTTACAAATGTTCACTAGAGAGAAGTTCAACTGTATTTGTATTCGTTACCATTTGTTTTTATATATCATTAGAGTTAGCTAAGTTAGCGTAAAGAACTGAGTTGCCTTAGTTAGATTTATCTCTCAATTTTTATTTGCTTCTAATGGCTTTGCACATAATATTCGCCAATAATTAATACACACACATTTACACACACAAACAAACATATATAAATATCACACACATTTCTACATGATTCATATCTAATGTTAACATTAAATACAAATCCATTGAAGAAAGCGTTTGCATTCCGTTTGCCGTTTGTCAAGATTCGCAAGTTCATTTGTTTATACAACACATTGACTATTTAGCATAATTAATATTCATTCTTTTCGCGATGACGCCACTCACAACATGTTCAACAATAGCTCTCCATTGCGTTCTCATAGCTAATTATTATGAATTATGCTGTTTCTAGCTGGCTTTCATTTGATATATTGACCAATAAATGTGTATTCTGTGATCTCTTTTCCCATTTTATGTGCTCTCTCTCTCTCTCTCTTTCTCTTACTCTCTTTCTCTCTCTTTTTGTACAATAACTCGTTCTTCAATACGTTCTCTTCCTCCTCTCTGCCGAAACTTGCGAAACTTCCGAAATGTTCTGCAAACATTGTGAACTAATTATGTTTTGTGTGTATCTGTGTCTCTGTCTATATCTGCGTCTATGTGTGTGTGTGTGTGTGTGTGTGTGTGTCTATGCAACAATGTATCTATATGTGTACCTATTACCTATACACACCACCACCAACAACCACAACAACAACAACAACAATAACAATAACAACACAATGTAAATTCTAAAAACAAAACAAAATTGTCGAATCGCACTTGAAATTGAATTTGAAATTGATATGAGAAGCGCGGAACAATACAACTGTACAATTTGCAGAGCACAACCATGCCCCTCCTGTCACTGAACGCGCATAATATGCCGCCTGGCGGCTCATCCAGCTACTCGGCCTTGGGCCTGAGCGGCGGCAGCGGCATTGTCGGCTCCTCGTTAACTCATCCCACCATGAGCAGCATCAACATGCTCGATACGAGCGCATTACTAGGCCTGGGACACGCCGGTGGTGGCATTACGGGTGCCACCTCGCTGTACGGCCTGAGCGCAGGTGCCGCCGGCGGATTGGGCAGCTCCTATGGGCCACCGTTTATGGATGCCGCCTCGAGCGCCTCGTATCCATTCACATCGGCTGCCCTGCGTCAGGCCTCCAAGATGAAGATGCTGGACGAGATCGATATTCCCCTGGCACGCTATGGCAATCGCAGCTCGCCCTGTTCCCCAATTCCCGTGCAGCACGGCAACTGGGGACTCGACGAGTTCACCGATAGCCTCGGCACCTCCATCATGCACAATCGCAGCGGGTTGGCGCTGGGCGCCCTTGACCTAGACAGTGAGTATGATTGCATTCTCTGATCAAGCTTAGACTGATGGTTTCTTTCCTTAGCTCGCAACCACGCACTGAATGGCGCCAGTGAACCGCAAGTGGACATGTTGGACATTCCGGGCAAGGGACGCTGCTGTGTCTTCATCGCACGTTTTCCTTATGATCCCCCAGAGTAAGTGCCCCCCCAACAGTAATTGCTTGGAATAAGTTACAATAGTAACTTGTAACAATCCCGATTCAACCCTTTCATCTGCCTTTGCAGGGAGGCCGAGGGCGAGTTGTCCCTCTGTGCCGGCGACTATTTGCTGGTGTGGACCAGTGGAGAGCCGCAGGGAGGCTACCTGGATGCGGAGCTACTGGATGGACGACGGGGCCTGGTGCCCGCCTCGTTTGTGCAGCGACTTGTGGGTGAGTAGCGCCTAAAGGATATTCATACAATTGGAGTTCGATTGATATGGGAGTGTTTTCTTCTGTTAGGCGACGATTTGCTGGAATTCCATCAGGCGGTGCTATCGACACTTCGGGACGCTGAGGACGGATCCATGCAGTGCGACACAACGTCGCTGCCTTCCTTGCCGCCGCACAACCCATTGCTCACACACACGCACGAGGATCTGGCACGTTTGAGTGAGACGCACACCGATCTGGAGCACGACCAGGACGACATAAGCGATAATGGTAACTATACGCCAGCCACACGATCCTTGGCGAGTTGTTAATCCTTTTTGGTTTTTGATTTCGTGGCCATTTCAATGCGTCGCTCCTTTCGGGTGGCAAACGTGAGCATCAACTTTGAGTACCTTATTTACGTAGAGACGCACTGAACTAGGCTAGGCTCTAAAAGTACATTTATTTGTAGGCTTAAACAATTCAATTATATATATATATATATATATTTAAAGTCACATGTTATCTGAAAATATCGAATACATCAATTAGCTGCTAGTCCGCAAGAGAGTCCTAAGTAATGCGAATCTCCTCTCAACAATCTCGTTTGAACAGTTCCAGCTCCGAAGCACTTGACGCTTGAGAGGCAGCTGAATAAGAGCGTGCTCATTGGCTGGTCACCACCGGAGCCGGTGGGCTACAATCTGATCGACAGCTACCATGTCTATGTCGATGGTGTGCTCAAGGTCACGGTGAAGGCCAACGAACGCACACGCGCTCTAATCGAGGGCGTCGACTCCACGCGGGTAAGCAGAGTTTTTCTCAATTCTCTAGTTGGCATCCCGCTTAGATTAGCTGTCTTAATTCTCTCTAACTCTCTTCCATTTGATTGCTTCTTCATTTAATGTAGCCGCATCGTATTAGCGTGCGCAGCGTTACCCAAAACCGTCAGACGTCCAGGGACGCGGCCTGCACAATGATCATTGGCCGAGATACTTCGCACTTGGGCCCCTCGGCGGTGCGCGCCTCGCACATAACGTGTTCCTCGGCGGTTATCTCGTGGCTGCCGGCCAATTCCAACCACCAGCACGTGGTGTGTGTGAACAATGTGGAGGTGCGCACCGTCAAGCCGGGCATGTATAGGCACACAATAACGGGCTTAGCGCCCAGCACCCAATACAGGGTGACCGTGCGTGCCAAGCATTTGCGCGCGGTTGGCCAACAGACGCCACAGACACCGGGCAGACCCGGGCAGGAGGAGGCACCGGGCGCCTATGCCGATTTTCGCACACTGACCAAGGGTCTGCCCGATCCGCCACAGGATATCCAACTTGAGGCTGGCCCTCAAGATGGCACCATTCTGGTGACATGGCAGCCGGTTAACAGACCCACGTCCACGGGGCCTGTAACCGGCTATGCTGTGTACGCCGATGGTAAAAAAGTGACGGACATCAATTCACCAACGGGCGACCATGCCCTCATCGACATCGGCAAACTGGGCGTCTTCAATCCCCGTGCCGTCACCATTCGCACCAAATCTCGCGATTCACAGTCGGCGGACAGTGCGCCCATTTTGATACCAAGTGAGTGCACTCAATTCATTCAGCTCGCTATCTATCTATTGTCCACATTTTCCTTGTTAGACACCGTGCGCAATGCTGTCGCCCGCCGGGGACCAAATCAAATGGGCATGGGTCCACAGCTGCCGCAACAGGGGCTCCATGGCATGCCCAACCAGCAGCAGCAGCAGCAGCAGCAGCAGCAAATGGGCATGCCTGGTCAGCCCGGTCAAATGGGGCAGCTGGGGCAGCCCCACATGATGGGTGGTCAGCAGGATCACACGCAATACGATCCCAATCAAATGCAACAGCAGCAGGGATTGCAGCCAGGCCAACAGCCGGGCCAGCCCCAGCCGGGTCACCAGGTTAGTGTGTTCTCCTCATTCCAATTCAGATCCAAAACCATGAGGATTCTGATCCACAACCAGATCCACATCCAGTTCCATATGCAATTGGCATTCACTGTACATAAGTATACAAATCTCTGTTCCTTGAACTTGTTTTCTTATCGTTTCAAATGCAATTGGTTCTCAGTTTTTCCAAATGAAAAGTTCACTTCGGTATGCCGAATATTGTACACCCTTGCAGATTGTTTCGTTCGCGATTACTTAATTTAGACTTGAATCTGAAATCGTTAAAGACAGAAGGTTTTTTTTATTGAAAACTAATTTATCAACTGAACTATAAGTGAATCTACTATTCAGATATATATCTCCTGAATGTATATATATATAAATATATATAAATTCTTTAGTATATGACAAATTTCCTCACCAAATTATAACACTCTCTGCAAGAGTATGCAAATTCTTTTACGATTGTACATAACGTTCTACAAATGTAGATACAGATCGTACCGTTCCGCAAAAACATTAATTATTCGATACTGAATGCCAAACCTAAACAAAAAAGTGGCCATATGATTTGTATATATATAAATACTGCACCGTCACTATCAAATGATTCAGTTATTGATGGAATGGGAAGTCTTCAAGATCCTTCACATACCATGCATACATTCTTGTGTTTCTTATTAGTTGGTTTTATCGTTTTTCATTTGAAAGTAAACTTATGTATTTATGGTTGAAAAGTTCATCAACTTGATTCAAATATTGATTCATAACGGATATCTTGAAAAGGAAAAAGTATTCAATCAGAAACATACTTACTCTATACTCTATACTCTCTCCAACTTTATACCTTACTTTATTCTTTGTAATTTATACTTTATACTTTGCCACTCTATTCTCTCGTATTGAAGATCTATTTTGAATTGCCTCTTTTTCTACTATTCTATTACTGTTCCTACGAGCCTCTTTTCTCAGAATTGTTTTGCAAAGTAACCACATTATATACATACACCGACTGTATCCAAATTTAGACAATCGCACAAAAATTTACACACAAAATTTGTTAAAAATTCAATATGAAATGAACTGTGAGAAAGTTGAACCTTCGATTATAATTATAAGAATTGAGACCTTTTCCCTAAACAAACTTACAGAAAAACAAAAAAGAAATAAATTTATAAATAAAAGGAATTTGTATGTATGTAAAGTTATTATTTGGTTAATTAGTTAATGCTAGTGTTTGATTGTATTCAAATTTTGGTTAATGATTCATGATTTTTGAGAACGATTCACAAATTAGCATGTTGAACAAATTGCAGCCGCAAAATATGCAAAATGCAAATGCAATGTTTATTCAAATTTAATTGAGTTACTCAGAATACCAACTAGAATGCTTATAAATTAATAAAATACTTAAAAACTAGTACAATAAGTCTTGATGCGGCCATCATAATTGTATTAAGGAAAACGCAATGCAACGAACAATTTTAAACAAAACAAGTTACATACTATTCATTTTCATTATATGAAACCAATACTGAAACCGATACTGAAACCGATACCGATACCGATACCGATACTGATACCGATAACGATACCAAATCGAAATCGAAACAGCCCGACGGAGGCTCCGGCTTGTTAGGTGGCCTGCTCGGTGGCCTCTTCTCGAAACCCACACAGAGTCAAGTGAACCAGAATGTAAGTTATACCCACAACATCTACTCACATTCTCATACTCGTAATACTGTTCAAAACACTCACACTCACACACCCACACACACACAGACACAACTAGCATTAGTTCAATTGTTAATTGTTAATCAAAATAATCTTAAGAGTTCGATGCATTTTTTTTTGGTAATACTTAGCGTCGAACTACTAAATACGAATATATGCAACTAAATATATTTAATCAAAGTAGAACTACTGCGCTTTGAAACTACAAATACTACAAATGCTAAGTGCTATTATTAACTACGAGTATATATATATATATACTTATATTCATAATTATTGTTTTATTTATCATTTTATGCAATTCTTAGCAGTTTCATTATTATTTTTCTTGTAAGCATAGTTTATCTACACATAACTAAGCTAAACTCTCGCCTCTAGGATATTTCAGATATTTGCATGGTTAGTCAGGGGATTATGTAACTTATAGCTTGTATTTTGGTTTAGCTTTTGTCAAATTAGATACAAGGGAGTTTAAACACTTTCCTATGATCGTATATTAAGTATGTCTCATCGCCAGCATTTCGATTGAATAAGAATAAGAAGAACTTAATTCAATATCAACAATATGTTTAAGTGTATGTATGTAAGTATTGATAATGATAACAATGTGCATAGTTTGTAGGTGTGCATAAACGCAGTTCATATTAGCGACTTGTGTGTACAACACGATACAACAGTATACACACTGCCACACAAACACACATACAAATCTGCAGACACATATATATGGTATATACTTTATAGATACATCTACAGCAATATCTGCTTTCTTATTTCCTAAACCAAATATGTTACTTCGTACTTAGCTTCGTACTTGCCTCTGACCTCGTACATTAATCGTATTCAGCCATAGACTTATGATTTCCCAGCTGTGTGTACTTTAGCTTACACTAACATGAACACACACACAGATACACAGATACATGTACATATATATATACATAGATAGTTAACCTTTTCAGTTGACGCTAAAGCAAAAACACATCTCTCTATAGACAATGTGAATGAAAAACAGAGTACAACTTAAGAAAAACAATTATTGCGACATGCTCAAAGAAGATGAAACGCTAACAAAATTTCAAATTCATTTAAATTAATTTAAATTCATGCGCGTGCTATCGCCGATCGATAACTTATCGATAACTAGGGCTACCAGCCAGGCGCCACGCAACGCGGCATGGTGCCAGGACGACCCCAGGGACCACAACAACAACAGCAGCAGCAGCAACAACCATACGGGGCACAAGGCCCCATGGGAGGTCCTCGTTTTCGAGGACCAGTCCCAGGGCAGATGGGCATGCAGGGTCAAATGCCAGGCCAAATGCCAGGTCAAATGCCGGGACAAATGTCAGGACAGATGCCTGGACAAATGCCAGGACAGATGCCGGGACAGATGCCAGGACAGATGCCGGGACAAATGCCGGGACAAATGCCGGGACAAATGCCGGGCCAGGGGCAAATGATGGGTCAGGTACCGGGACCAATGGGTCCACGTGGTCCACTCAATCAGCAGCAGCAACAACAACAACAGCAGCAGCAGCAGCAACAGCTGCAGCAGGGTCAGCTAATGCCAGGGCAGCAACCGGGACAACAACAGCAACAGCAACAAATGCCCGGAGCACAGAAGAAGCCTCGCTACTTTGTGGCAATGTTCGACTACGATCCATCCACAATGAGTCCCAATCCCGATGGATGCGATGAAGAACTGCCCTTCCAAGAGGGTGACACGATCAAGGTAAGCTCGCTCTAATGATCAATGATACACAGAACCACCAAACACTTTGCAGGCACAGGCACTGCCACAGCCACAGCCACAACCACAGCCGCAGCTACAGCAGCGACAGTAGTCCCTCGGAATGAAGAACACACGACAGAACAACGAGTAATGGTAACAACCTAATCAGCAATCAGTTAATCAGCAATTGATCAGCGCTTGATCAAAATTGGATGCCATGAATTGGCTGCGCTTGCCGCTAATTGAATCGATTCGAATCGAAAATGAAACGAAAATCTAACGAATCTAACGAATAATTCGAATCTGTGCATGTTTTTCCTTCGCCACATCTCAGTCTGTCCCTTCCATTTATTAAGTTGAGATTGTAAACTACACATAAGTTAACTCCCATATCAATAACTAACTAACTTATGTATCTACAATAACTATACAGTATCTACCCTTAACTAATCTTATACATAACTCAAGTAGACGTTGTTCTCTTCTCTAATAGTTCCATAAATAACCGTTAAGTTAGCACTCAATAATACACTACAAACTAGCATTATGAACAATGAACTGTGAACACCTTCTCGGACTTCCACTCATACAAATCTGTTATATTGCCGCTTTCCGATGCAGGTGTACGGTGATAAGGATGCCGATGGATTCTATTGGGGCGAGTTGCGGGGCAGGCGAGGTTACGTGCCCCACAACATGGTCAGCGAGGTGGAGGACACTACGGCCCAATTGGGCGGTGGGCAGATGCAAATGCCCGGCAATATGCCGACTGGAGCTACTCCTGGAACGGCACAGGTTATGCCCGGACAGGGTGTTCCCCAGCAAAGTATGCGCAATGTGAGCCGGGATCGTTGGGGAGACATCTATGCGAACATGCCCGTGAAACGGATGATCGCCCTCTACGACTATGATCCCCAAGAGTTGAGTCCCAATGTGGATGCCGAGGTAACTAAATGGAATCATTCTCAATTTTAGAATCTGCGAATCAATATTTCACGTCCTAACAGCAGGTGGAGTTGTGCTTTAAGACGGGTGAAATCATACTCGTCTATGGTGATATGGATGAAGATGGTTTCTACATGGGCGAACTGGATGGGGTCAGAGGACTCGTGCCATCGAACTTCCTTGCCGATGCGCCCGATCAGTACAACAACAATCAGATGGGACCGGGCGGGGCCGCGGGACGTGGCAGCCTCAGTCAGCGGGGCAGGGGTCAGGGACCCGGGGCAAGGGGGCCACCGCCGCCGCCACGAGACAACATGATGCCCGGTGTGGCTGGGCAACGTGGTCCACAAGGCAAAAGTAAGTAGGCTTTTGTGAAGATCAATCATGGTCAGTTAATTCTTAATGCATTTTCATTTACGTTTTCAATTAATTTCATTTGATTTGAATACAATAATTACCAAATGTGATACTAAAACTTATTCGAAAAGCAATTACAGGCTTACTATTTTATGATTTTCAATTTTCTGTTCGATTTCGATTCAAAAGAAACTTAGAAAATACAAAAGAAAAGCAAATACAAAAGCAAAAGCGAAAGCAAAAGAAACAAATCTCAAAGCAATCTCCACAATCTACAATACATTTGAACACACTCTCTATAAGATAATCCAATATATATAAAGGTTTTTCCAGACAACACAAGACAAACAAGCAGGATGATATAAACGAGCTTACGATTAGCTACTTGGTTTTATTTTCTTTTTTATTTTAATCCTTATACGATCTCAGCCAATATTTGGAATCAGCGAGTATATAACACGTATAAACCAGATACAATCATTCTAAATACGAAAAAAATCTTAAACCAAACAAAAACAAATTTCGTGACGACACTGAAAATCTTTCACTCTTTTCTCTTTCTGTCTAACTCTTTCGCAAAATTTCAAATACTCTAAAATAAAAAACAAAAATTAAAATGAAAAACAAACAGTTACAGATGCTATAATAAAAATACAATTACAATTTCCGTTTTGAACGCCGCTAATTATTTTCAATATATATATATTTATATATTTTTGTTACGATTCCGCAGAACTTTTGTAAAATGTTTCAGCATTTCATTTGAATACTTTCGTTTGTAAATTATTTCATATTTTCAGCACAAGTCAGTTAAATATTTTAACAATCCTCTTATATTTATTTGTTTTGGGTTGAAATCGAATTATTTAATCCTCAAACTATTACAATATATTATAGAAACATAGTTGTTGTTCTTGTTGTTGTACACACAATCTTCTTGAAATGCTTTTCCTCTTGTCAATTAATTTGATTTTCTTGATTTTCTCATCAACCACAATCCACATTCATTTGAAATCGAATCGAAGGAGATGAAGAATTTTCTTCCAAATGTGTTGTATTAATTTCCATCTCATAGCACTCACATTTATTACTTTATCCGTTTTATCCAACAACTTCTTTATTGTCTATACACTTTCCGATTGTTATTATTGTGTCTATTTTTGTCTCTTGTCTTGCGTGATTTTCTATAGCCTTGCTAACTTCTAGATGGTCTCTTGCATGTTAATTAATCCAACTAAACTCTATTGTATTCAAATTGAACAGTCTATCGATTTATCGATTATCGGTTTGTTTCGATTATTCTTTTTTACTTAAACAATTAATTTGCATAACAAATGAAGTCTAGTTTCCTGCACCTGATTGCCGAATGAACTGTAATTGTTTAGTTGCTCACCGATCGATTTAGATCAAGAGTTTAATTAAATTCGATCGAATTCAAACTTACTTGAATTAAATTTAACTGACCTACAGCTCTCAATTTGTATATTTTCTAAATATCTATATATATAATATAAATCCGTTTCCGGCATATTGTAAATAAACAATGAAATTCCCAAAGTGATACAATAAGCTATAACCGCCAAACCATACGAAGAGTTTTCGTGATTCTTTGGGATCTACCTCGATTCTACAACTCTTTTAACCCCGTCCCACCCTCGGTTGCTGTTTCCTAAGTGTATTATCTATTTTTGCGCTGCCTTTTCAGAAAATACGTTGTGTTTTTAATTAAATTTTGATTAAGATTACATGTTATCTAAGTACTTTCCGGCTGGTTTTGAATGTTGCTCTTGTTTGTTTGCCAATTATAGCCCATTGGGATAATTTCCGTATTTCCAGTTTTTCCAATTTTATGTTCTTTAGCGATATAACAACAAAAACAACAACACCGCAGGGGCTTTAAGCACATATATATGAAAACGAATTCGATTCGAAATGCGACCGACCAATCTCTTTGTAATCTATGTAAATTATCTTAATGTAAAATATCAAATATGAAATATGAAAGTTTTAAAGTTCTTAACAATCCACTTACTTAATTATTCTCGTATTCCCGTTTAAATATAAATATCAATATAAATATCAATACTCGTACTTGTATTAACAATATTAATATCTTAAGTGCCACCCACCTCAAGAACGTGGCCCATAAGTGCAAATCTATTATCTATCCTATGTATAATCATTTTATCCATCGAATCTAAGACGCTGCTCTCTCTGAGCAGATCTACTCGTATATAGGGAAGCGCAACGAAGGTAATATTTATGCAACTTATATACAACATGACAATCTTACTTAAATCTTTTAACAATCAATTAAATAACTATAACTATGTACAATATTTTTAAATTGCCAATTGCTAATTGAAATGCGATATACGATTTTTACTCTTGCCAATATTCCTAGCGATCCATTAATGATTCTCTCGTTTTTATATTGCAATCAACAACAATTTCACAACAATTTCAATTCAATTTCAATTCCAATGCAATTACAACGCCCCAAACAAATAGTTGAATATGTTATTTTGTTTTTAAATTGGTTTCAATTGGTTTTTCTATCATTTTGGACTTTGCTGATTTTATTTTTGAAACTGATTTTATATTTTGGAAACTGCGGTGATGAATAACTGATGATAAAACAAACACAACGAGTATTGAAACATTCGGAACCCACGCGATAACTCAATAAGTAACAGGCAGCAGCTGTAACTCAAAACCCTCAAATTCAGATTCAAACTCATATTCAAATTGAAATTCAAATTCAAATTGAAACTCTCTATATTCAAACTTTGAGATTACATTCAGTTAGTTTAGTTTTGCGTTTCGAATTTGATTTGTCTATTCGGTTACTATATGTTTATCATTTTGTTTTTATTTTTCTTTTACATTTTACTTACTACTACAACTTCTTTCAAATAATTTTTTGTAATGGTCTGCTGTGGTAAATGTGAAGTCTTTATGTTATATTCGTTGCTATAGATGCTCGCCCTGCTTCCCCTACACTGTTAGACAACACGGGCCACCCTGCCCCCGATCACCAAACGCAGGTAAATACTCTTTCTCTTTTGTTTTCTTTTGTTTAAAATAAATACTTAAAAAGCTAAAAAAAAAAGCAAAAAGAAATACAACAGATTATCCTTTGATTTGAAAATAAATGCTATAAAAAAAAACTACTCAAAGAAAAAAGTCAAGAAAGCGCAAAAAAATATATAACCACACCTCATACGCTACAGATAAAAGCTACAAATACTATTATTATTAATACTTATTCGTAATACTCGTACTACTACAGCTAAAAACTAACTTGCTCTCTCTGTCACTCATTTGGTTTCGGTTCTGTTCCTCAAAAACAACAACTAAAACCAAAAGCAATCTATTGCGATATACGAACTCATACGAATTCATTCCATTCAAATACATATCACAATACATCGAGATGTCGATAATCGTATATTGCAATGTTGATAAGTTGTCACAGTTTACACAGATCAATCACAGATCATCTGATATAGTTCTTGGATAGTTTTCTATCCTCGGTTCATTATTGTACAGTATTCAATCTATCATTGTCCTTGTCCATTGTTTCTTCTCGTCCACTCATCCTTCTGCTTTTCTTCTAACCATCTTGCTCTGTCTATACACATACATATATGACACTGTCTATATAGAAACTACCTATGTATGTTTGTGCGTATATCTATCTAAACGCTTACAGTACAGTACATGAACATGAATCTCTTGCTTATCGAATTAAATAGAAGCTTTACGTATACGTAATATTACTATGTATAGCTAGCAACCTCGTCAAGTTATTATTACAAATATGAACGAACAGCAACAGCAACAGCAACTGTACATTCCTGTATAGGCAATCAATCAGTCAAACAGTCAATCAATGAATCAATCATTGTCCGTGTATATAGAAACTTACATATATTTTATGATCGTCCTACATGCATTCTCAAGCAAATACTTATTCCGCACCTGCATATACATATATCGTTAATGTACATTAATAATAATAATAACAATAATCAATGTGTGTATAGTCTTATCTATAGATAATATATCAGATAAACATCGAAAACAGTTGCAATTCCTACAGCACAAATCATTCACATTTCAATTCATTCAATTCTCAGTTCTTATTTAAATTCGATATTATTTATTTATTTTTATTTTTTTTTTTAAATTTAATTTCATTTGTATTTTGTTGCTAAATACGCATTCACTTGGCTTTACACAAGTCTTCAATTATGAATATAGGATTACACTCAGTTCGAGTTCACACGTTTTGATCTTCAGTTCAGTTAATGCTTTTCTTCCGTTTGATTGCTGTCCTTTAGGTTGGCTCAAGAGTGTGTAAATACATAATACTACTAACATTTTGCTGAGTTCAAACAAATGAAAACAGAATCCAATATACGATATTCGATATGCAATATGCGATATGCGATATACGATATACGAAATACGATATACGATAATGATATACACTACATATTGCCGTTAAGATGTGATTACCCTGTACTCGTATACGTACTCGTACTATACCTAACTATCTAATCAATTATTGTTTCCTTATTGCGTATACTCTACTAATTAATTAATATTAATTATATATCAATTGCTACTATTACTACTATATGGAATATTGGATGTAATGTGTATAAATTTCTATGTGATTCACTGTATGTGTAAACTATTTGTTTATTTGTTGATTATTATCATTTGGATTCCTTTGGTTTCAGTTCATCTGTATGCCTTACTTTATACCTATTGCTTTACCCCACCATAGCCATAAATATTGATTATTGTTTTATATGTTCATTTCCTTCACTAAATATCACTAACTTCTTGTTTCCTGGATTTGCGTTAGGCTGATTTTCTTACTTTAAACCAAACCAAACAATGGACGAATACTCGCATCTCTTGGGGAGAAGTTGAACATGAACTTGAAGTGCATTTACACGTTTACATTAACATATACAAATAGATGGATTAACTACTACTAGTGTATATACTAAATCCATTTAGTTGCCTACCCATCCCAACATGTGAATGGGATATCTTGTGATGGCGCATTTACACAGTTCCATTTGTTTTTAAAAATTTTAGTTTTTTTGATAACTTAGATTTGAATTTGACTTTTAGTTTTTGATTAACTGCAAGTGTATGCGAGTTAAGTTTTGAGCGTAGTATTTTAGGCATTATTTCTTGAGTTGTTAATCAGTCAAGAAACGTTGCTAGTTCTACATAAAAGTTCACAGTTCTCAATCGATTGATCAATCACAAACAAAAGTCACGTATTGTAACTGTCAATCGTTTTGATTGATAACCAAGAGGAAATGTTGAAATCTCTCAAAAGGAATCTACGTATATGCATGTGTGAGTGCGAGCGTGAATGTGAATGCGAGTGTGAATGCGAGTGTGAGTGTGAGTGCGAGACTTCCTGGATTCGAGTATTTGACAATTTCCTCCTCACACACCAACATTAGGCTTTCAATTCGTATCTGCATACACTCTCTATACTCTTGTGTATGCATTACGAGTACTCGTAGTAGATTGTAGTTGAACTTACTAATTACAGTTAACAGTTCACAGTAAACAGTTAACAGTTAAGCAATTACTACTAATCCCGTCACTTAACTAACTCACTTACAAACTTACAACTCGTAGGCGCGCTATCACGCCATCAAGTAATACTCTCTCTATCTTGTATTTATGCTCGAATCATGGCCAACAATATTCACAAATATTCACTCGGCAAGAGAGTGAGTGAGTGAGTGAGAGAGGTGGCAATGAATATGAATATAATGCGAATATATCCCATAAAATACAATTATTTAAATGATTAGTTGCCATTTTAATTGACAATGCGTACACTTGGATTCGAATCATTCGACTAATTCGATATGTTTTCGTATATATATTCGATAACCGACAACTTGCAGATGATCGGTCGCGTTGGTAATGTTGGCCTCCAGCAGCAGCAACTACAGCAACAACAACAACATCAACAGCAACAACCGTATGGTCAGCAACAGCAGACGCAACAACAACAACAACAACAGCAGCAAATGGGCATGGGACAAACTGGAATGATGGGCATGGGTCAACAGCCGCAACAGCAAATGGGTCAGCCGATGGGTCAGCAGATGGGCCAGCAGATGGGTCAGCAAATAGGTCAGCAGATGGGTCAGCCGATGGGCCAACAGATGGGACAGATGGGACAAATGGGCCAAATGGGCCAGCAGCAACAGCAGGTGCCTGTAACGACGCAGGCGCCAACGGGCGGACTTTTCTCTGGTGCAACTAGCCTGCTATCTGGTGCTACTTCGGCTGCCACCGGTGGTTTATTTGGTTCGAAGCAACCGCCAAAAACGGATCCAATGCAACCACCTGGTGGTGTGCAGCCAACGCAGCAACAAGCAAACGCCTTTGGTATCCCACAGATACAACATCAGCCTGGCATGCAGCAGCAGCCGGGCATGCAACAAGCGGGCATGCAACAGCCGGGCATGCAGCAGCAGCCTGGCATGCAACAACAGCCTGGCATGCAACAACAGCAACAGCAACAACAAGTGCCACCGCAAGCCCAGCCACCGCCACAGGGACCGGGCGCCGGTCTGCTGGGAGGTCTCAAGGGCATCGCAGCAGCGGCGCCCGGCGGCGATGTCCTATCGAAAGGCAAAGATCTATTTGGAAAATTTGGTTTTGGCTTTGGCAAATAACCCCGGTCATTCCATAGGGTCCTGTTATATTATTCGTAGATTAGACTTATTTATACATATATGATTATGATTATGATTATGATTATGATTATGATTATTGCTATGATTACTAAGCTAATATACATGCATATATATGTATATATACAAATATACATACAAATCTTTATATATATATATATATATATATGTATATATATATATATACATATAATTATACAATGATAAAGTTGAAAGATGAACCCAGGTCAACTGTGGGTTCATCTTCATTCACTCATTCATTCATTTGTGTCGTGTGTGAATGATGTTGTACTGTTGAGAGGAGTGTTTAACATATGAGTGCAACTAATAGAATAATGATAATATTTTTTATTAATACAATTGATAGAAATATTGATACAGACACAAGCCACTACAACAAGAACAAAAGCGACAATTAGAACAACAACAGCAACAGCAATAACAACTGGAACATCAACACCTCAACACCTCAACAACATCATTAAAAACAGGCACACATGAATTGTTGTATAATTGATTAAATAAATTTAAATACCAGTTTAAGTAAATTGATAGCAACAACAAAAGAAATGGAAACCAGATAGAGAAATTGATGATGGTGAGCAAAAACTAACTAAATGAGACACACACACAACAGACACACACATATATATACATATATATATATATATACATATATATATATATATAGATCTATGGAATGAGCGAGAGAAAAGAGTAATAGAGAGAGAGAGAGAGAGAGAGAGAGAGGGGGGAAATACATACATATATTATATACATACATTATATTTACAATTATTTGTTAACGCACATTGTTAAATTTGCTACTGTTGCTGACCAGTTTATAAATAAAAATAAAAACCAAAATACGAGTAATAAACAAAAACAAAAACTATAAGTGAAATCCAAAAACATACATATATTATATATATTTAAAATATATTAAAACAAAAAACAAAACTAAAAAACAATTTACATAAATACACATTTAAATTAAATTTATGAATCAAATCCCAAAGTGAACGAATGGAAAGTTGAGCAATATAAAACGCGTTGGACAAACAAAAACTATGAAAAAATCCCCAAAAAAAAAACAAAGAAAAAACAAAAAAAAAAACAAATACTTATACATTAGATATGATACATTGAGACATACATGAACTAGATACATACATACACACATATTACACACATAAATATGACATACAAATACAACTTCGCATGCCTGTCAGATTGTCAGATTGTCAGGGACATTGGTTTATTCATTGGTCTTTCAGTGACACACAGCCAGATACCACGTACTTCTGAGGGTCAACTATAGCATACATAATAATAATACTAAACTCTTTATAAGCAAGTCATGCGACATGTTGCTAATTTCTAATCGACTTTCGATCTGTTTTTTTTATTTTTCTTCGACTACAAATCAAACCTTCCAGCTTGAAAAGTACTTGCTATTTTCCTTCGAAATGATCTCTTGCTTTCTCCTGTATAAAATATAAATGATAAAGCTATAAAAGATAGAAAGATGTTTCCTAATGTTTAATAACTGCTTTAGCAACACACATAAGAAAGAAAACCAAAAAAATAAATAAATAAATAAAAAAAAAACGAAATATATACAAATAAATTGCGTGCAAACAAACAAAAATACATCGCGTACCTCTTGCTTTACGATAACAGAAAGTATAAACAAAAAACGAAAAAGAAAAAGAACAAATGCATATACATACATATATTTAACAAAACTATTGAACTATTGACATAATTATGAAATGGGAAGAAATGTTTGTAAAGGAACGGATTGCGTATTAGACAGAGATTGGGGGTAGGCTATGAGGAATGAATCGTGAGGAAGTAATTACTTTAATCAAATGGCATTTCAACACTCACACACACAGACACAGATACGACCACTATAGAAACAGAAACAGTTATAGTAATTACAGAGAAAACTAAAAGTAAAAACTGAAATAAATATAGTAAAAACCAAACTCAATTGTAAATTGTAAACTGGCAAATAAGCAAATAGTTGCAGATACATCTTACATAGATAGCCACACACCCACACACACACACACACACACACACACACATACAAATACAAATACATGTATATCAGCAGAAATAGTTAAAAAAAAAACGAGATAATGTGTTAAATACAAAATCAATATTATTAATGAAACAAGCGTTAACTTTTCCCACGTAAATAAGTTTTACCTTACAATCAATCAATCATTGTGCTCGTATTTATGATTTCGACACACACAAAAGCGAAAGATGAACTCAAGTGGAATATACACAGAAGCTGAGGAAGATCCGTATCTTCGGTTAAGTCGAAGTCTGTATGCCCTAACTATGTCTCCAGTAGTGAAATCACAAGTCTCTCGTCTATATAAAGTAATATACAAATTGTAGGCCTGTACATATAAGTGGCATCTGAGTTAGGGTATTCAAGTAAGGGTATACACAGGTCAACCTCAAAACGTACACTCTGCTAGGACGGAGTACACACAATTTATTGCAAAACCAAAACAAATGAAATCTGTTAAACACAAATCTAGATAAACATGAACATGAACAAGAACTCTACGCAATACGGAATGATAAAACAACTAAATTGTTATACGGTATTATTATACTTTTTCTATAAATTATAATTTCCTTATTGAATAACAAAACAAAACAAACAAAAAAAAAGAAGAAAAAAAAAACAAAGCGAAAAAATAATAATTAAATAACAATTTAAAAAGGACAAAGAATGAACTTATTATTGAGCTGAAGTGGGGCAGCTAACTGATAGTCTCAATTATATTAAGTAACAACAACAATTTTATTCAATGATAAGCTAGTTTTGTCTCCCCCTTTTACAATGTTGGACGCCCCTGGTTGCCAGGACTTCCAAGGCATGCAAACAATTTCTCTTCTTAAGGTGAAGCCCAATGTAAATTCACATGATCAACTAACTTATACACTATCTTTATTATGGATTATGGATTACGGTTAAACTGATGTACTGATAACTTTCGAAGAGGAACTACGATTACGTAGGCGTATACTTAATATTTAAAGCGAATGCAATTAAATAATAGAACGCAATTAAGCTGAACGTATTTACAGAGTCGCTGCTGTGATAAACACCGGAGGTTGACTAAACAAACATATAATATATGTATAAGCCTACTATATAATATCTAAATGATCTTCGTATAAACACAAAGTTGGTATCAACATGCGCACGCGAGCGAGAAGCAACGCCTCTCACTCGACTCTGACGGCAAAGTAATTAAATTACAGCACAACACAATACGACACGACACGACACGACATGATACGACACGTTGTGACGTTGTGTGCTAACTTGATGCCGCTGCCAAGCGGAAGTAGACTAGCAACAACTAGAATAACATATTATAAGGGATTTGAGATGAGGTTACTGCTTAGCTTCCAGAGGAAGTGCATCCTGATCGTCGTTGCTGAAGCGAATGTTGCTCGCAACGGGCAGCATCTGCTGCTGCTTTAGACTCATATGCTGCAGGATGAGTAGGACATCATCTTCAGCCATTTCCTTGGCCACGGCCATCAGCATTTCCACAAACGTCGCATCGAACTGCATGAAGCGTCCACAATGCAGAACCACTGGGAAATCACTTCGATAAAGGACACAAGCTGCCCGAATCTCTGCTCGCAACGTGTCCACGCCTGTGTAGAAGATGTCTGATTGAGGCACCACATGCACATAGTACTTGGACTCGTGCTGAAGAAGAAATGGATGTATAGAAATGTTAAATCAAATAAGAACCAAAGATCTGTTATCCTTTCGAACAAATGAAGATTACTTAAAAAATAAAGAGTATTCCTAGAGCCTTCTTACCTGCTTGAGCGACACCTCGATCTTGGGCTTTCCTAGACGCAGCAGAATGCAAACCATGCAGACCACAATGCCAAACAGCAAACCCATCTCAACGCCATAGACCAGGCAAATAATGAAGCTGCCAATCCAGCTGACGAAGTCCTTCTTATTAGATTGCCACAGCTCCTTCACCGGATTCAAGTCAATCTATGAAAAATAATTGAAATTATCTCTTACATTCAAGATGAACAGCTCGTTAACTTACCATAAAGACAACCGCCGCCATGAGAACAGCTGCGAGAGAAGCTCTGGGAATATACTGGAAGTAGGGCGTCAGTATGGAGAGGGCCGAGAGGACGATGAGGCCAGTGTAGATGCCCGCCATGGGAGTACGCACACCTGAAGCCTGGCTGACGGCGGAGCGAGTGAAGGCGCCACAAGTGGGCATGGCACTGAAGAAGGAGCCGGCAAGATTGCAGAGACCCAACGTGAGCATCTCTTGGGAGGCATCCAGTTTGCCGTCCTTCACTGCAGGCAGATGAAGAAGTCAACTCAAGTTACCTACACAAATATTACGCATACGCACCGAAGGCCTTGGCAATGGCAACGTTGGCCAGCACAGCGACAATTGGCACCAGGATGACACCGCTGCCAAGCTCGTGGAGGATATCGGTGAAGACATAGGTTCTGTTTTGATGCTCGAAGGCAAAGGGCGGCAATCTGATGGTGGGCATGGCCGAGGAGACCTTCGAGGAGAGGACAAAGGGCACGGCTTCGATGGAGCTCTTCTGCACCCACAGATAAACCATGAGGCCGCTAAAGAAGACGACGAGAGCATTGCGTGAAATGCTTATGTACCAAAGAATCCTCTTCAAGCGTTGGTTCAACGGTGTGTCCTGCTTGAACTTGACCTGGGACAGCAGCTGTGGAGAGAGAATCGGTCACTCGCTGACAGTCAATTGCTCATCACTAGTTGACTTACCCGCAGTGAGAGCAGCAGACAAATGCAGGAGATTCCCATGGCGGCGTCCGTAAAGCGAATGTTCTCAAAGAATGCTCCAATTGAAGGCACGTTCTTCAGTCGTATGCCCAGCAGGTTCTTCATCTGCACCAGCACCACAATTACCGCTGTGCCCGAGGTGAATGCCTTGGTCACCGGAGCAGGGATAAAGCTGACAATGAATCCCAACTGACAGATGCCCATTAAGAGCTCCACGAGACCCGCCAGAAAGGCAAGCACTATGACAATCTGGACAGGTTTATCCGCACAGAACTGCAGCGTCATGATGGCCATGAGACTCGTCGGACCTATGGATACCTGAGGAATGGTGCCGAAGAACACATAGATGATGGAGCCAATGAATGCGGAGTACAGTCCATACTCGGAGGAGAGACCCGCCAACGCAGCATAGGCAATACTCTGTGGTATAATTGTCAATCCCAATGTGATGCCCGCTATGAGATCCGCAAAGGCTTGTGGGCGATCATAGTTCCTGATCCAGCTGAGAATGTAAATACGACGCAGCAGCCAATGGGCCTCCTTGGGCGGACTATACCTGCTCTGCATGTCCATGTCCATGTTGATGTTATGACTCAGATCGTAAGACTCCTCGCCATTCTTGGCCGTGTACTTCTCCTTCTCCCCGCAGTTGGCTGCAAGTAAAGCGATTCATGAATACACAACTATGTTTATATCCCTCGAGTATAGTCCTACGATCGTAAATGGCGTTTACTGTGGCTTGAGGGCGACTTTCGGCATTGGCAATACGCCTACTCTGCCTTTTGGCCAGGCCCAGCGTCTGCTTCCACGGCCAACGCATTTCGTACTGATTCCCATTTTTGCCAATTGTTAAAGCTGTAAACGCTTTTGGCTTAATTTGCTTGTGCTTTTGTTTTGCTTTGCTTCATTTTTTTTTTTCATTTTTAAAGGGGATTTTTCTGTTAACGTTTTCATAAACAAGTTATGTGCGATCTAGCTGAAGTCGCGGTCCAAATCGAAGCCGCAAAACACATTTCAATTGTGTGAAATCGCAATTAATGAATAGTCTACAGTCATGTCTGGTGCATGTGACGTATGTGTGATCACAGCAAACTGAGCTTCTTCTCTTTTGGAGGGCTGCCTTCTTATACCCTGCCCCTTATGGAGAAAGGGGTATATTGATTGCGTGAAATTGTTTGTTGTTGTCATAAGGAAACATCTCTGATCTTCTAAAGTAGTTATGTATGATTGGCAGCTTTGTCCGCCGAAATAAATTTGTATAGTATAGACTTGAGGTATTGCATACACGTTATATACCCTAGCCTACAGTGTGCCTACGGTGTGTGTGAAATGTGTGCAATGACGTGCTTGAGTATCTAACGCTGTGTTTCTCGCAGTGATCTACACTTGACGTTGTTGTTTGTTCCGGGTGAGAGCTGCCGACTCGATCGATGAAGTCGACATGGAAAAAGCTCTACGAGTGTTCAACTACCACACACACAAACACACACATACTGCAAACCAGTTCTAACACCATCTCAGATAAAGTACGAGTATTTCTCTGATATTGCTGTTGACATGCATATTAATTATTTAAATATACACGCATATTCTAAACAGAATCAACTTGTTGTCAAGTCTAACTTTAAAGTATGCGCAATGCTTGCCTTAGAAATTAACACCTTATTTTCCTGAGTGTACTTCTCGTAGAGTGTCCTATAAATAGTGTGACAGTTGAGTCATTGAATTTCATGCAAATCTATCATAATTATAAGCTGGAAAAATTCCACTCTTCATTTATATGTGGCTGGAGCATGTGTTAATCTATTATCTACATATGAGTTTGTACTCGCAAAGTATTTTACAATAATTTTCTCGTCTAGCGAAACCTTCAGAGTGTGTGTGTGTGTGTGTGTGTGTGTGAGCACAGTTCCAATTATTCAATATATATTGTATAACTGACGGCCCTTAATTTACCATAATTATGTCAATTATTTACGTTAGTTATTTTAGATAATTTACTCGCTTTTGTTTTTCATACATTTTTTGCATTACACAAAAAAAAGAATAATTGCTCGTGTGATAAAGATACATGAATAAATGCAATGAAATGTTAATAGTTTCCGGACTTTCGGATACAATACTTATTTCCTTACGATCATTGGATTTGAATGGAGAACATCGGATAGTCTTTGAGCTAGAGAGGATTCAGTTTAGAAATAGATATGTTTAGGTCTGAATATACCATACAATTTACAATATATCAGACAGTCACTATAAATGAATGTTAAACAACGATTTATTTAGCAACTTCCGATGCTAAATAATTCTTATTCTTATTATGAGACACGCGTAACTCACAACACAAACTTAAACTGTGCGTTTATCATGCCATATGCTTGTCGGGTTATCAACTATGATATACTATGAGTTACTACGCAGTCAGTCACTGACCCCAGACAAAACATGCCATCATTTGAGTATAGACCTTGTCAGCGCATTTAGATGTTCCTTTAATTGGATTGGTTGGAATTGCACTTTATTGCTGAACTTGTCGCAAACTGATCAAGTTCAATTATTATCATTTGGGTAAACTTTAAAAAAGGTGATGGAAACACCGAAAATACCAAGTTATAATTAGATAAATATTTGATATAACTTAATTCAATCACTAGCACAATTAGATAAATACAAATTCACTTTGAATCCTGTATTAATATTATATATGCTAAGCACGTACCGTCGAAGGATAAATTTTTAGTAATTGACATTTTTATTAGAACTAGAATAATCCGTTTGGGTTTCCGAAATGATGAGTTCTACAAGGATATTATTACTATGCGTTGGTCCAAGTGCATCGCTTCGCAATCTAATGAAAACTGCCGAATGAATGAATTTTGGAATTATAAATAAGTAAGGTCGGACAGATCTGTCGGATCTGATAAACAAGAAAAATGAAAAGAGTCAAGAAAACGGCGACAATTTTGTTGTTGTTGTTGTCATTTTTGTCGTCTTTTTTTTGCCCGATGGCAACAACAATGAGACACTTAACGCCCATTCGGCAGGCAGATGGGTAAACAGAATCTGCACTGTGGACCAAGAGAGATCAGAGTTTGGGGAGGTATGTAGATGGGCCTGTCCGACTAGCCAATGGTACAATACAATAATATCTATGCAAATATGTGTACTAAAGAAACTATTTACTTTGATAACGAGCAATAGACGCCAGAACGAGTGTGATAATACATATAGTACATTCTGAATCTATAGATGATAAGAGACACTGCACTCGGACTCCTTTACGATCTGAGGATGCTCAGGTTTTTTTCCATGCGGTCAATTGGAATTCCGAAAAACCTAATCGAAAATACAACAGATTAATATTTGATCAACAATTTAGTTTGACAGACATAAGTATGCATTAATGTATGCACAAGTAATATGAGTACACTTATGAACATAGTTATGTACATCAAATCGGGCACAGCAATGTGTTAATCAAATGGTGACATCTTGTGACTGCTTCAATTTTTAGGGTCGCCTGGTAGACACGTCCATAATTACATTGCCATATACGTTAACTGTATATATATACATGACTTGTCAGCTTCCGGATAAGTGTTAATTATCTAACTAGCCAATCTTTACAGCAGATTCTATTCCAATACATACCCACAATGTAGTTAACTGTGTAATGAAGCTGTGAGATGATAATATTTTAATGTCTTGTAACTCTTTAACTTATCTCTGAAAGCGAAATCTTCAATGAATTTATTTCTTTCTACAGATTACATGCAGGCATATGATAAGCGTAAGTATATTAAATGAGTTGACATCCGAAGGTCTTTCGGCGTCTGGGTTACTTAAATCACGAACGATTGGTCTCCATTAATGGCTTATCTGGAAAAGCAAATACCTAACGACGCAGTCCTATCGCGAAAACAAATCTATTTTCGTTCCAAGAATTGAGATAAGTAATTGTTGTGCTTATAAATAGATATTCTAACTACTAATTATTATATAAAATTAGTTCGTACTATAGATAAGCAATCTTCAAATTCAAACAGCGCGCTTTATATTATTTAATTGTTTTCAGTGCCACCCTAGAAAGAGTGCTGTAAAACGCGCTGACATTCGATAATCTTGTTTTCTCGCTATCGATATATATTGATATATGTATATATATTCCGATCAAGGAAAAGTATCGAATATTTAGAATTGTTAATTTTGTCGCAAAAAAATAAATAAAAACGAGTACTAATAAAAATTTTTATTGATGTGTTTGTGTAAAATTATTTAGTGAATATATAAATTCTTTTTTATGGACAAATTATAAATATCGATATTCAAGTGCAATCTTGTACATCTGGTAGGGTTGTAAAACTTGTATCGATGTATTGTCATATCAGTTGAATTAAATATGCAGTTCAGCTAACTTTTGTGCAACCTTGCTCGTTTATCGCAGCGAATAAAAATATAATTAGAAACAAATATTATATTTATCTGACTTTAAACAATTAAGCGCCGTCGCTATTGCTCGTTTTTTGTCCAAAAAAGAGAGCCAGTGAACAACGGAAAATTAAGAGGCGAGTCAACCATTGATGAAAGCAGAAATTCGCAAAAATCGAGCAGTGAGTGAGTGAAAAAGAGCAAAGGCAGAAAAGAGAAGAAGAAGAAGAAGGAGGAGGTAAAGCAGAGGCAAAGCAGAAAACGACCAGCCACAAAGCACGAAAGGCTAACCCCCAAACAAAAAGAAGTGCGTGAATATTTAGAAAAATTAACGCCAAACCGCCATTAGTGTTTATGTTATTGTCGTCGTAGTCTACGTATAGTTTGTTGTTGCTCAGAAAAGGTGCTGAATGCTGGCTCTGGGAAACGCGAAGAAAATCGGGTGACAACTCCTCCATTAAGCGAGCATATTGTCGACATCGTTCCGTTCCCCCGGTTCCGTTGTGCACCGTGACGTCGCCAAGCGAAATTCAGATTCAGCCACCCAGCCAAAGCCAGCGAGAAAAGACACAAAGCAAAGAGCTAGAACCAATAGACAGAAACAGCAACAGAAAACAGAAGTATTCAAACAAAATACAGAAAAAAACTAGACGAAACCGAAGAAACGCATATAAATAAAATTGAAATCTAAAATAAATACAACTGAAAGCAAAGTTCCGTGCGTTCGTCGACTTTTGGTGCTGGCAATTGGCAATTGGCTTGCCCATCTTCTATTATGAACAACAATAGCAAGCGGAAAAGTCGACCTAGTGGCGGAGGTGGTGGCGGTGCCAGCGGCGGCATCTCAAGGTAAGAAGAAGCACCAGCAGTTGCTACTGCTGCAGTTGAAAGCACGAAGCGAATGCAAAAGCAAACGCACGAAGAAAAACACAGTCCGCAGTGTTGTGGGGCCAGTTGTTGTTGGTTGCAGTCAGATTAAAAAAAGTCGTTTCCAGGTCCCGTTGTCGTGAAAGGTGAAAGCGCGCGGATAATTTTATTATAATTTTTTTTTTCAATATTTGTTTGTTGTACTACGACTGCGTGTTCTGTGGAATTTGTTGAATTAAAAGAGGAACTAAATCGGAAGAAGGGGCCACAAACAATCAGGGCAAATTGCAATTACTTATATAATACGCCACACGTTTATTTTTATTTGTAAGTGTATGTGTGAATGTGTGTGTGAAAGTGTCGGATCTGCTGATGGCGTTGGCAATGCATATGTATGTAGGTATGGACATGCATGTATATTAGTACAAACATTGTTTCGTTTTCTCATATTTTGTGCTTTGTTTACATTTCCCTTTCACAAGCCACCAAACGCAGATAAAAAAGACAAAAAAAAAAACCATCCAATCAACATAAAATATGTAGAATAACGAAATGAATAATTTGTTTAAAGGCATCCAATTGTTCAGCAAAGCACCCCCACACAAGAAGCCACCGACAAATGAACATTATTCCCCTCCATTCTCCTAAGCCCTTTAAATTCTCAATTTAAATATGGCTGCATGCAGCATACATATTTACATACAAGCACAGTGTAAATTATATTCGTTTGTACATACAAGTGTGCACAGTGAAACCATGCCATCTTGCTGCAGTTCAAATACAAATATTCCTTAGACCTCGTTTTCAGATGGTTGGGCCCACTGCATGCTCACGCGCACGTATCGTATTCTCTTCCTCTTCTTTTACTTTGCCTCTTTTTCGTATGCATTTTTCTTGCATTGTCAGCATTTTGCAGTTCGCTGCTATGTGTCGTGCGACGCGACGGTGGCTGCTGCTGCCGCCGTCGTCACAGTCACCATTGCTGCTACTATTGCGGCTGTCGCTGCCTTGGCACACTTCGCCTCCCGCCGGGCGCATAAAATTTGGGTCACTTTACAATTTGCTGACCGAACAATTGGTATCGCATCGTACTTGTTCTCCACGTCACTTCTCTGTTTGTTCGGTATTGTGCCTATGTACACTTTCATTTAAGCCCCGTCCACTGTTCACACACTCACACAAACACTACAATGTACGTAAGAATATGTGTGCCGTGGTCTCAGCCTATTTAGCCTGCCATATGTAATATGGTGTGTAGGGGTATGCGCAGATGTTCCTGATTTCGAAAACCTCCTATCAATGAGATACTCTTGCTTTACGCATGATTCACTGTAAAACGCAATCAATTATTTGTTTTCATTGACGAAAATGTGCGCAGTGCACCATGAATCATAAACCCTCCCACCACCAACCCTTCGCATGCTCATGTCCAGCGACAGTGCTTTTGATATTATTGTTGTTATTATTATTTTTATACATATATTGCTGTTGTTGTTTTTTTCATATGCGTGCATTGGGTTCATTGTGCGTTGCGAGTTGCGAGTTGAGCATTTCACGGTCGTCGATCCTGCACGCAATCAAAACAACCCCAAAAGGCGTTCGCCCAGAAACATTTCACGTATTTTAACTGAACTACTCAAAATTATCATTTGATGATTCTGCGAATTCAATCTAAGAAAAGGCATCCGTAGTCCAATGTGTGCATCTAACAGTCTTTCCAGTTACTTCAACCGAGAAACAGAGCTTGGCTTTAGAAAATCTACTTAAATGATTCTATTCTTTAATGGGAAATATATTTAATACACTTACGCCTCCATTGGAAATCCGAAAAGTTAGCCGTAATAACATTGTTATTATTAACTTATGTTTCTTGGGCCGCAATCGTAATAATGGAATCAAATTTACATTTAAATAGTCGGACGCTAACCGAGGCATAGGTTTATTGCATGTATGTAACTCTTTTATTTGTTGTTTAGCGAAAGTGAATTTCAAAATGACCCTTTTAGACAATTATCATACCCAATGAGTTAGAACTTGAAAGCCCAGCTGCACATTATGTGTGTACATACTTATGTACATATACATACATATATGTATGTACATATGCACATTTACACGTTAAGTTCATGAGCAGGAAAGAGTTTTTAAAATTGAGTTCACTGGACTGAACCTAAAAGCACAACAAACCACACTCGCACACACATCAACCAAACACACTCACGAAATGACTGCTACATATTTGTTTTTGCGGGAAACACAGGGCGTGGTTTGGGGGTACGGTGGGGCCACTAACAACAACAAGAACAAAGACGACGGCAAATCGATATCGTAGCGCAGTGCAGGCAGAGACTGGCGCTGTCGTTGTCGTTGTCGACCCTGAGCACGGTTCGGGTTCGATTGGTTCGCATGTCTCGTTGGTATTGTTGTTGTTGTTTCTGGTTGCAAATTGGGGAGCAAGCAAATGTTAAACCGTACTAATTGCTCCGGATGATAATGTCTCTCTTTCTCTCTGTCCCTCCCTTGTTCTCTCTTGCAGATACAACGCTAACGACAACAGTCTACGGCCAGCGAACCATAAGGCGGGAGGAGGTGGAACAGGCGGAGCTGGACGCTCGTCGGCGCCGGGCGTCTATAATAACACCTTTTTCATGCATTCGGCAACGGCGCTGGTCGGCAGCGTTGTCGAGGTTCGTCTACGTTCGGGCAACACTTATGAGGGCGTTTTCCGCACATTTTCGGGCAACTTTGACATTGCACTAGAGTTGCCGGCGTGCATAAAGCCCAAAAATCAGTCCGAGGAGGGCAAAACAGTGCCCAAACACATCATATTCCCGGCGGATACCGTAGTAACCATAATAGCTAAGGACTTTGACTCGCAATACGCAACAGCCGGCGCCTTTCAGACCGACGGCGCCATATCCGACAAGTGCAATGGTAACTCAATTACTATTAATCGCATTAGAATGTAGACTAAACATTTGATTCCCTCTCAGGCACTCGGTTCGATGAAAAGGAACTGGAGCCATGGGATTCTGGCGCCAATGGCGACATTGACATTGAACTGGATGGGGCTGCAAATGGTTGGGATGCCAATGAGATGTTCCGCAAGAATGAGAATCAGTTTGGTGTCACCTCAACATTCGATGACTCTCTGTCATCGTATACGGTGCCCCTGGATAAGGGCGATTCCTTGGAATTTAAGGAAGCCGAAGCAAAGGCCGAGAAATTGGCGGCTGAAATCGAGAATAATCCCACATGTCGTGAACGTTTGGATCTTGAGAATGGTGATGAGGAAGCGCTTTTCGCTGCTGTTGAGAGGCCAGCGCCAGAACACGACCTGGAACGGGAGCGTGAGCGAAATGATCGCGACAGAGAGCGAGAACGCGAAGACCGCGAACGTGAAAGGGAACGAGAACGAGAGCGTGACCGTGATCGTGATCGCGGCAACAACAAACCGCGCGGCGGCGGCGGTGGAGGCGGTGGCTCAGGTGATTATCAGTTGCGTGAGACAATGAGCAGCGATCGCTACATAACCAAACAGACAAGGAACAACAATGGACCGCCACCATCTCATGCTGGCATGTCCTCGCAATCGTCCGCGGTAACTGGAGCACGCGATCGCGACAATCGTGGCGAGCCCATGATGATGGGACAACAAGGAATGGGCCAGAGCGGAACTACACAGTCAACGGCTGTTTTAATGCTCGCTGGCAGCATCAAAAATACGGGACCATCGTCTACTTCCGTCAATGTGTCCACAGACACCGCAGCTGGCAATAAATATGGTGGTGGTGGTGGCAGTGGAGGTGGCGGTGGCGGTGGAGGACCGATGATGAAGCGCAAAGTGACGCAAAGCGGCAAATTGATGCGCACTAATCCGCCCAACAGCGTTCCAACATCGAATGTGTCGCAGGGCAACAATTCCAACAATGTTGGTGGCAAAGGCGGTGGCTACCAGTCCTCCATGGGCATACAGAATCAGTACTCCTATCAAGGCAACTCACAGATTATACACAGGTTAGCAGTCCACACTTTCATTTCTTATTATATACCCCTCTTGGAACTAATTCCATATTTATTTAAACAAATTTACAGCTCTGCGCAGTACCGCAACCAGGGGCACTTAAGTGGCGCTTCTAAACTAAACGGTGGCGACTCCGGCGCAAATGCGGGTAAACCGTTGCCCCAGCGACAGATGCGTCAATATCAAGGTTCGCAGAGCAACTCGTCACTTAATTATGGTGGAGATTCACAGCCGCTGGGCAAACCCATGCACAGTGGTCATGTTCATGGAGGTCACAACAGCAGCTCGCCGCCGTTGCAGACGGGCGGGCAGCAGCAGCAGCAACAGCAACAGCAGCCGCCACCACAGCAGCAACAGCATCAGGGTCAACCGCCGCGTCAGGTGCGTTCGCAGGATATTAAACTGCGTTCGTTTGCAACGGACTTTGTGCTGGCGCCTGGCAATAACTCGCCGCCGCAACAGCAGCAGCAACAACAACAGCAACAGTTGCAGCAGCAGCAACAACATTCACTGCAACGTGGCAGCTTACAGCAATCGGTGTCACCGCCGCAGCAGCAGCAACAACAGCCGCAATTGGTGGCAATGCAGCTTCATGTGCCGCCGCCGCATCATCATCAGCAGCTGCCACCACAGCAACACTATGTGCCTCAGCAGCAACAACAGCAGCCGCTACAGCAGCCACCACCACAACAACAACAACATGTTCAGCATGTTCAACAAAAGGCGCCACCGCCACAGCAACAACAACAGCAGCAGCAGCAGTTGATTGTTGAGAATCAACATCAGCACGTGCCCAAACAACATCCAGTACAACAACAGCCACAGCCCTCACAGCAGCAACAACAACAGCAGCAGGCGGCACAGATGGTGCAGGAGCCTCCACAGCCGATTTACCATGTGATGGCTGCACCACCAGCTGGTGTACAGCAGCCACAAACTTCGCCCGTGGTGATCAGCTCACCTGGACCATTGCTGGAGCAACAGCCGCCGCCGCCATTGCAGTCGGCGACACCAAAGCCGGAAGCATCGCCGGCGCCCAACATTGTAGCTGCAGTTGGTGTCATCAATAACAATAATACACCCACTGGCATTGCAAGCACACCAACAGCATCAGTCAGCTCAGGTCCAAATGCTGCTGGCTCAGACAAGTCAACGCCAGTGACCAGTGGGGTATCTGGCAGCGGCACAGCAACACCAGCTGGTGTCACGGGCACAGGCACAGGACCGGTTGCAGGTGCTGGTAACAGCACCGCACCAAGCGGCAGTACGCCAGTAGTGAAGAAGCATGTGTTGAATCCATCAGCTAAGCCATTCACACCACGCGGTCCTAGCACACCGAATCCATCGCGACCACACACACCACAGACGCCGGTGCCGATGCAGGCTATATACACAACCACAGGTGCCCATATGCCAGCGACCAATCAGCAGATCTATATGATGCCGACACATGCATTCCAGGCACCCGCGCATCCGGCCGGCCAGCCGACGCGCATGCGTCGCAGCAACTATGGTGGGTAGCCTTGGATACCTTGGTACCTTGGATGGTAAAGATGTAATCAATGTGTTAATCTTTTGCAGCTCCAATGACGGCCACGACGGCAACTGGGCAGACACTGATGGCCGCGGCACCGCTACCACAATTCATACAATACCAGCATCCAACACATTTCCAATCCCAATATGGGATGCAGATGCGCGTATATCCGGAACCGCAGCCACAACAGATGCAGTTCTTGACACAGACGCCGCCATCGACGACACCGTCACCGGGACAACCTCATCAGACGTTCCATCCGCCACCACAGCCCTCCCCTGCCGGCGGGGGACTGCAGCCCTCTTTCACACCCCAAACACAGCCGCAGGCATACCAATTCATGTGTCTACACCCCCCGCAGCTCATATCCAGTCCCTACTTCCCGACGGCGACGCCACAGCATCCGCAACAGAATCAACAGATCCAACTTGTCGTGCAACCACATACTACGCAGTGAGAAACAAAATCGAAAACGTTTGCGGCTGCCGTCATAATGGAATTAACATCAGCGTCTAAATCTCATAGCCCCTCCTTCCTCAACCTCCTTCAACGTGCACAGCAAAAACCACACCACATTTAGATCCACAAGCACACACATACACACTCACATACACATACACATACACACACACACACACAAGCACACACACACACTTGCAACAACATCTCATCAACTGATAATTTGGATTGTCTGGACAGAATGTTATTTCCTCCCCTCTCCAGGAATTGTTGCTGTCTGTTATCAGGTGCGATTCACGATGCTGCGAATGTTGTTGCAAGCAACATCCACATTCATCATCGCAAGTGAAACACCAATACCAACAACAAGAACAACAACATATAATAACTAGGAAATTATAAAATATAATTAAAGCAATAAAGGAAAGCTGGAAAATTTGTCAAATCGCCACAGAAATTGTGAAATCCAGCGACAACAAGAGCAACAACAATAGCAAACACCACATTAGATGAAAAAGAAGAATTGTTATAACAGCCTATACAAGTCTAAAGCAATGGATGGTATTACCTATTTATGTATATCCAATCTCAATGCGTGTTTGTGAATCGAGTTTCCTAATCCGCACCAAAATCAAGACTATTCAAAATTGATTGAAATTGTGCTGTAAAAAAGCAAAAAAAAAAAAAATAATAATAATAATAAACAACACAGAAATCAAATTAAATATTGAACTGAAGGCAAACACGTTAAGCCCGATTATGAAAAACTAAAACTAACAAATACAAATTATTCAGAATTTTTGTAAAATTGCTTTAAGCGTATAACAAAAAGTCTTGAATTCAATCAATATTTGCATTAGATAAATACATCATATAGTTCACACAAACAGAGAAGCAATAATAACACGCAGACACAATAAAATCCAAAATCATCATTCCAAAAATCAAATTAGATCCAGAAATTTTCCAAATATCCAAGCAAATAGTTCAATCTTGAAAGTGAGAAAGAGCTCAGAGTTCAGATATTATTAATTGGTTTCTTACAAAAAATACAACTGTAATAGTTATGTTTTAATTGTATTCACATCGGGATTAAATAAGTTGAGAATTGTTTAACAACAGCGATTATACATTTTGTTGTGCCACAAACATGCAAGATAATCCCATTGTGAATATTATGAAATATTTCTCATGTGTTCATGTCTATTTTGCTTGATAGGCGGAAAAGTGCGAACGCCGCGACGAATGTGAATTAAGGAGGAGTCGATAGAGTAATAATGTCAAAATTTGTAAAAACTGATTGATTTGGTTGAAATTTAATTTTGTTTTCACTTCTACATTCTGGTCTCGAAAAGCAATTCAACAAGAGATTATTTCAAATCCTTCTTTTATTGTTTCTTTTTTATTTTCTTTATTTTTCCTTTTCAATTTTCGAATTTTGAATTTAATTTGCATTTTTGAACAAGAAGAACATGTCTAAGAGCGCGTGTCAGGTTTTTGGGTTTTAGTGCCTCCGTTGTCCATCAGAGAAAACGTCTTAATCCTTTGCCAGTCATTAATCAGTTCGATTCTATTCAGTCTGATCAAGATGCATCTGTTGTGGTCCTGTTTTGTTTTGTAAAGTTTCCTTAAATGATAAAAAAAGAAAGAAAATAATTATTAATTAAAATAAAAAGAAAAACCACAAAAAAAAAAAACAAAAACAAAACATCTAAAAACTACTTGCCTTTTTATTACCTTATTGAATATTTAACTATATGGGATGCTGCTCGGTACTGTTGAGATTTCTTTACCCAAACTCGTCAAAATGGCTGTGATATGATATAAAATACATAAGGTCACAATCATTTTAACGACATGGTATAAGAAAGGAGGTTGTCCTTGGATAAGTCAAATTGAGACTATATTTGCGCAGCTCGTCCTGACCAACGTGTCCTGCAATTCACACGAAACTCATCAAAATGGCTGTGATATGATTCGATAATTACAACATTTCACAACCCCTTGAAGAGTTACGCAAGAATTGGGTGAGTGTTAAAGAGTCGAGTGTCGAGAGGCCGAAGTCGCTTGTCCAATAATGAGATACAAACACTTGTTGGCTTTGTTTTAATCTTGTTTATGGTGCAAATAAATACGACTATTATATTATATAGCTACGTTGCCCTTTGCAATGCCCATCAAAGCTGGCTGTGATACGCTTCAAATGCAGATATATCATTCTCAGCCCTTTTTGATGACATTGTAAGTAAGACATATACACACCCACCCACAAACACACACATGCAGATACACACTCACTCACACAAACACGCATAGACACACTCGTGTAAACGAACTCTAATATAATTCACGTAAGCAAGACGGTAACCGGCAGTCACGACGACGTAAACGGTGAACTACGTATGTGTGAACGTAACATTAAGTAACGTAAGACCTAAACGTTCTTTTAATATTTGTGTGTTTGTGTATGGGAGTGTATGCCAGTTCGTCTGTAGTCGTATGTATGTGTATTTATGGGATTTTGTAGCATCTGTTATTTATCGCTAATTCAAGAGATTTTAGACTTCCTTATGCGTTTGCTGCTTTTTTTTCATCTGTAGGTTAAGTAGCCAAATCTGCGGCATGTTGCATGCGTGCACACCAACACAAACATACAAATCTATGCTTCACTGCGTTCTGTTCTATCTGAGTGTATTGCTTGGCAATAAAACTACAACGTCAACGACGACGTTGACATCGACCACCGCCCTCTGCTACCGCTTAAATGTCTGCCAGTCAGTCTAACTGTGAACTGCTGTCTGCGTCATATAAGTACGTACGTACGTTCTGGTCCTGATGTATGTGCGTGTGTATGCCTGCGTAAGTCAGTGTCTGTGTGTGTGCGTGAGTGTGTGTGTGCATGTACCCTTAGCGCGCGCCCTTTCTAGTATTCGGCAGTAACAACAACAACACCAACAACCACCATTCGCCTTGTTTAATGAACAATTCGAAGTATTTAAGAAATTTCAAAGTTCAAATCTTTTGCTCTACAATTGTGGCCTTCCAATACAGTGTTATATTTTGTAATGGTCAATTTGTTGTATGCTTTTACTCCATGTATGCTTTTTGCAGGGTGTTGCCCAGTCGGCTTATTGATTTGTGTTTTAATTATTGTTGTTGCAGTCTATGCAACCGAATTCAACAATACACATTAATATGTGTGCATGTATATATGTGCGAGTGTATGTATTCATGTATACGTATGTACATATGAGTAGTGAAAAACCGACGAGTTGACGGACCATCCCTTATTTGGCACGTACCCGGCGCGACACGTTACTCTCGCTCAGTCTCTTTTGCTGTCTGCCTCTCTCTCGCTCTCTCTTTCTGTACCCACCATCTGCTGTGGAGTAAGGGTGCCTGTGTGTGTGCGTTACTACTGTCGCAGACGGACTTGCCACCCACCCTATTTTCATCAGCAGCAGCAACAGAAACAACAACCTCATCGTCAACGCTCATCATCATCATCATCATCATCGTCGTCGTCGGCGTTTGTCGTGTGTATACCGAAATACGTAAAATTCATTTATGGCTCGTATCCTTTTTGTTGTTGTTACTGCTGCTTTGTTCCTGTTTCGGGGCGACGGCCGCGACGTTCTCGTCCTCGTCTTTGCCTTTGCCTCAGCTTCTGCCGTTGCTTTTGCTTTCGCCTTTGCCCATTTTGTGTGTTCCGCCCAACACCGCTTCGCATTTCATGTACTACGTACTTATGTGGGAATCCTTTAATTGTGGCAATCCTTGAAAATCCAATATTCTCTGCTCCTAATGAAGCCGATTACCAATGTGTATATCCACAACGCTAAAAGGGTGCTCCGCTGGACAAATGTCGCATGTATGCTGTGTCTCCTCTGAGCACAGTTTTCCACATCCAAAGCTGTTAATACAATTACTTGTCTCATATACATTTTCATAGACATCTATATATATATAAGTGTGTGTGTATGTGTATATAACGTTTTTTGCGCAGTTTGAAATGGCCGCAAAACAGTAGCAAGGAATGATTGAAAAAAAGCAACAAACGCCATGTTCTGCGAAATTTTCATCATTCGCTTTTCACTTTATGTTTTTCACTTGGTTAACAATTAATATATGATTTTGATGCACAATTTTTGGTTCAATTTTTAATAAATATTTATTCATTTATTTACTCAGTATTTTCCATTCAATTGGCAATAATTTATTAACCGGTTTTTCTCGTGACGTTTTCGCCTTTTTACAACCACACACAGAGACAGAGCACAGAACGGACAATCAACTGCTTTCTGTTAGTTGCCTCTGTTAGTCGTCGTTGCGCTGCCTTTCGCTTCGTTCCTTTTCTTCGCTGTACATGCGTATGCCTGCATGTGTATGTGTGTGTATGCGATGGTTGGAAAGTACTTCGTGTTTGCTTCGGCGGGGCACTCGGCTTAGCATTCGGATTACTATTACTTCGTTTTTCAGTATAGTTTTTAGTTACATGCGTTGTCGGATGCGCGCGCGAAAAAAGGCCAAAAAGGCGCGCCCCCATCCGTCAACCACCGAAAATACACAAAATGTATTCCGTGTTTGTTTCTACTCGCGCTTCAGAGAGCGGCGCTCACAAGCTCGCTCGTAAATGCATAGTTACAAGTACAGGAAGTTGGAGTGAGAGCGAGCAGCCAAGAGATAGGGCAAGGTCTTTCTTTCTCTCTGTCTGTCGTATCCTGCTGTTAGTTAACAGTGTTAGCGAAGCATGTTAAGCAACATGTTCGCCTTGAAACACCCTGTGACACATTTAAGCACTGAAATAACGAACAAATGTTATCGATAACGCAATTGAATGTGTCAGTTTCTTTATTTCATTCATCCTTGTACACGAAAATAATGTTCAACAGCATGAAATACTACACAAATGTTGTAAATGTAAACAATGTTAATAAATATTGTATATAACAAATGTGCATATTGTTCTGGATGTTTCAATGTTTTGGAGAGTGTGTGGGTGGCAGTTGAGGTTAGGTTCCATACGCATCAGTATGTAAAACAATTAACAATTTTCCATTCCGGAACCATTCCAGGGTTACGAGAACGCGTCCAAGCAGCTGGACATGTAAAGGTCTGGCAAGTTAAAACTAAAAACGAGCTTACATAGCATGCAGCTATCTTTTCTTCTTATATTCTTCGTCTTCTTCTTCTTAAGCTTTTTCTTCAAATCATATATGTATGAATATGCGTGTATGTTTATGTATGCGAATGTGAATGCGATTGTTTGTATGTATGCGTGATTGGTGTTGAGATACATTTTATAATCATAATAAAAATACATAATGCAAAAGTTGTTGGCAAATAATCAAAGGGTGTCCAAAAGATCGTGTTCTTCTTCTTCTTCCTCATCATCATCGACCTCTTCTCATTTTTCGTGTTGTTTTTGTTGTTGTCAAGCATTGCAAATGTAGTATTAGGTAATAATAATAATGTTTAATAAGAGCTTAAAACGTATTGCAACAGGGCCAATTTCCAAATGCTAATATTAAATTTGAAATTAATTCAATTAGTGAATAATTGTTAGTTAGATACATATATCTGAATCTTATGAACTAAAGGGATTCATGATCAATGTGGGAGTCGCTTGAGTTTCTGAAGGGAATGCTAGGCCTACCTACTAACCAAAATGAAGGGGAAACCACTGCACCACAGCACCGCCAACCCACCACTTGGTACTCCTTGGCTACTGTGGTGCGTGTGTGTGTGGTCTTTAAAATTACATTAACAATATTAAAAGATATAATAAATAACTATAAGTAGCATACATAGATGATTCGCTATATGTACTCTATATATTGTATTGTATCCTCATTCTAGATTTAATCAAATGCATATGTTCAAATATAAATTTAAGCCCCGCCCCATTCGCCCCGTCGCCCTCAATCGGCATTCTTTATCTCTCCCAGGCTACGGCAGGCTTCCCTCTCTCGCTCTCGCTCTCGCTCTCTCTCCCTCTCGCGCTGCTCTTCCTCCAGCTTGAGCACCTTGCTCTTCAGCCCGCAGAGAATCTCTGCTGTGGCAATATTCTTGATTGTGCTCAAATCTAAATGTTGGCTGTGATTGTTGTTATTGTTGTCATCGTTGTCGTGTTCCCCATTGCTGCTGCTGCTGTTGTTGTTGTTGTTATTGTTGCTGCTGCTGCTGCCGTGCTCCGTTGCATCTGCAACATGTTGCTGCTCCAATTCCAAACTGCGATTGATTGCATTTAACAACTTGTGTTTGCCCAGCGCCAAGGCGAGTTCAACACCAACACCGTTGTTGTTATTGTTGTTGTTCTCAGAGTTGGCCTTGTTGCTGTTGTTGTTGTTTGAATCGGTTTCCATGTCCGGGCCGTGATTGTTGTTGTTATTGTCATCGTATTTACGCTCAAATATGGCGAGATCCTCATCGTGTCCAATATTGTTGTTGTTGCTATTGTTGTTGTTGTTGTTGGCTTCAGCTGGCGACGCGTCAAGTTCCACTTCACGTTTGACCAATTGTATGTCGGGTGGCGGTGTAGGAGTTTGTGGGCGTGGTCGATTGCCATTGACAAGATTCAAGGCTTCCTCATCATCATGATGATTATTGCTGTTGTTGTTGTTGTTGTTGCTGGAGTTGTTACTATTGTTGTTGTTGCTGGTGCTCTTGCTATTGTTGTTGTTGATATTGGTCAGATGATGATTCTCCACAAGGCGTATTTTGAAGTTGTTATTGTGTGTCGACGGCGGTGGCTGCGGCTCCGGCGTCCTTGGCACAATCGTTGTGATGGGCTCCATGATATCCTGGCTGTGGGCGTGGGCGTGGCTGTAGGCGTGGTTGTTGTTCAGGGCATCATCATGTTGCTCCGCACTCGGATAACGCTCCATCTCCTTCAACCTCTTCGCCTCTGCGTTGCCCAGTTCCGTGTTGTAGTGCATCAGGATCTTCCGCTTCGCCAGATACTTGTGCTGCTTCCTGGCCGAGTCGAGCATCTTCTTGCTGTTCGCCTGGAGAATCGCATACGAGTTGTTCTCTGCATCTGACGGAGTGTTGTTGTTATTTGTGTTGCTGTTGTTGTTGTTGCTGCTGCTGTTGTAGTTGTTATTGTTGGTGCTATTGCTATTGTTGTTGTTGTTGCGATTGAGATTCTTCATAAAGCTCTCGGCGAGCGTTGCCTTCGACTTGATATGCTCCCTGAATCCGGCATATCCTTGTCCCCCTCCCGGACTGGACAGGGACAGGGGAGCGGGTCCATTGATCGATGATTGCTCCAGAGCTGTCGCTCCATATCCAGCGTGTCCACTGGTGATATTAACACTGTGTGTGCCACGCTCATAGCGACACTCGGTGCCATCGCTTTCCAGGGGGGAACTGATGTCGCTTGCATCGCTGTCCAGGTTTTTCTGCAATGGAATACGGCAAAGGGAACGTTGTTAGGGGTATTCAATATATGAGTATAGATAATATGCAAAATGTGTATAAATAATAAAAGTTACCTCTGTGTGCAGACCCTTGATCTTCATGGCCTCGGCAACCTTGAGGAATATGGGCAAATCCTCGTACTTGACATTCACCTGGCCGCTGTACATAAAGTCCAGGAGACCCGCCATGTGACTTGCCTCGACGTCGGCCATCAGGAGTATGGGATGACTCGATGGGTTCTCTAGGAAGATCTGCTGAAAGTACGGACTGCACACGGACAGCACCTGCAATTGTTGATAAAGAGCGGAAAGGAAGAAAGGGGAAGGGCTGTTAGAGGAACGGTTCCGTCAAGTGTGCCGTGAGTTTACCAGTTTGTGGGCCTTAAAAATCTTTCCGCCAGCTGCGATGGTCACGTCCACCATTTTCTCATCCTTCTGCAGGGAATGGAAGCCACGGCACATGTTGCCATGGAAGTTGTTCCACGAGAGCAGGTACTGATCAATGGTATTGGGATCGGTGTATGGTTGCTGTTGTTGCTGTTGCTGCTTGTGTTGCAGCTGCTGTTGGGCTGCCTGGTGTTGAGTGGCTGTGATGTGAATCTGCTGAGCGGTGGTTGGCGGCGAGCTGGGACGCGGCGTGGGTGGTTGATGGGGATGTGCGATCTGATGATGATGCTGCTGTTGCTGCTGCTGTTGTTGTTGCTGCTGAAGCTGCTGTTGTGCCTGTTGCTGTTGCTGCTGAATTTGTTGCTGTATATGCTGTTGTTGCTGCTGCAACAGATGCTGTTGTTGCTGCAACGCATGCTGCAATCCCGGCGGCGTTGCTGACGACTGCATTCGATGCGGATGTGGTGATAGAGAGGCTTGATGTCCCATGAACCGCTGTTGTTGCTGCTGTTGAGCCTGATGATGTTGCTGCTGTTGTTGCTGTTGCTGTTGCTGCTGCTGCTGTGCCTGTTGCTGCTGCTGTGCTTGCTGCTGTTGCTGGCGTGCATGCTGCTTAATCTTAACCATGTTCTCCTGCTGTTCCTGCTCCCGTTGTCGCATCAACTCCTGCTTGATCTTGTATTGTTGCATGGACAGATCGTCGACGCTCTTCGAGAGCTTTACCATGTCGCTGTTGCTGTTGAACTTGTTGCTGTTGCTGCCATTGTTGCTGTTGCCCAGCATCGGCTTCAGATCATACTTGTAGTCACCGCTAGCTCCACTGGCTGCCGCTGCCAGCTTCCGTTCGGCCGCTAGAGCAGCACGTTCCTTCTGCCGCCGGATGAGCTCATCGATCTCCATGTAGGCACCACTTGTGGCAGCTGCAATCGCCGAGGCAATAATTGGATCATCCTCAAACACGCTGTCATCGAGAGTCTCCTTCAGTGTCTTCGTGGAGGAGAATAGTCTCAACGAGGGATCGTTGACCTGGTCACTGAAATACACATCCATCAATGTGAAGAAGGGCCATTCGCGACGCTTCGGCTCCTCCGACATCTTGATGGCCTTGTACTCCTGCAACAGATTGTTCCATTTTTTTATGATCTTTGACAGTGGCAGCGGCACATTCAGCTCCCGTTCCACGACGCTGTCAAAGAAATCGATTTGCAATTTGAAGTGAATTAATCAACAATAATCAATTTAATATAATCCCCGATCTTTCGGAACTTTTAAGTGTTTTTTTTACTTACGCCCAGGCATATTTCGATGCGTTTCTTTTGCCCGTGAAGAGTGGCGAGAGTTCGGCCCGTAATCTGATCAGTGATTTGACTTTTTCAGCTTCCCCTGAAAATCAAAAACCAAGAAAAAAAGAAATATAAAAATTAAACAATTGTTGAAATTATGCAATCATTTGCGTTGTGTAACTAGAGGGATCGTTATAAGTAGATGCTTAAGACCAAACACATTAAAGAGAATGGAGGAAAAAGAGGTGTGCAGACAGAGGAGAGAGTGGAGAGAAGCATGGGGGGAAATACATGCCAAATAGCTAAAATAGTTGCTGCGTTTCCAAGCATTAAGCAGAAATGCGCATAAAAATAGTTAATCACTCGATTTAAATGATCTACCTGAAAGGGGGGGCATTGATCTGACTACTAGCAACTTGTGGCAACTTTCCACCTGCCACTTGCCACTTGCCAGTTGCCAGTTGCCAGTTGCCAGTTGCAACTGCAATTCAAGTCAAGTTTAAGACCTCCAGCAACTGCAACAACTGCAATGTTTCAATGAACCCGACACAACAATTCCACAAAAATAAAAAAATAATCATTGCAATCTCGAGAAATGTCTGCTGCATGGGTACGAAATCGATGGCTGCCTGTTTGCTGGTTAATTGCTATAACGAATCTAGCAACTTTTACCAAGTTAAGACCATAAGCGAGACCGACATCGAAACCGAAACCGAAACCAAAACCAAAACCCAAACCAAAGCCACAGTTAAAGCCAAAGCCAAAGCCAAAACGCAAGATCAGCTCAGGCTTTGAGGCTCCTCAAAATCGCATCTTAACTTGGTTGATGCGCAGTTACACACAGACATAGTCTCACACATACACATAAGTGTATTTATGGCATGTGTATATATCATCAAGTATACGCCATGGGCAACAGCACATAATGACTGAAAACTATTCAACGTTGAAGAATTCATTAGCAGATTTCACTTTCGCTCATGACGACGACGACGACGACGACGACGACGCGACGTTCGCTTATTTCTTTTGCCGTCTTTCTGTATTTATTTATTTACCGTAATTTCTACTCGCTCACTTTTTCCTCCTCTCTCTGCGCTACCTGTACTCACCTCGCCACGTCTCACGTATGTGTTGGGTTTTTTTATTTCTTTCTTTCTTTTTTGGTTTCTTGTTTAAGCGAGGCTAAGAAAAAGAAGCAGTTGAAGCTGTGCGCCTGCTACTTCGCTCACTTTTTGCCCGATTATTTTTCAACTCAAGAGAAAATAACGCGACTCCACTCGTACACCAAGCCGGATCTAAAGCTGACAAAGGAGACAGGCTAAAACAGTGGCTGAAACAGAGACTCCACTGCATTCTAGCTGGGCCCATGAAAATTACTTTCTAAACTTGATTTCGATTATTATATACATCCAAAATGGATCGAAATCATAATTTAAACACTTTCTGGGTCACCTGCGTACAAGTATTGCCCAAAAAGATATAGTGTCTATATGTGTCTGTATGCTGTCAGGGCAAGGCCATTTCCGATATCAATCTGGCATTTTATTCCCAAAGTTATAACCTAGCCCAACCCCAAAACTACATTTAATAAAAATAATAAATATATAGAAAGATAAATGATAAGGCAAAGATTCGCAATACCAACAAAAAAAAAAAAAAGAAGAAAAACAAGCAAAAACAACAACAGCAACAATAACAATAACAATAGCAACAACAATGACAACGTTTGCTTGTAAAACAACCTCAACCTTCTTCGGGTTTCACGCTTCCCATTCGCCAAAGATTGAAAGACAACGGTGGAGTATAAATAAAGCACAGCTCACAGATGTTGAGAGGAAGAGAGGGAGGGGCGGTGACTTGAAGAAGTGGTTCAAATTGTTGCCTGGGGGAGCGTAGCGTCAACGCTCAAAAAATAGTTTCACTTTCTTTGCAACAAGTTTTTTTCGTTCCACTGTGCGTGTGTATGTGTGTGTGTGAGTGTGTGAGTGTGAGAGTATGTGTATCTCACGCAGACATACGCAATGTGTAGAGTCGTCTTCTGGTTTCTACTTTCCGTTCGCGCCCTTTTATGTAACCCAAATCATCTGCAGCTTCTTTCCCTCTCTCTCTCACTCTCTCTCTCTCTCTCTCTTTGCAGACAAATCGAAAAGTTGTCTTAGCAGCAGCGACAACAACAAAAAAACCAACAACAACAATAGCAACGGCAGCAGCAGTAACGTGTACCGTTAGTTTCTCTTTTGACCTATATTTGACCAAAGACGCGTTGTTGTTGTTGTTGTTGGTTCTTTATCTACCTCTTCCTCTCTCTCTCTCTATCTCTCTCTCTTTACTTCAGCTTCTGCTATCTCAAAGTTTTCGCGCTCTCTCTCCGTTCTGCTTGGTAACTTCTATATCCCTTTCCCTCTCTCACACACCATATCGCTTCCACTTCCGTTTGGAGCACTTTCATGTCTAGAGAACCGGTTCTAGGCCTTAGGAACTGCACACTCATCTCCCCATCAAGCAAACATTTGCATTTCTTTGGGAGAATCTTCAATATTTTCTTTTTCTTTTCGTTTGGTTTCATTGCTTTTAAGATCTTGAGTTTAGACATGGCTTGAAGCATGTCTAATAGTTTGCGATGCTTCCTTTAGTTATAGCCCCTTTCTTTCTTTCAGCCACGCTTATTTCTTTGCCCCTCCTCCTTCTACACTTCTATTTATACTTCTTCCTCTTTGTTATTTGCTGTCTATTTATTTGTTTATTTGATCAAACGCGAAATTGTTAACCGTGACGTTTCGCTTTTTCACAGTTTTCCTCTTCTTTTTTATCAGTCTGTTCTTCGCGTGAGAATTTGTAATTGGGTCAGGATTTGTGATGTGAATCAAGTTGGCATCCAATGGAGCATTTGACGTGACCTACTCTCAATAATCTCAGATGAAAGTGAATAGGAATTGGATTAGCGATGATTAAATTCTCTTTAGTATTCTATAGATGGACCTATTTACCTCACTTAGGCTGAATGATTGTCTATCTCTCATTATTATTTCTATTAATCTAATACCTTCCGATCTATTTGCTTCTCCATCTAAGTATCTCTCTATATCCACATATAATCGACATATGTCTTCATAAGAATCTTTTCATCTCACAATTTATATGTCTTTCTATCTATCCGTAGATCTATCTATAGATCAAACAAGAATGAAGAAACATTTGGAATGTTAAAATTCTTCTATTTTCAAGTAAGTTAATATTGTATTACTTCTAATTCGATTGTTAACTAAGTTGAATTAAAAACCAACCAATCTTCACTTAAAAATTCTATGTAAATAACAATATACGATTTTAAACATATCTATAGTCTATTTAATTACCCTTTGCTTTGTGAATATACTACAGAGTCTTCTCAGCTCAAGGACTTGTTTTGAAGCATGCCTTACTTTACTCATAACGGTTGCATACAATATCAAGTTTTTAGGCTCAAAATTTGCCTTATTTTACAATGATATAAATGCGATCAACTGGAAAGTACCTTTGCCCCAACATTCTCCTTTCGAGTGAAGCTGGCCCTGAATGCAATGTGAAACTCTTGTTCGATTGGCAATGCAATGCCAAGGCGAATGCAAGAATTCGAATGCGTCGGTGCAGCGTTTTGTGCAGTGACTGCAACAGCAATAACAACAACAACAACAACACAACAACAACAACATCAACATCAACAACTGCAAATGCAACGGCAGCGGCAACAAAAAACCAGACTCCAATGAAATACGAGACGCTGATGCGGCTTTCCAACGACAACAACAACGACAACGACAACGACTTGCAGCTATCTGAGTTGCAGTCAGTTTTCTACTTGTGCTGCATTTCTTGAGAGTTTTCTCCACACGCTACAACTAGAGCCGAAGTCGCAGGCACTGACAATGCGCCCCGTTGGCTGGCTTAGGCCTCGCTTAAGTCATCGACCAGGCAGCAGCCTCTAGGCCTGCCATTTAATTCTCAGCTCGGCTTTTACTTTCTCCCAAATGATGCTGAAATGTATTTTCCATAATCTAAAGTGGCGAGCAACTCTTTTTCTTTTTCTTTTATTTTTCTTATTTTCATTTTCATTTTTCCAACCAAAAATTAGAAGAAAGGCAAAGACAAAGACCAAAGTCAAAAGTTGCTAATTAACTGAAATTTGAGAGAGCAAAAAGCGAGCAGCATTTTCCAAGTTTTCCACGATTGCCTGTGGCAAGTGACTTTTCTCTTTGCAATTTTCATTCCCAAGTTGAATGTACGCTAACCGACTGTGGAAATTCCGTACTACTTATAAATATGAAAAGACATGATCATCATTGTTATTATTATTAGCATTAAAGCATTCATCGTGATTGTATATTATTGTTAATCATTGAAGTTGTCAGAAGTAATTTAGGAATATATATTTATATTTAATATATATAAACACACACACATCTATATATAAACTTATATAGATATCCGATTTATGTGCTCACTTTGCTAAATTTCTCTACTCATGTTGTTGCTTTGGGAAATCTAAAGCTTTTCATGTTGCAGTTGCTGTAGAAGTCGAAACCTGCTTGTGGCAGTTGCAGTTGCAATTGCAGCCGCTAAAAATTGTTGTTGTTGTTGCTGTTGTTGTTTTGCTGCATTTGTTATTGCTGGCATCTCGTTAGGCGCTTTTGTCTGCCAGAAGGTTTATGAACTTTAACAAAGATTTTCCATCTTTCTTTCTGTCTTGCCTTTCCGCTCTGCACTCAACGTTTTTTCTTTTCGAAAGTGCAACGCGGCGTATGAGCAACGTCTGCTGCACTGGATACATTTACCCCTCTTTGTGTCTTATATTTGATCATTTAATATTTGCATTTTCTAATTGTTGCTGTGATTTATAATCGCTTGTTAATGCACGCGAGGGGAAACGCTTTTCTTTTCAATGAAATTCTTATCGATTATCCAAGTAAATGCAATTATCAAATATGTTTTTATTAAGAGTGCAAAAAACGTTTAATGCTTTATCAATTGTCCTAAGTAAATATATATAAATTATTTTTTTTTGTATATATCGCACTGATTTCTGTGTGTTCGCATAATGCGTCAGCTTAGCTTGGCTTAGCACACACTCACAGGCACACACAATCACACACAACATACAACTTTCACTTTGCGTTGTCAGAAGCACCAGCAGAAACAACAACAACAAAGCATAAGTAAAGCTCTAATGTTAATGTAAATAGCGGTAAGAGCCACACACACACACACACACACACACGCGCACACGCACACACATAGTTACGTGCCATAGATGCGATCGTGTAGATACAGATACAGACAAAGGTTCAAATGACTTTGGCGCGTCTTGCAAAATTGCAAAACAGAAACAAAACAACAAAATGCGAAAAAAATTAAAAATCAAATCATTCATTAAAGATATTGTAGATATGCTCGTATGTCTTGTATGTGTGTTTTGTGCTCTCAAGATTGGCTTTTGAAAAACAAAGTCGAATCAAATTGTGGCATCTTACATAAAAAGACTTAACCTTCGCCAAATGAAAGCCAAAATCATATTTCTCTTCTTCTTCTTGCATGCGCAATTAACCACTTGGCTGTCAGGCTTTTAAATTCCAATAATTATTTTGAAATTACAGTAAAAGTTGGTAAAATATTGGTTTTCATATAACGTGACTTCTTAGACGTTCCATCGTGTCATCGATTAATCGAGGGACTATTATTCAACTGCCATGACAAGAAAACTGAGCTAAAGGTGCAAACGCAAAAGCGCTGGGGAGGGCGATGGTGTGAAAAGGCACCGAAATTGAGGTGAACCTAAAGTGAAAGTTCTAATAAGTGTGCAAGTCGACAGACAAAGTATAAGTACTCAACACGTATTCATACACAGACATCGCAAGCAGCGATGCGGGCAACACCACCAAATGGTGGCTCAAACTGTGGCTCAGCAGGCGAGCCACTGTTGTGGTAGTCCGCCAGCCAACCATCAGTTAAGTGTATGGGAAAGAAAGGCGAACGAAATGTGAGTACAACAAACTGATAGATAGAGAGACGGATGGACGGTTGGATGGATGGACGGATGAATGGATGAATGGAATAATATAAAGCATTTCTTTTGTGAGCTGTCAAAACGTATCTGTGAGACACAAGAGGCTCATTGTATCTGTCTTGGTCATTAGGTGGCTATCATAATGATGAGATTGTTTCTTCGCAGTAATTACTATTCCAAAATGGAAAACATTTTCCATTCATTTGACATTTGTGCCTGTTACTTAATATACATTAGGCGTCTTCTCTTGACGCCTTTTGCCTCATTTGATGGCCAATTATATGGTTTGCTTGTAGAATTGATAATCATTACATAATGCAACACATATTTTTAACTATTCGAGAAGGAAGCGAATGAGTTTTCATGAAAAATGTGTGCAACTCACGCAAGTTTTTGGGGGATTATCGGAGTTAGAAAGCAAGACTGAGATCAAAGTAGAGGTTTAGGCTTAAAATGTAATTCTATTGCGATTGCGAATGTTGAAAGAAAGAGAGAGAGAGGGGTAAATTTCTCTTTTGGGTGCCTAATGACAGGGCTTTCATTAGATGCGACTGCGAAGCGGTAAATGCGAGTTACTTGGCCAACATTTCGAGGCAAACGACAAACGACAAGACAAGAAACAAGAAACAAGCGAAGCTCAAGCGCAGGTTGCATAATCGCATTCAAAACGAAAATAGAAAACAGAAACGACAAGCAACAACAATAAAAACAACAACAACAACAACATCAGCAGCACTAAATATATAACTATATGTATATTGATATATGGATGTATTGATGTATGTATGTAATTTGTAGCGGTTTATCAAGCAAACGGTATTATTGAGCAACCTCCACTCGAATCAGCTCGAATCGACTCCAACACTTTGTAGCGCCAACATTTAAACTATTTTCTTGTTATGTACTTCAAATAAGCAAAACGCGTGATACACTCACACATACTTACATTTTTTGGCAACACAATTTTGTCTTGGCCAACTGAAATCCCGATGAGTCATTCTAAATAATTGCGCGTGCAAAAGTGGCAGCAATAATATTTATAAAACTAAATATCAGTGCATAGAAATCAAATCGAATATCAAAATCGAAAGCCAAATCGAAACCAGAAATCGATACAAGACATAAATATTGCGCATACGCCGTGCATTCCAGAGAGATCCACACACGTTGCCCAGGAGCTTTTGCAATCAAGCTGTATGTTTGTTTGTAGACAAGCAACAAGTTGGGACATTGAACTCGAAATAACGAACCTGCAAACACGATGCCAGCAGCAGCAAAACTTTGTAAACAAAACTTGATTATGTAAGAGCTTAATTATAATGGAAGTGGAAATGCCAAAGCGACCAAACGACAAAGGCAGGCCACATAAATCAATGGGGTCTCTGAAGGCTAAACAGTGCAAGAATCTACCTTGGAATTCGTTTGAAAATAGGTCAGGACAAAGCCTGGCTATTAAGCTGGCTATTAGATTGGGCCAATTAAACAAGTTTGTTTAGGGAAAGAAAGGAAACATAAATTGTACAACTTGCAAGGGTCTATATCAGCCATTGAGGTAGCATCAGAAATATATATAAATAAAAAGAAAAAGAAAATGAAAAGCAAAAGAAAAGAAATGAAATGAAAGAAAAAAATCAAGCAACAACTTTCACCTATTAATATTCGAGTCGTAGCAACGGCAGAAGCCAGCGAACGAGCTGCCAAAGCTTGCAGAGCGAGAGAGATAAAGAGATAAAGAAACAGAGACAGAGACAGAGACAGAGAGAAGACCAAGTAGAAGCAGAAGAAACGAACGTCGCGTCGTTTGGCGCAGTTGATGGCGATGCTTAACAGGGGCAACAACGTAGTCTCTTGCTGACGGCTTTTGGGTGAATGCAGCTAAACACGATGCTGCAGACAGACAGGCAGAGAGTACAATCTCTACTTTCTACATTTTCTTTCTTTCCATTTCTCTTGTTTAGAATACAGGCAATTGAATAGCAATTGCCACGGGCATATCAATTGTATTAGCCTTAAGCCTTAATGTTTGATAATAAAACTGAAGCGCACTTACAGCAATATCTAGTCGAGTATTGACAGTTAGCATTGACTGTCGGTGCCATAATCTCGTTGGCAGCCATATCCAATTGTAATGTGTCCTTTGAAAGTATATATCCTTTACTGTTATTGTATTTACTGTTGTTGTTGCAGATGTTGTTGTTGTAGCTGTTTTATTTGTATATTGTAATCCAATGGGAATAAACACGCACACACCAAATGCTTGGTGCTAAAATTGTTTTGGTTTGATAGTTTCTCTTTGATTACAGGCTGCTTATTTGGTAGTTTGCCTGGTTTCCATGGTAAGATATTTGGAATTCAAGAGGCACTCACGCACACTGAGCCCCCAAAACCAAAAACCGAAACCAAAAACTGAAGCACTTTCACTTTTCGTCGCTTGATATGCAGAGAACACAAATCAGTTTTAAGTGATTTTCTTTCGTTTGCTCTTTTTATAGTTTTAAGTATATCTCCTGTTGTTGTGGTTATTGCTTTGAGTTGTTGATTTTGTTGCTGTTGAGTTGTGTGAAAATCAAATTCCAGGCGCACTAATGTCAAGAGGAGTCAACATTTTGATAGCATACAAATTGCACATCATCTTAATGATGATAATTATACAAATAATAATATTTCTAGAATTGGCAAAGTCTCAATTCAACACACGTTAAACACACTTTGACGAGGAAGCGAACTTGTAATCCGTTGCGACTTTCTAACAGAAAGAAGTAAATAGAGTTCTTCTTCTCTGTTACTGTCGCTTATTTGAGTTTTTACTGTTGTTGGTGGCGATTCTTGCGCGCCGACCGATTGAACGTAACGTCTGCCTCGAACCACAGTAGACGTCTGTGCGGCAGCGCGCAGTGAAACCAGCGCTTATCCTCAAAGATCGCTAAGAAATTTCATGCCATTCCATTTTGTTTCAGCTTTCGCTTAACCAACACACACACACACACACACTAACATACACATACACATGTACGCACTCACTCTGCAAGTTACAAGCGCAGCTTTGGTTCTGTTACCATTGCCATTTCTTTCTCTTTCTCTCTCACACTCTCACATACTCTCACACTCACTCACACATTGACTGTCTTACAGCAGGCAGCTTTGCGCTCTGTTGGAAGTTTGGTTCTTCGTTGAAGTCTTTTGTTTTGGTCCGCAGTTTGGCTTTGCCATGTGCGCCAAGCTTCGTGTGCTTTCGCCTTGGGAGATAAACACACGTAAACACAAACACACACACACACACACACACACACACTCACACTTCTTGCACACCTACTCTAACTGACAGTGCTTAATTATTTAAAGTTTATGGCCGTTTCGTTTCCACAACGTTTCAAATGGACTTTTATAACTTTAACTTTCTTTGCCGTTTGTCGTCGTTTGCCTTCTAAGCATGCTTCGCTTTTTGTTCGTTTCGTATCGTTTCATTTCTTTACCTTTCTTATCTTTCTTTTTTATTTTCTGTTTCTATTTCTGTTGCTGTTGCTGTTGCTGTTGCTATTGCTATTGCTGTTTCATCTTTCTTACGCCGCTGCTTGGCTGCAAATTACAACTTTCGTCTATTTTCGTCAAGATTTTTTTTTAATTATATAATTTAAACTTTTTTCTTTTGTATATACATACAATTTTTTTGTCTGTGGGCTTTTGTTTCGCTGTAACTTCTGCAAAAGTAATTTACTTTCTTGTTGTTGTTTCTTCCATTCCATTGTTGCTTCGGTTTTACTTTTATTTGCATAAAGCAAAGCTCGCAGCTAATTACGCACAGAAGAAGAGTGAAATTTCAATGGATTCTTAATTATAATTTAATTGCCGCGTGACTCCAACCCAGAGATCACCCATCAGCAGACTTGTTTCTATGTATCTGAACGTATTTATAACAGAGTATTTTGGTATCTTTAAAGCATACTGCACTTACATTTGGTCAAGTCTTCGACTGCAGTCTGCTCAGCGAGCGTTTCAAGATCGAGTTCCCTCCATTTTCAGTCGGAGACTCAGTCTCAGTTCGAGACGCAGACTCTGTTTAAAGTATCTCAATGTTTAGGCTCTTTTTGTTGGCTCTGCACTTACAGTTGCTTCTTTTGTCGCTTGTTCGGCTCGTGTTGTTGTAGAAAACTTTCTAACGTAGAAGCCGTCTGTTGTTTCACTGCCTCCCCCCCATCTTTCCCATCTCTTTCTCCCTCCTATCTCCATCTCTTTCGTTTCAATTGAATCGACCGCGGCTCATACAGTAGTTGGTAAAGGCAACAGCGGTTGATAGGCCTCTTTTTTCAGCCAGCTTTTTCTTTCTTTTGAGATTTTTCCCAAGCATTGTGAAATCGTTGGAGAATTTTAATCGTGTACGAGTAAGGCATTTGTAAGAGTTTGAAACTTTATAAAACTACAAATTACAATTACAATTCTATGTACATGGACCTGTTGCAGGTGAGTGTACATTAGTACCTTGTAATCCGCTGTTCATGACGATGTTGGCATCGATGCAGCGGCACATTATGATGATGGTCAGCGGCATCCGTTGGACCGATTGATGGTAATACTCGTACCAATGCCGTTACTGCCGTTACTGCGCTCTTAATGCTATTTGGGTGAAAGTTGTATGTTAAATACACTCACTCACTGATTACACTCAGTCCATGCTCGTAACGTAAATCGTTTTCTTAGATCAACTCAAAAGTCAAGTAATGAATTCCATGCAAATCAATTTACTGTGGCAAATGTGAAATGAGTTTTCAAAATGAAAACAGCTTCAATTAAAAAGTTGACTAAGTAAGAATGATACCTTAAATAAAGCTGAGAAAGAACCACGAGCAGGTGACACATCACAAAACTTATAGCTGAAATTCGAGAGCGACCATCGTAAGTATAAAAGCCTTTTCACTTTTTAATAATTAACATAATATTATTAACCAGCAAAGCAAAGAAAGAAGAAAAAAAAACCGCAAAAAGACGAAAGAGAAATAAATAAGAACCTAAAAGGTAACCAAAACAATGCCAAGCGCATTAAACCAAAACCAAAAGGCGGCGTCTGACAAATGTAAGAAATAAGCCATGAAAGTTGTAAATACAATGAAATGAAATTTAAGTTTTGAGATATTATACAGACTCGTAAAGAACAGTCCACGAGTGCGAGCAAATGAGATTGAGAAGAGAAGCAACGAATGACTAAAAATACTTGTAAGTGGGGAAACATTAAGACCAAAGAATTTTAAGTGAAATGAATTTGAAAGCTTTTCCCGTCGAGACCTGACCCATTTACCCATTTTAAACCACGGCCCAAATTACCGTAGAAGCTAACAAAAATAACGAAGAGATCGAGAAAAGAACCACAAGATGTGAATGTGACGGAGTCACAGTTATGTGACGAACCGCGCCAGACAATCGAAAGTTTATGTCATGCAACAACAGCAACGACAACAAAGTTAAACGCTTCACAGTGGGACAAAAATTGTTAGCGATTAGAGTAGACTGCATTAAAAGCATTTCAATATATTCTTAAAAAGAAATATGAATGTGAAGGAATACTATTTAAGCTAGTTCCATTGGATTTAACTCTGTCCAACAATTGAGATACTTAGGGAGTAGAGAATTAAGAATTTACATTCTAAAGACATTGACAAATGATATATTTGCTCTACAATGAAGTCCTACAGTCACATCAATCGTATATGTATAACTACGTATAGAGTTTGGAAAGTCGTTGCGATGAAATTGTTCTGTAGATGAGCGTATCTTTCATAGGCCTACCGAAAATCATGCACAATTGAGAGCAACCGAAACGCAAGAAAAGAAAAAGTAACTTCACACCAATACAAAGACCTGCACACACACACGTACACATATGAACAGCACAATGAAAGACTGCGGGCCAAAAAATCGAAAAAAATAACACGAAACGAACACTACAGAAAATAAAATAATAAAATCGAAACATGAAACATTCTGATTGTAAGAGCGTGGAAGTAGGTCAACTTCGCTGCCGCTGACGCCGTCGCTGCGTCGCAGTCACCATCACCATCACCATCGCAATAGTCGTCGTCGTCATCGCCAACGCGCTCTCGAACTTGGCTTTGGTCTCGACTGTCGCAACAACTGCGCCAGCTCAGACACCAAAACCAAACGGCAACAATAAGAAGAATAAAAAACCTACACACAAATACACACAAACTTGCACACTGCTACACTGTTGGAATACTTAAGCATCCGCGTCCACTTGCACTTTCTTTTTCAAGCGCTGCCGCGTCTACGTCGACGTCATTGCTGTCACAAACTTGATTTGCCTTTTTCATTGGCTTATTCTACTTCTTCTTCTGCTCAGCTCCCAGTTCCCTAGGTCTTAGCACCCGGTCCGAGTCCAAGTCAAACAGCGTCGCAAGTTCGTGGCTTAAGTCTTTTGTTTGGCACTCTCGCACGCTCGCATGCTCGCTTCGCTTAGCTTTCGCTTTGTACTCGTTCATTGTTTTGGATTCTCTGCTTCTGCTGCTATCCAAATATTCTCTTGGTCTTTTTAGAGACTTGCATTTAGGCCTCAATTTCACCATCTTGTATAACCAATTCCAATTTAAGTTGTGTAAGCAAATATAATTTATATATTTTTATATTTTCGTATATTTAAGTTATTTTAGATTTATTTCAAGTTTATGTATTGACCTTACTAAGGAATAGATAGATTCCTCCAATTGCTTATCAGCTCAGCTAAGTCTTGTACTGGAAAGCGAATACATTTAATACATTTAATATTTCAAATGCATTCGAACAAGACTTTAATAATACTTACATAAAAGCATTCATATATTTATGTATAAAAAAATAAGAAAAATTCACTACACATCAAATTTAATGTAGATAGCAAAAGTCGATAGCAAGGATTCGAGCCCGCTATCTACTGACAAGAACAAAGCACCCTTTGTACCCTATGGGTACCGGGTCCTAAAATCGCCAAAGAGTGTGGCATAATTTTAGTAGCAGAAAAATGTGATGCATACTTTTAGGCGAGGCCAATAATTTTAAAGTTGAACGAAGTTTTTGATTAAAGCGAATCTCTTTGGAATCAAAACATGATTTTTTTCTCAATTTAATAAACTTTATTAACAATTTATTTTAATGGAAAGTAATTTATTATGCGTGCACAGATTATCTATGATAACCTTTTAAAGTGAAGGAAGGGTATTAACAGCACAATCAACTGATTTTTGGGCTCATTAAAACAATTAACTGAGCAATTGAAAGAATTTCACTTAATCACTTCCGAGCACTTGTCAATTATTTTTAGCTAAATAAAATCTATATATTTTCGTACATCATTTATATATATCTTGCCACTTAACATAGAATCAAAATCTGCTTAAAAGGATAAATTCAAATTGAATGAGTAAAGTATAAATTAAGAATGCGAGTAAAACAATGAGAACAGCAAATACTCAGACAATCAACTTGCAAATCCGAAAATCTGCGAATAAAAAATCTGCTCAAATGAATCTCTCAACGCCGTGGCTGATTTTGGTAAATTGCAATGAATTGGCATGAAAAATGCACGCCACGGCAATTTCGCAACTTCGCGACTGCATGTAGAAGCAGGGGACGTGGGATGAGGGAGACGAGGCAAGGCGTGGTGGATGCTCTTCCTCGAGCAGCTCGCGGATATCAACCTTGATGTTGATTAATAGGTGTCGCTCTGTTAGCGGCGTCTATTTTGGTGACTGCCGATGCCGCCTGCCGCCTGCCTCGAGATGCATCGTTGTCTGCGATGCTCTGATGCTGCGTGCCTGCGTCCCTGGCTATCTCCTTCTCTCTCTGACTATCTATCTCTTTTTCTCATTCGCTGCTTGCTCAGGGTCCACGGGCCGCCAATTGTCTTGCGGCATCTGCCAGTCCTTCTAAGGTTCGTTTCTATTTTCTGAATTGGCAACGAGGCGAAGTATCTTCGGCACTTCGACGACAACAGTGGGAAAGTGAGCGGGCAAGGGTTGGGCATGGGGACAAATGCTTTCGGCGTGGCCACGCATATTTGCTTATCAGTCATTCAGTTAGCTGGCATTCCTATTGCCCCCTTCAACTCTCTAAAGAGCTCTCGCTCCCTTTCTATCGTGCTCTCAACTTATACCGTACACTATGGTGCCTTGTGCTTCAAGTGGACTGTTTGTCTTGCATTAATATAGATTTATGAAAGGAAGTTCGCCCATTCCGCGCCCATTCAAAATAAAAAATAAGAATTTTATTTTAACACTATTATTGAAAAGTAAGTAAAGCGGGTTCAAATGTCGTAGATACCTCGACAGTTTCTTCAATTGCTTTCTCGACAATTAAGAAAACTGCTTATATGGATCGATTCACTTTGAATGCGTGGCAATACTTTCGCTGTACTCATTTTCTCTGTCTGCTTGGCTGCCAACTAATTGAGTTCTTAACTCAATTGACAATCGTCTCTTGCGAGAGCCTTCGATATAAAGACGACCCTTGGCGATCGGCGTGCCATTTGTTGTTGAGTCTAGACGCCGACAAGAATCGAACGTGCGATTTATTTTCACCACATCCTTTCGTTGGCCTAAAAGGTGTGTGTGCGAGAGTGTGTACAAATTTTATTGCATTTATAAAAAATTTTACAAGGATTCATGGACTCTCGTTATCTCAGTCTAATTTGGAATACGCGCAACAATTTCCTAGAAACAATTTAAAGTGAAATATGTTTTTGCCTTTTTTAAACCACAATTGGAAATTGAAGAAATTGGAAATGGAATAATAAATATCTATTTAGCTCAAATAGGAAATTCTTTTTACACTGGAAAATGAGAAATTCTCGAGGATACAATCTATTTTATCTCAGTGTAAATTTGGAATACGTGATACAATTCGTTGAATCTATTTAAAGTGAAATTATTTCTTCGTTTAGTTAAACTAAAATTGGAATTGAGATAAATTTTATTAAAATCTATCTAAATGTTTCATATATAGACTCTCCATCCTTTTGTCCAAATTGAAAGAAGTGAAATTAAATATATCTAGAATCTATTTTAAAGTGAAATATCATCTGCCCTGAATTGAATCAGAATTGAAAAGATATACTCAAGTATATCAGGTTTACAAGAACACATGAAATATCCATCTCTCAGTGTATTCCGTACATTGTGATAACCTATTAACAATAGATTTTCAGTCACACTACTTAAAAATATCTATGATATTTACCTAAAGATAAACACTAAAAAAAACGAAATCTATTAGATTTAGAAACGTGAAATCAATTTAAGAATATATTTGGGGTTACAATTGGAATAAATACTCCAATTAGAATGCAACTCATCGTATATCGTATATCGTATAACGTATATCGTATGTCTTATCTATGATTCCAGATAAACAACTGTCAAAATGTGTGACGATGATGCGGGTGCATTAGTTATCGACAACGGTTCGGGCATGTGCAAAGCCGGCTTTGCTGGTGATGACGCCCCCCGTGCTGTCTTCCCCTCGATTGTGGGTCGTCCACGCCACCAGGGTGTGATGGTGGGTATGGGTCAGAAGGATTCGTACGTTGGTGATGAGGCTCAGAGCAAGCGTGGTATTCTTACGCTCAAATATCCCATTGAGCACGGCATTATCACCAACTGGGATGATATGGAGAAGATCTGGCATCACACCTTCTACAATGAGTTGCGTGTGGCCCCCGAGGAGCATCCAGTATTATTGACAGAGGCACCACTGAACCCCAAGGCCAATCGCGAGAAGATGACTCAGATCATGTTCGAGACCTTCAACTCGCCAGCCATGTATGTCGCTATCCAGGCTGTGCTCTCTCTATACGCTTCTGGTCGTACCACCGGTATCGTCTTGGACTCCGGTGATGGTGTCTCCCACACTGTACCCATCTATGAGGGCTTCGCTCTGCCCCATGCCATCCTGCGTCTGGACTTGGCCGGTCGCGACTTGACCGATTATCTGATGAAGATCCTCACCGAGCGCGGTTACTCTTTCACCACCACTGCTGAGCGTGAAATTGTGCGTGACATCAAGGAGAAGTTGTGCTATGTCGCCCTGGACTTTGAGCAGGAAATGGCAACCGCGGCTGCCTCCACATCCCTGGAGAAGTCCTATGAGTTGCCCGATGGTCAGGTCATCACCATTGGCAACGAGCGTTTCCGCTGCCCCGAAGCCCTCTTCCAGCCCTCGTTCCTGGGCATGGAGTCGTCTGGCATCCACGAGACTGTCTACAACTCGATCATGAAGTGCGATGTTGACATCCGTAAGGATCTGTATGCCAACTCTGTGCTGTCCGGCGGTACCACCATGTATCCAGGTAAACGATGAGTATCTTCAACTATTTGTTATCATATATTTATTTATGGTAATGTTTTGTATCTTAGGTATTGCTGATCGTATGCAGAAGGAAATCACTGCTCTGGCCCCATCGACCATCAAGATCAAGATCATTGCGCCACCTGAGAGAAAGTACTCCGTATGGATTGGTGGCTCCATCTTGGCCTCTTTGTCCACTTTCCAGCAGATGTGGATCTCTAAGCAGGAATACGATGAGTCCGGTCCCGGCATTGTGCACCGCAAGTGCTTTTAAATCTTTCGCTCGTTTTGAAAGATCAACAAAGACAACAACCAACCTAGCAATGCCACAAACCACCATAAGCACCAACATCGACACAAGCATCCACACCAACATCAGCAAGCTTTTCACCAACGTCTGGACGCTTCACATAAATCAAGATCAGCAAAGAAAGAGAAGACGAATAAGAAGAAGAGGATAACAACAGTCGAAATCTATTGCACAAATATCATAAAGTCACAATAATTAAAATCAGGGTTACTATCAGGACCCTTCATACAGTTACCAATACCAATACCAACAACAACACAGACGATTTTCATAGTGAAGATCTTTAATCGAAATTCGTCAAAGTGTTTTAACATATTTTATAAACTTATCTAAAGTGTATATGAAAGAGCTTTTAATATTAGTCTGTGAAATTAAAGCCAAATATATATCTTCCATTAAAAATATAATCATTTTCAATAAAGACATTTTTTTCTATTACGATAACAAAGTCCAGACGAAATATTAAATTCGGATTAACAACAATTTTTATTCATTTAATTATCATTTTGTTTATTATAATTGTTAATAATTTGTTGTGCTTATGTTAATTAGATTTATGTAAATGCTTAGAATAATTTATTAATTTATAATACCAAAATAAATTAGTATTTAATGATTGGCAGCGAGGGCAGTGCGGTAAGTTATTTATATTTATATGCATTTGTATATATGTATATGTGCGAGTATGTACATATGCATGTGCGTGGGTTGGTAACTTTTGATAGATAGAACCCAAAATGGAATAGGTATCTTTGTGATTTCATTTTTTTCTTTTTTCTCTACAAATTATTGTTCAAATTCTTTCTGATAAAGCTTGCGAATTTATCGTTGATCTTTGATTATAAAATGTTAAGAAAAGACCTCGGTAGACCTGAGTGCTGCCAAGAATCAGAATACCATATTGATTATCAACACCTACATTCTGGAGAAGCCGGACATTGCGGAACGAAAATCCAAACCGCTCCAGGTTTGCCTTTGCCAGTACCTCATTACTGTACTTTATTACTGGCAAATGCAAACCTGGAGCAGTTTCGACTTCCTCTGCTAATTCGAAATGTTTTTTTTTTTTTTCTGTAATGAAAATTATAGTTAATATTCATTCTGTTTTGGTTAACTGTATCAGGGATCTATTTTCTATCTTTCTTTCTGGAGGCGGGCATTATATTAAGTATGAGTATTCTTTTTAGTGTTAACTAGGTAAATGTAATTATTATTATCGTACACATGTATACTCGTATATATCGTATATAAAATGACTTAACCAAAGTAAAATAAGTATACAAATATTGTATAAACCGGCATTGCACTTTGCTTTGTAAAGACTTCGATGATAAAAAGACTTTATGTACGCACAATGATCGTTCGCAAATTAGAACTCTTCTCTTTATGTTCAAAAGGTAAAAAAAAAGCAAAAGCTTCTCCAAATATCGAGCGACCATTGTATATTGAAAACGGAAAGCGTTGCGAAGCTTTTGAGTTTTCCAATTTAACAATGTTAAAAAATAGCTTAACAATATATTGCATATGCTTATGTATGCCTAAGATAATTCTACATGGGCTTAAAGGTACAAATATCATTTGTTAATTTGATTAACAAGCTTCTTCTAACACGTAATTACACATTATTAATAATTGTTATCTACGTGACTATTTACAGTTCTTACACTTTATGAATGGCGATGAAATATGCTTGTAATTTCGTTATTTGAAATAAATTTGAAAGGTTTTCGTTGGCTTTTTTGCCTCCTTCCTTTTAATCAGACATCTACATTCTTTTGGCATCCAGTTTTATCGAGTTATCGGTTTCCCCGACGTGGAGCCAGGTTAACAAGTTAAAAAATACTTTTGCTTTTTTGATATTTGTTTTTCTCTAACTAATTATAATGACATACATTTACTTTACTTGTGTGTAATGTGTGTGCATGTAAATCGTTTTAATACTATTAAATTTGTATGTGTTTTGTGCATTTGACTCGTGTGCACATCACGACCCATCAATTGGGAGATCTCATGGAGATGGCTTCAATTGCTTGCTCTGGAACTGGCAGTGAAGAAAAGCAAGTTGTTTAAATGCACAGGAGCCGATCGACTTTTAAGATCGTTGCTCAAAACTAGCACCAAGGATTCATCAAGCCCACCTGGAGGCTGCACCAGTCGAGCTGCCTAATTTATCACACAACGTCCACGTAGAGTCCGGAAGAGGGTGATATGGAGCACCGTCCGCAGAAGCCACCACAAAAAGCTCTTCGCGATAGCGCCGACGTATCAAACTATTGTAAAAAATTTCACAAATCGATAATTCTATATCTCTGCTAATCACTATATTTGATTACTTACCCCACTTGCCCGCTGCATGACCGCTCGACTACCATAGGTGTTCCAAACGGTGCCCGGTCGCATGGCAAACCCGGTGCGCTGTAGGCTAATGGAAAAGTCCCCCTGGGGGCAGATCATTTTTCGATTATAGCAGTCGCCCGCCGATCCCAGTGCCTGCCGATTTCCCCGTGACTCGGCAAACTCAAAATCATTCTCGACAATCCGCAGGTCACTGATGTTAAGTCGCAGCTTGCTGAAATGAGTGCGTCCAGAGTTCTGTGCGTTGGCATACTCATGAGCACGTGATTCGGGCGGACAGCTGTCAATTATTCGTGTTTTGTACTCATAGTAGATAGAATAATTCTCCTGGGGATCCACGGTAATGTATTCCCTTGGCGTCGCAGTGTTCATTTGGTGGCAATAGATTCGCAATTGCCGTGACCGCACCTGCAGCGAGTACTCTCCATCCCTGTATATACGGTACATGCGCTGCACATCTGCACAGTTCTGTGCGCTTCGACTGCTCACATTCTCCGCATAGCTGTAGCTTCCTTTGGTCCTGCTCAACCGACTTATTGCCGTGCAACTTGGGGGCGGCGTGCATTTGTGTTTCTCTTCTTTGGGTTTGCCGCCAACTCGTCGCCTTTTAGAATCGTAGTAAAGGATACGTCGTCTTTCGTATCCCGTGCAGTCGCACTAAAAGAATAAATTTAATTAATCCATAACCAAATTTATATAAAATTATTTTAGAAAATACTTGGGTTTCACTTACAGGCGTCAACACTTTGTATTGCCGTCGCACACAGTTGCTGCATATTCTCCGGTTGACCGGTCGCTTGCCAGCACAATGCTGCTCATTGACTCGGTTACCCTGCCAAGCCTCGCAACGAACAAAACGTGTTTGATATTCCTCGGCGCAGTCCTTGGAACAACGTGACCATTCCGAGGTGTTCCAACGGCAGTTGATCTTGCACACTTTGGTGGACTTGCGCAGCATCGGCTTGCGCACGTTCAGACTTATGCAAAACGAGTCGTTTATATATTCCCTCCGCTTAGGTGCACCTGGCACCTCGGGCTTATAGACGCGAGTGCATCTTTGCATCTTGCGTTTTATGCCCGTACCACATTCCACAGAGCACTGTAAAAATAGTTATGCAGAAGTTAGATGAAGACATATGTAGGTGCTATGTTCACTCACCTTTTCCCATTCACTGGTGTATTTGATGTGGCAGCAGTTTCTCATAGCCTTGGGCTTCTTGTCCAGCGGACAGTGATTGCCGTAAGGATGTGTACAGCTCACAGTACGATTCATCTTGCACCACTCGCTGCACTCTCCCCATTCTCCCGCTATCCAGTGGTTCACCGAGCGTGTGTTTATCTGGAAAAATAATTTATAATAAGTGTTTAGCGATTGCTTGCGACTTGCTTTGCTTACCGTCACATCTGGATAAAAGCGGCAGGGCTCCAAAGAGCAGGTGCGCAGAATATCATTGAGCTCGTATTTGGTACGTGGATTACAGAGCTCACTGCTAACGGGCGATCCATTCAGATAGCATCGTACTTCGCGTACTTGAGTGCCAGTTCCACATGTCTTGGTGCACTGCATCAATTCAAGAGATGTATAGCGTGTAATTGCAATCAAATGACGAATGGATACCTACCGTCGACCATTCCGTGTAGTTCCAGCAACCCTCGCGACATTGCTCGTGTCGCACTATCTCGAACTTGAGTTGGCAGTAGGACATGTCCACGATATTCGTGCGTTGAATATCAGGGAATGTCTGCAAGCAATTGAAGGTCTTCTCACGTGTGCCCAACTCACCACAGGATGCAGAGCACTCCGATATGCTTGTTGTATTCAATCTACAGCAGACAGAATTCTCATAAATTCAGTTTCACTAATTTTACGCCCTGATAAACTCACGTAAGCAAACAGTCTATATTGCAAGCGCGATTCTCTGGCTTTGGCATCGACGATACATCGCAGAACTGATTCGCAACTTTAAGGCCCTGGGTGGTGCTCACACAGGCTGCCTGGCGATACATTGTGCCTTGGCAGAGTGAGTCGCAACTGCTCCAGGTTTGCATTTGCCAGCGGTAGATTTCCACCTCCGGTTCGGCAATGTTTGGCTTGTCAAGAGTGTACGTATAAGTAATCAGTAAAGTGTCCTGATTCTTTGCAGCACTTAGGTCTATCGAGATGAGCTAAATGGTTACAAAACAAAGTTGGTTGAAGATAATTCAAAGATCAAGGTTCAAATTAAATAATCTACCTCAACAATTAGATTCCGCGTCGTTTTAAATGAGTATGTGGTGCTCACGCGTTCTATGGTGCTGTTGGAGCCATTGTAATCGATTGTAACCCCAGCATAGGAGTACTTCTTGGGATAGGGAGTGACCACCTTTTCACTGTTCAGCAGTGCTACGTGTTTATCATCGCGTATCACAATATAGTTTTGGTCGGGGTAGCCGGGTTGTGTGATAATTATATTGGAGGCACCTGCAAGTATGCACATGTTTTATTTTGATCGCAAATAGGACTGAATTGCTAACGATCAAATAAAGTGGTCATATTGTCCGTTACGATTAACAGGCTTATCGATTACTAATTATGCGATCAATGGCAACCGAACAGTGTAGTATTTTTCTTAGTATTTATCGATTTGTTTCTTTCTTTATTATGTTGAAGTTATCTGGCCATCTAACTGGGCTATTACTATTGCTAATGCGCCTTTCCCGACCCAGAAGTTTACTTTTAAATATTTTCACTTTTCAATTTATATGTTTTTGGCTTTTCACAATAAAATTTGAAACTGCAGATTTACATTTGTCATAACAGCTGCTGTAATAACAGCTGCATGTAAAGAAGCTTTGCTTTGATCAACTTATTATTGTCTTTGCTTACACTTTAAGTATTGTATTTACCATAATAAAATGAAATGATTTTCAATTAGAAGTGGAGTGTTTTAAGAGCAAGATTTTCGCAAAAAGCTCAGATGCATTTATGAATTTAAACTTTTTAAACTGCCAAATCTTTTGTACATGAGCTGTTCAGTTTGACGATAGATCAAACTTATCGATACAAAACTCGATATTCGATAAAAGTGAATTTTCCAGCAATACTGTATTTTTCGTCAATTCATTGTGTGATTACTATTGCCTTCATTGTCCCTTTGTACTCAAGCATTTAAAGCTGTAAAACTAAAGCTGTTAAACTACCAAATCTTTTGTACATGAGCTCTTCAGTTGGACCATAGATCAAACTTATCGATACAAAACTCGATATTCGATAAAAGTGAATTTTCCAGCAATACTGTATTTTTCGTCAATTCATTGTGTGATTACTATTGCCTTCATTGTCCCTTAGATTGCGTAAATTAATTTTAAAAATTTGTTCTACAAATATATGGTTGAATTGCTTCGTTCATGTTTGCTTTGTACTCAAGCATTTAAAGCTGTAAAACCTGTGCTCTTTCCATGTGTATTTCACCTGCTGAAAATAAAAATTAATGCTTTTCCGGTGCATTGTAACAAGTGTGTGGGTGTGCGTATATTTGAGTGTGTCGGTGCGTGATTAAATTATTTCAATGGGCGATAAGAGTTGCCACTGATGCCAGTATGTAAATGACGCGGACGCCGACGCCGACGCCGGAGCCCGATCATCTGGCGCCGTAATTAAATCGTCCGGTAATCAGTCGGTACATGAGGCGCCTGGATGCATTTGGAATTGGCAAAATCAGCTTATCATGCGAACACTATCTTCAAATCAAACAAGGTGAGCTGACATTTTATATGTACACCCATGTATGTACAAATGTGTAAGTGTGCGAGTGTGTGTGAGTGATGACTCAATTGGACATCGAAGCCGTAAAAACTATTTAATTGCACATTAAATCGAGGAACGCAGAAACATTTAACATTAGCATTCATTCATCAAGTCATTAGCCATATTTTAATTATAGAACTTTTTTGTGGCATGAGGGTGTGTATGGATTTTGGATTATAGTTTTGGGTGTACTCACCTTTTGGTATTGTTGTGACATAGTAGAGGCTCAGAGGGGGCTTCTCTTGCTTCAGCAGATCAGAGACGTACACATTTCCGGTGTGTTCCGTACACGTATCGTTGTGCCCCTCACACACCCCGCATTTGTCTATGATGAAATCAGAAGAAAGGCATTTGCGTGCTTAGTTTTCTGTTCGATGATCTTCGTTTAATGTAATTTACCCAGTTTGGCAATGGAATTGAGTTCGTTGTCACAGCCAGCGGGTCGGCAGATGCCGTTGACGCACTTGTCAAAGCTGTCCACCGTGCAGGTGGTGCCATCCTTGACCATATCCTGCAGCAAGAAGTAGGCGCTATCGTCCTCAAGGCGACAATACAGTTTGCACTTGTCCGTCACATGAGCGTTCACTGTAATGTTATCAGATTAGTTAAATCTACATTGCACACACGTCTAAATCGACTTACGTCCGTATTTGGGTATCCATTTGGATGTGGGGCTAATGCCTGGAATCTTGAAGTTCTTGCCATTCATATCATAGCATTGCTGCTCGCGGGGATCCACTGTCCCCGGGGGGCAGGAGTGGGTGTTGCAAGCACGATACTTCTTGCGGCTGCCCTTACAATACTTGCCACCATTTGCCGGCAATGGATTGTTGCACTCACGTCGCGATTCCTGCACGCCACCGCTGCAAGTCAAGCTGCATGGAGTAAATTCACTCCATGGACCCCAACCACCGTGCACCAGCTGGTCGGAGTTGCCGTTGCGGGGCACACAGTTGCCCCTTTGGCACCAGTACCTATCATTGTTGCAGGGCGTACCATCTGCCCACGGCAGATTGCTGGAGCGGCACAATTCGCTGGCATGCGAATTGGCATTGCAAAATAGTCGCCGGCATTCCGTTTCGAAGTTGCAATGAGTGCTATGATTGCCATGAATCAACTGGCACTGGTGATCCAATGAATATATCTCTCCTGGCAGTTTGGTGTTTAAATTCGGATATTCCCTAGTTGGCGTATTCTCTAGGCAGGATTTGTCCATTTTTCTAAGAGTGGAATTTATTCAATATAGACGATAAGCTCTTGAATGCTTCTGCTTACTCGAGGAACTCGGTAACGTAGTGCTGGGAGCACTTAGACCAGGACCAGGGGTGCATGTGATCGCCCATAACACTGGACATAATGTGAAGGGTGCGATTGTTACCCGACTTCGTGTTGTGTCCCTTGCATCGATCGTCGTCGTCATGTGGCATGTTCAGACTGAAAGCTCTCTTTGAGAACGTGTGCTTGATAGGAAGTGCATTAAGTCGACTTACATGTGGCCCAGTTCATGGGCAATAGTGAAGGCGGCGGGAAGTCCATTGTCCTGCACAATCGAGCAGGAGCGTGCCTTGCAAACGGTACCCAATTCGGCCAAGCCCAGAGTACTGCATCGCTCCTCGCGTTCGTTGCCACAAATCTGATCCCTGTAAGGGAACCCAGAAAAGTGTTCTTCAACTGCCTCAAAAGTATTCTGAGAGCATTGACTTACCTTGTGATTAGCATGGCAGTGTCATAGTGGTATCCCCTTTTGGTGAGGAACGAACAGAAATGCTTGAGTTTCTCCGAGGAGGAGACATAAGTGTTACCCCGCTCGCTGGGAAAACTGTCGCGCAGACTCAACAGATTGATCAGAGAAATGTGAATGGAATTGCCAATACTGGCATCCGCAAAGATATTCGATACGATTGAGAATAGCGTAAGAATATAGGAATTAAGATCGCTCTTGTGGAACTCCATCATGGTGTTATCAACGGCAATTAACACCTCCAGCGTGTACACCTGATTGCCCTGATTGAGAAAGTGTCGTTTGCTCCGCGTAAGAAGCGGCCGCTTGCTCTCATCCAACTCGAACGCTTCTAATGCCATATCCAAGTCGGAGACAGCGTGTCTGGGATTTCGCTGAGAATGTCGCCAGACGCGATGTAAGATCTTGTCGCTGCTCGTCTGGTTTACCGGCTGAATGAGCAGAGTGCCGAAACTAGTTTTAATATAACCAGTCTAGATAGTGATGGAACCGGAGAGAATGTGTGGAATGGGGGAAGAGCTAATTAGTAGTCATATTCAGCGATATTTTGAAAAGCATAACTTGCAATGCAAATGGCAAATGAAGGTCTCTGCCATCTGCCACACTTGGTTGTGGCAAAGACTATGTATTTTTAAGATGCTTCACTCATAGGCAGAGGGGTTTATAGCAGATTTTATTATAAATCCCGTCAAAATTAATACAATAAATATTGATTTAGCTAGAGGTTTTTATGAGGCGTTCTCTTGAAATTTTAAACCTGTGGTTATTGTTATAGTTGTTAGTTTGTTGTTGTTAATATTATTGTCCTTACCATGCCGCTGCAGAGGGAGACGGCGACCGCAGATTGATTGTCGCCTTCGACATGACCCTTGTAATAGCAGTCCATATAATATCCATCATCGTCATACTCCTCGGTCTGATTATTGAGTATGCGTATAACTCGAAGTACCTTCGAAGGTACAAATGAAGCGTCCTGTTGCAGCACAAGATGCAGTCGACGGCTAAATGCGTTCACCACATACTCTGGATGGGGATCCCAAATCTTACTAGACTTACTGCGGTATGTTCCCGTCATGCTGAATGCTGACGTTGCATCTACAATATGTAATCAGGAGGAGTATTCGGGATAATGAAATATCCTCTCTAAGGTCAGATTTTCCACTCACCTCGTTGAGTGCTGTCACTGCCGCTGTGTCGCTTCGACTCGTAGAGCAAATCCTCGTCGTTGAGACTGATGTTGTGCACCTTGAAGGGCTCGACAAAGTCGATGAGATTCCCATCGATGTCATCGAGGTCGCCAAAGTCGTCGTCGCTTTCAATGTCCGTCTTATCGCTCCAATTGATCGAAACTGTGTCGTTAATAAACTGCTTCGGTGCCTCTAATTCGTCCACCCTGATGCTTGCGGTATGGCTGGTCGCACTGTTCAGCAGCAAGATAACTCCAATTATGGAAGCAACTAATAGGGAGACCAATATGTAGGCAGGTTGGCGCCAGTGTGTAGACATATTTCGGCTGTATTTATACTTGTAAAACATCCACTCGCAGCTCTTCTTCAGCACGAGCTGTTCGCAGAAAAGAAAAACGAATATAAAAGAAATGTGAAAAGAAAGTCTTGATGTTGATGTATCAATCGCAAGCTGAGTTTGCGATAGGGCAGAAAGTACTCTCACATTCTCTCACACCTTCGTTGCAGATTGCAAGCTCTGGGCGTGGCCAGATAATGGTCTGACTTTCAGCACGTTCCACTGACCCAGCTGCCACAAGTAAGCCCCATGCCAGACACTGATTAAGTCTACAAGAAATTATTCAATTGATCAACTGACGCCGTCTGAGTATGAGAGAGAAATGCACACCTGACCTCCCTGCCACAATTAAAAGATCTATAGACCTGTTGAAAAGACTTCCTAGCAACGCCAAATATTTCGCACATTTTTTGTTTTTCTGTTTTTTTTTTTTTTGTTTACACTGAATTGTTTAAGCGCTGCAGAGGTGTAAAGTGTGCCAAAGGCAGTTTTAGTTATTTCTGTGCCAACAAACGAATGAAAAAAGCAAGAAACTGAAACTGAAACTGAAACAAAAAGGTGGAAGAGATGAAATACTCGTGGTTATGGTTGTATTTAAGTACCGCCTAGGGGCATCTATTTATATGCCTTTAATTTGTTAATTTACGGTTGAGATGAGTGTTGGCTTTTTGTGTGTGCAGAAATGATACTCATATCGTATATGAGTTTTGTGCATCTAGCGCAACAATGATCAATGTTGTTTTTATTGTTTTATTATTGTTGCATTGCCAACAAATAAATTTGAAATTTAAATTTAATTCAGACAGAAATATGCACGAAATTAGTTGCCAAATCAATTTGGCTAAATAATGGACGCATTTTACATAATTTTACGGCAGCTCTGTGAACTCTGCGACTCGTAGCGCCGCCGCGCCGTCGCACCACTACAGCACCGCCGCACCACTTAAACGTCGTGTTAAAGCATTTGTTATGCTGCCAAATTGTCGCATCGAACGTGTTTTGGCTTTGGTCGCAATTGATTGACCGATAAGTCTTCCAGTTAGATGCAAATGGATAAATGGACGACAGGGTGTGCCGTGTGCTCTGCTCGGATTTCCGTTGTTTATCAATACCATGAACACTTTGTCTTAATGGACATGCAAACCTTCAACCTGATAGTGATCTTTTTAAATATTGATTGCTATTGACCTTTTGTGTTTGCTCATATTGAAAATAGATCGAATGTGTCACAAGATTTACGATCGCTGGGTTAATAAACCTCAATAATCGCAGATAAAGGTAGGAGCGTGCAATCAATTAGTAATTTAATATCTTCATATATTTTGTTATCAGATTAAGAGACTAATGAAAATTTCGGTTTATTAATATACTTGAGATTCTTATTTATTTTCATTCGTTCTATCCTTAATCTTATGAATTGTTGCCTACTTTTTGGAGCAGCGGGAGTAGAAAGTAACTGTATTTTAAAATTTATTTAAAAAGTTGATTTATGCATTATAGTATAATACAATAATATTTATTGCAGAAATGTTTATCATTAATCATTATGCTGACTGTCAGGGTTATCAGTGGGTCTTGTCCAAAACTGCTTTCTACGAATTGTTGTTGCTTTTATTGTTTTTGTGTTCGTTTTAGAAATTCTTTTGAAAATCTGGTGTGAGGCTTACCATAAATTTTATCCAATGTTTAAATGGCCGCGTGCGATTTGCAATGCAAATGCCTCTGGTTTTGGCTCGGGCGCTTTATGTATTTAATTAAAGCGCCATTCTGCTGATCAGTGTTTATCTTGCTGTTGTTTGTTATGCATGCGTTTGGCTGGCTGCTTATTAACTTGTTTTTAACAGCCTTATAAATATGCAAATGCAAAGAAACGGCATGCCTTCTTCTATTATCAGCGTCAAGTGATAGCAGCGAATGCTTGGATCATTTTTTGGGGCTGTTTCATTTCCACTTAATATAATTCATATAATTTATTATTAAGTCAAAGTGGTTCCTGGCCTCTGACTAATTGACCGCATCGATGAGGCGGCAACACAAAATAAAGAAACACAAAGAAAACAAACCAAACTGAAAAAGAACCCTAAAGAAACATCCCGAGCGAGGGGAAAACCTGTTTACACCTGGCCAGAGGTGAGCCAGCTGACCAGCAAAAAAATCCATTTGTGTGTCAGTCGATTGCTTTATATTGCCGAGTGCTATAATTTATGCCAATGGCAACATTTTGGCCGACACTCTGTCTGCTCGGCAGTGAGACGACGACGCCGCACAGTCTGTCCCCTCGAGTAGCGTGAAGGCCGTTAACGGCAACAGCAACGGCGTCGACGACGATGCCACAACGGCCACAACAGCCACAACTTCGCATTAGGCGTATAGTCGATTCGTTGATTTGTTGTAAACCGCACAATTTGTGGCCAGCTAATTGACCGATAGAGCGAGAGGTGTCGGTGCTAAGTGAACGCCCAGCGACAAGCAACTGAGACGCAATCGATGCGAATATAGGCGAACTTGCGAACACGCGGCGTATGCGCAATGCACGCTTAATTACACAGCTTGTTGCGTTTAATATGTATTTAATGACTTAATTGCAAACTCAGTAGACTTACAAACTTAAAAACCGACACTCTGTATTCAGTTTTAAATTCCCATTAAAGTCGGCCACGTGTCGTATACGCAATGCCGACAATGGCTTATAATTTGCAGGTCCGCATGCGCAGACCTCAAATTAACAAGTTGGGGAATTGCTAAATTAGCAAAATATAAGCTAAATTTTGGTATTCACTTATTAATTAATAGCTGAATCAAATCATATATACTAATTAGACGATTTCTCGATCTGCGTTCGGAATTTTGGCGGTGGTGTCGGATTTCGGTGCCTTTCGTTAGCCAAAAGCTCACGATTAATTGCAGCCATGTTGCAGACAGTTTTTAAGGCCTTATAAGCGAATGCAGTTCATGCATTGGCAATTAATATTGCCTTTAGCCAATTTCTGTTCAATTTTCAAATGCAGATACTTTACACAAATCCGGCGGCTGTGTTTATAGCGCTCGCATGTGAGTGATAAGTAAATAAACTTGTTGAATTTATGGGCGTGCGCTTTTTGCTGCCTTAATGCAATGGAATCGTGATCTCGTCGACCAAATCGAAGGCAATTGGCATAATTACGTTTACGAATGCTTAGACTGTTGGGCAAACCAACATTTGCAAACAATATTCAGATCACCGTCTAATTAGAACTTGCGCATGGCCAAAGTATGTGTAAATATTTTCAATTTGCATTTAGGCATTTTCCGGGAAATGTTTTTTCGATTAACTGCAACAGCAATAGCAACAGCAACAGACAAACAAACTCAAAAGTAATGTAAAAGGTCGTGGGAAGAACTTGCCAAGCGCATGGCAAAACGATAACAAAAATGCGAATAAACATGCAGAATAAAAACCACAATAACAAAAATATCTCCATAAAACTGTTTCATGGGATTCCCTGGAAGACATCGTTGAACCACCATCTAAATGCAGGAAAATCTGTTGTCGCTCTGTCTGCCGAACCAAGATGTTCGGGGAAATCATACAACGCACAACAAGAATGATCACACTGAACTGCCTCTCTATATATAGATAAAGCTATAAAGATGGAAATGAAGAGATGCATTTGGCATTGTGTATCTAAATTGAAATCAGCATTGACCTGAAGTGCATTGATAACTTAACAATTGTACTTAACAACAACAATACGACTATTCAATTCACAATTTACAATTTGCAATTGAAAGCCATCAGCAGCAAACGCAAATCAATTAACCTTGGGAAAAATGCGTTTGGCAAAAACTTAATTGAAAAAAAAAAATAGGCATCAAAATGCATTCAACTGCAAAACTACAAAATCGACTCTAATGCCATTTGGCTTAACGAGCTGACTGACTCGACGACCGACTGACTGGACAGAGTCTATGTCTGCCATGTGCTGGCCATATCATCATCGGGTTCGTCATCATCATAGACATTATGTCAGTTGTTTATACGCAGCCTCTGTCTCTGTCTCTGTCTCTGTCTCTGCCTCTGCCTCTGACTTTGCCTCAATTTCTGTCTCAGTCGATGGCACGCACATGGCGCAGCCGGAGGTAGACCCCCAAAAGTAATTTCGCCGAGTTAATTATTGCGTGTTTAACCTTGAAATTAACGAGTATGTTTCGATCGTTTTAAAACTATAAAATAATCAACTTTGTTTAGCTTTCGTTTCATAAAATTTGCACAAAATAAACTCAATAGAAATATTGAGAAAAAACGAAACGATAACGCAAACACCAAAACAACATACAAAAAAAAAAACAAAAGAAATTGGCATCAGTCTCTAATGTTTGGCTTTGATATTCCGATATTTGGCATAATAATATTGTACGATTCAGCATCATCCTAAATCAGATTTGTCATTGCTCTAAAATTGCATTCAGTTAACATTAATTCTACAATCTTTGATCTGTAAAGGATGTAAGTGTGTAAAGTGTAATTGCTAATGGCCAATGGATGAGTCATTTCGAGATTCTCAAATCCGGAACACTCTTACACTTATCTGTAAAAGTGTCGTAAAATTTTAATGCACACAATAAACTGCAGCATGGAGAATCCAAAAGATTGAGCAAGAGCAAGAGCAAAAGAGATAGAGATAGAGATGGCCTGTAATTTGTGTATTTATTCAGGTTTTATTTAATACTTTATTTAATGGTTCCCCTTTTTGATTTATTTGGCACACTTTTGCACAAATGGCATGGAATAACACACGCAAAGCATTGCGAATTTCAATTTATGGTCACACGCGGCGTATGCGTTATGTGTATTATTATCTGCGGCTTCGAGGTTGAATGCAACTAACAATTACCTGTAATTGTTCAACAAGTTCCCTTAAAAATATGAAGATTTTCGCCTTGATTACAAGTATGTTTTGTTTATTTGTTTGTATCAATTTAATCGGTATTCACATTTTAGAATCTGTGATGAGATACGGACAGGGCATTTGGTATTTGTAGTGCATTCAGCATTCCACACAGCCGCACATTCTCACGTTCACATTCACGTTCACATTGCGTTCACGCTCGGTTTATTTACATATTTCATGTGTAGTATCTGCAGTTGCTTGACCACGTCGTGCAAAAACATATAAATTACTAATATTTATTTGCTTTTGGACGCTTACAAAGTGTGCGTATTTATTTTTGGGCAGAGCAAGTCGATGCCTAAGGCGTTGGCCTGAACTTAACTGAACTGGACATGGCCCTGGAGTGGACAAAACTCACAAAAACTGGCGGTGCGGCGCACCTTTCGATTGCAAGAATATCGAACTGGATGTGGAATTACACTTCCGATTAAGACTTTGACTAATTAAACAGATTAAAGTCACACAGAAGTCAGCTTCCTCATGCTGCGCGAATCGCCAAAAAGAAAACGTCTTTAAAACATTGTAAATTATTGGACAGTTCAAAGAGAAGGTTTCTTGAAACACTCTGGGTGGTGCAAACTGAACAGATGGCCCATTCGGGACTCGTGTTAAGAGCTGTGCGATCGTATTTATTATAGATGCATAAATGTGTTAATAAGCATTTAAGCTTAATTGCCGTTCGTGATGAGAACTTTGTGGCCAAGACTGGGCCAGGCCCTGGCAACACATCTTGCCAAAATGGAATGCCCAGAATTTCACATTTCACATTTTGAATGTTGATTATTGTTTATTTTTAATTTGGCTCACTCAGGTTGCACATTAAAAAATAAGAGCTCTATTAACTAAACTAATCACAGGGCGAAATATAAACAATGTATTATGCCTTTGGTATGCCAACAATTTCAATAAACAACATTTTAACTAATACCTGCAAATGTACGGTTAACGCTCCGGCACACCGAAATATTGAACCCACTACGGATCAGAAGAAAAGAAAACACTCGCACTTGCAATCCTTGTCGCAATGAATGGCAATGGCACACACGACTACAATGAATTCTCGAATCTGCTCATATATAAATCAAATCCACCTGTCGAGTGCTATGACTACACAGGAAGTGGCGACGCATGAAGCACGTTGCAAGTTACACACAGTGACATGTCACCGATCCACAGCGGACGTTGTATTTATATCATTATATTTCAACTAAAAATTAGTTGAAACCAAAGTCTTTGCTTGTTGGCCAAGCGCAGCTTTGTTAGCAAACACAAACAGTTCAAACAGATCAAATGAAATCCGGGAGAGATTTCAGAAAAGAGGAATTCACGGAGTTGACGACTGCTTGGCTGACTACAACATACACATACACATCAATGTACAATGGATTTTATGTTAACGCTTTTCCATTTACGTAAGGAAGTGTGTAAACGTGAATAAACTTGAATCATGCTCAACAACAATTCATTGACACACGTTTTTCTGATTTGCTTTTGTATTGTTGTTCTTTTTGAACAACGACATAATGCAGCGTTGTTGCCATTGTCAGTGCAATTTTTAATTGCCTCTGATAATGCGCGTGAGTTATGAGCTGCAACGCCTCTGACATTTCAATTTAGCTATTGCCTGTCATCGTCAACGGCATGTAAACATTCCTTAAATATTTATTCTTATTATTGTTGCTGTTGCCGTCTTTGGCCGAGTTGACAACGAATGGGGCAATCCTCATCGAATTGCAAGCTGACATCTATTCAATTGAATGTGCAATATGATTGATTGCATTCCCATCATCAAGGCTACGAGCCTGTGGGCATTCCATAAATAAAACCGAATTGCCTTCTAGTCAGGAATGCAAATGTTTTAATAAATGATTATATATATAAATATATACTATATATAAACTTTATAAACCTACAATTACTCAATTTTGATCAGCTACATTTTGGTGGCAATTAAATAAAAATAGTCTGGTATATTTTTGATTTGAAGACCACACACCAAGTTAGCGGCTGGCTGGCTGAACTTACTCACAGGTATTCTGATTGGCAGCCGGTCAGGGACTGAGTCATAGAACACGCACATGCTCTACTCATCCAAATATATATATATATATATATATATGTATATACTGTATATAGTACATAAGTATATATATAAATTGAAATTGGAACCGCAGCACACGAAATATTATTAAGTAGTTAAAGAAAAAAATGAAAATTGGGTAATTAAGACATTCAGCGGTTGTATAATCAAGATGTTAGTACATATCCAGGTGAGCATTATTAATGTGCTGTGCTCAGTGTGAATGTTAATACGAGTGTTAGTGTTAGTGTGAGTGTGAGTGAGTGACGGCGGCCAAAGTTCGAGTACTCGCGCAAATGAAAAGTAAAAGCCAAAGCGAATGAATGGAATGCCAATTTTGCAAGAGAAAATAAACAAATCGAGACGGGAAATTGGGGAGATGAGGATAAGGATGGCAGGGTGGAACTCTATGGCTGGGCCTGGTATTTTATTTGAATTTGATGGGCGCATGTTTTGTGTCTGCTGTGGAAAAGTTTCCATTGCACGCGAACAATTAATTGTGTATTGATATCAAAGCCCAAAAGCGAACCATCGATTATTTAAGATCATCATAATGATAATCAGCGAAAAGAGAACATAATCAGTCTCAGCAGCTGTATCTGTCAGTCAGAAGATGGCAAAGAGTGCTGTCACTTGGCATTAAAAGCTGTCCCATTAAAATGCTCAATCCCCAAAACGAATCCCTGACTTTGCATCTTCGAGACGCCACAGGCGACTTTCAGCCGCGCCACATCAATCATCGCAATCGCTTTAAACGCATTCAGATGAAGAACCGAAAGTAATTTCTTGTTATCAGAATTAAGACGAAACCTTATATACCCACAAAGGTATGCGGTCAGCTCGCAGTCGATTCCCAGCGGTCACTTCCTAGGAAAGTTGATTTGTTCAGTACTTTTGTATTAAATTCATTTCCGTTGAAGCCAACAACTCAATTGGAGCTAAAGGCAATAAGGGAATGAGTTCTTTTGAAATTGGAAACAACAGTCAGCTGCACTTACGAGTAGGTCAGCTTATTATTTGCTATAGAAATCTCCATCTGTCCGCCATCTCATTCCCATTCTCAGTCTGTATTCGACTGTGGCATAAAGTGCATAATAAGTACATAGTTGCTTAGCATGCCGCAGGTCTGGTATTTGTATGCGGAAAAGCTTTTTGTGAAACCTTCACATGGTTTCATTTATTCTAATAATTGTCTTTTATTTTTTATTCAGTACACTTTGGTCTGGTCTGGGTGAGTTTGTCTGCCAGTCTGTCAATTAACCTCAGAGCTTTGCGTTGATCATATAAGTTATTGCTTTTTAATCGCTAAAAATTTGCATGCGCTCTGTTTCTCGGTGTGCATGTGAGTGAGTGTGTGAGCTGCACTCGAACTTGTGCTCGTATTTCAAACTGTCTGTCCGCCTGTCTGTCTGCCTGCCTGTCGCTGTCATTAGCCAGGCCTCTCTTAAGAGCTGAGAGAGGCGGGCTCACACGGGGGACTGTCCCTGACGCGAAGTGCAAGTTGAAGTTGAAGTAAAGTTGATGCCTTTTTGAATTTCATTCAGAAAAGAACCCAACTTCAACTTGAACTCAGCCTGGGCGCTGGTTGCTGGGTATATTGGCATAAATAATTCATTTGTAGCTCACATTTTGTATCTGTCAGATACACAGTCGCATGTGTCAAGCCTCGCTGTCGCTTGCTGCACGTCAGTGACCCCAAGTCGGCTGCAGTTGGCGTTATACAATTTGTGAATTTGATTTGTTCTTTATTTTTTTCTGTTTCTCGTCATTGTCTTTGTCTCATTTCGTTTTCACTTCTTTTGTGTCTTCCTCTTTCTTCGTAACGTCGAACGAGTCAACATACAAACTCATTTGTACTCGGTACCCGACTTTTTTCCGTATGTATTTCAATATTTTGGCGGGTCAGTGCACTTTGAGCAACGCGACAATTATTTACTGCTCGAAATTGGGATTGGAAATACATACGTATTCGCGTGTGAGTACATACATACATATGTATATCAATTTGAGTATCAGGCGTATAATTAGACAAAGCGGGCAATTAAAGCGCGCTCTAATCACATTAACCACGGCTCATTTAGGTCGCCATGCGATACGCTTAGGTTGGAGATCGAGTTCGTGATCGTGTATGCTCTCAAAGCCCGGGATTCCAAGTGCTCTCGCTATTTGCATAGGCAACATCTCGTTGTTGTTGTTCTTGTTCCTGTTGTTGTTGTTGTGGTTGTTGTTGCTATTGTCGATCTGGATCGGTGTTGTGGGTACCGTTGCCACCCAACTTGGTCAGCATCATTAATCTTAATGATACGAAAGTTGCGACTGATTAATTTGTTCGATAATTAAAATTGATTGGCCTCTGGCAAGCCGGAGAAAACAGTACGCACACTGGACTCTGGCTGGCAGTCAGGCAAAGCGACGATATTCACAGTCTCTCACATTCACATAATAAATGATCTTCGCAAAACCAAAACAAAACAAAAGTGAGAAAAGAAACAATAAAACGGAAGCAACAAATGGTCAGAGAAGGAAGTGAACCGTAATAAAGTCATGGAATACCTTGTAAATTGTATACCCTACGAAGAGTAAAAAGTAGAAGAACTAGATTGATATTGATATTGATAAGTAAATTAAAGTTTAGAGCTAGAATATAACACTAAAAGAAATAACATTTTAAACTTAATATTAACAAAATTACATGTAAGACTCTTACTATACAGAGAGACAGAAGGATTAATAGATAATAAGTAAATCATGCATTTAAGTACGCAAAGTTTCTATGAGAGGTAAAGTTGTCAAATAGAAATCAATATCAACGGAGAAGAGACTTCCTTTAAGCCCACTTTGTGGTTGTTGTGACAGTGAGTATACCCCATAGTAATATTATAACATAAAAACCGAACATGAGCCATTAACGTAAAACGGGTAATTCATATTATATATGCAAGCTCGTGTAAGTATGGAAATGTTAACGCTACTTATGACAGAGAATTTTATCGTGTTTTGTTTTCATGTAATTTCCGGCACGTTTTTACTTATATAGTTGTAAGAGAAATAACAACAAAACAACGAACAACTGTTGTAGATCATGTTATGGTGACAACAACGCCTACTCATATCATCCATATCATCCGCATTGTCATTGCATTGATAATCAAACTCAGATCTAATTAGGATCTGTCTGTGACCCCTTAAAGGGATCCTAATTTCTGTATTTAGTTTTTCCTAGAGCTTTAAATAACTGCCCCCCTTTCGTCACCCACAAAATGTGCAGTTATTTATTTATGCTTGAGAGAGATTTGTCAGAATTAATCACGTTACGTTTAGTTGTTTTATTTTTCATTTATTCGTTTTATTATTGCCGGTCGTCGGTCGCTCTTCAAGTCCAAAAAGCTGAAAATTATGTCGCAACAGAAAAGCGTCAAAAGTGTGCATATTATACATACATATATGTACATATGTGTCTAAATACATTTGTGTTTTTGTAGATGATGCTCTTAGCTATGTCTAGTCGCTGCTAATAAATCTTACAAGAAAATATGCCCCGACTCGACAGTCTCTACTCGCATTTCGAGCACTCAACACTCAACCTAATTCAACTCGACCACATGTGCTACATTGTTATAATGCTTCTATTTGTTTTATTTTGAATTGTATATTTTTCATTAATTATATATATTCTCATTTTTACATATTTGATATGCTCGTATAACAAATGAAATTGTTGTTGCTGTTCTTTTTACTTTAATTAATGCCAATTTATAATTTTTTTGTTTATGTCTAGCATATATCACAGTTTTTTATTGCAATTTAGACTTTTTCGCTGATGATGCTTTGGCTTGGTTTGTTTTCTTTTGCCTTTTGGTGGATTAATTAAATTTTTTTTTATTATTTCCTCGTTGTTGCTACTTTTTGATTATATAATATATTTAATGGCTGCACTGAGACCGGCAATCGTTCAACTCTCTGCACACGCACGATCCCCAACTGATTATGATCTTTTCAAATTTCAAACAAATATATCAAAATTCTGACACGCTTCTATCTGTTCCTAAACATAAGCACAAACAATGGGTAAAGGTAAAGTAAATAAAAAGAATTGCCAAAATTATAAAAAGACGGCCATGTGCTATTTTGGTAGCCATGCCTCTAGGATGCTCCCGTTTCTATGCCAGTGTAGTTGTGTTATTTTATTTAGGACTTTCTTTTTCTTTTTCCTCCGATATCTTTCTTTTTTTATTTTGCTATAAATCTAACCTCAAAAGCCATCTCACTCATCATTTGTCTAATTTTTTTAGAACAAATACTTTTTTATTTTCATTTTTTCATTTTTGTTTATTTTTCCGACATTTCTTCTTCGTTTTGTTTGGCTTTGCGGCCGCTATCTGCAGAGTCTGCCTGTAAATATATTAACTAATTATTTTTTTCTATATATATTTTTTTATTTTTATTTTTTAATTTTTTATTTCAGCACGCTCACACCCACTAGGGGAAAAGTAATTGCGGGTGTTACTATTTTTAGTAAAGGGCGTGTTTGGTTTATTCTCAATTTAATAGTTTTCGATTTTCTTATTTTCCTCAAATATCTGAAAGTTTGGAATAAACATTGATTCAATTTAATTACAATTCGAATTTCTGCAAGGCAACACAACCAAATCAATTTATTCATATTACTAAAGTTAACTGGGTTAACTGATGTATCCAATGTTAGTACAACAACTTGTTTAAGTCTTCTTACTATCTTCATATTCACCTTTGAGGCAATAGCTCGAATATAATGGTATTTTTGGTTCACTTTTATAGTTATTCTATTTTTCGTTTTGAGAAGATTTCGAATTTAGCCGGTTTAGAAATTGTTATAAAACTAATGACATTTTCGACGCCAACAGGAATATGTTCGAAATGTCGAAGGAGAACTTCTGCCATTATTATAACTACGAATGCATTTCACATTTCCGTTCCACAGTATTCTGAATAAAAACTTTTCTTGTTTTACCCGAATTTTACCGATAATTTAATTTGTTTCGCAAAGCTCTAGAAATATATAAATTAATGTGGTCGGAAAAATGCTTCTTCAGCGCAATCTGTGCGAAATTCGAAAGCAGACTAAATTCTGTGCCAGTGAAACTAAAGATTTCCTCAGTTGTTCGCCTATCTCTCAATAATCAAGACCCTCTCGGCATAGCTTTCGTATAAACACATAAGAACATCGGCCAGCTTTTAATGAAGAGAATGGGGATTCTGCAGTTTACACAAATATTTTGCTTTCTTCTCGCAATGTTTTCATTATAATTTTTACGCTTGGCTACGGCTGTTTTCGTTGAATCCTGTTTTCGTTGCCTGCTCTTCTTCTAATTTTTCATTTCATTTGTCCATCTCAATTGCATTATGTTGGATGGGCCTGAACATTTCCTGAATAGGGACAGAAAATCATATATTTATATTTTAAACTCAAGAAATCTTTTTTTTTTTAAGCATTTCCGAAATTTGCTCAAAGCTAAAAGAACGTTCGTGTGTCTCGTATTCGTGAACGATGAATTTAAATTTAGAAATTTCCTGTGTCAGTATGTGTTTATTTCGGCAAGCATGCTAATTATACCCTTTAAAAATTCTAGAAATGGTATTTGAACTGTGTGCAAGTGTATGGAACAGTTAGAAGAAGTTACCATAGCTTCAGTAAGCAATATATATAATATATATTGTTTTATACTATATATATAATATACTATATTCTTTATGGGCTGACGAAGTGCGATAATATAACCTTCTCTCCAACTTTTCATTTTAAAGCACTATAACTATAATATATAGTTACCATTGAAAAAATAAGATTTTATAATATTTAATTATATTATAATATTTATGAATACGAGTGAATATTTCTTCCTATAGGGTGACATTATTCGATAGTTATATTATTATAATTATTGTAATATTTGATTTTAAGAAACAGTACCGCCTGTCAGCCAAATAAAATATATTACATTAAATATATGTATGTGGATATGCATTAATATAAGATATTGCAAACATCTGCAAAATGCAAAATACAACAAGAAATAACGCTATAATCGAGTCCACGACTATGAAATACCCGGCACTCAACTTAAATATATTTTATTTGCATATATAAGCGAGCGCAATGTTAATCACAGCTTACAACATACATAACTACTGCTATACTTACCCACAATTGTTGAACGACTAAGTAAAATGATTAATAACAATGAAAGGAGTTATTCGGAAACAAGTGGGTTTTATTTAAAATATGAATGGAGCTTTTGTGTGGACACTACCATAGAAGACTCGTAATTTAGGCACGGAAGTGTCGTCCCCCTATTGCATACATTTCATCGAATCTAATATATCCTTATACTCTACGTGCACCGGGTATAATTAGATAATTTCGAAATAAAATCTTTTAAAAGTGGCGCCAAGCGTGCTATGTTCTTGACCATAGATGAGACACATAGAAATTTGCTTCGCTACCCACCCGAGTTCCCCATTGGTTAATCAGTTGTTGTTGTTCGTGCCATGACATAATCCGAGTATATACACTGAGATCTGTCCCTGAGCCTGGAACCGTCTCAACTGCATCTGTTGATGTGTCTGTGAGGGTGTGGCTGCGTTTTGGCTCATTGGACGCTTCGCATCAACAAATGCCTTCTATGAATTTATGATCCCATAAAGTCGGAACGCCTGGGCGGCTGGTCGGGCATCTTTTGGCGCATTTTCCGAATATTGTTGTTGTCTATATTCGGTCTGTCGGTCGCTTGTGGTTGTTGTTATTTGGCGTTAATTGCCAAACGGCTGTGACAAGTCTCGTGCCACGCCCACGAATTGTCGCCCCACTTCCCTACCCGCGAGTGTCGACATTAAAAATGAATAACTGCTGAAGTCCGTTTGTGATTGTGATGTGGGTGCGTTGATCTTCTGAGTTCATCTCAATCTTCTAGGAAGTCTTTATATACAATTTATTACCCAAACTTTTTACCGAATTGATGTGAATTTCCAAGAGCGTGTGACACCCTAATGGCTTATAAATTTCTGGGGAATCCCACTTGTTAAACTTGTTCTCTGCATTCGCAAGAGATTTTATGGCCGATTTTAGATTATTGCTTATCAGATTAAAAATAACAAACTTACAAAAAAAAAAAAACGTACATATCAAAATGGGAAAGTTACACAATTAACATTTGATTTTGCTCACTAAGTGAAGAGTATACAGTCATATGTTAAATTTAAAAATATTCAATTATTAACTGCGAAACTGGTTTCACCAAAATGATGAGCGATCCAATTAAGATAAAGATTTCAATAGCTGCAAAAACAAATTCTGTTCGTGCTTTATGATTATGATTTCCTAATTACAAGAGCAATAAAATCATAATTAAACAATAAAAACAAGCTGGCTTTTATGGCAAACCACTTACACATAGTAGGAGCATATATTTGAAAACAAGCCAACAATTCAACAATTCTATGAATATGCTGCGCACTTGGGAGCATAAATTTGATAACACATTAAAATTTAGCGGCAAGCTAATTTTATTGCCCACCAATTGAGGTCGCCATAAAAAAGTAGAGAAATGAATTGAAAAAGTGCTGTATACAGAAAACTCGATTTCCTTTTTGCCTTTTTGAGAGACGCAGTTTAACAATAATATGGACTCAACACATTTTAATTACCTGAAGTAGCTCTTCGATTGCATAGTTTGGCTTTTTGGCCTCATTCTGCACGGGCCTTGAGCTGGTGGCTATCATATTGAGGTTCACTGGTCGCTTGATCACTTGACCACTTTAGTTACCACTTGAACAGTATTAACTTTTTTTTTCTTATTTCCTCTTTGCCTTTTGGCTATTTGCACTGCATTTTCACAGCGATGATTGGGACACGATATCACTCTTCTGAACTGAGGGTGTACGCAGACGCAACGCCCACATGCAATTTACGCTTGGCCACAACACAAACAGAGCCCAAAGCCAACACGGCAGCAACAGCAATAGCAACAGCCAGAGCAACAGCAACATGCACGCCAGCAATCCGCGCACCCAACTGCAACTCACGCAATTGCAATGCGATCTGAGATGCCCAGAGAGGCAGGAGCATAAGAAATGTCGTTGGTGTTGCATGAACCCGCGACCAAGTTCACTAAACTGTTGCACAGATACCGATGCTGTTTTGGTCAGGGGCAAGACTGAAAGTCCCTCCACCTCTGTCGTCGCAGAGTCTCCACTTGAGCAATTTGTAAGGCGTTTAAGTCGAGCTTTTGTAAATTGCTCTTAAAACCAAGCCTCGGCCTGAATTTAATATACGGAGGACTCCTTTATTTATCTTATCGCGTGGGTGTGTTTCTGTATCCTTGTGTGTGTTATGTTGAGCTGTGTTGTGTTGTGTTGTGTTTGTATTGTCGCGCACTCACGTCGTCCGCATGCTTGACTCTACATGTCGCGAGCAACTGAAAGATCACACAGATCTATCTGCTTTTGTTGGTGGATGCTGCCTCGACGCAAGCGCAGACGTCGAAGTCAGCTGCGACGCAGACAAGTACATGGCATGCTGCTGATGTTGGCCCAAGAGAACGGAACAAGTTACAACTGTTGCATTAACAGAGCAACAGCAACAATCAACCAGGCACGAAAGAAAGGGCGCAGTTGCTTCGGATGCTGCTGCTTCAGCGCTAGCGTTGGCGTTGGCGTTGACGTTGACGTTGGTGTCTGCTGTGCTGCTTAACGCGAATAAATGGTTTGCGTCTCTCCCTTGCCCTTCACGGTGCCACACATGTGATGTTTATGTCGCGCTTGTTTTGGCACCCATAAGCAACAACAGCCGGCGATTCCTGTTCGTAAATATTTTAGCTGTTGAAGTCAAACATTTTCCTAATGAATTATTATTACAATTTAATGAAAAACAAGACTACAGTCGAGCACACGCGACCGTATAATACCCTTTACGAGAGGCCAAAAAAGTGAATTATGATAACAAGAAATGTTTCTATTAAAAAAATCCTTTTTCTTTTCTTTTGATTAGCTGAGGAAACACATGTCTGCTACATGCTTTTGCATAATGTTAATACATTCCTCGGTACAGGGTATAATTAGCTGTGCCATGATATGATTGATTCTTTGATAATATTTGGCAATTCTCGTAAACAAACCCGAAAGGCAATGATCGCTCTGCGATTGCCACTGCGCTGGATCTTCTCCTTCATCTGATCTTAATTACAACAACTGTATAAATGCGAAATGCGAAATTTTAATAAAATTGACGAGCCCATAACTTATTTCGTATACCCTATGAATAACCATAATGAATACCAAGCACGTGTGCCCTGCAGAAAAAAAACCTCATTGTGTTTTATTTATATTTATAGTATGCAAAATTCGATACGATGAGATGACATTCTTAGTTTCTTTTTTTATTTATTCTCTTATATTCTCTTTTCGTATATTAATGAATTTCTGATGCCTATCAAAAGAGCTATTTAGTGGCATATACACGAGTGTGTAAAGCCCTTCTTACCCTTCTTATAACGAGCGCACATATTGGACACTTATTAACGCTTCATTAAATTCTTGTAGCGCCCACCAGCAAACTTGAAGCGACAGTTGAGAAATGTAAGAAGAACCTGGACCAGCACAAGGAGAGGAAGAGGCAAAGATTTGCCCAGTTTCGTATGTAAAACTGGTTTTTTTTTTTTTGGTTTTTTGGCGTTCCAACGATAAGACTTCTCCGTTGTTCTCTGGGATCACATGCTGGCCAGCAATCACACAAGATAAAATCTAAGTTAATTGAGCTACTCAAGTGCCCTACACGAAGAATGGAGGAAGATAAAAAAGGCAAGTGGGAGTGCGAGCCGGAACTATTAGAGCCATCGATTAAATTGGAATAGATAATTAGTTAAACAATTGGCAATTTAAGTTAAATAGCGAAAGGATCGGATAAGCATCATTTGTTAATTACGAGCTTATTTAAATTCTCAATCGACAATTAACCGAACATAAGTACGGACCGCTTTATCTCAATCCATAAAGCGACTGAGCAAACAGCCTATTGGTATCGTGTGTACTTGCTTGTAGGGTATCGCGAAGAGAGAGAGAGATCCAGAAAAGATGCTGATCCAGGCAGTGTTTCTCATGATTGAGGCCCAAAAGACATCAACAACATTACGACGAGTATGAAGCATAAAAATTAATACATTTTACGTATTATTTTATTACGCGCCAACAACAAGCAACAGACCTAAAGACAATGCCAATGTACAGAAAACGAAAATTAAATGAAATGAAATGAAACGAAACGAAATGAAGGGAAAACAAAACAAAGTTCATGGCGAGGCCTGGCAATGCTTAAAGCCGTGCTGGGGACTTAAGAAACCAATTCTTGGTCTGGCCTGGGCCCTGGTCAATCCATCAAAACAGATTATATTCATTAACTAGGCAGGCACCCAGCAACAAGCCTTGAGCCCAGGCTGGGACTTGGAGGCGCAGGCGGAATCGGAATCGGGCTCGGGTTGGTGTTGAGATTGGAATGAACTGGGGACTGCTGGAATTTCTTAAATATTTTTGACAGTTCTCATCAAAATGTGTTGAAATTATTATTATTATGATGTGGTTGATGTTGCTATTGTTGCTGTTGTTCTTATTGTTATTACGAGCAAATTTACAAAAATCATCGAGAATATCGCATTCAACAGCTCCGATCGCATCATCATAGTGCCACCATGACGTACCACAATTTCAATTTCAAATGCCCAAGTTCTGTCCAACTCCATTAAAAAACCGTTTCACTGTCAACGTCGTATATGTGCTTGTTGTCTTCAGTCTAGTTCCTCGATCGTTTTCCAACATGTGTCAAAGTCATAAATATGAGTGGGGGTCGGTCAGCGACAGCTCTTAACCTTGTAATGAAATATATCTATCTAAATGTCGACTAAATATACAAGTAATGCATAGATATTTACATATTAAGAGAGGGAGGGGAAGCGACACAGATTCCTGCAGCTGTCGGATGTTCTCACAGTCAGCCAAAAGAATTACGAGTAATTTGTGTTCGGTTTGACATGTTTACATAGGCCAAGAACCAAACAATATTGGGAATACTGGCACAGAGGCAAAAAGGTTAATAGCTACTTACAGCACTTTCAATTACAGTTCCTCGGCTGTTTCCCAGCTGCTTTCTATCATGGATTGCGTAAAAAACGAATCTCATCTGAGATGGCCCTATTTGAAAACACAACAGATGCGAATGGCTTCCGGGGGTCAGTCAGAGCAATCTTTTTGAAGATAACGCCGCTGATGATTTACATTCCCGATGCCCAATATCCGAAAGGAAAGTTACACAAATTATAAAACAATTTATTGTCTAAGGCCAAGCCAAAACAAACAAATGTGAATTGTTAATTGTCTAGCACCAAAAAGAAGCGAATTTCGTGAACTTGAAGCATCAACTTGACTCCGAACTGAAACTGCTTTCAATAGCTCGCAATATCATCTCATCGGATCTCAGAGATTCGTCTCCAAATATGTCTCTCGATTCGCAAGTGGGCTAACCAGTGCATTCAAGCCATTGTCTTTAAAGCTCCATTGGATAATTTAAGTCAGCAAATATGGCATTTATACGCATACATTAAAAATAATATTAATATTTATTCGAGTATCTTTTGAATTTAATTATTCAACGCCATTTGAGGTTGGATGTACACTCATTGTACACTCGATAGCTGCTTTTAACTCGTACTTGTATTTTTTCAGTCTTTCAATTGACGATGTTTCCTTAGTGGGCTGCTCTAAGTTGCAACATGCGACTACTTAAGAGTATTCAGTATTTAGTTAGCTGCTCAACCACCTGCAACATTCAACTTAATCAAATAAAGGTGCCAGCCGTACCTTCAACTACGCTTATTGCAATGCACTCAGGGAGGGGCCTCTATTAGCAATACAAGCCAATCGACAGATGCCACATAAAAATCGTCAGACATGGCTATAAATATCGTAATAAATGCTTTCAGCTTAACGTATTAATAATATTAAGAAAAGCGATTGGTAGAGTTTGTACGACCACAAAATGTTCAACAAAAGTTCATAAAAATAATTAAAATTACAAAATGTGCATATTAGAATTGATCAGATACCTTTTGAGTGGATATTTTGTAAGTTTTGAGCATTATTCAATAAATAAATAATAAATTGTCTTCACCTACATTAGAACAGGCTCAAAATACCCCTAAAAAGAGTGTAGATTATTAATTTATAAGGTCTACATTTAGTTTTTCAAAAACTTGTTTATCATACTTCCTGTTTGATAATTTTACCAAATTTGATAGGTATGGCTATAAAATGGATATACTATTACTTAAGAAGAATACATTTTGGGATCGGAGATGTCTCTGTTAAAATTAATAAAAGATCGTAATAAAATTAATAAAATTGAATATAAAAGCTCAGATTAGAAATGCAAACAATGCCAATCCATATAAATACACTCATTAGCATTCTTCGGTATTTTGAGTATGTAGTCGATCTAGTTGTTTATTGCTGAGTCGATGTTTAGCTTATAAATCGATCAATTTTTTAACTTGATATGCGAAAAGCACAAACATGTCAGGTTGGGAGTTGGGAAATCAATCGCTATTACTACCAAGTACGAGTACAAGTGCGGTATATTACCCATAACTGTGTTTTACCATCAATCTGCAGACGGTGGCAATTGTTTCGATTGTATTCTATTGATATTTGCATTGGTTGCTGTTTTTAGTGCGATCATTAACCGCTGGTGTTTCTGACCCCCAAAAACAGAGTCTCAGTTTACCACGTTCTGGTTCTAATTCATTATATTTACTTTGTATGCACAATCATGCCATCAATCTAGACCCTAGATACTTTGCGTTACCTGTTCGATTCGATTGGGCTTTTATGCTCAAAGTTGTTTAAGTTTGAAGTTTGACAATTGTCATGTTTGCCAGGTGGCATGACAAATCCAATGAGAGTTCACCTGTGGGTGGATATCTGCGGGCATTGTAGACAAGTCGAAACAAGTTTTTCGCAAATCTGAGTCTCTTTTTGAAGTGTGTCTGATTCTTTTGGCCATATGATATGACCCAATTTCCTTGACACATGCCTGGCAGGTTTACAAACCCAAAACTGTTACGGTTAACAATAACTTCAGCGAGTGCGAATATTGCCCCAGCACTTATTACTTACTATAGTTGTTATTTTTTATTTTATTTTTTTCTTTTTTCTTGTTTCTTTCTTGCAGATTTCATTAGTCAATAATTGAGTTTACCTGTCGGTTTTGTCAGTGAACCCATAAACACGAACTGCGCCCCGGGGGCAACCAAACCCGACCCAGTGAGCCAAACCCGAAGTCAAAGTCGCAGCGTTAAAAGCTCGGACTGCGGCATTCATTGAGAATCTGAGCGTCAAAGTTCCCACGCTTGAAATTCTTCACGCATGCCCAGAATGGGGCATGCAACTTGAAGCAACCTTAGACTTTCGCCTTCTATTCTCGCTAGTTTGTTTTTAATGCAAATTGGCGGTCATTCGGTTTAGATTTATATATTTTATTACACTTATTAATGTAAAACAGATGCGTTGACTACTTACAGTCGATAGACAGATTGCAGCCCACAAAAACATAATCGTCTAATCATAATAAACACATCCACACAATATCAACAACAGCAGCTAAAGTAGCCTCAGTTTCAGCCTCAGCCTAAGTAGCACGTGTGTGAGTTTTGGGCTGCTGTCGTTGTTTCTGTTTCTGTTTCTGTTGCTGTTGGTAATGACCCAAATTTACGCCTAATGGTCGTTTAATTATACGACAGACAGCGACAACAACAGCCGCCGAAACATAAATACAAACTAATTGTATAATAATACGGCATTCCCGTCATTCGCATGTATGTGGGTGTTTATATCGATCAGCTTTATAACAAAAGGCTGAACAATGGATTTTTAAACAAATACGTTCATATTTACATCTCCAATGCTTAATAAATTCACTAGATTTGAAAGCTTTCACACAAATTCTGCCAACACACGAGTGCCATCTAGCGGCCAGTGGCACAACTATAGCACATATGCAGCTGTTCTCTTCGATGTTCTAGCATCTGTTGTCTGTCTTGTCTGCTGACTACAAAATTGTGTTTGCAAAGCCAAAGGAAGACTGTTGATAAAATAAATAATAAGTTATCTATTTAAGCATATAAGAACATTTAATATTAAGAAAAGTGATTCCCATCGTAAAGATATTAATTGTTGGCGTTGTTTTATAATGTATTATAATCCTGTTTATTCTGGTATTGTTAATAGTTGTCCTGAAGTTTCAGTTACAAATCGATAGTGATAGTAATTCGGCAACAATTAAATTTATCGATTGCTTTGTAGCTTTTGGCAGCGTTTGACAAATTATCACCTGTCGTGTAGAACGTAACAAACTTATCATTAATGTATAACATTTGTAGGCAGACTACACTATTCATACTGCGGCTGTTAACAGTATGCAATTTAAAGTTTCAATCGAAAGTGATGGCAATTAACAATCATCGAATTTATCGATCGCTTAGCAGCTATCGACAGTAGTTGACAAATTGACGCTTGTATCAAGAAAAGTTAACTAATTTAATAGAGCTCGACGCATTTTACAGCAGCAGCTGTTGCTGTCGCTGTCGGCAACAGTTGGCAATTGGATGTTGCTGCGAGGTTTGCTGTTGTCGTTGTTGCTGCTGGTTCGCAGTAATTTGTGTATATTGTTGAGTAATTGACACGCCTGCTTTACCTAAGCAAAATTGTCAATTGTTTGGAGTGCTAAAAATTAATAAGTGTGTTTAGGTTTCTCAAAGTCTTTTCTTTAGGCCTTTTGACTCATTTCGTCGCGCTCTTCATGCTGTCTATTTATTTTCTTTTTTTAACTTTATTTGCTGTACTTGAAGGTAATGACAGTGTTCAGCATGCGGCATACAAATTGCTACCATTTGTTTTTTTTTCAGAGTTGATGCCAACAAGCTCATTACAATCAGCAGCTAAAATACTATGTATGAGTATTTGGTCTGTTGCATACATTTTAATCTATAATTGAATTCAATTTTGCAAAAATATTTATTGCAAACAAACAAAACGCTATAAAAGAAATATAGTAAGAAATATTTGAAATAGTTTTACCTGCATAAATAAATTTCGTGTTTCGCTTTATAAATAAAAATAATACATTTTTTCAATCAAATTTTGAATTACATTTCAATTTTGAATTTTTCCCCCAGATTCTGGGACTTTGCTCGGTAATTTTGTTTAATATCAAAACAGGATATCATACCATTGCATGTGCTCCACTGTAACCGTTCCTATTTGTTTCAGGCTTGATCGAAAATGCACTTGTCTAAATACAAAATAGAACAAGCAACGCATACAAATATGCACAATTATTGAAAAGAGAACATATGTACACACAGACCGAGTTATATATACACATTTATATCAATATAGACGGCCATAAAGACTTTTAGACTTACATATGTTTATGTAAGAATCGATGCAGCGTGTTAAGCTCTTCTGTTTTAATCCAAAGTATTGCATGTGTTATTTTAGAGGCCGCCACATGTCGACCCTCTGAACCAAGCGAACTGACAGCAAATTTACCGAATTAATAGATTATAATAAATAAGCTTATTGTTTAGATTGTGTACTAATTATAAAGACTGAACAGACAGCTGAGCCAGAGGCAGACGTGCCTCAAATCATATACTTCCACAACAGTGCACTGATAAGAGAGCTTCGCGCTTTTTTGAGGATGTTATCGCCATAGGGGCTTCCAGTTCTATGTCATGTTGATGGACAGAGCATCGGTCTGTGCTTCATCTCAATGAAGTGTACAACGCGGCGTATACATAACAGACACTCACGAGTGTAAAATGTGTGTTCACTGTAGCTAAACATTTGAGTAAACATTGTCTCATTTGTTCCACAAATTAACATCTATCAGTTGCCGAGTGCTCTGTGTACTGAGAACAGTATCTACGGGTATCACCAGGTGACTGGTGGCTTCTTAAGGGCCAAGTTTGAGCATTTGGCGGCGTGTGGTCCTAGGTCTATATGCGGAAAGTTGAGCAGTCGATAGCAACCGAGAGGCGTTTAGCAACCGGCAGCGAAAACAAACACGGAAATATTTGTCCAAGCAATAACAGAGGCTGTTGAGCCAACGAAATGCAAATAGATAATAAACAAAACTGGTCGATTTAATTATGACGATAAATTGAATTTATATGCAAATTATAGTTTGTTAGATTGACCAGAAGCCCTCCAGCAAATTTATATAGATAACAAAATAACAAAAAACAAATAGATGAAAGGGTGTGTGGAGCTATAATGCGATTATAAATACAGATGGGGGCTACATATATTCATTTATGATTATTATTTTTGGGCTTCTCAGAAGTCCCTATTCAAATGTCCCTCCACATCCAGAAACTGCATGCTGCATAGCAGACTCCCTTCCCCAATCAAAACGACATTCGCATCAGTCGATCCATAAATCATCACTCCCAAATGTATAAATAACGCCCCGTCGACCGCACATAGATCGAAGCATAAAACCGCAACATTTCGTCTAATTCTGGGGAATCGAAACAAAGGAATTCCGACAGATCGGGGATGCTCCATCGGCTCCTTGAAATATTAATAAAAAAGAGAACACGAATGTCTAAAACCCTGCCATTAAAGATTCTTTTATTTTTTATTTCTTGTCGATTTTTTAAGTTCGGCTTTTGTTCAGTTTATGGAATTGCTGCACCCATTCGAGTTCAATGATTAAGCGATGATGTCTGCAGCTTCTAAATATTACTTTCAAATAGACACAAGAGGAGCAGAGGGTGGGAGAGAGGGAGGGAAGGCTAACCCAGTGCTACTTTAACTTCTGAATTCCGACAGAAGAGTTTAGCATATGAATAAAGGCGGCGGCTCCACAATTTATGTGCAAAGCGCTAAACTTAAGCCGATAATACCAGAGCTATAGAGCTGTATAGATATAGATACATATATCTAGCTCTGATGATGCCACCAAGGCGATGACAACAGTTGTTTGATATAATTAAACGAGTGTCATAAAATGAAAATAATAATATACATTTAGTGAATACAATTATGTAAAGTTATGTTACAAGTTCCATCTGCAAAAGTGAGGCCCGGTCAAAATAAATGACAGAAAATAAATAAAAAATCATTAAGACCGTTTCTTCTCGTTTCGGTTAGCCTATTATGGCTAAGACTGCCGCAAACGAGGCAAAACAAACAGGCTAAATACCATATAAAAGCATTAAGGCTGAAGATGGCAACCTTAGGCCGAAACCAGATTTAGCTAATTTTTCAAGTTTATAGGCGGTTCTGGCTTTGATGTAAGCCAACAAATCAGTTAAACAAATTATTATTTATCCAAATTCAAATACGAATATCTTCCTCCTAATAACTCTCAAATCGATTTGGCAAAAAATTCATTCACAACTTTTGACAAGCGAAAAAAAAGATGATAAAGAATGAAGACAAAAACAAAGCAAATGTGTAGAAAAATTGGAAACACAATTATTAGAGGTGTTTTCGCCTTGAATGGGCGACTGGACATTGGTAAGCAATTATGCTAATGCCTTGCTTAAAATGGCTGCCTAAAGTCCATATTAATACAGTAAATAGCCAGACGGACAAGCACAACAAAATGAAACAAGATTCGAAGTCCGAAATGCGAAATCTGAAATCTGAAATCTAAAATCCGAAATTAGTTTTGAAACCAACTGTTCACTAGGTTGAAAATGTTTAGCATTAATCTTGACTGATAAATTAAAAAATAATTAATTAAAATCAACAGACACTTGTCGTCTCACATCTGTGCCGCGATGTGATTCTTGCTGGCATTCATTTTATTTTAATTTTTTAATCACTTTGACAGTTTTTTAACATGAAATTGTTTAAGAATTATTTTGTTATTTTTTCTCTCTGCATTTTTTTTTGCACACGAGCGTGGGTGGCTCAATGCGGGTCGGGTGGGTAATCGAGGGAGATTTTGCGGTATATAGCACGTAAACATACGAATAATAATAATAATAATATTCAAAATTCAAAGCCAACGACTCAAAACTCAACTCAAATTCAAACTGTGACTGTCACCAACACCCTAAAGTCACGCCCCAACAAAGTACTTCAATTTGCGATTATTTATTTTTATTTTCAGCCTTTTTGTCTCAGTGGATATCATTGGGCATTTTGGCCATTATGAGAGCATTATAATTCAGACGAGCTGTTTGTCACTTTTTATTACAAAGGGCGCTGTCGCTCCTTCCCAAAAATATCAAATAAAATTGAAAAGAATTATTACCACAGGTAACTCATATTCATGTGCTAGACGTGAGCTGTGCAGAATAATTCGCGTTCATTATAAAATGAATACTCGTATTCAGCTTGGAGTTAGCTTAAGATACGATCATGCAATCCTACTTAGTACTTCTACCGTAGAGCGTATACATAGTTCGGCAATTCGATGCTAATAGTACGAACACCACCCATTGGAATCGTGCTTCAGCTTACAGAAAATTTTCGAAATTTCGAGCCACAGAAAAATGTTAAATTTCTTACAATTTGTTTTCTTTTATACCCATTGAAAATGGACACAAAATGGTATTATAGTTAAGTGCAAATGTTTGTAACAGACAAGTATTGGTAGGCCAAATATTTTTATAGTTCTAGAACTAGTTGATAAAAGAATCCTTCACTTTAATAGATTGTAGCTTAATAACTTCCTCACGATGGGGTAATAAACATAGATACTTATTATTTAAGAAGTAATTTGCAATAGTGTGGAAAAGTAAACACCCAAGGCCACATCAAACTCCTATTGCTTGTACAAATAGCTGTTGGTGTATCTCAAAAGCTTTTCCCGGGTATGCTTAAGTCGAGTAATCTCGACTGCAGCGATTATACTTGTTCCCCTTATTTTTTGTTGATGTCAACGAACGCTAAAATTTTTCATGATATTTATTTAAAGTAGACAAAATAAATAACGAATAAGACAAAAAAAATGGACAAAAAATAAGAAACATGCGCAAAGCGTCGTCGTACAACCGAAATAAAAAAAGTGTATACATATTCAAATTCTAAACAAAGTACGAAAATCATTGTTGAAATACAAATTGGATTGGGCAAGCGTTAAGTTCTATACAATAAATAAAAAAGGTGTGTGAGCATATATATATATATATATATATATATACATAACATATAGATATATATAAATATATATACATATATATATTCGTACTTGCGACCACTAGCGCCACTTAAAATTTTACAAAATTTATTATTTTAGACGACAAAAAACGAGAGAAACAAAATAAGCAAAAACTAGACTAAAAAACATTGAAAATGTTACCCCATTTTTCATGTACGAACTGCCGGCTGGGAACTGGGCGTGCCTAGTCCAGTTTATGGGTGTCATTCCATAGGGGTTATACACATGGCCATTAAGTCTTATCAATGCTGGTATTCGGAACGACGAACTTATTGTACTTATAGTATTGAACATGTGTTCTGACTGCCGCATTGACTTCCTAATACGCAGCCAACATTATTTATGAATTCTATTTAACTAATATATAAAAATATTTATTCATAAGAGGCGAGAGCTTGTAAAACATCGTGTTGTTTTTCTAAATTACACTTAAATGTATACATGTACATAGATACATACTTACATTGTCCTCGTCTCTCTATGCCTACAAATATATATACATGCATATACATATGTATATGTATATATTATTTTTAGGTATAGAGGTTCTACAGGTCGTAATGCTGATAAAATCTAAATGCATATTGTTAAGTGACTATTGGGTTTTCGTTGTGTTTACACAGGCAAAAATGTCACGTTCTGAAAGCCAGACAGATCAGTCTCATCATAAGTTCATCGGGAGTCCGAAATGTGAACTATTCGCAGTTCACAGACAACTACAAAAACCACCCAAGTAAGATATTTAAAATGTACTAGATTTACATTTAATATTAGCAAATTTATAGCATAATATCTGAATGTCATTCATGGCATAATATCATTTGTTGGTTTACTATGACATGGGAATACAATAAACAACAAACATATTTGATTAATTTACATATGTACACAATTATCTTGATGTAAACAATATTGTTATTATCATTATTCTTGTGAATCAGATTCTTCTTCGAATTCTCAAGCTATAAATTGTTGATAATTATGGACATCAAGCGTTGTATAGAACAGATAACGACTGAGATAAAACTAAAGGTAAAGATAAAGGTAAAGCAAGATGCAGGTCTTAACGGAAGCACATGTCAGAAATGGCGCAACTTTTATCGGTCACTCATGATGTCAAGATATAATATATTAGAACGTAAACGTAATCGTTCACGTACGACGTACAACGAATGACGTATTCAGTTACGTTATGACGTTAGTTAATGAAAATGAGAGTTGACATGTAAACAAAACACTGATTCAACACTAATTGGCCGGGTATTATGCCTATATTTATATAGTTCTTTGGGAACTGCCTATCAGTTTAGAAATATATCAAATTTAACTACTTTGTAGGGTCTCTACGGACTTGCAATCCAAAAATTCAAATTTTATTTTGTGCTTTTTTTTATTTTTATTTTATTGGGACTTGTTGTTGTCGTTGTAGTTGATGTTGTTGCGGCTGTTGATGTTGATGTTGCTGCTGCCTGTGCAGTGGAGCGTGTGTATTCAAATGCGATAGTCATACTTGTAGCGACGACGCTTTCTTTGTATTTCTTTGGGCTTTAGTTAACAAAAAGAGTGAATACAAAAAAACTAAAATCAAAATCTAAATAGAAATCAAAAACAAAAACAAAAAAAAAACAAAGCAAAATCGAAATCGAAATCGAAATAAAAAACGAAAAACCAAACGAAACGACAAATCAAATCAAAGAAATGGAAGAACTCGACAAATTCGATGCGAATCGAAGCAATAAATTAAGTTGATTTTTTTTTGCTACGCAAGCCGATTTCGATTTGCGGTATTAAATAAATAAATGAAACGGCGCGTCGTGAAACAAAAGACCCAACAACGATTGCCGAGTGAAGAGAAGAAACTTCAGCTCAAACCCAAACCAAAGCCCAAAATCACGCCATGAAATTTGAAACGAAGGGCAGGCGATCTCTGGAGAAGCTTGAGGTACGACTTAGACTATATTTACCTGTTTCTCGACCAGAGGCTGTGTGTAGATGAATTCCTTTTTAGGTGAGTAGATTTCGGGCGGCGTTCCTTTGTAGGAATAACGCAGGACATTGTCGTCGAGGGCGGCAAACGTGTCTGCTGATCGAACATCCAACAGATCTGCCTCTTCCTTTCTCGAATCCCTCTCGCCGTAGGGTATTTCATTATATTTCGATGTGGGCTTTGTTCGCAGTGTGATCGGTTCATTGCTCCAACTTTGTCCAGCATCTTCGTATTGCCAGTGGGGCTTCTCGGACTCCATGGATTCAATCGGATCTGCATCGACTTCCCGAAGCAGCTGATGGCCCTCAGCTGAGACCGTTGACGGTTCCGCTCCTGTCGACGCATTAGACATTGCGGACAATTGCTTGGCAACGGAGCACGTACAAGAAAATTTGAGTGTGGTTTCGGCTTGAGATTCAGGTTGTGGTTACCGTAATATACACATGTATATATATATATATATATATAAATATATATATATATATATATATATTTGTATGTGTGTATGTATCTATTATGTTGATTTTGCGGGCTTGCTTATTTTGTTAATTGAAATGCGGCAGTCGCCGTTGCCGTTACCAAAGGCGCGCTGTCGTTGCCGCTGTTGCTGTCGCTGCCAGAGTTGCTGCCTTTACCGCACCACACAGCACACCACACCACACACCGCAACGCACCGCACGCACTTAGGCATCCGCGATTGAGGTTTAGACAGAGACTGAGGCATATACCAACATTGTATCTTCTATCTTGCAGATAAGTGATCTCGGATGCTGAGTAGGACTATATTGGGCCTCTACATAAAATAAAACGATTTAAGAAGTTAGCAACAAACTAACTCAGTAATGGCAAAGATTAACTACTGATACGGATGCCATGTGCTATCATATCATATCTGCGTAAGAGTAGGTAAATACGTTTACGTACACACATCTATGTATGTACATGTACTATATACGAATAAGTACATACATATATCTCTTTTTTTGCTTGTCATATGAAAGTGTTCGCGCTTAGGCACTGAAACATCCACATTCAATGTTATATTCACACGATTTGTACATAGATACATATGTATGTATTTAGACATGTGTATTTATGTATTTATTTTGTTGTTGCTTTTCATGCTGCATATTCAACTTAATATTTATCAACTTTAGCATTTTTTGCCCAAACTTTTTTCTTTTTCTTTCATTTTCGTTTTCTTTTTGCCTTTTCTTCTTTTACTTCTTGATTAACGACAGCGACATCTAGCGAAGGTTGCCGCAATCCGAGTCAAAGTTGACAGCAAACACAAGCACACAAATTACACACAGACACGCACACACACAGACACAAACGCATGCGCATAAATAAATATTAACAGATTAACAGATGCATCTGCATATAGCCAGGCCCACAAGCATTATTACCGTTATTAAATGCATTGTAATTACTTGTTGCTGTCAGGATTCGGAAACTCATTAAATTGCGCGTAGAATCTAAAAAATTTCAATTTAAATTTGTCAGACGGACAAATCTCTGCGCGCGCAAAATAAAAAAGACGAAAGAAATGTCTAAAAAAACGCTGCGCGCGTTTTCGTTTCGATCACTCGAGTTATCTCTTCTGACTGTTTATACTGTTTCTGCTGTTGCGGCCCCGGCCACGCTAGCCCGCCTCATGTATAAATATGCGATACATACATACTTACCTTCACACACACACACATAACGCTCTCAAACGACGCTCATTCGGCTTTAGATCGATAGTTTCTTTCCAGATGCCATGGAGCATTGTTTCTAGTGCTGAAGACTGCATCCTGTATGTGTATTCCGATGCTGTTCCCGCTGAGATCCACGGGCTTTCTGTCGTGCCGGGCCCGAAGTTGTCCGAAATCAACGCAGCAAATCAATCCGTCAATTCAACTATCGGAAACGTGTCAAGCGATCTTATTCATGCACAGAGAGGGAGAATGAGAGCGAATCAGTGATAGTGAGAGGGAGAGAGAGCTACATACACACATACGGCAAACGTGCTGAGTAAAGCTTTAAAAGAGCGCAAGCTTCGGCTCGACTCGGCAAGACTCTCTTAACCCATGGCAGCTTCGGCAAAACCAAAACAGAAACAAAAAAAAAAACAAAATTAAAGAGTTTATTATACTCGACGACGGGATACCTTTTACTTAAAGAAGACCCTATCAAACACCTTGCAAACTGTGAGCGACACACGGCGCCAGTATTAATTCCCTTAATTAACACTAAGTAAACTAGTTTTTTTGAACATTTTCTGTGTTATAGTTTATTATGAAATGTTTAATATAGATAGTATGTTTTATTTTGTACATGTCAAAGTACAAGGCTATGACATAAAACTGTGTTAAGTCTAGATTAAGTACTCAAAAAACTGTGTATTTGTGAACGTCTCTGAGATCAGCATGATAACAAGCTACTTCCACTACTTTTTTAATATTTTTTTCAATTAATAATTAATGTATGTTTGTTTCTGGTTCAATTCCCAACAGAGGCACATTTTAGTATTGAACAAAATGTGATATAACGGAGAAAAATATAAATAATACTTGTATACTTACATTATAAATTCGTGCCCGCATCTGATCAACCTGTTTGAAGCTCTTTTTTACTTCCAAACTATTTCAATGCTTTACTATTCCATTAGAGAATTTTGCAGTCTCTCGGGGATATACGTTTCCTTAAGGTAAGTGTGCCAAGATAGTAACAGCAAATATTAAGATCAACAAGGGCCTAATATTATACAAGTCTGACGTTTACTGCAGTTGTTATGATTAAGACTTAAGTGCTCTCAGCAACAACAATTTAATTAATACAACTTTCTGAGGAAATCAGGTGAGAATGATCAATTAGGCAACACCCTGCCTAAATGCGTTAAACTTTATTATGACAAAAGAAGCATTATTTACCCAGTTTTAAGCTCATCCGCTATGCTAATAAATGTTATCTTTACATCTGAATTTCTCTACCTAAGATATAAAAGGTAATTTGAGTATAATGAATCCAGTTAATTATTAATAATGATCGTTTAGAAGATACACTACAAACTTGTATGTCAAATAATATATATTAATCAGAAGATGGAAATATCTACAACCGACTCTACTTATTACTGCTATGTCTCTAAAAGAGACCTTGAATAATAACTGGAAAATGTTAATTAATGGTTCAGTTAGCTTCACTATAAGTTCTACAAATTCATCTTCAGTCTGACCACATCAGTGTTTGAAAATAGCTCTTTAAGTTTCATTATTTATTGAGAACTGCTCCCCAATATCAGACGAAGCATACATATAATTTCTATTGCAAATTACCATATGTAGCAATTGACCTTTTTGAATATAAAAATATTTTCTTTAATCAAACGCAACAACCAAGAATTAATCAATTAAGAGAGTCAAGTCAATTAAAGTTAGCCACATTAAAATATAGTTGAAAATTAAAAATCCATTTCAGAAATACAGTTTGTTGGTGTCCAGCACTGGCAATGCCACTTGGGGCAGTAATAAAACGGCTAAAATTTTTTGGCAAAGATCAAAATACTAATGAATAACAGAACAGACGAGAACAGAATTAATAGAAGCCTCGATCTAAGTATGTGCAACAAGGCGTTGCATGATGGTTCTGCAACTTGCAACACATGTTGTGTAATTAAAAACAGTCAGAAAATTGAAAATGAAAATTACACAATCAACATAAAACAGCAACACCGTCCAACAAGTCTTTCAAAACTGCCCACACTGAATATTTTCCTTTACCGAAACCTGAATACCCTCACCAAATCTTAGATTATATAAATATATAAATTAAGAATGAAATGTAAGTATATAAATAAATTATTATATTTGGCAATCAGTTTAGAAGACATTTGTCAAGTTTGTAAAATTCATTTTAAGAGTATTATGATTTCGATATACCCTTTTATAAAGGGTAAGTTTCTAGCATGGATGAGTTTCGATCATCTTAATAATTTAGGCATTTAGATCATTTAGACTTGTTGGCAGCACGTGCAGCTATAAACTATGAACTTCTGATGTCTAGCATTAGATCCCAAAAGAGATCTTCTCTGTGATGTTGCTACACAGCGCGATCGCATTGATTTGGCTGCGGATGCGGCAAGTACAATTATCAGGAGGTGCAATACCTTGGGTCTGGCCAGCGATGATCACACAACTTCAGATCGCCCAATTTGTATAGATATTTTCGATCGTCTGTATATTGTATATTGTATCTGTAGCTGTATCTGTATCTGTATCTGCATCTGTATTTATCTAAACACATCTTAGAGATGCCTGTCAGACATTGCGTCTGTTTATTTGTCCGTGCGTCCAACACGCGCTGCCCTCTTAGTCATATTTCGGGATGTGCAAGTGAGTGTGTGCGTATGTGTATGTGTATGTGTGCTTTGTGCGTGTATATGTTGTGCGTACTTTTTGCTATGTTTATGTCTCTCTTTCCATTCTTCTTTTTCATTTTTGTCCGCACGCTTGATTAATAAATATTGATCCTGATTGAATGATGGAGAGCTTATGAAATCTTAAATGGCCATGCGAGATGTGAATACACTTACACTGATACTCATTATTAGTGTTCGCATAGTTAAAGAGCCCGCGCACATACATATTTGGAGCTCAGGTTTTTGGAAGTTTGCTTGACAGCTGCTCAATCAAATCAAATCAAGTCAAATCAAATATTTGGGCTATCTAAACACAAACCTTTTTGACATTCACCCTCGGCATGTGATGGGATCTGTGCAAATGTCTAGTGCGGTCTGTGTGACGGGGGCTGTGATGTCTAAATTTTCGAAATTCGCAAAAATCAAAGTCAATTACGTCCGCTGTCAATCAACGACAGGAATCGAAATCGAAATCGAGATCTAGGTCCAAGAAAAGAAGACATGCGTAAGAGCATTTTAGTGCGCAAGTTGCGTGGCCAAATGACGAGTGCCGATTGCCGAGTGCCGAGTATCTCAAAGATACATTTCCCTTAAGTGTATGGCATACATCATCCATTCAATTACACAGAGCGAAAACTTAAAGAATCACATTGCCTATTTAATGTCAGATTAAGATTCAAATTACTGCAGTCGAGAATATCAATCCAAAAATAAAGTATTAGTACTTACCAATTTGTGTGTATTATTATTAAGTAAGTCGTTTTAAGAATGGAAAGTAATTAATGAGAGATCGTTCGAGCTTAATTTAAATACGACTCTTTTTCGCTCTGTGTACATACGTATCCACATATGTACATTAATAGATCTATTGCACGCGTACGACAGCATACAGAATTCTTCCCAGATGGCGATGGAACTGCCGATGTCGATGGGGCCCGTTGTGCGTTGACCCTGAGACACAACGCCCACGCAATGCGCAAATATAAACTAATGTATACATATATTTATATATATTTATTAATATAGAATCTTCCCATACAGAGAAATGGACTCGAGAGACTAAGAGAAAGCGAGTTATGAGAAAAATATGAAAAACAACTTCAATCGAATCACTTTGATATGTGTTGTACCCATCATAACCAAAAAGTACTTCAACAGGAACCCATCTCATAAGAATTCATTGACGAGTTAATTATAATCGTATTTTGGGTCATAAAACCCCGAATTACGTTGAGAAGTACCGCTGAGTGAAAAGGCGTCATCACAAAAATTGACTTCAATATAATATAATAAATAGTTTTGGGTATTGTTTCAGTGTTTCCTGGACAGCTTCAAGGTCGTTAACGCTTTGAACTGTCCGTCAACTGGAGAAAGACATAAGGCCAACTATGCGATGAATGATGCTTAATAAAAAAAAGAATCGCAGAATATGGAATCTGTGCTAGTCTACCAATGGGAATGGATCATGATATTTAGTCAGGCCACAAACACTATCACAAATCCACGGTCTCCCTAATGGGTCTAAATAAATAAGTGTGTGTTTGTGTGTATGTTCGTATGTGTGTTTGCAAAATGCTTCAATTGAAGCATTGTTTTTTATTCAATGAATCGCGCATGAGACATGCATATAATATGCAGTGTCTAAACTTAATATGAGAAGCCCTCACGAAAGGTTGTGGATGGGGAGGGAGGTGGGGTGTCAAAAAATGTTGTCTGTACATATTTCTCATTAATTCGTTGGTTCATTGATTCCGAAAACGAAATTGAATGCACTCATACAAATTATGAAGTTGCATAAATACCAGGACATATTAGAAACGGCAACAGAAGAGCTGCTCAAAATGCACATAAGCTGGCGTGATGAACAACTTGAGCCAAAAAAGATTACATACTTACATATATATACTCCTATATATTTCGTAATATATATGTATATACTTTTATATAGACGTTGATTCTACGCTGCGTCAGCAGCACGAGCTCGGGCAACGAAGCAGCTCTCCAATTGCAGACGACGAGTGGGTAAAGAAAACTGATGTGAGCCTCTTATGTCTGTCTTATGGCTAAAGGCTTTTGCTTTTGGCTTATTGCCTAAGCCTAAGCTCTTGTTTATGGTATGGAAAATGGGCTTATTTCATAGAATTGCACATGGTACTCGATCAATACGAGATGTTGTCAATTGCAAAACACTCTCCGCTCCCCGCTTGCCACTTGCTGTTTGCAACTTGCAACTTGCCATTTGCCACTTGCCACTTGGCTGAGGCGTCAATTGATCCTCGCCGGCGATAGACACAGCCGTTGGCACCATCTGCAGCTGCCAAGACAAGTCTTAGACTTGAATGCCGCTCAAAGAGCTAAGAGAGACGACAGACAGACCGACAGCCTGCGTTGAGTTTACACCTTCAGCTGCCTTGAACTATTGACATTACACATTTGAGGCGCATTTTAATTACGCTTTGAGCTATTCGTAAGTTTCTTGCATAATCCCAGAATTGGCACGGAAAGGGGCAGGGGCACAGGCAGGTGTCAGCTAGCCGGTTGTAAGGGGCGCCATTTCTAGTTACGGTAGCGCCAGCAAATTGTCATAATGATTTATAAACATGCAAAACAAGTCAAACTACTTGGTGTTAAATTGCTCGACTATGAGATACCCAGTGGCAGAGTTTAGGCAAATATGTAAATTGTATTTTCGCATCCTCCTGTTAAAATGATATGATGACAGCTAGAATCTACACTGTCAACGTTAAACTTTTTATTCTGTAATGCCGCCAGGTGTGAAATTCTTAAAAGATGTTTGTCCACCATCTATGATGTAGATTTTACATTCAAGTAGAATTGTTGCCGTTCCAATGTGGCCTATTGACACATTTAAATGCGGGGTATAGTCATTTTTTAGATACCAAAGAGCTTCAGCGGTTTTTATAAGATACAAACTCACAATTCCTACCATTATACGAGTTTATCAACAACAATTGACCTTTGTCACATCAGAACAATAGCAACGCCTAGATACGATTACTACAAGTATACTCAGTACTCAGTCCCCGTCTCAATCCGAGACACAAACACAGTCCCCAGAGAGGCGAAATTAATTATTGTCTTCAACAAAATTATTAATTGATCGAAGATAAACGTTATGTGGCAACAAAAAGAAAAAAAGAACAACAGTGTTGTAATAGCTGAAAGAATTAAATGTCATTTTCAAGACTCTGGCGCCACTCAGAATGCTAAAAGTCACGCTGACAATATGATGATGGTACGTGAATAAACGTACATACTATATAGATATTACTTTACAGCCTTCTGAATTGAAAACTATTAGAATATTTAGATGGGAATTTCCCCAGGCATATCTGAAAGCGCAGTCTCACATAAATCTATTTAAGTTACGTAAAGATTAGTTATATGTTAATAGGACTACAACATTAATCATTCTCTCTCATTTGAAATCGATAAAAGTATGCAATAAGCTATCTAAATAATAAGCTCGGAAAGCAAAGTATGCAATGCTCTTTATATGGACATTTCTTTTAATCTTGCTTGGGAAGAATTGATGTGCTTAGATCTTACAATAATTTCAGATTACAAATTCAATTAGAGAATTAAAATTTCACTTAGTAGGAATTGTCTAATCTACAGAATTTTATACTTTACCGATTCATTTCACTCAAAATAGCATTGTAGCATATTTATAGGAACTGGTTACACTTTAAAATACTTACTATTAGAATTGTTTCAAGCACTGAACACATTTTCAACGTTTCTTCACCTCTTAGTGTTGTAGATTGTCGTAAAGTAATTGAAAGTTTTACAACACTGTTTATTTATAGCCGTCCTGCCAGTTAAAGAAACTGCTAGTTTAACCGGAACACCCACCCTGAAAAGTCGTTGGCCATGGACGAAAGCGAGGAAACGGGTCTCCCTGGTAACGGTAACCAAAGCAAAGGGTCGAGCAAACAAAGGCAAAGGAAATCTAAAAGGACGTCGGGTGTCGAGGAAATGGATGAGATGCAGGATGCCCCATGCACTGCCAGCTATTTTAGTTTATGCATCACAGGTCAAATAGTTTCGGCAACTTTTCCCCTTGGTCCCGACAAGAAGTTCATATTCTGTCGCTACGAACTAATTGCTGGCCCGGATTGGCAATTGGCCTCTGGTCCGCAGCACGGCCTAACGCAGATGTCAACCAACAAGAGCGGAAATTTCAATGACAAAATTGTATTCAATATGCCCATCGAAGTCACGTACAAGAGCACAAGTCCTTTTGGCTGTAAGTCAGATGACCGACACCATATGCATCTCTTATTGAATTCTTTTCACAGGGCCACAAATCTTAATCAGCGTCTTTGGTCAGAATGGGAGCAGAGACGAATCTTTGCTGGGCTATGCTAACGTACATCTTCCGGTCTTTGGCAGTCGTCCACATGGCGATGAGCCTTCCAGCCTGATTGAAGTGCCCATTCTGATTCCCAAGTGCCAAAATATGTTAGGTGATGTGACCAGCTGGTTGCTACGTCGTCAGCCAGAGCTGAAGAATCCCAAAGTCTTGTTAGACAATCTACAGAGCAAAGGTAAGTTATCTGACGAGTCATCGCTCACCTGTTTCTGTTTACAAAATTGTTTTTTGCTTCAGGTCTCTCCATGGAATCATATGGCACGTTGGAGCTGCAGCTGCACACGATAATGAGAGGAGCACGTAAGCTGGGCTACCATTGGCATAACTGAATACCTTTAACGAAAATATGCGAATAAAACGTGAATATGAGACACACTTTGCAGGCAAGCGAGCGTTTTTCCTAATCTAATTGGTCGAGGGTGGTTAGTTGCGATAGAAGAGGAGAGTAAGTTCTGTGGGGTGGTTGCCTCAAACTTGACCATGACCGGCACTGACTGTTTGGCTGGCCAAGAATGGCGCTAACACTAATCCGACGCAGCAATTGGGAAACGAATTTCAAATCCGGCTACTTTGGATTGGCCAAGTGCATTCTAATTGGATTAAGAGGCAATTAGTCTAAGATGGGCTGGACTCAAGTGTTTCCTAAGGCCCAACACATATAAAGGCAGTCTAATTGTACGGCACATGGCATTCGCGTCCAGTCCGGCGCCAAAATTCAATTGCTATGGCCAGCAAAAAGTTGTGAAGCGGAGATAAGTGGAGTCCCGATATCGAAAGCAGTTAAAAGAATACGTAGTTCGAAGTCTCTGTCAACTGTTGGGATAAGCCACAGTTGAAGCCATGATCAGTCTAAATCATCCAACATATGCCCATCTCCGAGATGGGCACAATCTAAGCTTGGCGGAAAGTGTTCCGGCCGAGATCATGCACATGGTGGATCCCTATTGGTATCAATGGCCGCCATTGGAGCCCATGTGGTTCGGCATCATTGGCTTTGTCATCGCCATCTTGGGGTAATACATTAAACTGTCGTTTATCAATATATTCTTAATCTGCTAGCGTTATTCCTTTAAGGATTATGTCGCTGTCCGGCAACTTCATCGTGATGTACGTTTTTACCTCGTCAAAGGGTCTGCGAACACCGTCCAACATGTTTGTGGTCAACTTGGCATTCTCCGACTTCATGATGATGTTCACCATGTTTCCCCCGTTGTCCTAAATGGATTCTACGGCACCTGGATCATGGGTCCGTTTCTCTGCGAGCTTTACGGCATGTTTGGTTCTCTGTTTGGCTGTGTTTCCATCTGGTCTATGACCTTGATTGCCTATGATCGATATTGTGTTATTGTCAAGGGTATGGCTCGTAAGCCACTAACGGTCACGTCTGCTGTGATCCGTCTCTTCATCGTGTGGCTCATCTGCGGCACTTGGGCTTTGTTGCCTCTCTTTGGCTGGAATCGTTATGTTCCCGAGGGTAATATGACGGCTTGTGGTACAGATTACTTTGCCAAGGACTGGTGGAATCGCTCCTACATCATTGTCTACTCCCTCTGGGTCTATCTCACTCCCTTGTTAACCATCATCTTCTCGTATTATCATATACTCAAAGTAAGTAAAAGAATAATATTTAATTTAATGACGGTATTGATAAATCCCAATCCTCAGGCAGTGGCCGCCCACGAGAAGGCCATGCGAGAGCAGGCAAAGAAGATGAATGTCGCCTCTCTGCGCAACACAGAGGCTGAAAAGAGCAAAGCAATTGAAATTAAGCTGGCCAAGGTTGCATTGACCACAATATCGCTGTGGTTCTTCGCTTGGACTCCCTATACAATCATTAACTATTCTGGCATCTTTGAGTCAATGCATCTCTCACCACTTGCGACAATTTGTGGCTCGGTTTTCGCCAAAGCAAATGCCGTTTGCAACCCAATTGTATATGGCTTAAGGTGAGTTGAATTTGGCCAAAAGCCGATAGCTTAGTAATACATATAATTCATACACATTTCCTCCTTACCAGCCATCCCAAGTACAAGCAGGTGTTGAGGGAGAAGATGCCCTGCCTGGCCTGTGGCAAGGACGAGTTTGCCTCAGACTCCAGGACTCAAGTTACCGCTGAGATTAGCGAATCTCAGGCTTAGAATAACCAACAAACTTATCGACGACTGCAGCAAACGACGGCAAGGATAATGAAGACGACGACTTGTGATTACTGAACACAGAAACTGAGAGCTTTACAGGATTCTAATATATACTATTGATAAACGAATACATTTTGCATACAAACATGAAAATTAAAAAAAAAAGATAGCATATGAAAATGTAAAAAAAAAGTGAAAACATATGAGACATTAAATTGCAATTGATACAAAATCAAATACAGTTTTTTTCCTCTTCGCTACTAAAATAAGAGATGATTGTGTAAGCTGCTTTATAAAGCACTATGCCCATTAAGAGTTTTACGCCATTTATTTAAAAATTAACATTTCAAACAGTTGGAGGTCGATGTCCTTCTCATTATCGTTATATAATACAGGTGTCGTTTTGGATCAAAGGAATTGAGAGAGATGATTAACCATAGTAGGTATTCAGGTCCAGATCAATTAAAGTGCCATTGTTTCGCCGTTCGCGCAGCTCCTGAGTGTAGAGTGCATGTCCTTGCAGCAAGATGAAATCTATGAGTCGCTTATTAGAGCTCTGACGCAGTGCATCGGGATCGGCTCGTTTGCGTAGGTAGTTAAAGCAGCATGTTCTGCGAAAGAGACAAATGGAAATAACGAATACTGTAGCAAATTTCTCTATGGCACTTACCGGAAATGCTTGGTTCCGCAAGCGCTAGCACACTCCTTGCCGCAAGAGTCGCACGGTATGGCATTGGAGCAAGTAAACCACATGAGGCATATACCTGGGACGAAACAAGATTAGCATTACCTTGGGCAACACTCAAACCATACTTACATAGCAAGATGATCTGAATATGCATATTGTCAGAATCGTGTAAATCTTAAAAAAATAAATACAATTCAGCAGCTTATGAAACGCATAGGAAGTCCTGTGATGGGCTGACTCGACTGATACAGCAACTGAAAGGATTGTGCGAACAGTCCATCTGCTTTTATACGTCTCCCAAGCACACAAACAAATACACGCACATATAAAGTGACCATTGAAGCATGTCGAAGGCCAATGGCTAAAAAGATTCATCCCAGTATGGATATGAGCATGCGACGCATAATAAATTATTCTTACGCACACACTCAAGCACACAATTGCAACTTGCGCAACAAATTTGTGTAACATACATTTTGAGGTTTCTATGTGTGTATGTGTGTGTGTTGCTGTGTGGGTTTACCACAATCAAAACAGTTTGCAACAGGTAATAAAAGTTTGAAATGGACCTGCAAAATGACATGCTTTGCATGTGAATGAACTTAGAAAATACAAAATTATTAAATTGACCTAAAATAAGAGATGCAAAGCTATTATTAGATCAAATTTACTAGTACACAATCGTGGCAACGTAATTCCTTCATAGAAAAGCAAAGAATAACCAAATTAAAAGTTTAAAATTATGGTTTTCCGTTTTTTACGATATACGACATATCCAATTGAGCCTACGATATAACATAAGCAACTCTGCCAAGGTGGCAACGCTGTCACTCGGCAGCATCAGCTGATCGAACACAAACAGCTGTTACATTAACGAACCCAAACTTAGAGCAGCACAAAATTTATTTTTTTCTAAAATAAAATAAACAGTTCTTGACCATGTGGGAACCGCCACGACTAAGTGCATCATTACGAGCTAAAACAGAACTCGAATCGAAGACACATCGCTTCAATGGTCTCGGACATGACCGGGCCAAACTATCATCGTCCACGACGACACATTTCTCTGAGTAAGCCGTAGTAATTTTCACAACTGATGAAATTCCACACATAGGTAATAAACATCTGTATGTGTGTGCACACATATGTATCATCTTTTTGAATTCCTAGGAAAAGTGAGCAGACCATAGGGAAACTGCTGGCACAATTACCAGTAGATAAGCAGCCAACTTCAAAAGTTCAGCTGCAAAAGCTTCGCAATCTGGTACAGGAATGTATGGGATACGAGGAACAGCCCCAGGTGGTTGAACATGCAGCTCTGTATCTGTTCTGGCTGCTGCTGGATCAGCGCGTTCTGCTTGTGGCTACAACAAACCGACTACATGCTATGTTTGGCAACACGTTTGACCGCAAAAGCACGCAAATCCACAGCACCGTCTTGGCCATTGCTGATGCTCTGGAGGAGCACGAGTTGCTGGCCTTGAAACGCTGGATGCAATCACAGCGAAAGACCTTCGACCGTCCGCTGTGGGGCGAGCATATCCACATCAATTGGACTTCGGCGGACTGGCAGGACGTTAGTTTGCTAACCAATCTTTCCCCCGATGCATCGCTGAAAAATCGCACCGTCAATAAGTTTACGATGAAACTTAAGACCAATGACTCGCCAGTACTCCCCGCAGTTCAGAGCGCATATGGCTTTAAGCTAAGCACGGAACTAGAGTCTCTCCTGGGAATCGCCCAGAAGATTGACGAAGAGCAGCTGTTAACTCGAGTAGGTGAGATACTCGCCTCCAAGCGGAGAAGTGAAGATTTACAGAACGAGCTAATGGAGTTGCTAGGCTTTGAGCATTTTGAGTTGGTTATACAACTGTTGCAAGATCGGACCAAGATAGCGCAGCAACTGGAACAGTACAGTACGAGATCACGTCGTTTCAAGCAGGTGAAACAAAAACGAGAACAAGTCAGCGCAGGATCAGAGAAGCGACCCACTGTTGCTACCGCTGTAGTGGTGCAATCGGAGCAGGAGAAGCAGCTGGGCAAACTACAGCGACGAGAGGAGAAAAAACTTCAACGAATCATGCGTACCATCAAGGACAATGAGGAGGATGAGGAGGAGGCGGGTGGAGCAGTTACAATTTCAGCGCAACAGCTGCGAATGCAACATCAACGTAAGCTTCTGGAGGCGGCCCAGCGGGAACCGCTGCTACTCTCTACTAAAGCCGAAAAGGCCGAACATACAACATACACGGCGCCCATTCGGTATCCCTATGTCTTCGACAGTCAACTGGCAGCCAAACAGCATGCTGGTTTCATAGGTGGCAGTCGAATAACGTTGCCTGACAATGCTCAGCGCATAGACCATAAACAGTGGGAGGAAGTCAAGATTCCAGCCAGCGAACCACCGCCATTGACAGTGGGAAACCAGAGGATTAAGATCTCGGAACTGGATGACATTGGCCAAATGGCGTTTGCTAATTGCAAGGAGTTGAATCGCATACAATCCGTGGTATACCCGGTGGCCTATCACAGTAATGAGAACATGCTCGTCTGTGCACCAACGGGAGCGGGCAAGACAAACGTGGCCATGTTAAGCATCGTGCACACCATTCGTTGTCATCTGGAGCAGGGCGTCATCAATCGGGATCAGTTTAAGATTGTCTATATTGCGCCCATGAAGGCCCTGGCCTCTGAAATGGTGGAAAACTTCTCCAAGCGTTTGAAATCGCTACAGATTGCCGTGCGGGAATTGACTGGCGATATGCAGTTAACCAAGGCGGAGATGTCTGCCACACAGATACTGGTTACCACCCCCGAGAAATGGGATGTTGTCACAAGAAAAGGTAAACTCTCTTCTCGATTATTATTTATTATTTTGTCTAACTTATTCTTATGGTTCCAGGCAGCGGAGATGTAGCGCTAATCAGTCTTGTGAAACTGCTCATCATTGATGAAGTCCATCTGCTGCACGGAGAACGAGGTCCGGTTGTAGAAGCGCTGGTTGCGCGTACGTTGCGTCTGGTAGAGTCCTCGCAGTCCATGATACGCATTGTGGGATTGTCGGCGACGCTGCCAAACTACATAGATGTGGCACACTTTCTGCGTGTGAATCCCATGAAGGGATTGTTCTACTTCGATTCGCGTTTCCGACCTGTTCCATTGGATACAAACTTCATTGGCATTAAATCGGTGAAACCGCTTCAACAGATTGCCGACATGGATCAATGTTGTTACCAGAAATGCTTGGAGATGGTTCAGCAGGGCCATCAGGTGATGGTATTTGTCCACGCCCGTAATGCCACCGTGCGGACTGCGAATGTGCTGCGAGAGTTGGCTCAACAAAACAACACTAGTGCTCTGTTCCTGCCTGCGGATAACAATGCGCATGGACTGGCTAGTCGCTCCATACAGAAGAGCAGAAATAAGCAGCTGGTGGAACTGTTCTCCTGTGGATTGGCTATGCATCATGCTGGCATGCTGCGTGCCGATCGTCAAATGGTGGAGAAATACTTTGTAGAGGGTCATATCACAGTACTTGTCTGCACAGCAACGCTTGCGTGGGGCGTCAACTTGCCTGCCCACGCAGTTATCATACGTGGCACTGATATCTACGATGCGAAGCATGGCAGCTTTGTGGATCTGGGCATCCTTGATGTCCTGCAGATCTTTGGTCGCGCAGGGCGTCCTCAGTTCGATAAGAGTGGAGTAGGCACTATCATCACCAGCTACGACAAGCTCAATCACTACCTTTCCCTGCTGACCAACCAGTTCCCAATCGAATCCAACTTTGTGCAGTGCCTGGCCGACAATCTAAATGCAGAGATTGGACTGGGTACCATTTGCAATGTGGAAGAAGCCATCGAATGGCTGAGCTATACGTAAGTAGACACCAGTCCAAATTTGAGAATACCGAATAACCTTTAATTGACACCTCCTTTAGCTACCTGTTTGTCCGCATGCGAATTAATCCCCACGTTTATGGCATTGAGTACGCAGAGCTGCAGAAGGATCCCACGCTGGAGGCGCGCCGTCGACAACTCATCATGTCCGCATCAATGAGTTTGGATAAGGCCAAGATGATGCGCTTCAATCAACGTACGATGGATATGAATATCACTGACTTGGGACGCACTGCATCACATTTCTATATAAAATACGATACGGTGGAAACATTCAATGAACTGATGAAGCCTTTCATGAACGAATCTGAGTTGTTGGCCATGATGTCGCAGGCGCAGGAGTTTCAGCAGCTCAAAGTACGCGATGACGAAATGGAGGAGCTGGACGAACTGCGAGAACATTACTGCACACTAAAGGCATTTGGAGGGAGCGAGAATGTTTGCGGAAAGGTAAATGGAACATTAATACACATTTGAGATTAGATTGAATTCCTCTTTTTCTCAAATTTTACAGGTTAACATTCTAATACAAACATACCTGTCCAATGGCTATGTAAAGTCCTTCTCCTTAAGCTCAGATATGTCGTATATAACACAAAATATAGGCAGGATTGCCCGAGCTCTCTTCTCGATTGTGCTGAGACAGAATAATGCAATTTTGACAGGACGCATGCTGCAGCTGTGTAAGATGTTCGAGCGGAGGCAATGGGATTACAATAGTCACCTACGACAGTTTCCGGCCATCAATGCAGAGACCATTGACAAGCTGGAGCGTCGTGGCCTGAGCATTTATCGATTGAGAGATATGGAGCAGCGGGAGCTGAAGGAATGGCTGCGTAGTGATCGTTATGCTGAGCTCGTCATACGCTCGGCACAGGAGTTGCCTCTGCTGGAGGTGGAGGCAAGCCTACAGCCTATCACTCGAACCGTGCTACGCATAACTGTTAACATTTATCCGGATTTCACATGGAATGATCGCGTTCATGGCAAGACAAGCCAACATTTTTGGCTGTGGATCGAGGATCCGGAGTCCAACTACATATACCATTCGGAGCTATTCCAGCTGAGTCGGAAGAGCGTCTTTAGCGGACAGTCACAACAGCTAGTCATGACCATTCCATTGAAGGAGCCACTGCCTCCGCAGTATTATATCCGCGTGACCAGCGACACTTGGCTGGGTAGCACCACCTGTGTTCCTTTGTCTTTCCAGCATCTTGTGCTGCCCGAACATCATCCTCCGCTGACTGAACTGCTTCCGTTACGTCCACTGCCAGTTAGCAGCCTGCAGAACGAGCTCTACGAGTCGCTCTACAAGTTTACCCACTTCAATCCCATCCAGACGCAGATCTTCCACTGTCTCTATCACACAGACAACAATGTGCTTCTAGGCGCACCCACAGGTAGTGGCAAGACAATAGTCGCAGAGATTGCCATCTTCCGTGCTCTGAATCTTCAGCCCAAGTGTAAGGTTGTGTATATCGCTCCCCTCAAGGCGCTGGTCAAGGAACGCATCTCGGATTGGCAGCAACGCTTCGAACGCTCTGCACTAGGCCTCAAAGTTGTCGAGTTGACGGGCGATGTAACGCCAGACATTCAAGCTATACGTGAGTCGCAACTCATTGTGACCACGCCAGAGAAATGGGACGGTATCAGTCGATCGTGGCAGACGAGGGAGTATGTGCAGCACGTGTCGTTAATTGTCATCGATGAGATTCACCTGCTGGGCGAAGATCGTGGTCCCGTAATCGAAGTCATTGTTTCGCGAACCAACTTTATAAGCTCGCACACGGGTCGCTCTATCAGAATTGTGGGACTGTCCACGGCTCTGGCCAATGCCCAAGATTTGGCCAACTGGCTAGGCATCAACCGGATGGGTTTATACAACTTTAAGCCCTCAGTGCGCCCGGTGCCACTGCAGGTACACATCAATGGCTTTCCGGGCAAGCACTATTGTCCTCGAATGGCAACCATGAACAGACCAACCTTCCAGGCCATTCGCACCTACTCTCCATGTGAACCCACCATTGTATTTGTGTCCTCACGTCGACAAACGCGACTTACGGCTCTGGATCTGATCACCTTTGTGGCAGGCGATGAGAATCCCAAGCAATTCCTGCACATTGCTGAGCAAGAGATGGAGCTAATACTCCAGAACATACGAGATCAGAATCTAAAGTTCTGCCTGGCATTTGGTATTGGATTGCATCATGCCGGCTTGCAGGAGCCGGATCGCAAATGTGTTGAAGAGCTGTTCCTAAACCGAAAGATTCAGGTTCTCGTTGCCACAGCTACGCTTGCCTGGGGCGTTAATCTGCCGGCTCATCTGGTGGTTATCAAAGGAACTGAATACTTCGATGGGAAGGTAAAGAAATACGTTGACATGCCCATTACTGATGTGCTGCAGATGATGGGACGAGCTGGACGGCCGCAGTTTGACAACGAGGGAGTCGCCGTCGTCCTGGTGCATGATGAGAAGAAGAACTTCTACAAAAAGTTCCTCTACGATCCGTTCCCTGTGGAATCCAGTCTGCTGGGCGTGCTGCCGGAGCACATCAATGCAGAGATCGTTGCGGGAACCGTGCAGACAAAGCAAGCGGCACTCGACTACCTAACCTGGACGTACTTCTTCCGACGCTTATTGCGCAATCCTTCCTACTATCAGCTTGAGGGCGTGGAGCCCGAGAATGTGAATGCGTTTATGTCCAGTCTCGTTGGAAAAGTCATTTACGAATTGACGGGAGCTGCTTGTGTCGTTGAACGTGATGGATATTTAGTGCCCACATTTCTTGGGAGGATCAGCTCATACTATTATTTATCGTATCGCACTATGAAGCATTTCCTGGAGGATCTTCAGCCGGGCATGGACACCAAGGCGGTTCTGCTGGCCATTTGTGACTCCTACGAGTTTGATCAGCAACCTGTGCGACACAATGAAGATAAACACAACGAAGAGCTGGCGGAAGTAAGTCGCTTCAGGCCAGTCTCAGCCACCTGGGACTCGCCTTATACAAAAACATTCCTGCTGCTCCAAGCGCATTTCTCTCGGCAAACGCTGCCCAACTCGGATTATCTGACGGACACGAAGTCAGCACTGGACAATGCAACGCGTGTGATGCAAGCCATGGTGGATTACACAGCAGAACGAGGTTGGCTTTCGACCAGCCTGGTCGTACAACAACTGATGCAGTGCGTCATCCAAGCACGCTGGTTCGATGCATGCGAATTTCTCATACTTCCTGCAGTTGATGAGGAAAATGTAGACGTCTTCCTGAACATACCACACCATAATCATGATTACTTGACGTTGCCAGTGCTGAAGGAGCTGTGTAGAAAGGACTATGAGGTGCTGGCTGCTCCACTACGCGATGCCTTCGAGGAGCATGAGATTGAGCAGATTTATAGGGTAAGTGGTACAAATTTCTTATTAATTCCTTATTAACGATGCTTCTCTCTCTTTAGGTTGTTCAAGAGTTACCCGAGATTGCCGTGCAAATATCTGTGGAAGGCCGGTATTTGGATGATGAGTACGCCAAAAGACCAATACCAGTTGCGGACGAGTCTATCGTGTGGACTGCTCTACATGCCAACGAGGATTATGTGCTGTGCGTCGATCTGCAGCGTCTCAATGTTGCCGGCCAACGTCGAGGTGCCGGACAAAGTTATGCCATCCATTGTCCGAAGTATCCCAAGCCAAAGAACGAAGCTTGGTTTTTAACTCTAGGCTCTCAGTCAAATGACGAACTGTTGGCCATGAAGCGTCTCAATTTACGAGGAACTCGTTCTTCCAATCGCATATCGTTTCAAGCGACGCCTCGTCGCGGACGTTTGGTGCTCACATTGTATTTAATGTCCGACTGTCTGATTGGCTTCGATCAACAGTACGAATTGCATTTTGAGATTATCGATGCCAAGACATAGGACATAGCACAAATAATTAATAGCTCCAACCCATTTAGACGTACAATTACTGCAGGCATTCTTCAATATGGAGGCTTACTTAGTCCAATAATAATAAATGTAATAATAATCATAGTCTGGCTGACGTTAGTTGCATGTTATATCCAGCCTACGATTACGTCTAACATTTTTATATTGAGATCTGCGATTTGCAGGGACACTTATTATGTTAAGTAATTCTCACATTAAAGTCGACAGCTGATATCTTTGTAGTACAATTAAGACTGTGAATAATTGATAATTGAACCTACCACAAACTGAAATAAATATACGACTAGCTATGCGAGTATTTATAGACATTTATAGATAAGAGTCTGATTTTTTGATAATGTCCAGATTAGGAACTACTGCCTGACTTCCAAGTGCCCGCCTACATTTATGGATTATGCATTTTACTGAGGACGTGTTTATATTCTTTGTGCCATGAAAGAGTGGGTGCGCGTTACGAAATCAAGAAGAGTATAAATTGCGCTGTCAATGCATTGATTCCAGTCAAACGAGTTTTGAACTTGATCGCGGTAAAATGTTCACTTTACTTGTGTTAGGGGTCTCGCTGTTGGCGTTGGGTTGGTATTATCTGAAACACCATTACTCGTATTGGGAGCGACTTGGTTTTCCGTACGATAAGAATTCGAGCATACCATTTGGATGTCTAACCAGTGTTTGGAGAATGGAGAAGGCCATGGGCATGGCCGTTTACGATGTATATTTGAAGAGCAAGGAGCGTTTCCTAGGCACATATTTGCTTTTCCGACCAGCTGTCTTGATTCGCGATGCAGCGTTGGCACGTCGAGTGTTGGCGCAAGATTTCGCAAGTTTCCATGATCGTGGAATATATGTGGACGAGGAGAAAAATCCGCTATCAGCATCGATATTTGCGCTGCCTGGCCAGAGCTGGCGTTCGATGCGACTGAAGCTCTCGCCCTGCTTCACCTCCGGCAAGCTAAAAGCCATGTACAGCACATCAGAGGATATTGGCAACAAAATGGTGGATCATCTACAAAAAGAGCTTCCGGAGCAAGGTGCCAAGGAAGTCGACCTCAAGGCTGTAATGCAAACCTACGCCATCGATATAATTGCTTCCACCATTTTTGGACTCGATATAAACAGTTACGAGCAGCCAGAAAACAAATTCAAGAAAATAGTTACGCTTGTTCGAAGCAATACTCCCTTTTCAGTACTAGTGGGGATGACTATATTCCTGATTCCCGCGTAAGTAACCTCTAAAAGGGTGAGATTGGATCTTAATTCGTAATTTATTTATCACAGTGTGCCAAAGTTTCTGTTCCGCATGGGCTTACAGAATCCGGTCGGACTTGCCTTGTTGGCTATTGTCAAGGAGACCATTGAGCATAGGGAGAAGCATGGCATTGTGCGTAAGGATTTACTACAGTTGCTCATGCAGCTGAGAAACAAGGGCAGCATCGATGAAGACGACAGTAAGATCTGGGACGTGGAGGCAATTAGAGATGGTAAAAACCAAATTAAATAATAGTTATGCCAATCTAAATAATGTATAATCCTTTCTAGGAGGCTTGAAGAGCATTTCTTTGGAGAAAATCACTGCGCAGGCTTTTATCTTTTACATTGCCGGACAGGAGACTACAGGATCAACGGCTGCATTCACTATTTTTGAACTTGCCCAGCAACCGGCACTTTTAAAGCGGCTGCAGACTGAGGTGGATGAAACATTGAAGCAAAACAATGGGCAGATCACTTATGAGGTGTTGAACAAGATGGAATTCCTTGAACTATGCTTGCAGGAAACTCTTCGGAAGTATCCTGGCTTGCCTTTGCTTAACCGAGAATGCACCAAGGACTTCACTGTTCCAGACACCAACCACGTCATTAAGAATGGCACTCCAGTAGTGATTTCCCTCTATGGCATTCATCATGACCCAGAGTACTTCCCGGATCCCGAAAAATACGATCCGGATCGTTTTGCGGAGGAAACAAAGAACTACAATCCCATTGCTTACATGCCTTTCGGCGAGGGACCAAGGATGTGTATTGCCCAGCGTATGGGTCGTGTCAACTCTAAATTGGCCGTGGTGAAGTTACTCCAACACTTTAATGTCGAAGTGATGAGCAAACGGGAATTAGAGTATCAAAGCGACGGTATCGCACTGCAGCCCAAGTATGGCGTCAAGGTACGACTCTCCAAAAGGGTACCCTTGAAACAATGAAAACTTACCAAAATTGTGAAATTCATGGAAACCACGTAACGATTAGATAATAAGTTCATTAACATCGTCACTAATAGATAGCTAGCTGTAGTTAAGTCTCCTTATCGCTGATACACAATTGTTTCGATTCTAGTCAAAAATTAGTTTGTTTATGAATGTGAATAGGTTTAACACTTTTTAATAAATGTTTGAAATTGCGCCTGTGTATTATCTCTGAATTAAGTCAGTATATAAATGCGCACACATATAGTAGATTATGGATTATAGTTTGTAGAATAAAGGTACATATTTACAGGAACAAGTTCATATACTTATTCAGTGGCCGTTCGTTTCATCGGGGAGATTTGGAGGCTATTGGCTATTGCCAGCTTAATTGTTTTCACGCTGCTCCAGTTGTTGTTGTTGTTGCTGCTCATTCTCTAACATTTTCTGTTTGTTCTTCTGCCTAAAGATTTCCTTGCTGGCCTCCTTAATGGCCTCAAAGATCTTTGCCTGCGACATTATTTGCTTTTGTACATTCTCGACAGCGGGCTCTGCATTAATGTCAATTAAATCACTTAATCCTTCCGAAAGATACTCATTATTGTACGGCTTCTCATCGATCTCGTTGCGTTTAATCAATGAATAGGGCGGATAAGAGGGGTACGATGTACGCTTCCGCCCACACCCTGCAAATAAGTCAATTTTATGTACTGGGCTCGAGTTATAATCACACAACGATTAAATCCACGAATCACCTGTAAATGCATTGCAGAAAGGCCGTTTTTCGTATTTCCATTGTATAACGCCGCTTAGTTTGTGCTGTTCAATTAAACAAGGAAAGAAGGGAAATGCAATTAAAATGTCCATCATTTATTCGAATATAAATATACCCTAAAAGTAGCTTGTTGTCCTCTACTAGAATGTATTTAACGTCAATTACTCTTGGGCGAGCATTCTCTTTTAAATATATATCAAAATATATATTGAAATCCATAGCATACTTTTGCGCCGCATCAAAATACAAATTCCATAAAAAATGCATTGCATACTTTTAGGTATTTCAATTAAATACTTAATATATAAAGTATTACACACTTACACTTCGAATCTACGTCATATACAATTTATCAAATTTAGAATGTAATGAAACTACGTTATATTACGTTATTATTATTACAACTTGATGGCATACTTTAATACTGGGAAGCAAATCAATGTTCAAGGTTTTTGTAAATAATAAATAACTTGTTTATAACCATGAGAATTTTATCTAAAGTCAGTTTATTATAATAAGTATATCGGACTCTCTGCCAGAGGAGATAATATAAGGCATAATGGGATTCTAAGTATCAATACCAAGTTGAAATTGACACATACGACTAACAATTCTTAATAATTCGGATTCGAACGCATTTTCTAAAGAACATCTATTAAATGTTCGATAAAATGGACAGTTAACAGTTACTGCGACACATTTATTAAGGCCACCAAATGACGTTCCGCTTCTATGATATCGTTAAACTTAGGACTATAGAGTATAAAAACACATAAAAATGCACTATAAGCATTTATGGCACATTTACTCACATTCACTTCATTGTTTTCGGTCTCTAGCGATGCATTGGCGGAAAATACACATATGAAAAGCGCAGCCAGGCATAGAGAAATTTCCAGAGTGGCTTTCATTTTGAACAATATTGTTAATTCTGCGAGATTTAACTGAGATTAGCCGCTTGACGCCTGCACCGTTTAACGCTTCACTTGCAATTGAATGAACGTCGCGTTCGCGGTCCTCGGTCAACATGTCGGCTACGCAATGTGAGACTTGTTCCTTTCAGGATATGACAGGACTGCCCGCTGTGTGGCGAATGTATTTTGGTTGCCACTTAATAGCATTTTGTGTTTTTCCCGACCTTACTCACACTTCGCCCCCTTAATCAACGTTACGTCTTGCATTGACGTTTAATGTTTGGCCTTTGCCTCAACCAAGTGTTTTATAATTTAAGATTAAAGATGTAAAAGATCATGCAATATTTTCATGCCTTACATAATAATTTTATGTCTTTATGCCTATGATAAACGCATGAAAGAGATCGTTCTTCTAAAAATGAATAATGCTTCTATCCATCAGTTATCAAGTTGTAGAAGAACACAACTACTTTGTACAGTGTAAATGCAACGCCGACACATTCTAGTGAGAGCTGCGAGAAGTCCATCTATTTATAAAGACCCGACACGAAAACCAACTCGCAGACATGTATATATACGTTATATACGAGTGCGAGTACGTTATAATCAGCGGTTCTTGTTCCTAAGTGTGCATTTTCCGAAAGTTTTCTTCACGATTCCACAGGAATTTTCGGCCAAAACATTGGGCCATTTCGAAACGATTCTCAGTGGAAACGGAACACGGTCGTCTCTGGGTCGGAATTTAATATAAAGAATTACAACAGACATCAGACAGACGGACAATAAATAAACAATTTCTGCAATTTGTATAAACAAAAAGTTAAAATAAAGACCGAAGAAAGAAGAAAATAAGAGAGGATAAATATTTGTGGCACGCTTGGTATTGGATTTTATTATCGTTGAATTATTGGATCACTATTGTGAATCGAAACAGTGTCGAAAGGTGTCGGAATTTGTGTCTCATTTATATTTGTACTAAAATAGCATGTGAGTAATGCAGAATTCTATAACTTATACAATTTAATTGGTGAACAGCAAACCGGAAAAAGTTAAAGCCCATTTCAGATACATTTATATTTGTCAGATACTAGTGTATCTGTACCTGTCTGCGACTATTTAGAAGTATCACACATTGCACAGTCGAATTCGAGTGTTTCATTTTGTGCCTATTCTTGTTTGTTTGCTGGTAAAGTAAAACACTAAAAATACCACAGCTATTTTCAGTTTTCATCAGTTTTACTGTCGCACTCGGGTTTGACATGTTTCCAGTCCTGTTTCGGCTTTTCCTTTCACTTGTCGCCCACTCAAACTGCCCGAATTCCCGAGTCTTTGTTTATAATTAAAACGAAAATTGCGAACATATAAACATTTCAACGCGAGTGCAAATTACAGCAAATACTCGTAAAGGTGATCGTAAAAGATCATTTCATATGAGCAGGAAAATTGTCTGCATTTCCACACGGACACGGAAAAACATGTCGCCTGTCGCTGACGACTGCAGCTGGCTTTGTTATGGCGTCGTCTTTTTTTATTTTTAAATATGATAATTTATTTTATTTTACTTTATTTTATCTGATTCGGTTCTCTCACTCTCCTATTTTTAGACAAAAGATGTCAGAGCCCACAGCCCAACAACAGCAACAGCAGCCGCAGAATGGCAAGGAGCGATCCAAGTCAACTGAGGAGAAAGAGATTCCCCGTGAACCAGCGCTGGTTTGCAAAGACATCAACGTAAGAAACCCCACCTCCTTCTCTCATCACTTTTATACCCAATACAGGAAAAGTGTGCTTATTCTTGATAAGCATGAACAACCGAGTAGATAAAGACTTCTCGGTTCGATTAAATTGTTAAATTAATAAGTTGAACTTTGTACCGTGTATAAAATAGTAAGGAACTTAACTAAAGCAATCCATACTTGTTTCTACCTAAATATCATGACGTTAATATACGAGTATCTTGATTTGACTCCCATTCGCAGATAAAGACTGAATTAGAGTGTCTGGTGAAGCTGCTTGATGGCAAGATCTACAAAGAAGAGGAGGTGGCCATGGAAGAGCTGCATCAGTATTTAATCGAGGACGATGGATCCTGGGCGCTGGGTGATAACTTCCTTGTGTTCGTACAAAGAGTTCTTCGCGATGCTCAGGCCTTCTCGCCAGACACACGGATACACATGATTCGCACGCTGGCCTATGCCGCGCTGAAGGATGATGTGATCATAATCCTGCATCAGGATCGCAGGGATCACACACTGATGAACTTTGCGCAGGACATAGACAAGCACACGCCCGAGGAACAACAGGCCTGGGCCATGTTTGTAAGTTATAAGTTGTAAGTGTAAGCTCATCTTATCAATCTGATCTCTTACATGACAGACTTGCAATCTCTTCGAGAATTTGGGACCCTCCGAGTGGCTGTTGTACATTTCAGAATGGGAATACAATGGCCAGACTATCTCAAATATAAGGGTTACCACAAAGGTGGCCGTGCACTGCATCCTCTCCAATTGCCCGCAGCTAAAGAACATTGGCTCAATGATCCTCTATAACATTGCGATTAAAGAAGTGAAGACTGTGGTAGGGATGGGAAACACATCGAAATGGAAGCTCATCTCATTAACTATGACCACTCAATTTTCTAGGTATTCGATGACGTTGCTGTGGAGCTGGCCATGGCCATATTACAGTTCTTCCAGAGCAGCCCCAATGAAGATCAGATCTTCCGCACGCTGAAGGCCCTCGCACGTTTCCTCGAGGTATTGACCCATATTCGGTGACCCGTATTCCATTTACCCATTGACAGCTGTCACCTCATGTCATTTTCATTTGTTTTTTTCCTTCTTTTAGGTATCGCCGGACGTTCAGATGATCATTCAAATGATTGGACCGCATCCAAAACAATTCGCTGGCAAAAGCGAACGTGTTGACGAGCTGATAAAGATCATCTCTCGCAAAGTGCCCGCCTAAGAGAGACAGAGAGAGTTATAGTGTGTGGGAAAGAGAGAAATAATAATTATTTAAGAGTATAATCAATCATAGGCATACACAATGTAGATCTTTCATTTTTGTAAAGCATTTTCGCGACACAATAAACATTTCTATTCTTTATTTTCATTTCTCTACTAATTTCTCTCTTCACATCATGTTATCCCCACAGCAGAGTCTGAGGAGTGGAAAACCACTTCCACCGTTGGCACGCAGCTGGAGCCAATGTTTCTGGTTGGAGACAAACATTTCGGATGGCAACTGAGTGTCCTGGGCATTCGCATCCTCTGTGGATTACATGCACATGCAATGTTTGAGGATAAGAATAATAAGTTCATTCCAAGTAAATTACTTACGCGACTTCTTATCGAACTTGGGAGACTGTGTAATGGATATAATGTCCTCCGGCTTGCGGAGTAGAATCTTGCCAACGCCTTTGCACATGCGCAGCACCTCGTGGTTGCTCAGCTTGTCCAGCTGCTGCTCATCTAACAGAGTACAGCTCAGTATCCACTCCCTCACATCGTCAAAATCGTTGAGCAGACGCAGTGCACCATTTACGCTGAAGCGAATGCGCTTCTGATAGATAAAGTCCAACCACGCCTCACATATGAGCTTCAATATGAGCTTAAGTATAACAATGTCGTTAGTGGCTCGTATGCTGGGCAGAAAAATCTCGTCCAGCACATAGCCCACATACAAGCTCTTCTCCTCGTCATTGTAGACTGTTCTCTGCCAATGGCTGGCAGCGGGAAAACAAAGTGTGAAGTTGGCCAAGCTGAGGATGCGGCAGACCGCTGATAATATCTGAACACATTCATCGGTAGTTTTCTGGTAAGGCACAGAAATCAGAGCATCAATGGAATGACTATAAGGTGATTCAATACGTGGAAATAGTCTCACCTTGAGCAAATCTATGTTATTGGTGGATTCGGTGATCAACTTGGTGCGCAACGCGACGCACACCAGCATCAGGATGTCGCTCAAGTCGGCAGTGAGTTTGGGCAGTTTAAAGGTAGTGAAGACATTCAGGCAAATCTTCACATCGTGCTCCAGTATCTGGAAGAAACGATCCATTTTCCATTCGCAGCACAGCAGCTTTGCCTGCTCGGTGACCCAGAGGCGCATCGAGTGTACCGAATGATCTAAAAAATAAAAATAAATAAAAATAGATTGACCCAACCAAGTGTCACTTGAACTGCTCACCCAGCCGATGGAGCATGGGAATCTGTTCGGCCACCGGCAACAGGCTGGAGTTGTTGTGCACATCCGTGTTGGAGAAGTATTGATTACTCAGGTTAACCAGGTTGGAGAAGACACTGATCCACACCGTTCCCGTAGCCGTGCCATGATCCTAGCGAGAAATACCAAAACAGCATTAAGTTTCACACTTGTAGTAGAGTCTTACATTCTTGGGAGCATCGCGATATTGCTCGACCACCTGTTGAACGAGACGTTTGGGATTATTCGATGATATCAAGGTCAAGCGAAAGAGTTGATCCCATATATTGTTGCACATGAATCCGGTGAGGATTTCGCCAATGCCACGCAATGTGGAGTAGACAGGCTCGGGAATATCTGAAAAGAAGAAAACGCTGTGAGTTAATCGAAAAGATTTCATTGTATCCTTACCATTTATGCTCTGATGATAAAGCCAGCATCTTATGGAATCGATGTGGGTGAGATTATAGCAGGACATGGGAGTGTCAATCCACCAGAGGAGTATGTGATCCAGAATGATGCCGACATAGGACCACAACAGCCGCAGTCCCCGCAGAATATAAGCATTCATATCGATCTCCCCGGCCTTGCGACTGTCTATGGGGGATTGGGATTCACCATAGAGTTGAGATGATGGAAGAGTTAGGACACTTACCAAATATGGTTGGACATATATCCGTAGCCTTCGCAATGAGTTGAGCTATAAAGATGCGTTCCTTCTGCAGGAAACTCTCGGTGTGCCTGCAGCGCAGACTCTGATGATCTTGACCCTCATCGCCTGCTCCGGCCCCAGCTTCGCTCAGCGCATTGTAATCCTGGGCAGATTCACAATAAGGCTGGTAGTCGCCGGCAGCAAATGAGATGTTGAGAGTACGCAGTATCTCCAGGCTGGAAGACGTGGACTCGTCGTCCTGGTGTTGTTGATGCTCACGCCAGGCATCCTGCTCGCCCATGTTAAACAGCCCAAAGACCAGATCTAGCGCATTCTGTTCTACTCGTGTTTGTGCCACATACTACCAAGGCAGCTCCATGAATAAAAAATAGAACCAGAAGGCGTAACTAACCTGAAGCACGAAGCCAAAGTCAATGTTCTTCAGGGACATCAATAGAGCTGGATACATGTTGCTGCAGACATTAGCGTGCATCTCCTCCTTGCACTTCCCACTCAGCTTTGGCTCTTTCTCCTCCTCGCCTTGTGCATCCTGCTCCGGCTGGAGCTGTGTCTGCTCCTGAACCGGCTTCTGCTCTTGCGTAGCATTCACATTGCGGCAACGATTGTACAGCTGTGTGATGTGGAGTGCCCAGTTGAGCCACATCTCGGACTGCATCGACTTGCGCAGCAGCAGACTTAGCTACAAAAGGAATTAACGAGTGGGAGTTGGATATGCGTAACTGAAGTCAAAGTTATAGCACCCACTGTACGCTTGAGTACAAAAGTCAGCTGACAGAAGCGTCTGTCGTTGAGCTCCATGATCAGATTAAACTTGCGCATGAGAAGAGCATTGTATGGACTACGTTTGATCTTCTTCGAGAGCGACTGGAAGTCAGCATTCTTGGTCTCATCCTTCAGGCTCCAGTAGATTTCCACCACACGCTCGCACTCCTCCAAAATGGTATCCTACGAGGAGAATCTATAGAGTCCACAAGACGTCAACGCTGTCTTGTGTTGAACTCACATGTTCACTGAAGATGGATGAGTTGACATCGATCACAATCCGTTTTGTGATACGTCGCAGCTCCAATCCAAGGTTCCCAATTTCCGCGAACGTGTGCATTGGCTGCGATTTGTTGCGGCAGTACCATTTTGGTGTCGTGCTCATTTTTGGAATTGCCCCGTCTAACGAGGGCAGCCCTCTCTTTCTCTCTCACTCACTCCAACCCGGAACCAATCACCTGCCCCTCAGTAAATCGCTTTTTAATTATTGTGTCTCCCAGGCACGCACTCTCCTCTCGTCCTTTTTCCGTTTTCCTTGTTCCTGCGTCTTACGTCGTGTTATCAAATGCAAATTTTGCGACTGTTTAATCGATGGCATCCTCGCATCGCCTAGCAACGCACGCATGTGCCACATGTGGCAGAGGCTAGGCCTCAAAAAAAAGTGCCACCTTCCACCCAAAACACTGTCTAGTCATTAAAACAACATTGACAGACAATCAGTGCACCCTACGTGCCACTGAAAGAGCCCATTAGTGCATCATCTACCTGGTACAATATCGAAATACGGGGTTTTGCATCCCAGAGTTGTTACTCTCGTGTATAAAAAGAACGTATTAAGCTTAATTATAATTATGTTTTAGGGCATCTTTAGGGCATTTCAGCGATCATATGGAATGCCAATTGGAAACCAATAAAGTTGAAATAAATTTATGAGAGCTTGAAGCACGGTTAAAGATTGCAAAAAAACATCAATATAATTGATACATAATTATTCCAAATCAAATATGTTATTTATAATAATAATAATAACGTAAGGGTTAGCAAAGGTCTTAAAGATTGTCTGTAGGGCAACGTTGTGTCAAGCAGAAGTTATTTTCGGAGCAGATTTCCCAGCAAGAAAGAGCAGTTGCCAAAAAGAGTTCAACGGGGGTATACAATAATCACGGCAAGTTTATTGATATATGTGTGGCTATAGATAGGTTTGATTTGATTTTATATATATATATATATATATATATATCTTATATATTTTGTGTAGTTTTGTTTCTTGAATAAACGAGCTGTAAATATTCAACGCATTCTTCTCTAGTTCGATTGTTTGTGTTATATCATTATCATCTATGCTTATTTCTCTCATCATCGTCATCATCTATACACATCAACATCTGGTTTTGTTTTGCTATCACATTGAATTGTTACATTTATAGTAGTAGTTGCTGTTGTTGCAAGTTGCCTGCTTAAAAACTTTAAAACATTATTTAAATTTCATCTGAAACATATATGTATACATCTGTATCTGTGTATCTGTGGGTTAATCTTATATTCTTTTGTGTTGCGGTGTTGTGGTGTGTTGCATGTTGCATGTCTGTGTGTATGTGTTTCTGGTGTACAAAACGAAATGTTAAACATTTGCTGAACATTTAACGAACTGATCCATCATATAATTATAATCATTGCGCCTTTTCGTTTATACAAATTACATTAAAAATTGTTATGCGCTTTTTTGTAACTACACATTAGAGTTTAGTGGCTGTTGCTTAGTTTCTTATTCTCTCTCTCTCTCTCTCTCTCTCTTTCATATTCCCTTCTTAACGCTTCTTCTCAATTGTTCTTCTCTTCCTTTTTTTTTTTTGATTTTCGTTGATTTTTTTTTACAATACTCATTACTCAGTTTAAAATATAGAAATAATATGTGTATACATATAATTATAATATATATGCTTCTTCTGTTTCACGTAGTGTAAAATATATGTATATATATAGATTGATTTATATATATATCTGTATATAGATTTTGTATGCGTATGCCTAAGTCTATCCACGCCTCGCTTCATTTCGCTTAATTCTCTGTAGTAGTAGTTGTTGTAGTAGTAGTAGTAGTAGTATCCTGCAGCTCTTCAAGAGTTGGAATATCGTCTTGTAGTTTCAGCACTTGCAACCTTGGGTTATAGTGCCCGGCTAAATAATATGTATCATTGTTATCGTATATGGTTTGATATTGCTTCGAGTCGACTCCAAACTTGTCAACGTAGCTAACAAATTGCAACACCTCGCAACGATGTGAAATTGTCTGCACATCGTTCTCATCCTCGTGCGGCGATTCAAACAAAGCCCCCTGAAAACGGAGGCAGACATAAGTATTATGGTCTATTGAATGGATTGGGGTTTCACTTACCGGATATTTGAGGTTTGGACAGCCCGTGGTCTCTTCCGGATGATAGAACCATGCCACACGGACCACTCTATTGCCTGCGGTAGTCTCCCACATGGACTCTATACGTCCAATGTAAGGACGATCCGGTCTACCCGTTGATAGAAATACTGCACAGTCCCCGACCTGTGAAAATGAAAGCGATATTAAATTAAAATTTATGGAATGGAATGGAATTTGTGTTGTGGATACTTACCGTTATAGTCTCCTTGCCCCTTTTGATTGTTTTGTAGAATTGCTTTCTGGCACGCCCCTTAACGCCCGCCTTGCGGTAGGCGGTTCCAAACCAACCCCACAACTGCCTTTCCGGCAGAAAAGCTGCAATTTTACTGCTGCCTTTGGAGTTGTTGTGCTCGACCAGATCGTCGCCCTTGACCTGGATTAGATTTAGATTTTAAATGAATGATATGAATATAATAATATTTGATTTCACCTCATCGGATACCTCAGACATAAGGTTTGACGTTGTCTCCTCCTCCATGTCCAATTGCTCCGCCTTCACTTTAACTTCTACCTTAACGCGTTGCGCTGTCGACGCAACAGTTGTAAGTTCCTCTGTGGCTGTTGCAGCTGTTGGCATCGCTGGCTCCACTGCGTTCTGTGTAGTCGTCAAATATTCCTGTGCCGGCGATTCAGCCTCTTCGCTGGCATTCTTTCGATGATGCTTCTTATGCTTCTTACGCTTCTTGTGCTTGTGATGCTTCCGATTAGCATCATCCAAGCAAGTGCCAACTCCAGCCGCAGACACCTGCCCGTTATCCTCGTTATGGAAGCCGTTCGACTCGGCCGATTGTCCAATACCATTCTGAGCTTTGGTCAGCTTCTTTAGGCTCTTCTTAAGTCGCTTCTTTTCGCTGCGCTGCGTAAACAGTTCCATGGTGGCGGCAAGTGAAGTTGTGTTGTCACTGCTCATGCTGAATCCATGATGACTGTGGGTCTCATCGCCAGCTTGGGAGAGGTTTGAATGCTCCGGTGCGCTGCCTGCACCACTGTCACCGCTTCGCATCGCGCCACGCTTCTGTTTGCCTACAGAGTAAAGGGGATTATCGTTGTACTCTGTACCGTGGTCGTGATCAGGCGTGGGACGGAAATCAGGGTCGTAATAGAATCAGGGGAAAACGAAAAAAAACAACAGAGTAAATAAAGAGATCACATACAGAATACAGAGAAAGTCGCCAAATAGGATGGAGAGCAGGTAACGAAACCACAATTGATTGGGATATAAATTGAGTTGGTTCCATTCCCCAAGTAAGTGTGAGCACACGGATAAATCTGACGCACCTGCAATGGGATAATTGCTGAGGAGCAGGCGTATGTTCTTCAAGCGGATCCTGCCGCTGTCGCCGTCATCAAACTCCACGCTGACAAAGTCCTGCGGCGTCGTTGCCACTGCTGATGTTACTGCCGATGCTGCGTCCTCGGTTGCCTCCGATTCGATGGCACGACCTGGATAAAGGCACCTGTATTGTTGACTCCAATAAGCACACAGTCGCGTGCCCACTGGCACACTCTCCACACTCTTTGGCTCCACCTCGAGTATCTGCAAATGATGACAACATCATTAAGTCAAATGGAAGTCAAAAGACAGGTCCGGCAACTCACAGTATCCTTGAGTATATCCTCGCGTGACATCACATGTGATTTGTTGCCCCGCTCGCCGTCCAACGTGATGGCATAAACATCTGGCGGACGCAGCGGTTTCATGACGCCCGCATAGAACAGGCCGCCCATGTCGGTCAGGACACGTGTCTCGTCCCGATACAGGTGCTCGCTGGTCAACTGCAGTTCGGCATCAGCTGCGCTTAGTCGTCGCTTGGCTTCAGTGGCCTGTTGAGCATCTGCCGCGTTAGCTTTTAGCTTGCGCTCCTTGCGAGCTGCGGATTTTGTGCTGCCTGAGTGTGAGTGCTTGTGCGAGGAGCTGGAAGAACTGGAGGAGGTAATTGGTGCAGCAGCGACGGCAGCGTCTAGAGCACTCGGTTCCAGACGCACAAACGACGATGTGCTCGGCGAGCCGCTGCTCGGCAAGGTACTAGGCTCCACCTGTGTACTGGACTGCAACAAAGGCGGTGGCGGTGGAAATGAGTGCGTCTTCTCCGGGAATCGCAAGAAACTCGACGCCTGCAGATTCCCGCTAGAGAATTTCGGGAATTTATAGTCACGCAAGGGTGAAGCAGTTCTGGTAAAATGTAAAAGCGATAAGATTCAATCAGAGATACAAAATTACAAATATAAATAGAGCAACTCACCCCAGGACACTGGATAATGTGGAGCTGAGCGTCAACTGCGGCTGATGGATGGGCTGTTGCAGTGGCAGCGTCTGCTGCAATTGCTGCAGCTGCTTGGAGCACTTCTTCTTCTTCTTGTGCTTGGAAATCTCGTCGAGCTTTCGCTTCTTCTTGCGATACTGCCTCGTAATGTCAGCGAGACGCATCCTCATGCTGTTGTCCATAATGCTGAACACCTCCTGGCCAAATCTCTGTGCGTAACTGGGGTCCATTGTATGCAGAGCGCTTCGTAGCTCCGACTGCAACTCCTCATCTTGCAACTCAGGCTCCTCCTCTTGCTGCTGCTGTTGTTGTTGTTGTCGACTTATGCTGTGGCGTCGCTTCTTTTTGCTCTTCTTGCTGCAGCGCGAGGATTTGCGACTGTCGCCGGAGACAGAATTTGATTTGGAATGTTTGTGCTTCTTGCGCTTGAGGGGCGTCAACTCGCCAGCAGCTCCGACTCCACTGGCTGCGGATGCTGCTGCAGATGCAGCTATGCTGGATGTGGTTGGCAACTCAATGCCCTGCATTGAGGGAAACGCGGGTGAGGTAAGTTGACTGAAGTCCGTTGTCGAAGCTGCCTGTGCACAATCAAACGAATTATTCGCCTCGTTGGATGGTATCTCCGCACGCGGAGAGGGAGTGCGGGATGTGGGAGTGGCAAAGAGACTACTCCCCTGAACCACCTCCTCCTGTATGCGCTGCTCAGCCAAAGCACAGAGCAACTTCAAGCCGCCCAGCGGCTCAGATTGGGTTCTATCTACATCCAACAGCGGCTGCAACGGCGTTGATTCCACCCGAAGCGAAGGAGGCTCCGGCATTGGCAGCGGCGGCACCACAGCTTCACAGTGTTCCATCGGCTCCTGCTTTACACGCAACAACGGCGTGCTGTTGGTGCTGATGTTGGAGAGCAGCACCAACCCGGTAAGATCCTCGGGCGCCGCCTGTTGTGTGGGCAGTTCCTTCAAGGGCGAGTCCACCTGCACCCCTGCTTCTGCACTGGCACTAAAAATGTCACTGGGACTCGTTTGGGTATGGCACTCATTAGGTTGATTGGCATTGGCATTGATGTGGGCATTGGATTCACTGGGTTTGGTCAGCTCAAGCGGTAGATGGGACTCAATTGCTTCCTGCGTCGCTTTCAGCGGACACGAAGAGTTCTCATCCTCACTGCATACAGGCGTATCCGTCTGTATGTTGACATCCTGCATCTGTGGCATCAACATTGAGTTGCCCAGTCGAGGAGGTGTCTGTGGCGTCAACGGTGCATGCAACTTAAAGTTAAGCGCCGCCTCGTCGCAGTTCGTTGTCGTCTCACCCACAATCCCACCTCCACCTGCAGTGCTTCCATGCATGGACAGATTCAGAAGAGTCGGCGTGGGCGTGCTTGGAGCCGTCTGGAAGAGTAATTGATGCGGCGTCACTTGGTGGCCCAGCTGGGAAGCCGACGGCTCCATGGTGGCTGAGGTGGGTGGCGTGGGCAGACGCATTAGGTTGAGAGCCTGCTGCTCATTATCACGCGACGCTTCCGGCAGTGGCAACGGCAGCGGCAGAGGTTGTGCCACAGAATAATCCTCCAGCTTCAGGGCAGTTGGAGGAAGGAGCAACGAGCTCATGGGCAACGGCTTCGGAGTTACCGCAGGCGGCTGTGCAGGAAGACTGAGAAATCGTGAGCTGCTCAAACTGCTGGAGGAGCTCAGACTGCTGAGGCTACTGCTTGTGCTGCTCGTGACACCAGCGCCAGCTGCAGCCAGACTCAGATTGATTGTAGAATTGGTCGTCGTTGTACTGCTCGTCTGCTGATTGCTGTGCTGGCACAACGTCGAGCTGCCCGTTGCCGTCGCCGCTGCCGCCAGATACAGCTGCAACGTGGAGGCATATGACGGCGTAGCGCCCAACGTAGAGTGAGCACCCATCGAGGGGAAGATAAAGTTCGACGATGGCTGCAGTGCAGCAGCTGCTGCCGCCGCCGCCGGGCCGCCACCTGCCGTTGCCTGTGGTATATAAGCCGATGGCCAAACGAAGGCTGCCGCCGCCGCCTGCTGGAACGGATCTGTGGGCGTTAAGAGGGGAAAATTTGATATGCCTGCTATGCATAGTCGAGATCGGTTTGGATTTTCATTATATTTGTTTTATGGATTTGGAGTTGAGTCGTGGCGGGCGGGGAGGGGAAAGAAAAGCGAAGTTATAAAAGCATGAATTAGTTTTGTTTCCAAATCAAGTTAACTTACGAATAAGAATACGAATAAGAATACGAATACGAATACGAATACGAATGAGATAAGCATTAGTTATGATAGTAGCTGATTCATGAGTGTTTGAGTGTGATTCCGACTACAGTTACGAGTACTAAGATGTTGAAGAGACAGACAGAGAGAGATAGAGACTTACCAAGCGCTGCTGGAGTCGCAGGGAGCAGCACCACCTGACCTCGACTGGCCTCGCGAGAGTATTGCAAACCCACCGTGGCGGGCGACATGGAAATCACTGATTCAATGGGCAATGCATCTACAAAACAAAAGCAACAAAATCAACATAAATAAATGAATTCAAATCGAATTGGAAGAAAGGGTATAACGGAAGGGTGGTAACTAGAAGTAGAAGTAGAAGAAGCAAAAGCAGAAGCAGAAACGGAGGCACGTGCAGGATTCAGTTACTCACTTGGATATTGCCAGAATGTCGACGGTGCCCGATTGATGCCCGCCGCACTCAATGCCAACTCCTCGGCGGTGGCGGTGCCCGTTGTCATCAGATCGCCGTTTCCCGTGAAATACAGATTGCCGCAACTGGTGGCACCTGTGACAAAAGTGTAAATAAACGCAGAATATCAGTCAACAGCCTAGTCACTAGTATATAGATTAGGTATACTATTTTAATTGAGTCATCGCAGGCACAAAGTTTGCAACTTTTCGACTCAACGCTCAATTATTTAATAAACTTTTTGTTTGCACCACAACAGTTATACATTAAACCCACCCATGTGTGTGTGTGTTGTGTGTGTATGAGCGTGAGAGGGGGAGAGAGAGCTGTGTGTATACATTAAATATTGCAATGTCCTTGAACTATGCATTTGGCGACCCCAACCACGACTCTTTGCCAACTTGACTGCCGTAATCCAAACGACCCACCTACCCACCGACCCAGCGAACCACCAACCCACCGACTCAATGAACCACCCTTAGCTAGTGACGGAATAATTTTACAGCAATTCGATTAAAGCGTACACAACTCACTAATTGCATTACATTATGGGACTATTAAGGACCTCAGATTGATGTTCGCTTGAGAGAGAATGCAATTAGCGTTACAATTTTCCATTTTTTGGGACAACTAAGGATCAAGGTGTATATATGTACATACGTATGTAGTCCTGCATCAATGGCAAGTATATAAAAATAGAATATACGCTGCCGTTGAGGGGCGACTTCACCATATGGCCGCATACCCAAACCACTTAAGCGTGCCACATTGCTTTCGTCCTACTTCCCTCTGTTCGACTCGAGTTGACTCGACATAGACTCAGGTCTCAGACTCAGCATGAGCATCCCTTGCTGACAACTTACCCTCAACCTCAGCCACAGCATCTGCCTCAGGCTCTACGCTCCCCTCATCCTTTGGCACTTCCGTCAACGCCAACGCCAACGCACCACCTTCAACTTGTACTTGTACTTGTGTTGTGGCAAGGATAACTCGTCATGTCCACGACCAGCAAAAAATAAACCAATCTACCTATGAGTAAGCCACCTTTAGATCTTAGCTACTTTTTAGCTACAACACTGAAAATACCCTAGTAGTTTCAATGAGTTTTCTCCCATCCAGCGGGCACAAGTCAGGGCTGTCACAACAATGAGAGAGACGTGGTCATATGATTCCTGCCCTGTCAATCCTTCAAATGGGGTGTTCATGTCGCAGCCCTTCTACTTCATAGCTTTTATAAAGGCACCCCTAACTCACTAATGGAATTCTTTTAATATTTTCCGAAATCCTGTTAGTGCCTTCAGTAACCTTCAGGACCAGCATAATTATGAGGATAACGCTGCCTCGGGGGATCAGACTAGGCACGTTGACTAAGTCAAATAAACAATTATTAGAAAGCACAAATCTCCGCTCACAAATTCAATTAGTTGCTAGAATTGGATATATGTACGATCCAATACAAATCTTACTGTACCCCGGGGACACCCCCTCTTGGTATACTTTGAAAGACATCTAGGATATGTACAAAGATATATAAGAAAGTCTTAAAGGGGATGTTCCACAGCCATAAATAGATCCAGTCATTGTATATACAGTGGTCACTCGACAAGAAGAACGCCTAGCTTCGCTTTTCTCATATTATTATATTTGTATAGAACTCTTCGCTTCTTTGATGTTGTTATTGAAAATGGAGGAAAATAGTTCCAAACTTTGTTGTATTATTGCAGTAGAGCCTCACAAATTGAGGCCTGTCCATTTGACTGCATATCCTTTAGCTCTTAGAAAAGTTAGAACTTTTATTAACTTTAGAACTTTTCTACTGTCTACTTTTCTACTGTCTACTGTAAAATTGAAGTACTACTATTTGAAGAGTATAAGTTAGCTGGCGGTTTTCTTTGTGAGAGACTACTGTATCTATAATGAGATTATCTTCATATAAAGCAGTCACTCGTCAAGAAAAAAGAGTCGTTTCTATCAAGTATATTATTATTATTGACAGATTGAATTGGGGTTGTATTGGGTTCTTTCTTGCGAATGGCCACTGCCTCTGTGATGAGTCACGTTTCATCTTGGCTGCGAATAAACCACAAACGGAATAAGCAAAACCACCAACACCATAGATCTTTTAACGAATGCGACGAGTGTCATACCCCTTATAGAAAAGCCAGGAAAGTGACACTTGCTTAAATCATAGTGCTTACCCAGATCAGCGACGCGTATGCCGAAGCAATTCATGTCCTTATTGAGTGGCTGCTGCAGGGGCAGAGTCGATCCACTGTTGAGGGTGGCGTTGGATGCCTCCTGTGGCCGTTTGCGAGCCACAGCAATGCCAATGGGCACTGAGTTGCCTGTTGGGTATTGGGTTTCGTTCATATTAGATTTGAGATAATTACTATAATCAAGATTGAAAATTACTTGTGCTGGACGTGGATTTCTCCAGGTCGGATACCTTAGGCGAGGCGGCTTCAATTTTGACCAAGGTGGTGAGCGTGGATGCAGACATGGTTTTGGAAGTGGCCGATGCAGTTACCGATGACGAGGTAACACTTCCAAGACCAAGAGAAGTCGAGGCCGTCTGCAGGTGATGATGGTGTTGATGCTGCTGCTGTTGGTGATGCTGCTGCTGATGGCAATTGTTCGAGCTAATTTCAGACACCTGACATGGCTCTCGTTTTATTTGCACAAACGTATATGACGAGTTTGTCTGCTGATGATGGTGTTGCAGCGGCAATGGCAACGGCAACGGTGTTGCAGCTGCACTCATATACTGAGCATGGGAGGGCATAGCACCAAACTGTTCCAGATGAAGCGAATGTGATCCAACAGTGCCCACTGCTCCTGTTCCTGCTGCTGGTGTTGTTGTGGAGGGCACTAGAAATGTCGTGGCTGCTGCTGCGGCGGCTGCGGCAGCTGCAGCCGAGGAACTCAAAACATCCGCGCTGCTGTTGCTTGTTACATTTGCTGCATTAAATGTGGCCATTTGTTGTCGTTGTTAGATGTTAAATTTCTTCCTGTTGCAGGAGGTGGTTCTCTATTAGAAAATAGATTCTATGTTGACTCTAATGTGCTTGAGCTAATGCTAATGCCAAGTCTAGCAAGAGCGGCTTGGGCATCGCAAATGCCCTCGAGGACGACTTGCGACGGCAACAGTGGAGACCACGAAGACGACTTGCTGCGGCGCATATGCTTCACATATAAGTATGAATATATATATATATATTTATTTATTTATATATCTATGTATATACTTTCAGCTACTATTAAACATCCATTATCTGCGGCACACACACACACGTACGCACCCACAGTCTACATTTTTACGTGTTTATTTTTCTAACTCTTTGGTGCAACATTTAGCGGGCATTCGTTTGCATATTGTCAACTTTTATGATTTTTATTATAAATAAATGACATAATCCACGCGCGACGTACGTATGCAACTTGCAATATCTACATACATACATATGTATGTACAAACTGGACCCGTGCTAGGTTCACTGCGGCGGCGGCGGAGGTGTGATGGTGGAGGCGACCGATCCCCACAAACGCAAACCTTTCTATGTGTTGTATATGTAGCGCTTTAAAGAATTTTGCACAGCGATCCACCTACAAAACAGCACGCACTTAACCGCGCGTTTTTTGCGAATTAGTAATCCCTGGAAAAAAGTCCACGGGAGACAAAAAAGCAACTTTACAAGTTTTCACTGTTTGGCAAGTGACAATCGTTTCCGATAGTCGATATCCAATCTCATATTATTTTCGATACATTCCACTTACTCGATACTTCGACTGCAGCTGCAACTAGTGGCGGTAATCTACATTAATAGATGCCATTGCAACAATATCGATAATATATCGCTTGATTTCCGCGCGCTCAGCTGCAATTTTGAATACATCAAACAGATAGTGTTCATTTATAAAAAGAAAATTGATACAAGCCATTCAATCAAGAATATTGCTGTGATTGTTTATTGTAAGTTACATAATTCTTATTGTTATGTCACGTATGATAATCATAGCTGCTTTCTTTGTTATCTGTATAAATATGGATTGTCAACTAAAACTACAAAAACGAACGGCGAGGCAAAAATCCTTGTCCCGACAAGAGCAAAGTCCAATCGAAATTCAATAATAATGTAATAAGCTACTTTGCAACATTATAACAATTCATAATATTTGTCGGCAAATTGTAGACTGCTAAAATAATATCTACAGGTAAATGCGTCGCAAATCTTTCGGGGTTGTTATGGAATTGCATTGCGGGCACAGCTTGCGTGCTCCAAGCGTCTGAAGCCAGCACTGCTCGCAGTGGACATGCCAGCAGGATACGGAGATAGCGGGATTTTTGTAATCATCAATGCAAATCAAACATTTGAATTTGCTTTGTGCCTGCTTTTCGTATAGCCGCAAGCGGGCTTTCAGGGACTCAATGATTTGATGCTGGTTATTGCTCCTGGTCGATTTGCTACCACGCGACGTAGATGCCGTTGGTGCTTGAGATGTGGATGGTTCCATACTGGTGGACTCATCCATCTCTTCAGTCGTTTTCTCGGTTGCTCCTGGTCCTGATGTAGCATTGGTTTCGCTGGAATGGTTGACGTTGGTGCTCTTAGGTGTCTCGTTGGAGGATATAAGTCTGCGCACATACATGGTAACATCCGCCTCGGAGACACCGCCTTCCTCGGCGTCTTCGTTCGCGAGCGGGATTACGTCTGCTTCGCCATATTGCGTCGGTCCATATATGTGTGTATCATCTTCGTCTACATTAACGTCATCCTCATCGTCGTTTCCCTGCTGACCGTTATTGTATTTGATAGTTTGTCCCAGATTCAAAGCCCTGTAGCCGCCCTGGACCAGGGTCGATACGCGTATGCGCTTCTGACCAGCCCATTCGTATTCCTCGTACTCCTCACTGTCATCATCGTCATCACTTGAGTGACGTTGCTCACCGTTGCTCTGCCCATTCTGACAACTTGATCGCAGACACTCATTAGCATGCTCGTGAATTAGTGTCTGTGGAAAGTTTATGTTACACACTGGACAGGTGTGGGTTTTCTCGGCAGCTTGACTGGGTGCAGCGGCTGAGGCAAGCGCGGGGGGTGGTGTGGGTCGTTTTCTAGTGCGTTGCCGCTGTCGAGCCTGCCGGTTGCGCTGAACGCGTTGAAATACGCTCCAGGGCTTGCGTTGGACCCCTTCTCCCACGGACTGGGATTGCGATGATGTAGTTGTAGTCGCGGTTGCGTTAGGCACAGGAGCGGGCGATGCCGTAGCTTCTGTAGACCTTATTTGTATGCTATGCAACCGATCCATTTCAATTTGGCAGTGATCGGCTACCTGACTCCGCTTAATTTTCGCATCACATGTGGGACATATCACATCCTCCTCACTGTTGGCAAGAGTAAAGTTTTCGGAGTTGGGTACTGTGTCTGTTGCCATTGTACGAACAATTGCGTGTAGATGTTTTATGTACAAAATAATTATGGGCAACCTTGGGACTGGAACTATGATCCACTCCCCGTGGTTAAAGTGGTATTTTTGGCTTGGATCTCGTTTATAATCTCAGATTTAACTTTAGTTTTTTTCTCCGAGCGAACAAAATAAAAAACAACAAACGCGACGCCAATCTAGAGGTGCAACTATAGTTACAAAGCAATCGGAAGCCAACATCGATAGTACTAATTATGTTTTCATTATCGCCACCATCGATATTTATCTTCTTTGCTTTACCAACCATCGAACAATGACCACAACTAGTTGCGGCGAACGACACCTTTCAATATCGCCTCAGCAACCAACAACGTTATATTTTCGAATAAGTGAAAAGTGATTATTATTAATTATATAATTTATTATTTATATCTTATAATTAAAATTATTAAAACTATCCACTTTGTTTATTCAGAAATTGTATTAAATATTAAATATAATAAATATATTCTTTACAAGGTTGATAAAATTTATCTTCTTCGCTCTAATACTAATTTAAATTATATATATACTTTATGCAGGTGCTTAAATACTGGATTTAAAGCAAATTCCCTACCCAATTACTGTGACTCTAATGGCGTCCGGTAAAATGGGTGTAGCACAACCCCTATACACAGCTGAAGGAACATCACAATAGTCAGCTTTCTGAGGATTATGTTAAGGACGAGTGACAGTATCCTTTCAGTTCAGGAAAGACCTGATTTAACTTTAATCTATCAGGTATTTGAAGCCAAACATGGGAATATGCTTCATAGATATAGAGTACTATGAAGCATATTCCCATGTTTGGCTTCATCAATGTGACTTTACCAAATTTGAAGAAGTTTAGTATCATACCAAACGTTCAAATACCTGATAGATTAAATAGTCTGTAAAGCTGAGAAAACTTTCTGAAATGTTAAGAAATATGATTTTAAAAAATAAAGCATTTGTGTTTCAAAGATATTGCGTTTTGCCTTTCTTATCAGATTTATTTTTTGCTATCGCCGGTTCCAGATCGACATGCATATGAATCATAAAAATCGCGGCATGGTTCTTATCTTCAATCATAAGGACTTCGATGTAAGATTAAAAATGGCAACCCGTGATGGCACAGACGTGGACTGTGAGAATTTGGAGAGAGTGCCTAAAAAGCTCGACTTCGATGTTTCGGTATACAATGACTTGTGCCACAATGCTGCTTTGCAAAATCACGAGAAGAGCGATTGCATTATGATGGTCATACTCTCGCATGGCGAATTAGGCTACATATAGGCAAGTGACGTTAAGTATAAGCTTTCAGATATCTGTAGCCACTTTACGCCAACAATTGCCCTACGCTGGCAGGCAAACCAAAGCTATTCATTGTGCAGGCCTGTAAGCCGAGAGCAACTCCTCGATGAGTTACAAGATACCCCTCCATGTAGACTTCCTCATTGCTTACTCAACAATACCAGGCTATATCTCTTGGCGCAATACCAAAATGGGATCATGGTTCATTCAGAGTTTGTGCTACGAGCTGGAAACCAATGGCAAGCGCTTGGACCTGATTACTCTGCTAACTTTCGTCTGCCGGCGTGTCGCTGTTGACTATGAATCCTACACGCTAGAAAAACCAGAGATGCATCAGCAAAAACAAATCCTTTGTCTTACCACAATGCTAACTCGCATTGTGTTATTCAGCGATAAGCAAAATACAACTTCCAAACGTTTTTAAATTTTACAGCACTATAAAAATAAAAATACCATGCTATTTGCTGATGATAATAACTTAAAATATTTACTGACTGATTTTTATCGCCACTTCGAATGAGGTAAATTAGTATTTAAGGTTGAAATTTATAAATTTTTCTATAAAAATGTTAGAGTTTGCGTAGGATCAGTGACTGTTGCTCGTTACTAAGTAACACGTACAGGTGCAATTGGTTCAACTCATGCTAGCTCATCTCTATCTAACAATGGTAAGATAACATTTGTACTCTGGACGGCTATGTTAATGCAATAGCTCGTTACCTTCTGTTAAATTCAAATCGTGTTTTTTTTTATACACAACATTTTTTCAATTAAGTGCCACAACGATGAGCATTTTTTATTAACCCTCATTTAAAATAATAAAATAGTTTTGTAAATTTAAAATAACTAAACTGGTCACACAATTTTAACAGAAATATCGGCAAAAATGTAATTAACAGTTTCGCAAAATGTTAAACTGTAGGACGCCATAAACATAACAGAAAACAATTATTCCGCGCAACAATAACATCGATACAACAAACAAAAGCAAACTGCAACAACTGCGCTGCAGTTTCACGTTGCATTCCTTTGTTGTTACAACAAGTTCTCGCACCGCTCATTATCTTCAATTGTAGTCCAAGTAAGGGATATTAAGTGAATATTTTAACAATTGTTTGTGATTTGCCTGGTGCCCTGGACAATAAAACGCTTACTGTGACTCATCACAATTATAAAAGCAAATATCACAATGGCTGCGAACAACGAAATCGAGTCCACCGATCAGGTAGGCATTCGCGAGGTTTCCACCAATACAGACGACTTAACTGATGCCTTTGGGTCGGTGGGTGGCAGTACCAGCAGCGCCTCGACTTCCGCGTATCACAACAACGCCTATGGCAGTGGGGCCATTGGACAGCTGGCTTCTAATGGGTATAGTTCATCCAGCTATCATAAGTATGTGGCCAAAATGGTTACAGATCGACACGCTGCGGAGTATAACATGAGGCACAAGAATCGTGGCATGGCCTTAATCTTCAATCATGAGCACTTTGATGTGCCAACACTGAAGTCCCGTGCCGGCACAAATGTTGACTGTGAGAATCTAGCGCGCGTTCTCAAACAGCTGGACTTTGATGTCACCGTGTATAAGGACTGCCGTTACAAAGATATTTTAAGCACAATCGAGTATGCTTCATCACAAAATCACGAGGACAATGATTGCATTCTGGTAGCCATTCTCTCGCATGGTGAAATGGGTTACATCTATGCCAAGGACATGCAGTACAAGCTTGATAATATCTGGAGTCTCTTTACGGCCAACCATTGCCCTACACTGGCAGGCAAGCCAAAGCTATTCTTTATACAGGCCTGCCAAGGAGATCGCTTGGACACCGGTGTTACAATGCAACGCGGTCGCACCGAAACCGATGGAGACTCCTCCATGAGCTACAAGATTCCCATCCATGCGGATTTCCTGATTGCTTACTCCACCATACCAGGCTTTTACTCGTGGCGCAACACCACACGTGGCAGCTGGTTCATGCAGAGTCTGTGCGCTGAATTGGCCGCTAATGGCAAACGCTTGGACATGCTAACCCTTCTGACATTCGTCAATCAGCGTGTCGCGGTTGACTTTGAATCCTGCACACCGGATACTCCTGAAATGCATCAGCAAAAGCAAATCCCTTGTATTACCACAATGCTAACGCGTATATTATTGTTCAGCGATAAGCAAAAAGCACCGGTTGGACGTGTTTGATTGAAGTGGCTGACTAACTAGTAATGCGGTTGGTGTGATATACAAATTGAGATGCCAAGATGCATAAATTACTCAACCATCTACTCTCTTAAACTGTACACTTTTATACAAACTTATGAACATATTAATTATTAGCAGCAATTATTTCTATGTAATTGTCAGCTCCTGCCATGTCAATGTTTAGTAATTGTCCATTGCCCTTAGTCTTTAAAAATAATGCTCTATTTGAACGCTTTTTATAAACTCTATATGATTTATATGGAAATGCATTTTTCTGCAAGTTTTTAACGCAATTTACACACATACGTATTTTTTGTATTTACTTCATATAGTTTTAGAAATTTTAAAAGAAAAAACAAATAAAGTTTCTACAATCAAAAAAAAAATGACAATGAATTTGACCTTTGCCTCCGACTAGATCAGGCCATATTGATAGCGTTAATTTGGAGCGTCAAGTTAAACGACATCTGCTGAAAAGGAATGAACGGATATGCGACAAAATCAGTTAGTAGCTGACCCTGACTGTATGTGTTTGTGCTTAGATCACATCAATTTATTCTTTAAGGCTTGACACGATCGACTCCAAAACGACATTTAGATTCACTTATATATATAGCACTAGGGGAACAGATTAGCAACCAATCTTTAGATAAATGCACGTTTCTGATAATCATTTTTATGTGTATACAGTAATTAAAAACGTAGAATTTTGCTCACAATATCATCTTAGATGTGGCCACCTTCCTTAAGCTTGGCTACCAGAGCATCCACATCGGCGACAGCTGCTCCAGCTTGACGCACGGGGGGATCCTCAACGGAGATAACCTCAATGCGTGGCGTGGTATCAACGCCCAAATCTTTTGGTGTCACCTTCTTCAACGGCTTCTTCTTTGCCTTCATTATGTTTGGCAAAGTAGCATACCGTGGAGTGTTCAATCGTAAATCTGCACTCAGCACAGCTGGGATTTTGGTCTTAATGGTCTCCAAGCCTCCATCAATTTCACGGACAATGTTCAGACCCGCGTCTGTCTTCTCAACCTTGTTGCAGAAGGTGCCTTGAGGCCAGTCTAAAACTGCGGCGGTCATCTGTGCCGTTTGATTGGCATCATCATCAATGGCCTGTTTGCCAAGAATAACCAGATCTGCTTTCTCGTCCAATGCCAGCTTGGCAAGTATTTTGGACACATGTATCGGCTGCAGCAGCTCATATTCGTCTGCAGAGACCTCAACGTGGACTCCACGATCTGCGCCCATGGCCAGTGCAGTACGGATGACCTCCTGCGATTGAGTTGGTCCCACGGACACAGCAATGATCTCGCTGGCCAATTTCTTTTCCTTCAACTTAACGGCCTCCTCGACAGCAATCTCATCGAAGGGATTCATGGAGTGCTTGACTCCCTGGGTAACGACTCCATTTTTCTCAGGCTTGACGCGTACCTGAAGGACAAATATGTGGTATTAATTAAGTTTAATAAAATCGATTACGCAAAACGAAGCGCAACAAGTGATAAGAGGAAGCAACAGGCATTTCTTCTTCTTTTCAACGCTCACCTTTACGGCATAGTCAATAACACGCTTTACACCAACCAAAACACGAGCCATTTTCTAATTAAGGAAAAATTAATAATTGAAAGTTCAATACTTATTATTTTTAATAAATTGTGCACTATGCAAATTTACCTCTTGAACAGCGAAGATATTGTCTAAACTGAAGGGGGTGGTTGGGGGTCCAAAGGTTGTATTTGCTGCGGCGTTGCCAGACCGCAACGAGTGGGACCAGACTTATATGTGTTGCTTGATAATGTTTAAATAAATGATTTTATTACCTTAAATATAATAAAAGCTTATAAATAATACTTTAAAATGTCGATCTAAGCGATTAGAAGTATCAACAACTAAAAGTCGCCAAAAACTAAGTAAGAAAAAACCAGTTGATTTTCTTTTTATTGTTGTTAAAAAAAAGTGTTATCTTTCATGATCGATTAATTTGGGAAAAGTAAGTCATTTTGCTTGAGCCAATTACCATTTGTTATGATGAACTCCGTACTTGGCTACACCGCTGTAATAACAGCTGATAGACCATATTTTCAGCGAAACCAAAGTGAAAGCGCATTTATTAATATTTTTTAATATACATATTATCCATTCCACGTCTAGAAGCTGTTAATATACAACATGACTACCAGTGCTCCACTAATTATGAGAATAATGGCACTGTCCATTAACACAGCGAGACGCGCCGGCGTCATCATTCGCGATGTACTGAAACAGGGCGACTTGGGCATTGTAGACAAGGGCAAGAATGATCCACAAACAGAAGCAGATCGTTCCGCCGAAAGGTGCATCATTGCGTCGCTATCAAAGAAATTTCCCAACATTAAAATCATTGGCGAAGAGGGAGGCACTGACTTGAATGTGTGCGATGATTGGCTAGTTAGTGAACTGAATGAACAATTCCTGCAGCAAAGCTGTCCATCTGCTTGGCAGGATGCACAGCCCGAGGACTTTGTAGTATGGGTTGATCCCTTAGATGGCACAGCCGAATACACGCAGGGTAAGCTAAAATGATTGCGACAAATATACGTGTAATATTCATAGCTGCATTTCTAGGCTTTGTGGAACATGTCACTGTGCTCATTGGTATTGCCATCAAGAACTCGGCTGTAGGTGGGATTATTCATCAGCCTTTTTACAAACAAGCCAGTGGAGAGCTTGGGCGCACAATTTGGGGCCTTAAGGGCCTTGGTACGGGAGGATTCACACCCGCAGACCCTCCAAAAGGCGAGTTCATTATTACCACCACACGATCGCATTCCAATGCGCTGCATCAGAAGGCAGTAGATGCCTTCAATGCCAGCAAACTACTCAAGGTTGGGGGTGCTGGCTACAAAGTGTTGCAATTACTAGAGGGCAAAGCCCATGCATATGTGTTTGCCACGCCGGGATGCAAGAAGTGGGACACTTGCGCACCGGAAGCAGTGCTGGAAGCACATGGCGGCACTCTGACCAACATTAACGGCGAGCATTACGAATACCACGCAGACGTGGAGCACGTAAATCGCAGGGGAGTCTTGGCCAGTGTAGGAAATAATCACAAGGAGCTGGTTGAGAAGATTCCCATCGAAGTGCGGCAGGCAGTTGGCACAAAGCAATCATTGTAACTATTGTAATGATATCCACTTTATTAGTTTATTTTGCACTAAAGTAAACACATATTTAAATTAAAAGATAAGACAGTATAATTTAGGTGCGAATTGTTTGTTGATAAAAATGAATATACATAAAAACTGTCGGCTCTGATTCGGATAAATAATTGTAATCTATAATGTAATTTGCTGAAGTTTATTTTTCGCAACTGCTATTGTTGGCCATGGAGTTGTTTAGGTAACGATTACGTTTTGCTTTGGCCATTTTACAAGAATTGACAGAGGCAGCAAAGCGCAGCGATTTGACCGACTCCTGAAAGCAGTCCTGGAACGGGGACACATTAATGAACATCAGCGTTTTGGAGTTACCGCCCAACGATGGCATCAACAGATGTGTCAGCTTCGAGTTCCGATATGGTATGTGGTCCTGTTTTTGAAGAAGCGCCAATATAACATTTGTTAACTCTGAGAGAGAGCGATTAATGTTCTTTGTTTCGGTCATACGAGTGCTGGTCTTTGGTGACTCTGAGCCTGCCAAATCGACCAAATTAATGGAGCCCACAGACATCTCTTGCTTTTCCCCATGATAGCCGATCAGCTCCAGCTTGGTGACCGCGTGTGAGCGTGATGAACGTTCATTGCCAGCTGTGGAAGCTGTGGCACGATTCATTTTAGCCGTTTGCATTAAATCGCGCAAATGATTCGGATCCCTGACAGTTTCTTCAGTTATGTTGGACACATAGATATCGTTCTTCACCGAATTCTTGGTCATGCGGATTTCCATTTCTTTCTGTTCGTTGCTCAGCAGATCATAAAGTACTTCATTGTATATTTCCAAAAATGTCGCCTTTATATCGTATTCCCAGCCCAAATTGCGATAGTTTTTAATAGAGTCAAACAAGAGATCGACGGTGCGAGGTATAACACCCACATTATCGGGAATACCATCCATCGTATATGTTTTTCCACTGCCTGTCTGGCCGTAAGCGAAGATGCATATGTTGTAACCATCTAGCGCTGATTGAATCAATGGCGCCACCATTTCAAAAATGTCCTTTTGGTTAGAATTCGGATGAAAGACCTGATCGAAAGTAAAAACCTGTTGGCCAATCTTATTCTTGGCGTTACCATCAATGCTCTGCAGCTCTACAGTGGTTTCGTCATGATAGGTCCAGCTACAAGACAAACGCGACAACTCAGTGTCCAGAGGCGGACGGACGCGGCAGAAGACTCGTATATTGCCACGCAGATCCATGACTGTATTATGGAGCTCCTTTCGATCCATATTTGACTGAAATAGCTGCTCCCTACAGATGGCGAGATCTGCAGCCAATTGTTCATTACTGCGAATGAGTTCTTCATTTCGGTTTCTCAAATCCAATACCTCCGCTGAAAGAGTCTCATGTTCGCTTTTAATTTTCTGCAAAGCAAATTGAATTGATAACCTAGCAATTAATACAATGCAAATTTTTTTTTACCTGATGTGAAGTCTTCAACTGATTTAGTTCATCCTTTGTGCGTCCCAAAGAGCTAGTAATTGTCTCAATTTTGCTGGTATGTTGTTTTACCTGGCGCTGCAGGCACTCATTGTCTGTGTGGACGTTCTTTAGAGTTGTTTCGGTCTCAATAAGTTTGCTCTGAGTTTCCTCAAGCTGCGCAGGTAATGATTCTAGCTCGGCTAATTCCTCGGTTTGTTTCTCAAGTTTAGTTTTCAATGCCTTGTGTTTCTCAAGCAAGTCCTGAAAACGTGCCTTGAAGTCATATGGAGCAATGCGTTTTGGTGCCGTTGGAGGTCCTATGCCGGAAGTTGGTTTGGCTTTGCTTATTGCAGTCCCTGCTGCTCGTGGTAATGGACGAGAGGCGGAGGTTAATGAAGTGCTCGATGTAGTAGCTTTTGGTCGTTTGGGTGGTACTGAACCGCCTCGGGCAACGCGTCCAGCAGCTGTGGCAGTGGTTGGTGCTGGAGCTGCTGTTGTCGTACTCGAGTCCGTTGTATTATTGGCCAACCGTGTGAATTTTGTAGGCATTGGTGGTAGGTTAGGCACGCCGGCGCGTTTAAGATTTCGGCGCATTTCATTGACGTCACAAGCCGAGCGACTGCGCCTTAATTTAGAACGATTCTGAGCATCCGGTGCCTTTGTCGGCTCAGGAGAGACAGCGCGAGCTATATTGAATAACAGCTAATATATTTATTAACTCTTCGCTGTATGACTAAACTCTTACCTCCTTTTCGAGCTAAAGCTTGTGGTATATTCTGCAAGTCCCTTGAAAGTGGCGGCAAAGTTTGGCTACCGAATGTATGATTTGCATTAAATGCGCTGGTATTCGCTTTAATTCGATCAGTGGGTAAAATTGGTTTTAGCGGTGGTATTGGCCGCTTTACAGCCGTAGGCTTCGGCAAACGCGACTCCATAACAATTTAAAATTTTAAGATTTAAAAATTAAAATTTTTGATATGCTAAAACAAGCGACGCCAATTTTCCATTCGCGCCGTTAATTTTGAGAATAGAGATGAGTTTAAGCAGTGTTGCCACCCGGCAAAACATTTGAATATAAGAAGTTTCTTTCATATTTTTTATGAAATTTTGATAGTATTATTTTATTTCTTATTTTATGTCATCTGTCATATAATCTTTTTATAAAATAACCTAAGTGAGCGGTATTACTGCTTGACAATATATATTTTTAGTTTTAATACATTTCACCAATTCAACAAGTAATCGTTACATGCGTTATTACAACATACACGGATTTCTTGTCAACAAAAGTAGAGTCACGTGAATCACACCTACATTGTTATTCCAGCTAGAGCCAAAAATATTTAATGTGATATTAAAATTGAATTAATTTTCAACATCAAATAAAATTAGAAAGCCAATATAATTTGTAATCAAATTACATTAACAGTTATCGATTAGTTTTTCTCACAAAAAATCGATTACTTAAAACGAGATTTGGATCTGCTTCATGAAAACTGTTAATCGCATTCCCTCGATTGTTTTTGGATGCGATAACAAAATGTTCGCCATGGAAACATAGCAATTGTAAAAAAATTAAAATTTGATTTGTGCAACAAGAAAACGCTGAAAGCAGGTCCAACAGCGACCAGCGACCAGAAACCTTAAGTGATGGCGTTGCATGAGCATGCCGAGCTCAAAGATTTGCAGATTTTTGAGCTGCGTCCACTTATAACAAATTTCAGTTGTAAGCTCTCCGCCGTCACAGTTACACCGTTCGATGAAAAGCAATTCCTGTGCTTGGTCAGCGAGGAAAATGAGATTGTATTGCGTTATATCAGCTCTGGAGGTACACAGGAGGTCCTCAAGATGATTTCCTGGTTCCGACGGACCAACCGGGTCATACATGATGTCTGCTTCGATCCAGCGGGTGTTTGGCTCTTGGTTCTATGTAAGTATGTGACGATGAGTGCGAGTTAAGGGCAGGGGTTGGTGATTGGGCACTTCATAGTAAAGCCTAAAATTACTTTGTTGCGGTGGGTGGAAGTCTGGTACTGCAGTTGCCTTAGTGTTTGTGTATGCGTATGTGTACTTGTGTGGGTGTGCGTGCATTGGTATGTGAATGTGTGCGATTTACGTTATTGATTTTCTTTAGGTTATTTTGTTTTGATTTGCTGGTTCTTCAGCTGCAAACTGCTACCGTACGGCGGAAGTCTATTTAAATGTTACTGAACCCAAGTCTTATATATTTTGGAATATTAATATTAAATATATCAACAGGTTTCGACAATACTCTTCATATTGTGCCCGCACTATCTCTGGTTGATAAATCGCACAATCTGGACACATGTTCAGTGTATAGCACCACACAGGTGACATCCTACATAATACCATTTGTGGGTCCGCACGAATGCCCCAATTCAAAGAAGTGCCCAAATCATTCCACGGGACTGAATGAGTCGCGTGAGCAACAGCAGCAGGTGGATGAATTGGCGGAGCACCTACAACATGTTAAGCTAGATAAAGAGGCTGAAAATCTGGACGAGCAACCGTTGGGTCATGAGTTGCCTGATCATATGTTGGCCAATGGCCCGTCATCGGCAGACGCAGCTGCGGAGCAATCCGTCCAACATAAAACAGCGCCCTTTGATGCCACGGGCAACAGTCAAGTGATGGCTACGTCCTTCATGGCGTCCAAGACCTGTCCGTATCCTCTGTCTGTGGTGTGGTGGAAGACTTACTGCGGATTGAATCGTGCCATCATTGGCTATTCGGATGGCTCAATATGTTTTGTGGGTTTGAGTCCTAACTGTCCAATGATTGCTAGCACATCCATCCAGAATGGTTCCGTTGTGCGTTTGACGATTTGCAAGGACAACACCTTCGATGGGGTTATGTTGTTGGTAAGCTGTTCGGATCATGCATATGCAATACAAATAAATGCACTAATCTTTTTCCTTTACGTAGATAACGTCGTCATTAAAGGAACAATACAAGCTGTTGCTCGAGCAGAAGGCCATCATGTACGTCTATCCTGGTGACAGCTCACCCACGACGCGTGAGGGCGCCTGGCAGATTGTCATGTCCGTACATTCAAGGCATCAAAATGCAGTCGCCAACGATGCACGCCAGAGCAACAGCTCCGATCCTGCATCTGATAGCAGCCAGCTTGAGGAGGATGTATTTGCACCACCTGCGGAAGATGAAGTGGCCCCCAACTCCCAAACGGCTCCCCTCGCCGCTTCGGCAACAGCAAGTGCTCCCCCGGCACCCAGTGACTCCAGCACTTCTTTGCCACCGTCGCCGCCTCCGGCACCGCCTTCTTACAGTGAAAGCAGTGGCATACGTTACCAACAACAGTTGTCTGCCAATAGCTTCGATGGTATTTTACCTGCCACACGAGCACGCCTTGCTTCGCTGAAAAGCTTGGGCTCTAAGAAGTTGCAGGCTCTCAAAATGCGATTATCGGATCAGCGGCAAAAGATTGATGAATGTACGTTATTCTTCTACATAATTTCCTCTACGTTATGATTTACTGCATGTCAAATTTTAGTTATGCCTGAGACAGGTACTAGTACACTGGCAATCATGGACTCACCATCGGTCACACCAGAACCACTGGGTAACACACAAGGCTCATTTTACAACATACAAAACCTGCGTAGCACTTATCTATTGAGTGCATTGCACAGCAACAGCTGCAGCTTGACGGTGCACAGTATCGATATTAATTTGAAGCCATTGTTTTTGTACAAGATACCCAAGCATTGTGTGGATATTCTCATTAGCTCTAATATACTGTACGGCGTACAATATGTGGATCTAAACAGTCAAAACGACTCCGTCAGCTCGACTGCAGCATCTTCGCTTGACGAACCGCTGGTTGTGAACACCGAGAAAGAGAGCCTAGATGCGGACACTGAGAAATTGGAGCAAATTGAGCCGGGTAACACGACAAAGAGCGATGAAACAAGCGCGACAACCACAAGTGCATCTAGTATAGATCCAAGTGAAATGCCCACCAATGCCATCAATGCAGTAAGTGTCATTAGTAGCGCTATGGCCTCTCTGCATACCACCGATGATGATGTAAGTAATTATGTTAATGTAGTCTCTTAAGTTTGTACATCACATTTAACGGATCCGCCTTTCACAGCGTTTTAATCATCAGGCACAGTTGGCGCTCTTTCGGTTTGAACAAGAGACTGTGCTGCATCTATATCAAATGGCGCAATTGCGTAGTGACAACAACCAGGTGGAAACTCTGACGAAGGATGAAAGGGCAAAGGCATTTGAAATTAAGGACATACATACACCTATGGACTATGTACAGTTCTATGAAACTGCCGATGTGAACAGTGAATTTTCATTACGGCAAATGGAGATTATGCAGGGGGAGTTTCCGAAGATCAACTATGATCCTTGCTACGTCATAACCAACAAGAACGTCTACACCATACAGCTCAAGTATGTAAATATAACCATAACAAGTTTATATAGATTTGTAAACCACAAATTTTTACAGGAAGGAACCATTTGAACTGTTTCTAGACGCTGCGCTGTTGAGCTCATGGAATCAATGCCGAGAGTTCTGCAACACCTTTGATCTGTCCTTCGAACACTGCATTGAGTTTGCCGGAGATTATTTACTGCGCCGCAAGAAGATTACTCAAGCATTGATAACGTATAACGTGGCTAGGGTGAAGCCCATTCGTACTGCTCTCAAGTTGGCCATGTATGGACACACCTATGCGTTGATGCAGCTGAGTGCCATGGCTTTGAAATCATCGTATTTGCTGCGATCTCGCCATTTGTGTCATCCACTACTAAAGAGCATTTTATCGGATGTTACCTATCGTCATTCTGAAGATGTGCGTAGTGTTTTGCCATTGAATGTTAAGGATGCAGACGCTGAGGTCAATAGCGGAGTCTCCTGCAGCGATTATCACTATGGGGTCGATGAATCTATTAGTGCGCTGCAAATGTCACCATCGTCTCAGTTTCATTTGGCCAATTTGCTACTGATAACGCTGGCCGAGAAGGCAGTCAACGACAAGAATTATCTGCCCTTATGGTAAGCACGATTCGAATTCCAGTTTTAATTAACAATATAAACAAGTTTGTTTGCAATTGCAGGAATTTTTTGGTGACCAACAGTAAATATCATACCAACATGACCAGCATTGTTCTGTGCCAGAGCGGACTTTTCTCTTCTGCAATAATTTTAGCAAAAGTGCGTGGTGTTTGCCTGGACACGTTTAATGCATTGGTCAGCGTTGTGGGCCAAGAGTTCGGCTGGTACAATGAGCTCAATGTCTGTCTGTACAATCTTAGCCAAAACATTTTTATGGAGACTATCACATACTTGCCACTCGTTTCCATGGATTACTTCACTTTTATACAAGATAAGCTAGAACATATTAGACCTTGTGTGCTGCAGGTAATTCCGTTCCCGCTTGGATAAGCAATTGAAGTTAACAAGAATCTATCCTTCCCCATTTTCAGCGACTGTCCGCGCAGCTAAATCCCTTTGCACCTTCACTGCGTCCCATTGTATCATATAGCTGCAGAAGCCCCTCGAGCAACAATGACAATAATGCGCATATATTTGAGTTCTGCAAATGCCTAATCGAAACATATTTGGCAGTGCTCATCCATATGGAATCCCAGCGAGTCAAACATGATTCTATTGCAAATGCTTTGTCGAGCTTTCGCATCAATTATGAGGATAATCAGGCAAGTGTCAGCTGCATCAATACAAATGGAACATTTTTATTTAATCTTGCTATACTACAGTTTGCCATTGAATCATCACGGTTTAAGCCAATCTCGGCTGGTTGCGCCTACTGCGCCTGCGTTGTCGATGGTGTCGCCTACTTCTGGGGATCTAGCGGCGTTCCATGCTGCTTCAGCGCCCAGAAGTCAACGGGTGAGACACTTCTGCTTATCATCATGGTTTTGAAGTTAAAAACTATTCTGTTCATTCCACAGAACCGCCGGAACCGGCGCATGCTGTTAAGACATTGGAGCTGCTTTCACAACTTAACTTGGAAGTGCATGCGCTTAAATGTGGACGTCAGCATACACTTATATTAACCAACAATGGCGTACGTTTATTTTTAATGCTAAAAAACGACACTGTTAATGTTAATATCTTCACTTAGCTGTATGCCATGGGCAACAACAGTCTCTGCCAGCTGGGCATTGGACAGCACATGCAAATGGCGCTGCAGCCCATGCTGGTGACGGCTTTGGATGGCATGAACATCAGCATGCTGGAGGCAGGGCAATATCATAATGCAGCCGTCGTTGATGGAAAGCTGTACATGTGGGGGTGAGTGTGTACATTATATTATTATTAATAACTATAATATTAATATATTTTGTATTTTAGCTGGGGCATCTATGGTCAACTTGGCAACGGCAGCTGCGAGAATATCGCAACACCAACACTAGTCAGTTTCTTTAAGTACAAGGTACGTGTGAGGAACTCTTTAGTCATAAACTATTTGTTAATATTTTCTCATAATTTTATTTCACAGAAAGTTTTACAAATTTCGTTGGGACATGCGCACAGTTTGGTGCTGTGTCAGACAATCCACAATAATTACTCAGAGGCTAATGGGATTGACAACGAGCTTTTTGTGTTTGGCTCGAATCATTTTGGCCAACTTGGTATTGGCAACAATGAACAGTCGGAGACAAAGACGAGTCTGCCGATCCGCCTTAAACTGGGTGACTGCAGCTTAAGACTGATACACACGAAATTTTTTACAAACGTAAGCGTACTTAATTATATTTGCAATTACTTTTTCTAATCGATTTTATTACAGTTAGCTGTAGATGAGGAAGAACGTATGTATACATGGGGCAGTTCACCGCAGGCACTGCGGCTGGCAAATCAAATAAAGCGTCGTGCCAATGCCAAGCAAAAGTTGGAGGAAAATCAACAGCGCGAAATGCTGAGCAGGCGGCTTGAGGAAACTCTGCTGCCGGCATGCAGTAGCAATAGTGCGTTGGTGGAACCGAGTACATCCTATGCGGCTGTTGTTGTAGGCGCTATTCCCAAACCCAGAGTAGAAACCAAAGAGTCCAGACAAAATGAGGCTATGACATCGAATGCTAGTGAGAGTATTGGATCAACACTCACATCGAGCACGGATCCAGTACCGACAACTGCAGCAACGACTGGAACAACATCGACAGCTCCCGTAACTACACAGCAAGCCACAGAGCCGGATCCAACGGAGCATATGACGCCACATTTAGTGGATACCAGTGAGGTGGCTGGACAAATACTCCAGGTTTGTATCTCAATTCAAATTCAGCAATAATCAATATTAACTAGAGATGTTACTAAAGATATCCAGCGGACTGTTTCACTTTGCTCTGATATCGTCTACGTGCACGCTGTACACGTGGGGAAAGAATCTCGAGCATCAGCTTGGCACCGAGGACAAGGATCGACGCGCCGTGCTTAAGCCATCACCCATTGACAGCATCGAAAGGCCCATGTACGTGGATTGTGGGGCAGATTTCACGCTTGTCATGACCACCGATCACATTGTGAAGGCCTTCGGTGGCAACTCGAACGGACAATGCGGACGCGACTTGGGCGCGAGTCTGGATCGTATGCGGCAGCGAGTGGTCTGCCTGCCAACAACCAAGCGGTTGATGCGTTTCGAGAGTCAATGTGTTGAGGCGCCTGTGGAAATTAATTTGCCACGTCCACGTATCCGTCTTGACCAAGATCCTGTTCGTTATTTGAAGGTGATACCGCCGTATCAACCACACTTCCTGCAGCAGGCTAATATTAACTTTGAGCATCGCAACTCGATGGCTACTCTTAACTACAAATCCAGCACCGAGCAAGCAGGTACTGGACAGGATTCCGATGATCTGCTAAGCAGTCTGGAAAATCTAAGCCACAACGATGCTAGCTACTCGTTTAATGCACCACACATGGCCGATGCTAATAGCTCTTTGGATCTCGACTATTCCCCCGAGGAGCAGAGCTATTTGCCCTTGCCAAATCAGGCACAGGCGGGCATAGCAAGCAATACCGCTGCTCTGCTTGGGCATGGTGACGATGTTAGCACCTGTACGCCTAGCTCGGAGGATGGTGATGTGGCTGCATTGCAGCCGCTGCGGCAATATATACATTACTGCCTATACGCCTTCCATGGCCTATATAATCCGGATAAAATTGGGGAATGCGGCCGGGCGCAGCGTAATGAGTATCGTATAAGGATTTGTATGCTCAACTTTAGGTTTGTGGAGGCATTCCAGCTCTGCCTGCACAGCTGCGACAATGCCCAGCGCACTCTAAAACTATTTGAGTACTTCAGCAAGGACACGGGCTATGTGCCACTGCATCGCTCGGATCTCAAGCATCTGATCTATCACATGTGTGTGCACTTTCTGGAGCGCAAGTTCGATATGCTCGAATGCGAGCGTTACTTTATGGGCGATTTAGATTACTATTGGCTGGAGCTGGCATATGTATTTTACTTTAACAACAATAACTCGGCACTTGAACAGAATCTCAACCAGAAGTTCAAACAGTTGATTGCAGCGACGGATAGCAATCAGTCGGCAATGAATGCATTGCAGGACACAGATGCCATTTTCGATAGTTTTACGGTCAAGTTCAAGACGATCCTCTGCCAGCGGCTGCTCAGCTATTGTGATGCCGATGCCAATGCCAGCAATTAGCATTGGATTCCCCTTGGCGTCAGTCCAAGGACTTGTGGTTCTTGCTTTCAATATTCTTAGATACGCGTATTTTCTCAATTAAGTTGATAGTTTGTGTTTCCTTCTTATTTCTTTGTTCCTTTTTATTTTGTTTTTGGTTGTAATTTGAAGGTTTTCAAAGATTTGTTGTGAGTTCAAGCAGATCCAGATCCGAGATCCACATCGAGACCAAAGATCAATATTGGCGTCGTTTGCTGTGCCCAATTTCACAGATAATGCATATGCATAACAAAAATATTACATATTATATTATCTATTATCTATTACCCGCCCACACATGTTTATACTTAATTACATAATTGTTGTTTGCGGTTTTCTGCGCATATTTATATATAAATAGCTTTTATAGCGATGTTATTTAAGAGAAATATTTAAGGCAAACAAATTGTTTAAAGAATTTAATTTTTGTAGTACTTTGTTTGCTATTGGCTTTAAATATTAAAACGCTTCTTGTTCACTCAATAAAAATGAATAACATGATTGTTTATAGAACACACACACGCTCACACCCAAAATGCATACATCTAGAGAATGGAGACGTAGCGATCCTTTACTGTTCTTAATCCTCTGCGTTGCCATAAACTCATTCATACGAAAATTTTTAATTGATATTCAGCTTGTGATTTCCAATTATTTAATATAAAATGTTTTAATTTAAATAGTTATATGTGTATACATACATATGATTAACAAAAGTAATAAAAATACATTTATACGAAATTCGTTGTTTCCTAAAGCTTTAGTTTAATATTGTCCGCTGTCCAACGTTTGCTTTGCAGCGATTTGAGCGCGTTCTCACAGTAAAATTGCTCCTCGGATCGTTCGGGTAGAGTTTCTTTAAGTTGTTGCAGCTCCTGCTGTTGTTTTAGGCTCACCATGGCATCGATGACTGCCTTTATACACTTGACACGTTGCGCCAATGCCAATTTCTCGCTGCTGTTGCTCATCTTGGACAGGAACAGCTGCAGCACCGTAGAGGGAGCCTTCAGCTCGAAGAGACGCTGTACAGCCAAGGATAAATCGAAGCTTATGTGGAATTGTCTAGACTTCAACGGATGCCATGTGGAAACACGCTCAAAGATGCACTCCAAGTCCGCATAGGCTTGGGCCTGGGCTCTTTCATTGAGCGCCGTCCATTCATATTGTGCTGATGAGATCTCTTGGTCGGCCGCAAAGCGTTGGGGCGAAGTTACTTTAAGCATGTCTTGATCCTTCCAGTTCTTGTTCTGCGTGCAACACACATAGAGTAGTTCAACGGGTGTGGGATGCTCGCCAAACCGGTGACTAAAACCTTCTTTTTCTTGGACCAATTGCAGCTTCAATGCCGCATGAAAAACTTGTTCATAGAGGGGAATAATGCCTACTCCGGCGGTCGCATAGGCATCGATAAGACGTTGCAATTGCTGTTTTCGCGTGGACACTTCACTGCAGGCCATGGCAGCCTGAAACTGCTTAAGAGCTGCTTCCTGGTGACGTCCAAAGCGTTGCAACATTTCAATATAGTTGCTGACGTCGCCACTTTGACGCAGATAGCTGAGATAGTGCTCCAGCGCTTTAGGTCTCTGCTGAAGAATGCTATGGAACTGTGTAGGGTTCAAGGAACGCTTAAGGAATAGAAGAACTCCAATCACTGCATCTCCGCCGTTGGCCAGCAGCTTGTCCAACAGTTGCTGTTTTTCTAGCAGCGATTTGAACATTTCTAGTGGAGCTATCTTGCCATGCAACAGCTTTTGTGCCGTAGCTACCAAATTGGGGCTATAAAGCGTACTCTGTATTTGACGTCGCAACAGCTTTAGTTCTTCTTCAGGCGTAACTCCCTTGGGCATGACATGATCGTCCACTGTTTGTTCTTGAAGTACCAACTTAAGTGCCTCATCGCTCAATATGGCCTTGATAGAGAGATGATTGAGGGTTCCCAGAGCTGCACTATTATCAAAACTAGCCTCGGAAATGGTGTCATCATTAAATATTCCATTGTTGTCCCATTTTGTGTTCAACTTTGTCTGATCTGAACCTGACCCGCCTTTGCAAATGTCGATGTCATCGTCATCGTCAAAGCTAAACGCTGCTCTCGAGGAGCGGTTCCAATAGCTTTCGCTAACAAAGAAAGTAAATTAAACTTTCTAATTTTGATTCTTACATCTTACTTACTCTGCATTATCAAATTGTGATTCCATTAGTTTTTTTACAATACAAGTTTAAAACAGCTGAGCGGACAGTGTGACCAGTGCAGTGTGACCAGGGCTGCCACTGCGAAGAACTATAGAATGGCGCGCTTTGCCATTTAAATATTATTATGGCTAGGCTTCAATCTTAGCTTATTTGTAATTGCACCCCTACATAAATACATGTCTTATCATGTTTGAACACTATCATATATGTACATATGTACATATAAAGCCGCTTTAAAAGGTGGTGTTGATAATGAAAGGGCAGATTCGAAAATCAAAGTGAATTTGTCTTTACTAGAGAAAAGATGTTAATCCAGTGGTTGCTGCTATTAATTGTGACAATAGTCCATTATTCTTTAAGTGCTTCTGAAACTTCTGAAGTCCAAGCACGATACGATCACACAAGAATATATAACGTTGAGCTGGAAACAACCTCACATGTGCAACTATTCCAGAAACTGGAAGCGGCGTTCGACTCGTGTAGCTTTATGGGACATGCTCGCGCGACTGGCCAGAAGTTAACAATTATGGTGGCTGGGCAGAAGGTAGCGGACTTCGATGATCTGCTTCACAGTTACAATGTGAGCCATCGCATATTGAACTATAACTTTCAAGAACTGATAGATGCTAACTACGCTGAGGTGGCACCAAAAAGCACTTCTGCTGATGACTTCGATTGGAAGCGTTACTTCCATCTGGAAAACATCTATGCCTGGCTGGAAAAACTGTCCCAGGAACAGCCAGAGGTGGTGACCCTGCTAGACATGGGAACGAGCACACAAGGCTTGCCCATAAAGGGAGTGAGAATTGCCTTCGGGGGAGAGAATCTGACTAGCGTGTTCATCGAGAGTGGCATCCATGCTCGCGAATGGATCGCACCTGCCACAGCCACCTATTTCATCGAACAGTTGCTCCACTCCAACGATCCTGCAGTACATTCCTTGGCTCGCTCTCACAACTGGTTAATCTTTCCGACGGTGAATCCGGATGGATATCGCTATAGTTTCACTGGAGATCGAATGTGGCGCAAGAATCGCAACCTTTTTGGCATCTGTCGTGGCGTTGATCTGAATCGCAACTTTCCATTGATGTGGAATAGCACGGGATCTAGTGGAAATCCATGTCATTATGATTTCTCTGGACCTTCTGCTGCCAGCGAGCTGGAAACTCAACGTATTATACAATTTCTGGAGGCACGTGTCCAGCCGGATCGCATTCGCACTTATGTGGCGCTCCACAGCTATTCACAGCTCATATTGTTTCCCTATGGTCACTCGGCAGAACACGTGGAGAACTATGCCGACCTTAAGGAGATTGGCCAAATGGCAGCGAAGCGCATTAAAGAGATCAGCGGACGTACCTACTTGAGTGGCAGTATCTATGAGACCATCTACCCTTCCAGCGGTGGTTCCAAGGATTGGGTTCATAGTCAGCTAAAGATTCCCATCACATTTACCTTCGAGCTGCGCGGATCGCCGGAAAGCGAGGAGATGTTTATCTTGTCAGCCAAGGAAATAGAGCCCACAGCTCAAGAGGCCTTTGCGGCTGTCCAAACAATTGTCGAGGAGGCATCGAAGCGTGGCTATTATTAACAAGTTTAATAACTGTAATGTCAATAAATAAATAAATCTCGAGAGGAAGCTATCCCTCATAGGAGGAAATGTGGGGCGTGGTAGTTTCCACCATCACGAGCACGCTATGGGCTAGGGGAAAGATGTCAGTCACCTGGACATAGTAACCACGCCCATACTGCTCTTTGGAGGAATATAATCTGTATAGGAATAATACATTAGCAGCTGATGTTTCCCAGATTTGACCAACTGTTGCTTCAATTCCGCGGTATTAACTTGATCATAGAGGGGAATTACGATCACTAAAACTGCTAAGACCTGCTTCTGGATGACGTTCAAAGCTTTGCAACATTTCAATATCTGTAGTTGCTGACGTCGCCGCTTTTACGCAGATGCTAATGAATGCTATGGAGCTGTGTAGTATTCAGAGAAGACTTAAAGAATAGTGGAACTCCAATCACAATATCTCTCCCTTGACCTTTAGCGTGCCCTACATGTTATCGTTATAATTGACATTGTTCAATCTAAACGGTTCTCTCGTGGAGCGATTTCAATTTTCCAATTTAGATTCCCTTAGTTTTCATACAATTATGAGTTGAAACCAGCTGAGCGAAATAATGTGACAAGTGGCAACTCTTTTTATGCATTGACCTGGCTTTCAGGGCTGCCACTGGAAGCATAGAATGGCGGCGCCCTTGGCCATTCGAAAGCATGATTGAATTGTGGAATTAGACAACTTATAAATGCAATTGAAATTCACTTTATTGACAATAAAATTGTTTGCAACTGTCGTAAAATTGTTATTGCTAGGCGTCTATCTTAACTTAATTGCAATTGCATCCGCTACTTAAATACATAAGTCTTATCATGTTTGAACAGATTCAAGCATATAAAGCTGCTCTTAAATGTGATTTGATAATGTGAGGGCAGATTTTAAAATCAAAGTGAATTTGTCTTTACTAGAAAAAAGATGTTAATCCAGTGGTTGCTGTTATTAACTGTGACAACATTCCAAAGCGCTTATGCGGCTAATTGCTGCACCACTTCAAATCATTGTTCTTTAGGGACTTCAGAAACTCCTGCAGTCCAAGCTCGATATGATCACGCAAGAATATATACCATTGAACTGGAAACAACCGCACATGTGCACCTGTTTCAGAACCTGGAAGCGGCGAGCGACTCGTGCAGATTCATGGGACATGTTCGCGAAACTAGTCAGCAGCGAACGGTTATAGTAGCCGGGCAGAAGGTAGCAGACTTCGATGATCTGCTTCACAGTTACAATGTGAGCCATCGCATATTGAACTATAACTTTCAAGAACTGATAGATGCTAACTACGCTGAGGTGGCACCAAAAAGCACTTCTGCTGATGACTTCGATTGGAAGCGTTACTTCCATCTGGAAAACATCTATGCCTGGCTGGAAAAACTGTCCCAGGAACAGCCAGAGGTGGTGACCCTGCTAGACATGGGAACGAGCACACAAGGCTTGCCCATAAAGGGAGTGAGAATTGCCTTCGGGGGAGAGAATCTGACTAGCGTGTTCATCGAGAGTGGCATCCATGCTCGCGAATGGATCGCACCTGCCACAGCCACCTATTTCATCGAACAGTTGCTCCACTCCAACGATCCTGCAGTACATTCCTTGGCTCGCTCTCACAACTGGTTAATCTTTCCGACGGTGAATCCGGATGGATATCGCTATAGTTTCACTGGAGATCGAATGTGGCGCAAGAATCGCAACCTTTTTGGCATCTGTCGTGGCGTTGATCTGAATCGCAACTTTCCATTGATGTGGAATAGCACGGGATCTAGTGGAAATCCATGTCATTATGATTTCTCTGGACCTTCTGCTGCCAGCGAGCTGGAAACTCAACGTATTATACAATTTCTGGAGGCACGTGTCCAGCCGGATCGCATTCGCACATATGTATCGCTCCACAGCTATTCACAGCTCATATTGTTTCCCTATGGTCACTCGGCAGAGCACGTTGAGAACTATGCCGACCTCAAGGAGATTGGCGAAAATGCAGCGAAGCGCATTAAAGAGATCAGCGGAAGTGAGTACTGGAGTGGCAGTATCTATGAGACTATCTACCCTTCCAGCGGTGGTTCCCAGGATTGGGTTCGTGGTCAGCTAAAGATTCCCATCGTATTTACCTTCGAACTGCGCGGACGCCCTGATAGCGAGGAGATGTTTATCTTGCCAGCCAAGGAAATAGAGCCCACAGCTCGAGAGGCCTTTGCGGCTGTCCAAACAATTGTCGAGGAGGCATCGAAGCGTGGCTATTATTAACAAGTTTAATAACTGTAATGTCAATAAATAAATAAATCTCGAGAGGAAGCTATCCCTCATAGGAGCTAATGAGGGGCGTGGTAGTTTCCACCATCACGAGCACACTGTGGGCTAGGGGAAAGATGTCAGTAACCTGGACATAGTAACCACGCTCACACTGCTCTTTGGAGGAATATAATCTGTATTGGAACAAGGCATTAGCTTAAGGGAATCTGGTTTCGAAATGATTACTCACGCCAATATGTCCATTGGCTCCATTATCAGCTCAGATTTGTAGACCGATGCCAAGAAGTTTGTGAAGGCGGCCGTGTTGTTACCCAGCTCGAGTTCCGTATTTGGAGTGCACACTTCGAGGCCTAGGCCACTGTTGCTGGAGCCAATGTCGGGCAGACCATTGCGGGTGCCCCACACCGATATTATATTGTCCTCGGACGCCACAATGGTGCACTGATCATTGCAATTCGCATTCTACGGATTAAAAGTGACCGTGAGAATGGACAAAAATAGTATTATTCATATTGGTTTGTTTCCTCACCACAATGTAACGGGTACGCATTGCCTCCACCAGGGTGGGTTGCTCCACAGGATTGCAGTGGCGTATGCCTCTTTGCCCTTCCTTGTTGCGTCCCATTGTGTAGACGTAGCCTCCTTCGACGATGAACACCGAGTGAGTCGATGAGAAGCAAGCCTTTACAACCTTATGGGGCAGCTGAATCTTTTTCTGATTGTAGTAACGGTTATCTCAGTTGCATTAGAATCCTTAGGGATTGTAAAGATGTGACTTACGAAAGCTGTGATCTTGCCCGGACGATTGAAGCCCAACTTGTGGTAATCGTTATTGCCACAGACATGCAGCTCTCCATTGTTGAAGAGTACGGCAGATGTATCCGGCCCGCAGTAAATCTTGAGAGGCTTACTCTTCACATGGGATAGCAAAACTTTCTGGGGATGCTTCCTAAGAACACATCAGTATTAAAAGAACCCTGAGAAACTGATGCAAATCTCTTACAGTTGCTGCTGGTAATTTCCGAGGCCGAGCGCTCCAGTGAGACTAGTGCCCCAAACGTAGACGGCTCCTTCGGCACTCAACGCAATAACGTGATGCAATCCGGCGGCAATCTGTTCGATGCGGACATCAGCCAGCTTGGCTATTAACTTGGGAGTGTAATAGTTTTTCTGTTCGTCGTGGCCCAAAGCATAATTGATGTTATTGCCACAGCTCAGCAGATTTCCAGATTGTGTAAGGAATACCGTGAAGCCGTCACCCGCACAAGCGCTGACCATGTGATAATTACGCAAACTCTGCACCAAACCCGGGTAGTGTTTCCATGTCTCCAGCGAAGTCAATCCCAGCTGGCCGTGAGTGCCCTCTCCCCAGGCATAGGCAGATCCGTCATCGTTGATGACCACAAAGTGCGATTCACTCATCGCCGCACAGACAATCACCGCCTTGGGAGGCAGCTGGATAGGACTCATGCTGAAGCTGTTGCCAAAGGACTTAAGCTGGTAAAGCACCGAACTGGGAATGCAGAATTTAACTGAGATTAGGTATTAAGTATGGATGTGGACTTACCGCTTCTCTATAATCTCATTGGGTGCAACTGTCTCAGTGGACTTACCGCTTCTCTATAATCTCATTGGGTGCAACTGTCTCAGCGCTCATCAGTTTCCTCGTCTCGGTTTGCGCCGTGGGCAGCTCCATGGCCAAATTGCTGCAGCTGGTGAATAGTGAAGTTGGAGCAGACAGAAGACTTCCCTTGCCACTAACGCCATCCTCATAGGAGTAGCTAAGGAGTACGTAATGAAGCCTCTGTCTAGTGACCAACCAATAACTCACCCCTTATTCTTGCCCAGACTGCGAAAAATCAAAGGTATCCAGTATACTAAGACCTCGGAGGCAGTGGGGCGCCGTGAAGCATCCACCTGCAGCAAATTGGCCATCAGACTCCGTAATCCAGAAGTGTAGCCATTAGGCACTGCTGTGTAAGCTCCGGCCATGATTTTGGTCACCAGCTCTGAGAGATTGGAGGCGGCAAAAGTCTTTTTGAGGCAGCACAGCTCACCCAGAATGCAGCCCAAAGCCCAAATATCGCTCTTGTTATCGTATTCTTTGCCCTCACACTGCAATCAAGAAGATCTTCTATAGAGATGATGGGGAACAGCTCTTATCATCTCTTACCATCTCTGGACTGAAGTAGTAGGGTGTGCCCAGCACAGTCTGTGCATGAATCTTGGCATTCATAATCTTGGATATGCCAAAGTCACCAATCTTGACAATGCCTCGCTTATTAAGGAAAACATTTGCAGTCTTCAGATCGCTAAAAAGAGAAATCTTGGTTCAATTTAATATTTAATAATTTAAATTTAAATAAATACAATGGACACTATTTGGATCCCAGCGCTCACTGTGGATGCTAAGTTCGTTTCTCACACACACGCACTCTGTACGCAGTCACTGCAGCTTCTCACACATACGTGCATGCTCACTGCAGTAAGACCTTCTGGTCACACATACAGAAATACTAATATAGCTTCCCCGCTCACTATCATAGCGAAGGCTCGTAGAAGGCAATATAAATACTAATTCATACATATGTGTGTAGATTGCACATTTATATACACACATACATTTACACTCAATTTTATTATTATCAAAATACTTTAATTTTTATAAAGACTGTCACAGATTATTCTACCGACGACTGCCCTTGACTTTTGACCGCTTGTTTTGAAAGCAGAGTGTAGAGTAGATAATTGAAATGGTTGGTGGCTTCGGATTTAATTGCAGCGTTGCCTCTAATAGACTTACCGATGTAGAATATTCTCTGAGTGCATATAGTTAATGGCGCTGGATATTTGCTCAAAGACGGCGATGATGTAACGCTCTGGAAAATGCTGTTTCCCTTGCCTCTCCGCAATGATGTGGGCTAAGGTGCCACCATCGGCGTACTCCATTTCGATAAGCAGTGTGTTGTCCTTGATAAAGCTGCCCAGATAGCTGACAATATTGGGATGATGTAACTTGGAGAACACCTCCACTTCATTCATGGCCAGATCACGTCCGGGTGGCGTCAATTCGCTCAGATTGATTTGCTTGAAGACAATGTGATGTCCGTCGAACTTACGTCTGTAGAGAATGGCAATTCCGAAGGATCCCTGACCTACAACACGCACCTTTTCATAGTTGGCCAACTCGGTACCTGCAACGTTAAGTGCCTCTTTGGGCACCGCCAGTTGCTGCAACGCCTGTGGATCTGGCGATTGTGAGACATGGCTGCTGAACATGGCCTCAGCGAGGGATGTACTCGGTGCACCCGTGTTCCCATCGGTTATGGTGTACACTGTGGGTAGCACCCTTGTAGCAAGCTTGTGTGTGGTGCTCTTCTTCTGTGCAGCATCCAGCGGCAACTGCAGTGATGTCGTCGTCAATGTGGTTGTGTCCGTAATGCGTCCATTGAAGATGGGCAAGGAATTTGCTTTATTCCGAAATGGTTTCATGACCACGACGACGCAAATATCGAACTATAACTATCTATTAATTGGTGTCCCAAATGAGACATCGTTGTGGTCAATGTGGTTGCTAAGCACCACCGATGGTAGCGTGGGTGAACACTGCGCTAACTGACAGCTATATCTATATATCGATGAAAGAAAATTGAGCAAATCGCTTTTTTTGTAATTACGTATTGTATAATTGATCAGATCGAAGCAAACCACTCAGATGTATACAATATATGTATTTATATATATGTAGACTTTATGAAATTTGCTTTGCTTTACTTTAAAAGTTTGTAATCATTCGTTACAGGCGGTTTACATTCAGATAGCTAAACCATATTTTACAATATAATTATAGTAATAATTATAGTTATCATATATTTATATGTACTTATTTAGCTTATCGAGTTATATGGAAATTAAGACGCGACTATTATGTATGTATGTATGTATATATATCTGCACGAATATGCTAAAATATTTATGCTATACTTGGACTATCTTAAAAATGCACAATCTGTACGTTCTCGTATCTAGGCTTCACTTGACTCTTCACTCTTCAGTTTATGCATTTAAAATGTTTCATTTTTCGTTCATAAAATTATCGTTATATGGCATTAAATATGCACGAACTTGTCGCTAGCTCTGCCTAGCAATGTCTTGCAATAATTTGGACAAACTCAGGTTACATGCGATCGAAGACGCATTCCAAAATATTCTCCCAATCTAGCAGGTGCAGCGATTATCACCAGAGAGGCTGCCCAAGCTGAAGGTGCCCAATCCATTGGAACCCGGAGACTTCTTTTCCTGTTTATCATCATTGTCAAAGTTATCGCCCTTTAAGTAAAGTTAAAGCAATGTCAATCAACGTATGTAATATATAGAATTCAACTACTCACTCGTCTTTCACGTTGCTCACGTATTTTCCGGGCCAGCGAAAGAAAGGCGTCCTCAATGTTTATGTTCGATTTGCATGAGACTTCAAAAAATGGCATATCAAAGTTTTCGGCAATCTGAAAAGTGGACAAGTGAATTACTTTTTATGTAAATGCAGCTAAATATTTAAGTTATATTGTATAAGCTTGCTTGCTATAATTGTTATTAAATTGCTGTGTGGTTGATTGATTGACTGACGCACCTTTTCGCCTCTCTCCTTGTCCACCATGCGCTGTGTCGTTGAGCATTCACATTTGTTGCCAGCAAGCACCTTGACCACATCTGGCGATGCATTCTCCTGAATGTTGCGCAACCAATATGATAAATTGTTGTAACTCTCCAGATTGGTCACATCATACATTAACAATATGCCCATAGCGCCCCGGTAATAGGCTGTGGTGAGTGTGCGAAATCGTTCCTGTCCAGCTGTATCCCAAATCTGCAGCTTTATGGGCACGCCATCGAGATTAATGAGTTTCTGTTTAAAGTCAATGCCTGGTATGGAATTGGATTGAATTGGATACGAAATGAATATTGTCATTGTCAATTGAAGCCAGACAAATGTTGAATATGCCCATAGAAACACTTACCAATGGTGGAGATGTATGTATCGTAGTATTTCTCATCGCAATATCTGTGCACAATGCAGGTCTTGCCCACGTTGGAGTCTCCCAACACGAGCACTTTGTAGGTGGCCACAAAATCCAAAGCCATATTGCGAAATACTCTGTGCGGGTTTTACGATTGTAGATGGACTTTAGTTGTATTGTTGGCCTTTTTTTCTTCTTGTTGTTTGGTGGTGCTGTTGGTGGTGGTATGGAGGTTTGGCCGTGGGGGTTGTTTGTGTATCTGCTGTTGTTGGTGTTTGTGTTGTTGTTATTATTATGTTGCAGCTGTTTTTGCTATAGCTGATGTTGCATTATGTATCATATCGCAAATATATATACATATTTCACAGCTTCCAATGCATTTTTCAAGCTGACAACGACAACAACAACAACTGACAATTGAAATTACACAATAAATGAAGAAAACGTAATATATTCGCTTATTTATATGATTTTTATTTATTTATATGGATATTTATGAATAGTATTTCACTTATCGAGGAATTAAATAACGTCGCCAGCGTTGCACACAATATGAATCAACATCCACATACTGCTGCTGCTGCTGCTGTCGTTGTTTTTGCTGCTTCTGCTGACGGCGCTGTCGAAAAATCAATAGAATTGCGACGGCGCAGCGTCGACAGAAACTAAATCAAAATGTGGATGTGGAAAACTAAATAATCGTAATCGAAATTCAAATGCGCAGTTAAAGGCGCCACTTAGAACTACATGCACAGATGTACCAAATACATACTAATATGAGTTATCCCAAATATAGTCGACTCTCTTGCTCAACAAAGTAATAATAATGATAATAAAGAAGGTTGATTAAACAATGTTTTGCGTCAGACAGATCGCTTACATGATAAACACTTTCTCGATTTTAGGTTTTGTGAACTTAACATTGGTTACTGGGCATGTCGTAGTGCCATCTTCTTTGGTTATCTTCCGCAGAGCCTGCTGCCCATAAATTTGCCCATTTGGCAACATCATGGGCTGATTGTGCTCGTTCAGGGGCAGGCCGGTAACGCGACATATAAGACGACTTTGCACACAGTGAGAGTATGGCAACTTGAGCGCAATTCGATTGAGATCTTCTTGGCAGACGGGACAATTGAGATTGCGGCAGGTCTGAGAGTAGCATTGTGGCGTCTTCAACGCTGATAAACCGGCCTGGACGGCCGCTGAAAATACTGATGTATTTGATAGCTGGAAGAGGCGATAGTTCTCGTGACGGAAGTCCAAGACAAGCTGCTCCCAACGTTTCGGATCCATGTATTTCTTGCAGTGCTCCATTTCAGTGTCAGCGGGATAGGCCAGGAGAGCCATAACGTGACATATTTCATTCAACTGGGTCTTCTCATAAGCGGGAAAGTAGCGTCGTGAATGCTTGACAGCTTCAAAGCGTTGATTTTGACGCACCAGCTCTATGAACTCTTGCACCCGCAGGCTAAACTCAATGGTTGAATTGATTTTGCGAAGTTTCGACTTGTTATCAATGCACCAGAGCACGCATTTGGTGGTGCTATGATTAGATAAGTCATCTTCCACTTCACGTGATGTTTGGAAGATGTCAAGATTGGTTAGATGACGTACATCAGAGCGTGCTGCGAGCTCCTCGGCAGTCTCATAGTATCCCATGCGAAGTAGATGTTCAATAACCAAACGGTCCAAGCGAATTCGTTTCCATTGATCAACTGAACCTTGGCACACTTCGCCATTGCTGCGATTTTGGGGCATAATGCCCTTGAGATGCTCCAACTTACGCTTGCATATTTGTGTGACGCTCAGTTCATCGGTGATACTTTCATCTGCTTTGCGCTTGAGAACCTGCAGTTTTTGGGCCACATTCCCCATTAGTTTGCTAACGTCCGATAGAATGGGTGGCTGCTCTGCATCCAAGGCCTTTTCCACTTGTCGCGATACGTTCATCACTTGGTCAACTTCACGGTCGATTATCTTTTGGGCAGATCTAAAACGTTTGTTTAATATTTCGTATGGCACTTTCAATGTGGCGTGTTCCAACGCCTTTATCTCCGACATTTTGGTGGCTAAATCGTTTTATTTTAATAATTATTTTCGTTTTTTATGAGACGCAATTGCTATAGGCTTTGTTCTACAGCTGTGAAATTATCGATGTACTTATCGATAAGCAGTAGAATTGCTTATAGTTGTAGAGGTTGTGGCGCTAAACGATAACAGTAGTATATTTGAACATAAGTAACCTAATTTATATAATTTACCAATATTATATTAAAGAAATGCAACAGTTAGTACTATTCGGAAATGTTATAAGCTTATTTAACCGAATGCTAATTTGGTTCGCCCAATTTTCATTATTATTTTCATTAAAATCAACAGATCAAATTAATAGTAAATCGTAAGACATTTTTTTCGCAAAATTTATTGTGTAAAATATTGTTTACCAACAGCTGTACCGTGCGATACTAAAATTTTGGGCAGATTTAGTCCATTTTATAATTTTAGAAATTGTTCAGGGTTGAATTTTTTACAAATGTTATCGATTAATATATAAGGACGAATTAAGGTTTAATACTGAGACATGGATTATTTGCATAAATGGAGAATATCGATGCAAAGTCATAAAGTCATGATAATTTAATTACCAATCCATAAACATGAGAGTTTCACAAATCGATAGCTGTGGTAAGCTATCGGTATCTTTTTCAGCAACTCTTCAGACGATAAAGCAGTTCAAGCGACGGCCATGTTATCGGTAAAGCAGGGCGCTGTCTTTCTTTCTTTTTGACCACGTTCCGTGCGAGTCGTATGAAATGAACATGAACCTCACAATTTCGAAGAAACGTAAGGTAAATAAACGAATATTGCATTGTTAATAGAACAGAACGTTGCATCAAATCTGTTCGTGTGATTTCTGTATAAAGTTGTGTGAGCAATCTTTGGTGTTTACGCGAAAAACAATGTGGATTCAAAGTTAACCTCAAACCGCAGGCGTCTACGGCATGCATGGAGCACCCGTGTCATGCTCTTACTTCAACAACAACAATGCTTCGGATGAGCAAGTGCAGAGTGTTAAGTTTTTATATTTGTGGTTAACAATTGGTATTCTCTGTTATTGCAGTTCGTCTCCGACGGTATCTTCAAGGCGGAATTGAACGAGTTCCTGACTCGCGAGCTCGCCGAAGATGGTTACTCCGGTGTTGAGGTGCGTGTGACTCCATCCCGCACTGAAATCATCATCATGGCCACTAAGACCCAACAAGTGTTGGGCGAGAAGGGTCGTCGTATTCGTGAGCTCACCGCCATGGTCCAGAAGCGTTTTAACTTCGAGACTGGCCGCATCGAGCTGTACGCCGAGAAGGTTGCTACTCGTGGTCTGTGCGCTATCGCCCAGGCTGAATCGCTGCGTTACAAGCTGACCGGAGGTCTGGCCGTGCGTCGTGCTTGCTATGGTGTGCTGCGCTTCATCATGGAGTCTGGCGCCAAGGGCTGTGAAGTCGTTGTGTCAGGTAAGCTGCGTGGTCAGCGTGCCAAGTCGATGAAGTTCGTCGATGGACTCATGATTCACTCTGGTGATCCATGCAACGATTACGTCGAGACCGCCACACGTCACGTTCTGCTGCGTCAGGGCGTGCTTGGTATCAAGGTCAAGATCATGTTGCCTTATGATCCCAAGAACAAGATTGGCCCCAAGAAGCCACTGCCCGACAACGTGTCTGTCGTCGAGCCCAAGGAGGAGAAGATCTATGAGACCCCAGAGACGGAGTACAAGATTCCCCCAACCAGCAAGCCCCTGGATGATCTGTCTGAGGCTAAGGTTCTGTAAACTTAAGTTTTACTGTTTAACATGAGCAACAACAAGAGCAACAAGAACGCATAGTTTGCGCTAAATACAACAACAAAAACAAACAACATCAATTCTAATGTGTGGATTTAATAAACAAATGTAATATTTAGTAAACATCAACTGTTAACCCTTTAACAGCCTCAGTTTTGTGCAGTGTACTAGTACCAAGAGTGTGCGAGGGTCGGCAAAACAGTTCTTTAACTGCGTCACATACCATTGATATTGTCTGTGATCTCCAAAGTGGGGAAACCAGTTTGAGCGTTCCATTTGCCTCTTCTCTGTTTTCATTTCCAATGAAGCGGAAATCAGCGATTAAAAAAGGCAACTGATTTATGCGCTTGTCCTTCGGTTTGCGTGTAGCCCGGACACTGTCCGATAACTGTGAGTCGCTTATGGGCCGCATATTTATCATGTTGATATGTTTATTTGGGTTCTCCTTCTCCTTGGCACAGTGACATGGTGTATGAGTACTTGCAGTTGTTGCGTTGTTGCATCAATTGCCGCGTGAAATCAACAATCAACTAATTTATCAACATTATGTACAGGCGGTGTCTCAGAGAAGGAGAGAGCGAAAGAGAGAGAGCGAGAGAGAAGTATAGAGATTAATGTTGAGATTTTGCTTTTCCCTTGGCCACATCTCAAAGCTAAAATCGCAGCTGCAGCAGCACACGATTGCCTCTGCCGCATGACAAATGGGCCACATGCAACCGATGCCCAGTTGCATTGCTGGGTGGCTGGTTAGCTAGACATGGCTATGGGCCGACTCTTGGCAGCGGCATCACGCATCAAGCTAGTTGCGATTTGGATCATAAATCTAAATTAGCGCGCCAAAGCGGTTCCTGGACATAACTCAAAGATGAGTAGACAGTGCCTGGGATCAGCTGGCAGAATGTTGGACCTGAGCTGAGCTGCTTCCCCTGGACAATGTCAATCAATTAAGTTTACAGCATATCTCCGACGACTGTGAGAAATTTTTGAACACATTTCGGCATTTCAACGCTCGCATAAATCATAAAGAACTTTAACTTTAAAACACGACTTCGAACGTATGATTTCAACACAATTTGTAAATAAATTAGATCGTGATTATGCTAACATCAATATCATCTGGGCAACAGTCGCAGCAACCACCATCAGCAGCAGCAGCGGCAAGCTGCAACATTGCCAGCAGCAACATTATTAACAAGCCAAGATCTGACATGTGCTCTGTTGTTGTTTTCACCTACCTCCCTTCTTCCTCTTTTTCCCCTCCCCTCATCTGTCTCAACGAGCCAACAGTCAACCTCTCTCATATTGACAGCAATAACACTAACTATATATTTTAATGGCTTAAACAGCAACAATAATAACAACAACAGCAACAACAACAATAAAAACGACAACAATACATTCATTTAAGCTGTATGCCAGATGCCCGACTATGCGATACCTCTTATCTGTTTACTGGGGGTTACTTCATTTCATTTAATATATCCTGGGCCTGATGCTCCTCATAGAATTTATAAGCTGTCTTTATTATATTTATCTATCAACTATATCAACTATTTGTATATGTAACTAATATACCCCATTATTCTGGCAGCACAGGGTATAATAAGCCAGCCAAGACAAAAGCTGCCGTCAACAAGTCTACGGCGGTGGCAAGCAACGTGTTGCTAGCATTTTTTCTGTGCAAGCGCTACGTGCCACATGCATGTGGCTGATATGCACGTAGCTGCGCAGGTTCATAACTTGGCTGGCTGCCTGCTTCGGTTCTGGCCATGTCAACACCAAGAGCACAATAAACGAGCGGCAGCTTTTATATGCACCGAATATTGCATGCCCTAACGGAGTTATTATGGATCCATTTCAAGTAAATTCGTATAGATTCTCCAGTTGGCCAAGTTAAGAGTATAACCACAATGGGGGTTAACTGTTTCCATAGAGAATCAGAGAGACGTCTGCGGTTTAAGTATGCTCGTATTTGCTTTGATTTATCAACATTATTGTGAGGCTTGTGTCATGATTTTTCCATCATTATTGAACATTAAGAAACTCTGGCGCGTAATGTGTTTTTCATGTGAACTGCCAGAGATCAGGCGACACATTTATCATCATCAGTTGCCGCTGCTGTTGCCGATGTTGCTTGAGACGTTGCACCAAGTCATGATCATTTGCAGCAGTGCAGTCTAGGGCAATAGTCCCCTCACCGTTTCCCCCACCTCCGTTGCCTGAGCTAATTTGCTGACCTCTCATGATCCTTGAAGCTCAGCGGAGAAAGTGAGAGGCAACTGCCAGTGTCCAATCTCTTTAAAGGATTATAACAATGCATGAAATGCGCTTATCTGCCAGGAGAGTTCTCTCAGCATTCTTAGTTGAGTTTCACAGATTAAAGCCGCAGCAATTTATGCAATTTGTAGTAGAGTTGCGGCTTGATCGTGGGAAAGATCTGTCAGTTGTTAGAGGCACTGCTGAAGTGCATCAACAGATCTCTGATTGAGGTAACGCATCCCGTCCAGCTCGCTCCGTGGCGCCACAGTTTGCTCTCTCACGTGTGCAGCTGTGCGGGGGTTCATCGAAGTCATAAAGACATCATAATTGTTAGCTTCTGGCCAGGCACGCGCGCATGCCACATGAAGTTGCACGAGTCGATCGCCTACTCTGGCAGTATTAGGCGAGTAAAAGGGGAAAGATCACAACTATTGAACTATTTCTCTGTAGAAAACTCTTACAACTTAAGATAGCAAATAGATCAGATTGTGAATGCTGTGGCTCTTTATTTAATTTCAAAATGTGGCTGGGTTTCCGCCTTGATCACCAAGACTCTCAGTGAAATTTGAGCAAGTAAGTCTTGGGATTCGAAGAGTTTGTTCAATTGATATAAAATAGATGCTTATAGTATATTTAAGCAATCCGATTATTGAGAGTCGTTGCATCCCCTTGGGCAGAGTGTGTTGCAAGACAACGATGCAACGTTGCAACGATTTATGTGCGCCTTTTCATAACACATCATTAGCCACATTTTTGTCAGAATTTATAGCGCAATGGCAACGGAAAAGGTTTAACGAGCTTGTTCTAAGCTTTTAGTGGCAGAAACTAGCCAAATTCAGAATGTGGCAGACGACAAGACAACTGTATGCCTGTGTGTGCGTGTGTGTGTGTGTGCAACGTTGCATCGTTATTTGGCTTAAATGTTGCAGACGCACAAACCAATTACAGGTGCATTTTTTACATAAATACATATGTACCTGCCGCAACACGCACTTGATTGTGTGTTTGTGTGTTCATGTTTGTAAATTTGTCGCATGCCCCGTGGACGTTGCAAGTTGGGCCAGTTGTTAACGATGAGCTTTTAGTGTTAATGTATTGCAACAGAAAAATACTTACAGATGGCGGCGGCGTCGGCGTCTTTCTCAGCCTTAAACCTGCTCGTCAAACACACGTACTCGATGCTCGTGTGGCAGCAACAAATGGAGTTATGTAACAGCGCCACGGCAGAGCAACGTCAGCAGTGGCAGCAGCGGCCGCATAGGCAGCGTCACAGCCAAAATGCATTTCTCGTAATAGTCTTAACGTGACTTGGACTTGAGAAACCAATTACAGAGTCGCATTAATATTGGCAACATGGTGCTGCAACAATATTGCCACAAGTAGCAGGTAGCATGCAACAAATTTTAATTAAGGACACTTTGTGCCTGCCACAGGCGGGGGTGTTGCCCGCCGCATGCACAATATACTCAATATACTCGTACAATAATCTTATCAATACATTTTGGCAATTAATTTGGCCTTCTCATTTGAAGCGGCAAATGCGAGTCTGGGGTACGATGTCCGAGGTACGTGGCACTTGCAACGTTCGCCTGGCCAAACAGAAGTCGCTTAAACGAACCAACCAATGTGGCAGCCAACGAACGCTACTTTTGACCATAAAAGCATTTTAATTTCTTTATTTACAACAACTATAAATCATGGCCTAGGTGTTTTACCATAATTTAAAACTACTCGCATTCGCACTATTTTCCTACCCTCGCCATACCCTTACCAGGGGTACCACAACTGTCTCACAAAGTGTGCAATGCATTCGGTCAATACAGCCATGTCCCACTGTCCCTTATCTGAGTCCTGTTTCCCATGAGTTTCATTCGAAAATATTTAGTCGATGTGATTCTTTTGCTTGAGCTCAGCGTTTGTTTTGGAAAGAGTTGGGTCTACTACAGAGTTGGGTCTACTACAGAGTTGGCTACTAAATCAAATAGCTGCAATAGGAACGATCACCCGATGAGTAGATAGTCGTAAGAGAAACTATTAAGAGTATAATATGTTTGATAATTAGTAAGCACAACTAAGGCGAATCGGGAATGTACATTTATCGATAACACAATTAATGTTATCATTTCGAATACTTATCATTTGCTGCATTGAAAGTCATAATTCATATCATTACTTTCATTATTATTATTCTTTTTATTATAATTTTTAATAAAATAATCAATATTTATTGATATTGTAATCTTTCTGCAACTAGCAACAGTCGATGGAGGGTATTTAGTATTCGCGTAGATCTATTCTTAATTGTATTTTTTATTGCTAATGGAAAATGGCAAGTGGGCCGACTTTAGCGCTGGGTAGACTTGGCTTAGAAGACTGGCACTGAGGAGTTGGCTCAGCCGAGGACTGGGCTGTTGTAAAAATTCCAAAAATACCGTCGAGCCGTCTTGGTCACGTTGTGCCTGTCTGCCTCTCTGTCTGTCTGTCTGTTTATCTGTCCGTCTGTCTGTCCGCCTCACTGTCTGGCAGCTTCATTAGGTGACGCTCGTACATATTAATTTAAACTGTGCATTTATGGTCAACGCAGACGAGGCGACATTAAATCATCTCAATCTCAATCTCAGTTTGAGTCTCTGTCTCTATCTCTGACTCTGTCTCTGTCTCTGTCTCAGGGCGTCAGCGCTTGATCTGCGTCCATTTTTGGGGCAGCATCTGCTGCGCATATGGAAATTGTTGCAACATTGCGTGGCACAGTGGCACAGACACAGCATGTGGCGTCTAATTGGCAACACTTCAGCATGTTGCTAAGCCTGATTGCCAACAAAGCCAATTGGCATTTGGAAATTAAATTCAAATGAAGCAAAAAAGAATTGAAATAATGTAAATTATCTCATTAGCAATTGCATTAATTATGCATTGCATTGAAATTAATGCCAAGATCGTTCAATTTCTTTGAGAATTCAATTCGATACAATTTATAAATCAAGGAAATGTCAGAAATTTGCCACGAGTTGTCGCCGTGTCGTGTTGCCCATGCTGACCGTGTTGCCTTGTGTTGCCGTGGCATGTGGCATGTGTTTCGCTTTGGGCGCGCAAATTAATGCAATTTTGTGTAAATTACTCATTAAAAATGATATAAATTTTAGTTGCTGGCATAAATCACAGCCCATAAATTGTAACAAGCCCCGCAAATAGACAAAAAAAAAAATACACAAACAAAAAAAGACAAAAAACCCAAAGCAAATCTCCAAAACAAAAGTCTCGATTACGTCTCCAAACTCCCCGCACCAGAGACTTTGAGACTCGACTCGCCTCGCCTCAACTTCGAATCGTATAATGAAATTTCATTTTTCTTTGACTTGGCTCTATTATTGTAGTTGTTGCTGTGGCTTGTTGCAGTTTTGTTGTTGTTGTTGCTTAAGAGACGCCAATTAGATATTTTATTGCTAATGTGCGCTTGTCATTTCGAGCTCGAGCCGCAGCTCGGTTGCCCCTCCGTCCACATGCTGTCCACATGGTGTCCACCCGGTGTCCATCGTGTCCAGTTGCCTGTCCAATCTGTACGGGCGCTGTCTACATCAATTAAAAGCGCATTTGACAATGATATTTAGTTTGCTCCGGAGTCTGCACCCATTGCCGCCGGGTGGCAGACAGATCACTGTTCACCTGATCACTGTTCACCTGATCACTGGTCACCGATCACCGATCACCGATCGCCCGAACACCGATCTGTTGCTTGTACATTCCGAAATTATTCCAAATTGGAAATAGGCAAAAAGATTTGAAAGAAGCATGCTCAAGCTAGGAGAGAGAGATAGATAGAGTAAGAGGAAAAGAGATAGATTAAGAGAAAGAGAGAGAATGAGAAGGAATGCTAAGGAATTCATTATGACAAATAGAAGAAGATGTCTGAGCAGATCAGTTACTGTCAGTCAAGGAGCGCTTAAAGATAGACTGTTGCCTCTTTTGCTCATTGATATAGTTAAAGTAATCAAAGCATAAGATACTTGCTCTGATAAGAGAACAGAGGCATTTCTGTGGTCACCTAATTAAATCAGTTTCTGGTTGCCAAATTTTGGAATTATGACAATAATTATGTCCAATTTGAGCTCATGGATGTGGATCTGTGGATGACTATTTACATTATCACCTGCCGCAGAGTGTTGCATGTTGCTGGGGCTACATTGATTAAGATACACATTGGTCGTATTGGCAATTTGGACAGCAACAGGCACTCAACACTGGCAGCGACAGAGCCAGAGACAGAGACAGAGACAGCGACAGCGACAGCAATTGCAACAAAGTTGCTGCTTACAAATTATCAACAGCCAAGCAAGGTAGCAGCAGCAACTGAGGCAGCAACTGAGGCCGCTACAGAAGCAGCAACTGAGGCAGCAGCGGCCTCGGGCTGGGCAAACATGCAGCTTGTTGCAGCTTGTTTGACTAAAACAAATGTTAAATGTTTGAAATCGTAGCAAAGTCGCATGCAATATGTGGCAATATCCATGACACACACACACACAGACAGACACACACACAGACACAGACAGAGACAATGACCATATTTGCTTGGCCAAAAACTAATGATGTGGCACAAAGCTTGGTTTTAATTGTGAAATTGAAATGCAGCGCAATAAATTGCAAGATGGCCAAAAAGCATTTCGAGTATTTCGTATCCTGAGTGCAATTCAATTACAGCTCAATTTCATGGCACAGCCAGAGAGTGTGGTGAGGTAGAGAGAGAGAGAGAGAAGTAGAGAGGGGGGCATAGGCAGAGCTCCATTTAAAGCGCTTGGCGACAATTTGTTTATGGAACCGCCGTGGACTTTAAATGGTTTGTCGCATAAATCATGCGGTCGCTCCACGCTTGGCCACGTATTGTCAATTGCAGGTGCCTTATAATTGGGCTAGGCAACATCAACAGCACCCACCAGTCGAGGCGAGCAACATGGTTGGGACATGGCTGCAGCATGACTGCCACATGCATCAATTTGTATGCAACATGCTTCCGCCCTTGGGCGCCTATGTTGTTGTTAAATGAAAAATCGAATTTACGTACAATTTTTCCAAATGCTCCACTTGCAATTAGATCGGCGTGTTGGCCGCGGGGCAGCAGCAGCAATTTGTCCGATCGACCAAACAGCAGCAGCAGCCGTCGCAGCCGTCGCAGCAGCAACATGTTGCAAGGCTCTAGCGCTAAATGTTGCCACTTAATTTCTTAATTTGATTGTGCGTGTTTTACCTTTGCACTGTGGGCCAGCCAGTCAGACAGCGATCGAACTAATGGCATCATTTGGCTGGAACTGCAAATAAGTTGCACATAATTAAACAACAGCAACACCAGGCAACAGCGGGCAACAGCAGGCAACAACTTCTGCCATAAGTGGCACATTGCATGCGAGGTTTACTTGCAACACGCGGCCAAAGCGTAACTCATAAATGTGGCAAAACGCAAAACGACTTCCTGCTCCTCGAACATGTCATGTCGGGCAGCAACAACAAACATGCGGCTTTTACAACACCACCAACAGCAACAACATGAGCAACAGCAACAACAGCAACAACATGAGCAACAGCAACAACATGAGAAACAGCAACAACATGAGCAACAGCAACACCATATTTCATACACGCAGGCGCCTCTTCAAAGCCTTCCCAACAGCCTTCTTCATCTCTGCTCGAGCTGGCGGCCTCTTCAGTCAATAAAAACCAAATCGCTGGCAAAAATGTTGCCACAGCAACAGCAGCAACGACAGCAACTCCTAGACGATGCAAGCAGCCAGATGCCAACATGATTTTTCTTGCTTTTTCATTATTGTACTATTGCGACATTTTTGTCTGTTGCTGCTCTGCGAAATCAAAGCACGCCAGCAACTACAGCAACAGCAGCAACAGCAACAGCAGCAGCAGCATCATCAGCAGCAGCAACAGGCGGCAGGCGGCAACAAATCGCTGGTTAAAAATGTGCGCGCTATAAATTTATGTTGGAAACATCAAATCGACGTAAATTACGCGGCGTCGCCTCAACTGGGACTGGGACTGGGACTGGCGCTGGCACTGGGATTGGGATTGGGGCTGAGACTGAGACTGTAGTTGAGGTTGAGGCTGAGGCAGGCGGCGCTTTGGCTGTTAAATTCTTGACTTGTCTTGGCTTGCAATTTAGCAGCAACAGCAACAGTTGCAGCCATAACAACAGCAACAGCAACAACAACAACAGCGACAACGGCAAACGCTGCAGATGACTTTCAAGATGTACTGACTCGGCCAACACATTAATTCGCGCGTACTTAACACGACCATGGCAACAGCAACAGCAATAGCAACACCAACCACAACAACAAGAGCAACAACAACAACAAGAACAGTGTCATCTGTAATAGAAACGCATGCCAAACGATGCAACAAATTGCTGATTGTAATTGATTTAAATACGTTGATGATGCGTGGCAAATAACTTATACGCCGCATAGGCTGAGTAGGCTGAGTACTCGTACCAGCAGCAACAGTTAATTATATTGCTACATATTTCTGCTTAATTGTTGCACAGAACTTTCTCAAGACTCAACTGAAACTCTGCTCTGTACTCTCGAGAAATACTGTCACTCCTCCCCCCGTTTCATGCTCTTTCGTGCTGTGTTGCTGGCGTGAAAGCAGTTGCAACAGTTGCCAATTATCAATGTGATTTATGCACTCTGTCAAAATGCGTTTTCCTAAGCGCTTTTCACAAATTTTCCCCATCAGTTAACATAAATGCACAAACAAACAAATTTGCAATAAACTGCACTCACAGCGTTCGGTGAAAAGGCAATTTTCCGCAGGGTTAAAGGCAACACTCATTCTAGCAGCAACAGCATCAGCATCAGCAACAGCAACAGCAACAGCAATTGTAAGAGCAACAACAACGGCAACAACTTCAATTACAATCACGTCAACATTATTTTCATCGCAACGAGATATATTTCTATTAGCCGATTTAATGTCAGCATAATTAATCACATCATATAATGCTCATTGGACAGCATCAGCAACAGCGACAGCGACAGCAGCAACAACAGCAACAACAGCAACAACAGCAACAACATCAGCAGCATCAGCAACAACCTCAAGCAGGGTCAACAGTTCGTCTTATGTTATTGGTTTTGCAGGTTGGCAGTCGCCTTGGCTGAGACTGGGAGATTGGCCAGATCTCTGAGACCTTCTTCACACTTTCCTAGCGGCTTATTTATTGGCCACATTGCGTAGGTTGTAGCTGGGGGCATTTTGTTTAGATAGAGTCTTATAAGTCTTTAGCTGGACGAATTTGTTTAGCAGTTATCGCTGACGGGTCTGTTTAGGCCATGGGAAATGAAAGATGTAAGTTGGGAAATGGGAAATGGAAGAGGACAAAGCTGAGGTCAGTTGCCGTATTTTCTGTTTATACCCTGTATAGATGTATATTAAGTTAGTTCAAAAGTTATGTAACAGGCAGTCTGCAGACCTTTAAAGTATTGTCGTTCTTGTTAAGATTAATGTTTGTGTATTCTATTTAATTTATTTAAATAATAAGTTATTTATTTTAATTATTTTAGTTGAGTTTTTTTCGGTGGATAAATAATTTACTTTCAAAATGTATAAATAAATAACACAATTCGCTTAGCATTCTCAACTTGTTTAGGCGTGTTTAGTAGTTATCTCACTGATTGTGAGCTCCTCATAGAAATTGTGCCGGATATTCTTATCATAAATTAAATTCGCCTCTTGATTTATTTTATAAAAGTGTTTATTGGCATTTGCGGCGTGCTGCTGATGTTAATCAATTTGCACAAATTAAAAATTAATTGCAAATTTATGGCTTTTAATTTTCTTATCGTTGATTTATGCTGCCCCAAAATATACAACCAACAACAACCACAACAACGACAACAACAACGGCAACAACTTGCTGCAATTTTTTGTTTTTAGCTCTGCTGTTCGATCTACAACACTTGCACTTGTTTTTGGCTCGTTTTTTTTAGCTGATTGCACTTAAAGTATTAAAATGTTCCACAATTTAATTGATACTTGAATAGTTTTAGTTAAAAGCAGCTCAATTTGATTGCACCAATTGTAGATATTTTTCTTAATGGCACCCGAAAGCGCAAAGACCGTTTACCAATTGACTGATAAATCAGTTGAACACTGATAAGTCAGTATCGAAGTGTGAATACTCTTTCAGTGAGCTTACACAATGCCAAGCGATTACTTTCAATAGAAAGTCAGACGAATGGATGGTCAGAGGAACAGTGTATCATTAGCTGAAGCATCTCTTCAATATTTAATCACAGCTCAACATATTCTCAGCCATTGTTGTGATACGCTCTGCTAGGGTATAAGCAGTTGCTACACCTTGGGCCTCCTTTTGTGGTAGCGTTGCGTCAATGTCATAAGAGGAAAGAGATTAAGAAAATGCATTAGGATTCGTTTTGAATCGGAGGAGCAGGAAAGCCAGGGGAATGGGAGGTATCATTAGGCTAATAATGATATTCCAATTTATGCGTCTTTTTGGGCTGGCCAAATTATTCAAAAGTTAAATGCCAAACGACTTGGCCAGCGAGCGATGCGGCTCGATTGGGTGGCTCTCTTTTGGCCAATTGTTTTTGGCCCGATGATCACTGGACCATTGCCACCAGTTGCAGTTGCAACCGTGCCCAAAAACAATTTATGCAGTTGCTGCCACAGACAGCATACAGCATACAGCGTACAGGGTACAGCATATAGAAGGCAGGCATGCTGCATGCCACCGACAACTGGCAACAGGCAGGAAAATGCAACAATAAATCTCATTTTATGCGGCGCACAGAGGGTACAGCCCTTTTATAGGTAACGCTAATGTAGCCCAAAATTGAACTTGACATTTGAATGCCCAATTAACCGTGACGTGTGCGCGAGCAGCACTCGTCCTCATCCGCATCCTCATCCTCATCCTCAACTCGTTCTCGGTCTCGTTCTCGTCCTCGTCCTTAGTCCAAAGCTGGAGTGGACAGTTGTCGGCATTTGAGGTCAACTTTTGGGCATTCCATTGCGAATGCGTTATGTTTTATTGGAGCAGTGTGGGGTCTGCCCCACCCCCTTTCTCTCCCTCAACACACACAGAGCGGATGCATGCACTGTGCAATCCAACTGCCAGCCTGCCTATCTGACTGTTAGCCTGGCTAATTAACCTACTTTCTAAGACCGCGCGACCTTTTTTATCTGCAGCATTGGAATCACGGTTCGGCCATGTGTAAAATTTGCCTGCTATAAAAAAGAAAATGTGGCCATTGGTCAGTTGCTCTGCGTGCGATTCTCACGCATGCCAAATGTGCTCGTTGAAGTTGCTGTTGCAGTGGTTGTAGTTGTTGTTTTGTTGCTGTAGTTGCTGCAGAGCATGCAAGGCAATTTGGTTAGCTTGGCCTGGCATGATTATAAAATCACGATAAATATTTATACCGCACTTAGATTTATGGTGATTCATATCGCCCCAGCAGAAGTCATCGGCCAATGGGCATCGCCATCGACATCGGCATCGCTATCGGCATCGGCATCGGCATCGGCATCGACATCGTCAACGGCAGCGACTATAAACATTTTTATTAGCAATAATTGCAAAATTCCACAAGTGCTTCATATGCATCATTTGCGAGCAAATGACAATAGGTAATCGCAACTCGAAGTTAGCCATATTATTCGACTGTCTGACAGAAATGTTGACTTTGATTTGTCATCAACCATTCAATTTATCAGATCCTCTGCTTTCCTAGGGCTTAAACCTTATTTTCTTGGCCATGACGCGCTGCACGAGGTCATGGAATCACGAATCGATAGTCGTCAATTGTTGTGGTTGCACTTGCCTCTAGGCTGCCCCAAATGATCAAATAATCAAATAATATTAATACTTGTAATAACAATAATTGAAATTGTTTTGCCAGCACATTAAATCTAACATTTAAACTAATAATGGCTCAATTTAATGAAATAATGAAATTCCCCCAAGCTTGACATACTATTTGTATTATGCACGGATATATTATAGTTATTTAGTTTGGCTCAAAGATAATTGCGAATTGTTTAATATTCATAAATAAATTGATATCCAGACACTTTAATGTTATTTTCGATTGAAGCTCATTGAACGTATACGTGATATTACTGCTTTGGCTGGATACGTTTTAATTGCACATTGATTATAATTGTAAAATACTTTATGCTTCTGTGGAACCTTCAACACGTCACTGGTATAAATAGATTGTCGATCAATGATACCTCTCTCAGCACATATGCGCGTATATTACGTTTATTTCGGACATTTAATTGGGGCTGCCGCCCCAGAGTCGGAGCCGTGAGTCGCGGAGCCTGTGGCCCTGTCAGCATTGTAAGTGCTGCTAAGTGTTTTGTCTTGTAATTTCCAAATGCAAATTGTTAAATGACAAAATTGATTTAGATTGCAATTTATTGAATGCAATTGACAGTGCTTCCTTTTGGCCCAGTTTACGTGTGCGTCTGTGTGTGCCAACAGACTCTCGGCCAAGCATCCTCCTCCAAATGGCAAACAAGTTTCAGTTTATTTTTTATATTTTTTTTTTACGCATGTTGCGTGTGTTTGCACTTTGATAAACATTCGAGTATGTATTTGTATATGTGTGTGTGTGTGTGTGCGTTTTTGCCGATTGGCCTTGATCTAGAATTTCGATTTTCCGATGTTTTCGATTTCGTTGCGAGAGATGAAAAATGCCAGAGACATGAACGCTTGTGTATATATTATGTATGTATGTATGTGTGTATGTGTGATGAGTGTGCCTGTGTGTGTGTGTGTGATGATATGTATGTGATGTGCGGACTTGCGTAATACCGATTCATGTACTAAGTACCGGTTTCAACTGTGGACCAGTTCACAGTTTGCACTCTTCATGCATCTAAGTATGCAGCACGGCTCAACTCAACTCAACTCAACTGAATTGAATTGAATTGAACTGAACTGAACGGAACTGAGTTTAGCTGGAGATATGTGCACTGAGAAAAACGGGGGCAGTTAAATATAATAATAATAATATAAAAACAGCAACAAATTTATATTCAGCTTTTATTTTATTAAATATATTTTACATTCAGGTGAAAATCTAAAATAGTTAAGATTATTCAACTCTTAATTGCTTTTGTGAGTGCACATAGAAACGCATAAGTTTTTGCACTTGTAATTTATTGAGAAATTTAATTGAATTCGCTTGCTAACTGACTAACTGGTCAACCGGTCGAATACTCGTACTCGTACTCGTAATCGTAATCATACTCGTAATTTTGTCTGCTGATTAGAGATTGAGCAATTGCAAGGTGCATTAGAAATCGTCCATTACACGTAGGTGTGTTTTGGCTAACAATTGTCGTTATCAGAATGATTCGCTTATGGCTAAAACAGCTGCCACTGGCAATATATAAGTCAATTGGAGAAACTCTATAAATGCCAAATACATCTCCACATCGAATCAGTTGAATTATTTATTGGCTTCATCAGTAACAAGAAATCTATTTAAAATGCTGCGTCCTATTGTTATTGTCCTGATTTTCCTGCTGGTCAACTTAACTTGTTTAATCATAGGCTTGGAAGATTGGGAAGATCAGGAGGCGCGTTGGAAATTCTTGCACAAAGGTTACTTAATTACACTCTGATTTATTTAGCTCATTTAGACATTTGTTACTCATTTGCTGATCATCAATTGTTACAGCTGTTTGCCTCAAGAGGCCGATGTATGGCAAGTGCAAAGGTCATCGTGAGATGTGGTACTTTGACATGTTTAAGCTGAAGTGCAGTCAGTTCACCTATTCAAACTGTGGCGGCAATACGAATCGTTTCTTCACCAAAAGCGAATGCGATGAGTTCTGCACGGCTCAATCGAAGGATTGGACAAAACAAATAAAGTCTCTCTAGAAACTCAAATTTGTTGTATTAAAATTGTAAATATATTTAAATTTAATGAATCGTAATATTCTAAAATTAACCATATTGTAATTATTGTTATTATTATTCCTTAATTAAATTGCCATAATCATATATTCTCTTCTATTCTATTAATTGAAGTGAAATCTCAACAGAATACTCTGAGTTTCTAGGGTGTTTTTTAGGTTGCTGCTATCTATCAGTTTTCAGCTTACAAAAACACATTTTCATTAGCCCTAATATTTCCCTTTAAATGAAAGCTGTTGCAGCTAAAACCAAACAGTTTGCCGCGAAAGCAACATGAAAGTGTTCTTAACCGTATTTTGCGCATTGGCCTTGTTTCTCATCTCTGTTCGGTCGGATACGGAAGAGAAGAAAACCAACGAAATCCTTCGAACACGTAAGTTGCAATGCTGCACTGCGTCGGCTGCTCGACTAAATAGATATGCTGTACTTGCAGGCATATGCAGCGCCAAGCCGGAGTTTGGCATTTGTAATGGTCATCGCTCGTTGTGGTTTTTCAATCCCAAACACAATCGTTGCGAGATATTCGTTTACTCCAATTGTGGCGGCAATCGCAATCGATTCTACAGCGAAGAGCAATGCATTAATTTCTGCAGGGAGAAGATACGCTCATAAATACCATGGCATAAGTAAAGAAACATGTTGATAAAATTGAATAAAACAGGTGTCCGGCTGCTCAACGATGTAGCGAATCGCTAGCGTTTCGGGGACTCGTCAGAAGCGCGTTTTATTGACGAACAGCGATTTTTTTGGTACAATTTGAAGCAGGCGCACAGCATTGGGCAGAGGTGGCATCGAATGATTTGGCACAGCGCAGTTGATAGTGTACATGACACGCACACAGCACGCGCACTCGCTGTCATACTCACACACACACACACTCGCTCACACACTCACACTTTTGCAAAGAGTAATTCACCTTTACAAGGGCTGGGCAAACATTGCGCTGCTTGCTCGCGTTTGTAACAGGCGCACAGCTTTGGCAACTGCTTTGTTTGGTTTTAGTTTGTTGTTGTGCTGTTCGTTGTCAAAATGAAAGCTCACCAAAATTTCGTTCACACTGAAGTACATGTGTGAGTGAGAGAGAGAGTGTGCGCATTGTTTGTGTATCAGCTGCTTACAATATGCAAGCTTGTGTGTTTGCTTTGAATCCAATTGGAAATGGCAAATGCAAAAGCGCAAACATAACGTGAAATGGCAAAAATCAAAGAACAAAGTCACGCAATTTCAATTACAAGTAAACGCACTGCAGTGTCTTTCTGTTGTGCTGTCTCTTTCCGTGAATTTAGCATGGCAATAGTAATAATAATAATAATACTTGTAATAATGAAATTGTGATAAGCTGTGTGCCACAAATTGCACGCTAGCGAGTTGCAAAGAAATAATTTAAACCGTTAAACGCAAGAGGCGGCAGCTTCAAGCAGACAGAGAAGGTGAAGAAGAAGGAGATGGCCAGGTGATGCTCAGAGCAACGATGCGTCGTCGTCGTCTTCGTCGTCATTCTGGCTGCTTGCATCAAACGAGACGCCCTCCTCTCCACTCTCCAATCTCCACTCACCACTCTTCACTAACTTCATTCCCAGTCGCGTTGCCAACTATTGCGCTATCGTGTTTTCTCTTGGCAACATTTGACGCACGCTGCAACTTATTGCTGGCAACATTAGCGCGTGTGTGCGTGTGTATCCAGAGTCAGAGTCACAGTCTAACTTGAAGTCGAAGTTGGAGTTGGAGTTGAAGCTAAAGTCGGTGTCGAGCCCCAGAGCTGCGCTTTGGTGTTTTGCCAATTAATATTCGTATGATCAAATGTTTAACGCATTTAGCCTTATAAAAACCAACAAGACGTTCGTACAAAAACAAAAAAAAAAAAAAAAAAAAAGAAAAAAACCGGCTCGCGGTCAATTTGTGTAAATGATCTGCGTTCTGTACTGGAGCTGGAACGCCGGAGCTCTGGAAGTTATGGCAGAGGCCTGTGGGAAAGTGCGGCATAATTGACACGAGGCGTTTAACTGCTGCACTGACCCGAGACGGACAGACGCAGACTGTGATATAGTGAGAGAGAATGATGAAGATAAACAGTTGCGGGATTCATTAAATTACATACAACTTTTATATATTTATGCATTTATTTAGTAATAGTAATTGTATTTTTTGTATTTAGGGTTCTTTGTTGTTTTTCTTGGTGTTGTTGTTGTCAGTTGTACATCTGTATGAGTGTGTGTATTGTATGTGTGTAAACTTCATTTAAATAGTTTTTTCTTTTTCTTTATTTTAAGTATTTTTGATAAACTTGTTTATGCAATTTGACGAAGACAAATCAGGTTTACAGGTTTCCATTTAGGTTTTATTTTTATTTTTTTCGGTAAACATGTTTATTTTATTATTTCTTTTTCTATTTTGTTGTTGTTGTTGTTTTTTCTTTTTTGTTCGATTTTGCTATAATTATTTATGCATAGTTTGCTATTTGCTATTAAATTTCATTAGTTATGCGCTAGCCTGTTGAGTATGTTGATTTGTATATAGTTTTCGCGATTTGCATAACAAACTTACAGAAAATGCACAATTATTATTACTCGATTTTCACATCGTCATTCATTCATTCATCTTCTTCTTCTTCTTATGGATAGGTACTTCTTATGAACATTGTTGTACCGTAAAGCAGGCTAACATTTAAAGCATTGCACACATTGAGAGAAAATTTGTTGAAATTCCATTTAAATAATAATTATAATGATTTAAGTTAATGATAAAAACAAACAGAAATAGAAACAAACAACAACAAGGCTTTGCCTTAAATCAATTCTAAATTATAAACAAATTGTGTTTGTCCCAATAACAACTAAAGGACTAGTTACAAAACATTTTGAAACATTTTTAAAAACGTGTAAACAATATCCAAAATGCCTCAATTAATTATTCTCCATTAATTAATTATTGATAGTTTATTTTGTAAGCAGATTTGCTTATAACTTTTCGTTTTGGTTTTGCGTTGTATTCAATTTGATTAAAGTTTAGCATTCTTTGTGTTTAGGTTTCGTTTTAGATTTGTTAAATGTTAAATATGTTTGATTTATTAAAATTATATAACAACAAGCATTGTTCAGTTTAATAATCATTGTGTTATTCAAATATTCATGTGTATATTGTTGCTTGTATATAGCCAATTTGTAATATATATATTAATATATTTAATCAATATATAGATATGAATTTCCATTGCTTTTCTCAGCAATTTTCTGCTTGAATTACCGATTCAATTCGTATTCGACCTTTTAACATCAATAAAATTGTTTATATGCCAATATGCCAATATGTCAATATGTTAATAAATTTATACTTTCGATTTGGTTTTGGTTTTGGTTTTAGTTCGGATATAGCTAAAATTGTCTAAAACATTGTTGCACACAAGTATTATTAAGTATAATTAAATGCAATTGCGAAGAGTTTTGTTTTGTTTGTTTGTTTGTTTGTTTGTTTAAATGCATTAATTTCGTTTGAAATGATCTTTTGATTGATTAATGAATGATTCTTGGAAGTTCAAAGCTTTTCTCATTTCCATCCTTGGTGCATTTCATTAAAAAATTGTGCCTTTTGTTTAAAAGTCTTTCTGTTCAATTACAAATAAAAAACACTGTATAAAATTCGAATGCGCAAGGACTAGGATCAAGGGATCAGGACCAGGATCAGGGGAGTCTGCTCCGACTAGAGCTTGAAGAGCGCCCCATAGTTGGTCAAGCAAAAGAGTTTGGCGCAGAGACTGCGACTCCGACTGTGACTTCGATTGTGGTTCGATCTGTTGGCCAATGTTTGATTGTGTTGGGCCTGGGCGGTGGCCAGCTCCTGGCTCTATTTGCTGCCACCGCCGCAGTATTCACCCTGGAGCATGCCGTTGTCTAGCAGCGACGCCGGCGTTGTGGCAATGCCATCTCGCAGCGCCAGCTGATAGGCTACCTCAAAGGCCTGGCCAAGTGTGAGGATTATTTCGCTGGCCAAATCCTGCAAAGCAAATGAAGATTACACATAGCAGACGCTAATGCCCGTGCTGATTCACTTACCGTGCTTGGCACGAGGAACACATGGCAGTAGTGCATGTCCAGCTCCTTGGTGATGTAGGCCAAGTGTCGCAGATCCTCGGAATCCTGGCAAGCACAGTTGATGTTTTGAATCTCATGCTCGCATATAATGCGCTGCAGGAAAACAGATTTGATGTGATCACAAAGAGGGATTAAAGTTAAAGTTAGAAGGTTGTATTTGCAGCTACCTTGCTTGCCACATCGATGAACTCCACACCACGATGGCAAATGGCCAGCGTGAGTGGTGCGCCTTGTTTGGCGATCTCCTCATGCCCCTCGCCGGCAGACGCCTTCAGCTTTTGTATGGACTTCTTGGTGGACTCTGTTCCCCGCAATTCTTTCACAACCGTTGAGCCGAGGTACTGTCCACGCAAGGATTACAATAATTATTGGGATTTTAACTTAGGAGTTGATGGACTCACCTGAACCTCGTATTTAATGTGCTCATTGAGTAAGGTGTGCGCCGTGTGGCGCCACTGGGTGGTGCGCATGCTGGCCGGTAAGCCTAACAACAGCTCCGAGGGTGCGCGTATTTGCAGTGGAGCGGCTGCCGCCTTTTGTATCGCCACTGAAGGTGGTTGTGGTGCTGGCCTGTCAAGAGGAAGTTATTCACCTGCAATTCGAGGATAAGGATCTCTCGATTCACTTACCGATTCTTACGATAACCCGTAATGGAATTACGATGTGGCAGAGGATTTGTGGTTGCCTGTGGTGCTGGGTGGTTGCTGCAGCCCGTTGCGCTGGTTGTTGTTGCTGTTGTTGTTGTTGCTGCTGCTGTGCTGCTGCTGTTGCTGTTGCAACTCCCGTTGCCTCCTTATTGCCATTCGTTGTCATTTTGTTGGTTTCGTTGTTCTCGGCCAGCGGCGTCTTCTGCGACCTGGACTCTCGCATCTGCCGTATGTAGGCCAGGGATTGCAGGATGCGTCTGCGGTGGCCCAGCTTGTTAATCTCCAGCACCGTCTGCAGCTCCACATCCCACACGCCGCAGACACTCTCAATGGTATTGTACAGATGCTTGCTGCAAGTTGAACATGAGCAGCGATTCCAATTGGGAGTCACTGGCAATACTCACTTGAAGAACTCCAGATATTCGGGCAGGGAGATGCTTTGCAGCCACTGTTGCAGGCTGGCCACGCCCTGTTGCTTGTTCTCCTGCTGCGTCTTGAACGGCACCTGAGGCAGAAACTCCGCTGGAGGCAAAGTCTCCACGAAGCGCAGCAGTTTTGTGGCGTCCCGTTCCGGAATGAGCAGCAATGGAATGTCCGGTTCCTCGAAGACATTGCGCTATAAAGAAGTGCGAGAAAATAGTATTTTGTTTAATTGTAATTAAAGATTAAAGTTGTTAATTAAATGTTAAAAACTTTTCAAAATCAAAACGTTTTCCTTACCACAAACTTGTAGTTGTCGTAGCCGTTCTCGAAGAGAATCCTTTCGAGATGCAGCAATCCTGCGTTGCGAAGTCTCAGGGCCAATTCGCGACGCTCGGGAAGCACCTCGAGATCCTCAAAGTCCAGCTCAATGTCGTGGGTGGGCGTAATGTTGGTGTTGAGAATGCCGCTGCCGAAATTCTCAATGATCTCGGAGATCTTCTTGCGCGCCTCCTCCGCATTGAAGGGGCTCAGCAGGTTGAGCGAATTGCGTGCTATGGATTGTCCGCTAATCGGGGATTTCGATGGAGATTTCACTGGGGATTTGCCTGGCGACTTAGCAGGTGATCTGGCTGATGACTTCACTGGCGACTTCTCCAGCTTCCGTGACCCATTCTCCGCCTCAGCATTGCCATTCGTCTCCACCTTAATCTCTGCACTCTGCTGCGAGGGCGTCGTCGGTGGCTTGACGAATTTTCTTTCGGGCACCAGAGGCTTGGTTGCGATAGGAGGACGCGCACGTGCCAGTGCAGCTGTGTCTGCTCCTGTCCCTTGGACTCCTTGTGCTGTGTGGATCCCTTGAGCAGGCCGGCAAAGGGCACTTCGCTGACAAACTCCTCCACATAATCCGTTGAGAGGGAGAGACTGTGATCCGAGCAAGAGATGCTGGAACTCAAGGAACCAGATGAAGGTGCCGGACAACGTGGCACTACCGTCACCGCATCGTCATAGTCGTACCCTGAACCCGGAGTTCCCAGTGCTGGCAGCAGCTTGGATGGCGACGATCCCGTCTCTATCATCAGCTGCTGTGCCGCCTGCAACTGGAGGAGTGCTGAACGACGTTTGTACTCCTGGCTCAGCGGGCGAATGCGTTCGTGGATGGTGCGTTCGGCCTGGCTGGAGCTAGGAGGTGGATGATCCGGGGTAGGTGGTTGCTTGTAATGTGTTGGACTGCTGGGAATTTGCTGCTTGGGATCACAGTTCTGATCGCCGCCATCCGACTTCTCGGGCACGTTGAGAGAGCTAAAAAGCAGAAGCAGATAAGATTAACAGGACAGGATTAGAGAAGCAACAGCAATTTATTTACCAGCTATTGCGATTACGCTTGAGTTTGCGATTGGGATTGTACGACTTGAGTGTGGCATTCTCGCAGGATTTGAGCAGCTCCTTGGACAACTTGGTCGAAGCACTGCGCTGGGCTGGAATGGGTCGCTTCATGGAGTTGGTGGCATTGTGTGAACCGGGAGCTGGCGATTCCCCACTCGAATTTGGTACACTTGTCTCGCTGGTCAGCTCCGAGCTGCTGCACTGACGATCTAGCATGTCATCTAAGGAGGGATAGTGATTTCATGATTACCATAGAGGGAAAGAGAGGAAAACTATTCGTTCGCTCACTGCTGGAACTGAGATTCATGCCGCCAACAACTGCGGATCTCGTGCTCTGCCTGGCGCTGGCATAAAGCCGATCGCTGCGCTGTCTCTCCCGCAGTTGAGTCTCATCGAAGCTCATGCCTCCGACACTGCCATGGCTCTGGTGCGAGTAGGGACTGTCGGTGGGCGGAGGCCGCCTGCGCAGCTGCTGCCCTTGGCCTTGACTTGATGGTGAACTGTAGTTGAATTGTTGTCCTGGCCCCGCGTGCGTTGGGGAGACGGACAGATTGCGCCGAGGCGGCTTCTTAGGTGGACCGCTGGGCGCAAACGTGCTCATCTGCAGGGGCTGCGTGCCTCCTCCCGTGGAACAGCGGGATCGCGGCGAAACGGAGGCCGGCTCAAAGCTGCTCAACGAGGATGAAGGACTCACGCTATAAACACCTCCCATATCGCTAAACGAATAATGTATGACAATTTAAGTGGAATCAAGCAAATAGTTAAGATCATTTCAAGCTCACTTTTGTATGTGCAACGGCGAATGAGCATTGAGATCCTGATAGAATCTGTCCTCTGGCTGTAATGCGCTGTCCAAGGACTTGCCTCCATTGAAGTGTCCTCCATTGCCGGCACTAAGGCGCTGTTTACTGTAGCCTGACTGCTGCATGGAGTGCGAGTGATTCAGCAAGTGGTTGTTCGAGTTAAAGTGATAGTGATTGTAGCTGTTGTGCTGCTGTGATTGTGACTGTGGCTGATTGCTACTCTGGCCACGACCTGCAGTCGAATGCTGCCGATAGATGACCTCGTCGACGTCATCAGTCTCCATTTGGTGACGGAAATCTAAGTAAGATACGAGGTACAATATATATAGAATTATAGGTTAAATATATATAGAATTCTTTCCCAACCTAACGTAAGTAATTCTTATCGCTAAGTAAGTTACACTTCTGATGCCATCACAATCATAATAAATGTGACTCATTTCTCTCTTGCTTTTCTGAAGCATTTCAATTGAATTGATTGACATTTCATTTGGAATTAACATACCATAGCATTATAAATAGATTCGACTCATCTACCTAACATTTCTATAATCAAAACCTTAGCAATTTATTACGTATACGTACTGTTAATCACGGCAATAATGTGTTTGGTCACATGAGGTGGAAATTCGCGTAGTATATCCAAAGCGGTGCGTCCCTCATTGTCCGTGGCCGAGAGATCGATGCCAGCTCGAAGCAGAGTGCGCACCACATTCTCCTTGCCACATAGAGCCGCCTCATGGAGAGCGGTGCCCGAGGGAGTCAGTAGATTCACAGACACGCCAGCGGATAGAAGGACATCAACCACATTTTTGTGCCCATTACGACTCGCCAGATGCAGGCAGGTGTGTGGAAATATGTGGCGTGAGGGTGTCGATGGCGATGAGGGTGATGGAGCTGCGTTCTCCACGGCCGCAGTGCTGAGATGTGAAATCAGTTCGGGATGCGCACGGATGAGCATCTGTACCGCTTGCAGGCGACCGTACTGGGCAGCCAGATCCAGAGGAGTCTCGCCTCGGGAGTTGCGCATGTTGGGGTCCGCATCGTGGGAGAGAAGCAGGGCCAAGGCGCCCGTGTGTCCATGTTGGGCTGCACAATGCAGCGGCGTCTCCTGCTCGATGGTCTGCAGATTGGCACTGGCCGGACGATAGGGTTGCGTCAGCAGCAACCTCACAATGTCCGTTTCCCCGGCCCAAGCAGCCAAGTGCAAAGGGGAAGATCCTCGCGAGTCGGGAAGATTGGTTGATGCCTCGTGGGCCAGCAGAAGCCTCACAATATCCTCATGGCCATTGAGACACGCATGATGCAGTGCCGAGTAGCCACCGCTATCCTGGACATTCACTCCCGTACGTCGCAGACTCGCCAAGGGCCCGGCCCTCTTCCCCTTCTGCGAGAGCACCTTCTCGATGTAACTGATGTTACCATTCCTCGCCGCCTCCAGAAACTCCTGATCCTTGCCCATACTTGCTGTGCGTGTCTGCAATGGCATTAAAGAATCTCAACATCATTTTAATCGCTTTCAAGAATCGACAACCACTCTATTGGTTGGTGGATGGTGGGGGATGGAGTTGTTGAGTTGATTTCCTTAAAACGAATTATGACTGAGAAAAGTGCTTCATTAAAATGCCGCTGGCTTTGTGGCCTTTAGCTCGTGTCGTCTTTTAGCCCTAATGACTTTTCTGTGACACCCCCACACTTTTAAGCACACACAACACCCCCACTTCCCATCTCTATCTAGGGGCACAGCAAAATCACACAATAAGACATCCTCGCAGACCAAAGGGTCCTGCGGGAGCAGGACTAAGCAGGCTGAAGGGCTTTTAGTCTGCCAGCTTCACTGCCGATGAAGTGCTTTATATACGACGAAATATCTTTTAAGTATCTTTGGCGCCTACAATGGGATAAAATGATAAATTATTATCTACTAATGGCAAAATATTTTCCACTCAAGGGGTTTTTTTCCGACTTTCTGTTAAACATTTTCCGAAGCATCTTTGTGAAGAAATTAGAAGCTGCACAAATGAAGAACTTTAGGGATTCAAACAACAGTTTCCACGCACTTTCCCCATAGGAAAGTACCCCTCTTTAAAATGATCGTCTTGGTGCTTATATTTGTAATAGATGGAAGCTACACATTCCTCATTCCTAACTTAATGAACTGAGAATGAAATCATCTTGTAATTCATATTATTCACTTTATCAAATGTTGTTTAATCTAGTCCATTGTACCGTTTAGCTGAGTGTCTGCCATTTGATATACCTCAATGGGGACCTGAAACAGAAAGCATTCTGTCTGTCAGTCTGTCAGTCTGTCAGTTAGTCCGCCTATCCCTCTGTCCGTTTGTCACTTGGGCTTCTATGAGATAAATACAAGACTGCAACAGATAATCACCTGCTTACACACGCGCTTGTACGTACACCCTCACATAGACACTCGCACACACACACACACACACACATACACACACACACGCGTACTCTTAATATGCTACTATAGAATTCAACAAAAGGTAGGTTAGGCATGGCCTTATGATAAAAAAATGAGAGAATGAGAAAGTTCGAGAGAGAGAGAAAAAGAGAGAGAGAGAGAGAGAGAGTTGTTGTGAGTATGTGTAACTTCAAGGAAACAGAGAGCGACTTTGAGTTTGACTGTGACTTGTGTCCTGCCGCGCCCACCATCCACCAAAGGCTGGCAACACTCCCCCACCCTGTCCCTCCCTCACACCCGCTTAGTTTCCCCTTCTCCTAGTCTGCTTATACTCACAGCGCCAACTGTGACATTTTTTGCATGCAAACCTCAGAGGAGTGATGGCTGCGGGTGAAATGTGAGGGTAGTGTAGGAGCTGGGTGCGGGAGGGGAGGGAGTTAGGGAGGGATCGGTCTGTTTGTCTATGCAAAGAAAGCCAAATACAAAAGCAACGGAAATTGAAGCACATTATAAACGAATTGACGCTGACAGAGCGACGACCACAACAACGACAAGAACAACAACAACAATAAGAACAACAACAAGACCAACGACAACAACAATGAGTAGAAAAAAATGTCAATTGGCTTCACGCTTATGAATTTATAGTGGCCAACATAATTGGGTCAAAGGATATTGACCCGTTCGCGACGCAGAGGAAAGGATGTGGATGTAAGTTGGCAAATAACCAGACGAGGCTTGTGTACATATGGGAAAGTCGGGCTCAATTTCCCAGACGACAGTTTGTCTGGGACTTATTTCCTGTTTGTTCATCCATTTGTTAAATGCAAGCCGGAAAATTGATGAAAATTGTTTGGGAAAAGTTTTGTGAAAAGGGCAATTTGATATCTCGTTTGTTATTCACACTTTTTGCCACTGCTGCACTCGAAAGGCGTGTACTTCCATATACACACACATACACACACACAGATACACATATATATACTCTCACACTATCACACACACACATTTGTGGCTACTTCACAGATACATTTTCTGGCTGCAAGTGAACAATTCGTGTTTAGTTACCTTTTGCGTTTAGTTTATTTAGATATATATATATATATATATATATATATATATAAATGGATATATTTATTTGCATACGTATGTGTGTGTGTAAGTTTTCACTTCCGTTCGTTAACGTATTCACGTCTTCTTTTTTAATTTAATAAATTTCATTTCATTCGCTTGCCGCGTCTCCCGTCTCCAGCACATTTCCATTTACGAAATGAGTTTGCTACGCCCGCGTTTTGCCTGCGACCGCGACACTGACGACACTGACAACGTTGGCGATGGTGACTCCGACTCTGACTGTCAGTCTGTCTGGGTTCAGTTCAGAGTTCCGTAAGAAATTCTGTTACATTTTTCACACACACACACACACACACACATTCACACACGCATACACTCAGCTCGCTCTCCGTGCTCCGTGCTCCGTTTCTCCGTGTCTCCATGCGCCGTGCACTTTGCTCTTGTGCAATGCACGCGTAGTACTCTAGTATCTGTATCTGCTGCGAGATGGACAATGGAAGCTGCGAGCGTCGAGCCAATGAAAGTTGTAGATACAAATACAATGCAATAAGTTTCGGCTATGCTTTGCTTTGCTTTGACTTTGCTCAGCGCTTTCACTTGATTGTTGTGCTTCTGCTGTCTCCGTCGTCGCCTCATGCGGGCCAAAGAGCGTTCACAGAGAGAAGAGCCGAGGAGAGTAGAGAAGAGCAGAGGCAAACAGAGAATAGATGTTTCATTTGTGTTTACTTATGCTATAGTAGGCTTTTGTTTACGTATTTTAATGTGCAAAACTGACACTCGAGGCGCTCTCTCACATGGACAGAGAGAGTGAACAAGAGGGAGAGAGAGAAAGGGAAAATCTTTGAGGGGAAGAGAGTAAGAGAGATAGAGAGTATCGCCGGAGAGCAAGTGCTGTAAAAATAGTATCAACTTTTCACTTAGTTGTCATCATGGATAAAGAATGCGGCTCATTTATAGATCAGCATTGCATCAATGCAAAATGAGTAAATGCAATTTATTTATAGACTCTTAGAGGATATAAATTATATATAGCTACTAAAGTCTGTTAAATAATCAAAATAAAATTAATTAAGTTATTGAATTGTGTTGTAAATAAATTGGAAAAATATATCAGAATAAACTGCAAGCTCAGTACTCAATCAATATAAATAGCTCAAACTGTATTTGATTATTTTACGATTATTTATTTACAAGTATTATATTCTTTATACTCATTCGTTACTTTTTAATATAAAGAAATAAATTTCAGATAATTAAATTAATAAAAATCAATGAATATTAAAATATTCAAACCAATAGTAACTTTCTCATACTTTTCAATTTAAAAGCTGTGATCAATTTTAACAACAAGTAAATAAAAACAGATAATAGTTATTAAGTATAATTAATAAATTCCTTTAAAATATCCTTATTTATCAGAAAGCCAATCTGCATATATACTTTACTTTAATTACTAATTGTTTTAGAAAAATTCACATTTATATTACAGGGTATAGCATAGTTTAACACAATAAAGTCTATCCGAATATAACTTAACTATTGTTATTTGTTTTTTAATCTTTGCTTCATTGTTGAGCATTAAGCTCACTTCAAGCTTATCAATGCGCGCGCGCTCTCACCCGCGCTCTCTGTAATCACTCTCCCGCTCAGCTACTCTCTCCACGCGCTCTCTCTTACGCTCACTACACATGCGCCCCAATAGGGCAGGCAGTGTGACTCTGAAGTGAGCACAAAGCTTTCTTATCAGCTTTAGTGTTGGGCCATAGAGCTTTTTGGTGGGGCGTATGCAGCTTTTGCAACAGCTGTTTTGATAAGAGGCGTTATTTAACCCTTGCATGGGCCAGCACTTTAAATGGCCATTGTGGCTGTTACAGTTGTTGGTGTTGTTGTTGTTGTTGCTGTTGTTGTTGTTGTTGTGCAATGGACATGAGTTATGGCTCGCTTGACTGGGAACGTGACTCACTTGTAGCGCTGTTTGACCAACGCCGCTGTGGGCGGACACATGCAGCTTTGTTGTGGCATGCACCATAAGCTCAAAGGAAACGAAGGGATTGGAGGGGGTGTAGGAATCAAAATAGGAATAGCAAAACATAGCGAAACAGACAGACAACTAACACCTACGATCGCTTTTGGCGACCCACCGCACGGTCTGTTCGTAACATTCGAGTGCCACAAATGCCACAAATATGTGTAATTGACTTGAAAATGCGCCAAAGCAAATCAATCCGAGGCCCAAAACACAGGTAAAGGCACAGACCAGGCACAGTTAGAGCCCGCAGTTGGCGCTCAAATCGACCTCAAGTGCAGCGCGTGAACTCATTCTCATTCCTGGCCAAGAGTCGCACTGTCGGACTATTGGACTGTTGGACAGTTAGACAGTCGACTGCAGTGTGATTGATGAATGTTGCATATTTTGGACGCAGCGGGACGTCGCAGTCGCCGCTGGCTGCCTCCATTGTGTGGCATTAATGAGACATTGCCCATTTGTTTGGCTGACAATGAACTGGACAGTGAGACAGTGGGACGAGTCGACTGTTGGCTTTATAAATTGCACGCTTTAAATTGCCATTTGCACTCAATGACGTTTCAACATTTCAATATGTCGAGTGGTAATTTGCATGCACCACAAATCGTAGCAAACTCGTAAAATTTTATAGAAAATTTTGTGGCAGAGTGCGGCAATTAGAGGCGCATTATGTGGAGACTTGAATTGAGATTGGAAGTGGGATTGGGAATTTAGTGCCAAGTTGAATAGATCCAGCTTAACTTACGTGTAACGCTTGCGATTCTATTTATTACCATAAATAATTGTCAAAGCCAGCTAAGTCAACTGATATACAGTCGCCCATGCTGGCCTGCCCTCGTCGGTTCGAGTACTCGCACTCGCACTCGCACTCGTACTTATACTCGTGCTCGTATTCATTACAGTTTACGGCACACTTAAAAGGCTCCAAGCCGACGACGACGACGACTTTGACTATGGGCACACCCCTGACGTCATTTCTAAGCTGGGTGCAGCAACAGCAGCAACAATACTGACAACCACAACCACAACAACAACAACCACAACAGCAACAACATATTTCCATTGCCCTGCATTGCTCATAATAAAGTCATTAGAATGTGCGATACGAATACCTTAATATTCTCTCTGGCTTAAACACCCATAAGTTGGCTCTAACTCACATTCAGTTTTGGGGCGTTAATGGTTTAGTTCCGCTGCATTAGCCATGCAACTTGTTGTTGTTGTTGTGACAATGGGGGTGTGGTGTGCGAGTTCTAAAAGCAACTTCCGCACTAAACGAGTTCTTTGTTTATCGAGATTAAAATAAATATTTATTTCATAAAATAGATTGTATCTGTCTTTATAGTCGTTGATTTGTTTTTATTGATTCCTCGAGACTTTATCTGTTTATTCAACTTTTTTTTATTTTTCTTTCAAATGTTTGTTGCTTATTTATTCGCTTCCCTAAATCAATTCCTGTTCCCTTTATTCTCTCCTGTTCTATAGTTACTCTTTTGCACCTTATTATTAATTAGTTATTTTTAATTAATTGTTAATTTGTCTTGTTATAATTTCGCTTATTATTTATTGTTCTCCTCAAACCTTATCTTGTTTTTTGCTATTCATTTGCACTTTCTTTGCGTTCTATTTACTGAATTCACCTTTTATCATATTCATTGCTTTATTTTATTGTTCCATTGCTGCCCCTGTCCCTCTCACAATTCTTCTTCATTTTACATTTGATTATTCTATCGAGTCTTCTCCCATTACGATCTCTTCTCGTTGATCTATATATTCTGCGACGTCCTTTATTTTGATTGTTCTTTCCTTGACATCCTCTTCTATTTCTTCATTTTCGACTATTTCATTTGTATCCTTTTTCTCTGTATTTATTTCACTTGAATCGTTATTTACTTTTACTGTTCTTTTGCTGTCTTTTTCTTCTTCTATCGATTCTTCTTCTTCGCTTGACTCTTGGTATTCTCCACCTTCAGCATCTTCTTCACTGTCTTCTTTGGCGCTATTTTCCCTATCTTTATATTCTTCCTCTGAACTTGTCTCTTCATCTACTTCCTTTTGATTTCCCTCTTCACTTCCTTCACTAGAGTGGTTCTCATTTTCTCCGCCTTCATAATCCTGATCTCCATCTTCACCTCCGTCATATTCCTCACCACCATTCGAGTCCTCATTATCAGTTTCCTTTGGCCTCACGATACAATCGTTCGAACACTGAGCATAATCAATGAAGCGATTTGGATTTCCACCGCAGCCTCCATAAGTGAACTTCATGCAGATGTTGGAGAAGGGATCAAAGCCATAGACTTGGTATTGGCCATGACATGGGCCAGGATCCACCAAGAACATACATTTCTCTATAATATGATTACACTTTAAATAGAGAGGCTGAGAATTAAATGCTTCTTACGACTCACGTTGCTTCACAAACTCCTTTCTCGTAAAGTATTCAGCCATAATTCCCGTAGGAATTAAAAAGAGTTTCAGGAAAATCCAGACCAACGCGAACTTCATGGCTGTAAGGTTAATTGGTAACTGATTTTGAGTTCAGTTTGTCGGATCTGAACTCACTTCAAATGAAAAACTGTAAATACTTGTTTTTTATTGGCTTGCATTACACAACCCGAATTCTTCGGAAAATCTGGCAAATAATTAATAATTTGTCGCTTGAATAAAGCTATGACTAAACAAACTATAACTTTATTTAGTTATCGGAAGTATTTTTCAATATCCAATTATCGTTCACACAGAATGTCAGTCGCAATGATGACGTGCACTTGTCGCTTGTGAAGTGAACTGATCTTTAATCTATAGCTCCTGAGATATTGATACATTGAGCGATTGAATAAATCAGGCAGCCAACTGACAGACAGACAACAGCTTCTCAACATCGCTGCCAGACAAAATGTTGCTAATGATGCACAGTGGTTGCAACTCTAGCAAATACTCATAACTCATCAGCTAAATGATTATAAAGTTTTCGAATGCCTTGAAAGATTTCAAACTCGAACAACAACTCGCTACAACTCGTGGATCATCTCATCAGTGTATATATGGAGTAGACATGAACAAATGGTAAGTCCTAGTCGAGCTGTTTATTATTATTTTTCATTAACTTCCTTAATTCGTTAATGCGATTGTTACTTAAGCACCGATAAAAGATTGCTTGTATCTTCTTATTCACTGCGAACCTGTAAATAGGGTATCTGTATGTCGGCTAATCTCTCTTCTTATTGTGTTGCTTAGGAATGCGAGCGCAATTGTGAGCTTACATTTTATATTTTACATTTAATCATCTCTCATTTAAAGTCCCTTTGTTCCCAGGGTATCTGCTAGTCAATCACTCTCTTGACACTTCATTACATTTTATACTTTAGTTCGAGCATGGGGAAATCACTATGCACGTGGCTTGCAGTTAGCCCTCATTGTTGGCCCGTCTCGTCATTGTCGCACGACTCACGACGGTGATAAATAATCATCAGTTCGACTGACTAACTGACTGATTGAATGACTGACTGAGTGACTATCAGAGTGAGTGAGTGAGTGAGCTGAAGTCAAGTTGGGGTCTTGAGTAAGAGCAGAGCAGGTCCAGAGTTCTGTTTGCCCTCTATACGAATACTCGTCTCGTATGTGTTTCTAATTAAGCTTCGGCAATTGCAGGTTGACTCGTAATTGCATCAAGACTAACGGCACTTGTTGCTCCTGTCGCAATCGATGTTGCTGCCACTGTTGTTTGGCAAGGCAAAGTCCAAGGTAAAGTCCAAGCCCAAAACCAAGCCCAGCAATCGTTATTATCGCCATCGCTTGCATCGTTTTTGGGCAGTTTCAAAGCAGAAGGCAGAAGGCAGAAGGCAACAGATAGCAACAGTTGGCAATGACATTTCAATGCATTTATGATGTTTATCTTGGCCAACAGGCCATGCAAAGTGAACGTCCCTGCCTTCCCCTGTGCATGCCAGGGTATTCTGCACCGATTTCGATAAACTGAGCACGTTTTTTTGGTTAGGCAGGGCTTTAATTTTTGTTATCAAAACAACTTCATCATCAGCTGGACGAGCTCTCATTGATCTGTTGGCCAAGTTCTTGATTTTTTTTGGGCTCGCTTAATTGGCCCATACATAGACATAGAGTAAGTAATTTTGAATGAGCCAACAACAAGCAAAATAAAAAAAGAATACAAAAATCACAAAAGATGCCGCTTGCAACAGCTGCCTGCCACAGGGGCAAGCCTTAGATTCGACTCATAATTCATTTGGACCCCGTTGTTTGTGGCACACACAGATTTATTTTGGGCTCGCTAGATTAGCATACAATTAGATTATATGAAATACTCATAAGTATTCACATGAATATAAATACGAGTACGATATGCGAATAGCTATTCATAGATATTTTGCTTTTTTCATTTTCTTTTATTTTGTTTTTATTATGTTTATGTGTTATGTAAATGTGCAAGGTGCCTTAGATTTTAAGGTTTAAGTACGAATACGAGCATTTATTAAGCCAAGTCGTTGCCGACTTTTCGACTATTCGATTATTCGACGACGTGGCCTGCAGTTTGTTTGTTTACTTTTTGTTTTTGTTTTTTTTTGGAAAGTTTTTTGCCATAAGCCAAAGTTTACTGCTACACAGTGAGCATGTTGACCGTTAAGTGCCATTAAACAGGCGACGGTTGGGGCACCAACTGTGGCAGTGGCACTGTGGCACTGGCAGTGGCATTGTTGTTGTTGTTTCTGCTGTTGCATTTGCCGCTTTCTAAGAGAAGAAGAAAATGAAGCAGGTGCGCAATTGTCAATTTTCCTGCTGCCTTGCCAGAGAAAGAGAGAAAGAGAGAGAGAGAAAGAGACACAGACACAGACACAACAAAAACAATGAATAACAAGCCAGAAACATTTCAACTACAAGCAAAACCATAATAAAATACCCTTTCTATTAGCTGCATTAATTGATTGTCAATTATTAAATTTGTTTTAATCATTATTGGCTAAAACTTGATTTATTTTCTTATAAATGTTAACTTAAATTAAAATTATTCTCTTACATTAATTTCAGCTACATTTATTTACTCTTTGCCAGATTATTGCTCTTTCTACTCCAGTTCTAAGCTTGAGCATTTCATCCTCCACATGTTACCCGTCTCAGTTAGGGTATACCCAATCTCTGATTGTTTTCTGCACAGGTTTTTATCAGTCGCATATCGGCTTGACATAGACATAGTAAGTAGCTTTTGTTGCCCGTTGTCAGTTGCTGTTGTTATTGTTGTTGTTATTGTTGTTGTTGTTGTTGTTATTGTAGCCAGCCGGCCAGCCGTTGTGACTGTGATTATTATGATTGTCCAGTCAAGCATGGACGATGCCCATGCCCCTGCCCCGGCCAATTCCCCTGCCCCTCACTCTTCTACAGCCTCTAGCCATAATACGACGAGTATCGCAATATGATTTATGGCCTTTTTCCTAGCAAGATTTAGCGGCGGCGCTTGTTCTACTAGCTCTTGTCTATAGATATCTCCCCCTTTCTCCCTCTTCCCCTCTCTCGCTCACTCTTTCTCTCTCTCTCTGTCTCGCTGTGCGAATATAAATGTATATTTCACTTATATGTTTATTCATGTGCTATGCAATAATAACTATAATTTGCCTGATTTATGATTTGGTTTTGTGACATCAATTTGGCGTGCGATCAGCCACAAAGTCTTTCATTCAGCTGTGCAACTTGTGCTCGTATCTGAATTTGAATACAAGATTATCTATCGGCTACATTGTTGTACACAGTCTTCTGTATGTCAATCGATTTCTACCGTACAATATAAGTCGTGTTAATATGTGTATCTATTAAATGATATGATTTTCTATCATAGAGTAGATAAATTATAACAATTATAAGTTATAGTCGGTAGGCAATCTTAATAAACCAGTAACTATTTAGTTAGCATGTGAAAATTAAACCTACAACTGGAATATACTTAATAGATTCCGTAACTATATTAAGTGATATTATCATTTAAATTCCTTAACTGAGAATACATCTTATATACGTACTTGTCTATCCATACTTCACATACATTCTCATGATTTTAATAAAGATATTTGTATTTATATATGCCTCACAATTCGAAGATACTCAAGTTTTAAATGCGATGTCTCCATCTCTGATGATACCCCTCTCTAAATGAAGATCTATTCACACAACGCTTAGTTATGTAGAAAAGCATATACATTTTTAAATTATTGTGTATTACGTTCTAATGAAACTAATCCTTAGCAATTTTCTACTAATGATATTTCTCCATCTAATTTAGGAGAAATCCCCCTATTTATATGTAAGTAAAGTATAATAATCAAATACCAGCAATATGTTTGTTGTTAAGCCCCTCAACTTCAACTTAAACACAGAACACAGAGAAAAAGAACAATAAAAACAGAAAATGCCATAAAAATATCAAATGTAATTGCGCTTGTCGCTCGATTTGTGGCATGGGAAGTTGCAACTCGATTCAGACAATACTCGTTATCGTTGTGTCTACGATAAATTCCATAGATCATAATTTATATGGACGCCGCTTAGAAGTCTGACGCAGATGACGCAGATCATGGGCATTTGATGCGGAACAGGTCTATCGAGGGGCAAGTGGTGTGGTGTGGTGTGGTGGCAGTGCCACCGCTGGATGTCACATAAAGTCGGCAAACTAATATCCGCTGTATGCTAATTAAAAGTGCTAACGGCATGGATGCCATTGGGCAAATTGCAGCAATCTGGGGATGAGGATGTGGATGGTACTGGGGGAGGAACAGTAGAAGGCAGGGGAACAGCAGCAAGTGGCTGATCGAGGTAAAGTTCTAGGAAGTGCAGCCGGCGGCACATGCTGCGCCTGGTTTGGGCCATGCCCAAGCCCAAGCCCAAGCCAACCAAGCAGCCAGCAGCCGGGCAGCCAGGCAGCCTCTCTTTTCGTTATGGTTTAAATGAGCAATTTAACAAGCAGACAGCAACAGTTGCTGCTGCTGCTGCTGTTGCTGTTGCTCTTTCTGCTGCAGTTGCTGCTGCATGTGGAGTAAGAGATCAAAGATAGAAATCTCGGCAAGAAGCGGCAGACAGTGGCAAACAGGCACACGGCGCTGGCGGCTCTGGCGGCTCTGTCGGCTCTGTCGGCTCTGTCGGTTAGGGTTATTGCTTGTTGTTGTCGTCGACTTAATAGCGGCGCTTGCCTCTTGCTGCTGCCACAGTTGCTGCTGCTGCACTTGAAATTGAATCTGAAGTAAAATCGTGCACATTCTGAGGCGACACCGAGATGCGGAAACGGCAGCACAACAAGCACAGAAGCCGTTAGTTAAACTGCTGCTGTCTCTGTTGCTGCTGCTGTTGTTGTTGCTGTTGTTGTTGCTGTTGTTGTTGCTGTTGCCTGCGGCGGCCAACGTCCAAGTGCAGCTGCATCCCCAAGATCTGAGTTCTTGTTGTTGTTGCCTCGAACCCTGCCCTTGTCGCCTGTCATAAAGGCAGCCCGGTTTCTTTTTTTGAGGCATATTAATTATTTTTTCGGGCTTTTGTCGTTGCTGTCGTTGTCGTTGTTGCTGTTCCTGTTGCTGTTGCTGTTGGAGGATGTGTCTTGGTCTTGGTCTTCGATTTGGTCTTAGCCCGCAGCTGCTGCATGCGCCATGGTCAAAACGCCCGCCAGCGATATTTTGGCAGAGATTTCAGCTGTTGTTGTTGCTTTTGGGCTGCTTTTGGCTTGCTTTTGGCCTGCCGAATCGTGGCCTAGAGTATAGAGCAAAAAGCACACCAGCAATGAAATTTTTCGTACATGTTATTGTCCATGTCCCAGGTCCAGTGTTGCCGTTGCCCTCTTCTTGTTGCCGTCTTGCTCATTGCTCATTGCTCTGGGCAACTGGGCAACTGGGCAACTGGCAACTGGCAACTGGCAACTGGAGCCACCCATGGCGGGTTCAATCGGGTTTCGTTACAGTTTTACTATGGCCAACATTAATGTGTGGACTAGGGGGTAATTGAGGGGAAACTGATCGTCTAGTTGTCTTTTAGCGTTTGGCATTTTCAATTTCATGTTTGTGTTGTTGCTGTTGCTGTTGTTGCTGTTGCTGCTATTGTTGCTGTTGCTGGGTTTCTGTGAAGCACGATAAGCATTTCTTTTGAATTCGTTTTGTTGAGGGCGTGTGCGGCAACGGCATTGGCAACAACTGTGACTCTGGTCAAATAGGAGAAACAAGAGTTGGACAAAAACAAAATCACAGTTACATCAAATTGTTAATTCGTTTCATTTTTGCACCGGCTGTGACTCTGATAGCAACTGTTGTTGTTGCTACCGTTGCTCGAAGCAATCGCAGCAATAGCAACAATGGCCAAGACAACAACTTGAGGTCAATTGAAATAGTGCATAAAATCAATTGACAACTTTTTGTGCGGTTTTGTGGCATAAAAGAAACCGTCGCAGCTTCGTTCAGACTTCAATTGTCAATTGTCGAATGACAATTGTCGCATTATGGATGGCCAATCTATTAGCAGGGCGAGCACTTCATCACTCACTGTCAGATTACCCTATACGACAACAAAAACACAGTGGTTCTGTCTTTCTCTCCCTCTCTCTCTCTAACTCTGTCTCTGTCTCTCTGTCTAATATTGCTGACACAAATTTCCTCAGTTCAAAATTATGAGGCAACTAAAAGTGGAAATCGACAGTCGGCAGATGTGCCATGAAATTTTCACATCAATTTCAATTCCGCCAGAGAAATTGGCAAAGAAAGCGAAGGCGAACGCTGCACCGTATAACCACCTAACCCACTGCACCACTGCACCACCAGCGCAATTGCCTGCACCACCCACTGTTTTAATTAAGTCCATATGCAAATGACTCGCAACTCGTCTGACTTGGGCGGGGGCGGCCTCAGTTTTTGGACTTGGCTATGCGATTAATTGCACAAAATTGGCCCGGCATTTTCATGCAAATGCGGTGGCAACTCGTATGTGGCAAGCGGCAACTGGCAAGTGGCAAGTGGCAACTGGCAACTGGCAACTGGCAAGTGAAAGCCGCTGCTGCCGGTGGCATCTTTATTTTTATGGTGCGCTCCTTTAGATAAGCATCAGTTTTCCCGCTAAGAGTCTGTGATCGATATTCCATGTGCTGGGCTTGATACCAGGCCCAAATCACTTAACAATCAACAAACAACGACAGCAACAACAATAACTAACAGCTGCGACACTTTTGAAACTAGTTTGACAACGATGTTATGATCAGATCGATACGAGACAAACCGCTGAGTAAGATCGGAGCAGCAAGGAGAGATGGGGATGGGGTGTCAGAGACAGAGAGTGAGAGAGAGAGAGAGACAGATAGTGAGGAAGATAGAGAGGGAGGGGAACGTTGCCAAGTACTCGCTGCCAGCCGCGTTAGATTAATTTCCAAAGGCTGTCATTAAAATTCCAGCGGGCTGCAATTTATATTTATGCCACACACATGCCAATGCAGCCCCCGATTGCGTCGCGTAGGCCTTTGGAGCAATTTTTAATAAAAACAGCTTTATATTTATGATATCAGAATATGGCAACAGCAACAGGCAATAGGCAACAGCAACAACAACAGAGAGCCAGAGACACTGACGACGACGGCGACAACCACGCGCCACGCTCGTTAGGCTGTGCCGTTGGAAACCTCAAGACAACATCATCAGAGCGAGCAGCGTGCCACATGCAGCATGCCACATGCAACACACAGCACTGTGGGCCTGTTGAAATTTGCATGACAAACTCAAACTCATCCATCAATCATAGAGCGAATTGCAGTCAAAGTTGGAGTCGCAGTTACAGATGGAAACCCGTTGAAACCCCTTGGCCAAATAATTTCACTTTTAATTACAGGCCGTTGTCTCTCTCTCTGTGTGTGTGTGTATGTGTGAGCTAATCCCTCTCTATACACCATATATATATATATAATACAAAGCGCTGACGCTGCCGCTTAACGTAAATTTTCACTTGTCTTTTGCATAATGTGGACAAGCTGAAAGAGTTCGGATGAGTTGAGATGCTTTGCCTGCGGCAAGACTGACAACGGGCGGGCGGCGCCACAAAATCAATTTGCTGCCACGCACCAAGCGTTATCAGTGCGTGTGCAAGACGGAGGGAGATAGAGAGATAGATAGAGAGAGAGAGAGAGGAAGATAGCTGGAGAGATGTGCGTAGCGCTGAGTTGCCAGACAACGTCAGATTCAGCTTTGGCGTCACCTGTCGTCGCTCGTTAGCGTCATCATAAATAATTTTAGCAGTTTTACATTGCGAAATCTATGTAAATTTATGACGATTCATAGCGCTGTTGGGAGCAGAGCACGAGAGAGAGGGACAGACAGAAAGAAAGAGAGAGGGAGAGGGGGAGTCAGCTGGGCAATCGGCGTTTCCTTGTTGTTTGCCAGTGTTCAGTTCAGTGATAACGAAATGACCATAATGGCCATTAGGAGCATTTGATGTTGTTGCTAGCGTTGTTGTTGTTGTTGTTGTTGTTATCGATGTTGTTGCTGCATACGTGGTGCATGTGCATGTTATTGCAGCTGCCCGCTGCGCCACGAAATGCATTCAACTCTTTTACGCTACCTCTCCCCCTCTCTATCTATCTATCTCTCTCTCTCTCTCTTTTAGTCCCTCTATCTTTCTATAGGTAAAAACAAAAAATGAAAAGAAAACAAAAATAATTGTAAATCGTTAGATTTATGACCAAAAACATAGCCACGAATTATGACGCCGGTCACAGGTGGAAATCGCATGCTGATTTCTACTTGATTTGCTTGCCATATAATTGCAAATTGTATTTGTTTAAACACGTTCACACACATATGTGCATACGTATGTGCATTTGTATACGTATACGTATACATATACGTATTCGTTGTTGTAATTGTGTTGCCTGCTTGACTTACCAACTTGAGATCCACACGAAATTGGCATCAAGTCAGCGCACGTCGCATGTTGTTCATGTATGTGTCTTGTTGTTGCTGTTGCTGTTGCTGTTGTTGTTATGATTGTTGTAATTCAGACGCTGCACGCCCACGCAAACACTCCACAAAGTGGACACGAGATTTCGACTCCAAGCACAAGCACAAGTCCAGCAATTGCCCATTGGCAGAGCTGTGAATGATTGCTTGACGTGGCTTCTTGGCATCCATTCGTCAGTTTCACCCATCTATTGTGGCTCAAGTGTTTGCCAACAAATTATTATTATTATTATTTATAATTAATGTGCGATGTGTCTGCTTCAATATGAAACAATTAAATGAACAATCAATCAGCTTTAATTGAATTATTAACATTTATATTTAAATGTAATTTGATTTTGATTATTTATCTATTACTTACTTTATTTATTACTTTTTTAAGTATATATTTCAGTTAAATTGTGTATATATAATATATTTAATATATTTGATATATACTAAGCACATATTAACTTTGATTTATCTTATTTCAATCGCTTACAAATATTTCATAAATAATTTTATTAATGTTTAAAAGTTTTTTATAGATTCTGGTACAGGGTACAATACTGTCGCGTGCGCTCAATTGATTCGCTTTCATACAATTTAAAGTAAAATCTAATGATTTAACATCTGGAAGCAAAGCATTATCACCCTGATATTACCTTAGTTTAATATAATGTCTATTGCCTTGAAATTTGGTAAGACCACTTATTATGAATCTGGGGACTTCAAATTATGATTGCCCCTTAATAAGCTGCAGCTGCGTGTGTTGCAGTGACAGGACTTGTGGCACGGTTTACGATGGCATCCAATTTCTGTGGATCTCTCCGGCAAATGGGAACTGGTAACTGCCACGTGCGTGCTCCATTTTCTTTTGGCCAAAAGGTGGCAATGTGGCAAATGTTGTGCGCTTAACATTTTTATGAGCGCAATAAGTTGGCTTAGAATGTGGTAAATGTGGCATGTGGCAGCAGATGCAGCTAGCGTGGTCAGTAGCTGCAAGCTGACCACGGCCTGGACTGAAGCTGACACTTGAAGTATCGATTTCATTAGCGAAATGTTTCCGTAAGAATGCCAAAAGGTCGCAATTGATGCCATTTACAAGACGATGGCCATAATGGCGATCAGTGGCAGTAGCTGTGACTGTGACTATGGCAGTGGCAGTGGCAGTGGCATTTGCAACAACTCTGTCCGTGGCAATAGAACCCCATTATAATTTGTATTGAATTTCGATTCTGTTATCGCGACCGCTGGCATCGCAGGTGATTTGTTTCTGGGCAGAGAGTGCGGCGAGTTAGCTCGATAAATTTATCAAATTGAAAAATGTGCAATCGAAATCAAATCAAAGCGAACGACTAACAACAGCAACAGCAACAACAAGAAGAAATAAACAAAATTAATGTGTTTACAGTTGTTGTTGATTTTCATAGAATTGTGAAAACAATTCGCAAAGCGCTTTGCAATCAGCGAGAGACCTCTCCTTACCCAGTTACCCCCGTTACCGTTACCCTGTTGTGGTTAGGGTATATAAGTGTACAAACGACTTGCGACAAAATGACGAAATTTATGTTTAATTTTTCGTTGTTGCAGCAGCAAAGTGCGGTCGCTATAGGGGCTGACACTGGGGCGTGCCACACAGCGCTGTTGCATTGCATTGCATGGCATGGCATGGCATGGCATGGTGTGGCATGGCTTGGCAGTGTGGGGCACAAAGCTGTCAGCAACAAATGCAAAGCGCCAAAAACTGCGACACTTTGTATAAATTGTGTCGAAAACGGCAGCGGCCATCGCATCGGGCATCGTGTCCAATGTGGAACGCCAACGCTGCCAGGGGCTGCGAAGGGGGAGGGGAAGGGGCTGGCGGAAGGAGGCAAGCGGCAGACGGCAGACGGCGGGGGACAGCTAAGAGCCAACTGTCTGCCAAGACAATTTGTTGGTACCACAGATTGGCGGCTTGGCGGCTCGGCGGCTTGGCTGGGGCACCACACCCCCTTGGGGCAAATGCAACAAATTATTGTCATCAATTTTTAGATGCAAAGCTCGAGGAGTGACATTTATTGAAGCGTGGCTGAACGTTGCGCCCGATGGCAAGTCCATGCCATGCCAGCCCAGGATGCAGCCGGACATTATTGCTCACATTGCTCCACATTGTAGGCGACCGAGTGGCTGCCCCATTGGCTGCCACACTGGCTGAATGGTTGGTAATGTTAATGTTGATTATAGACTGCCGCAGACTGGCCGACTAGGAATGACACGTTTGTGGCTGATTGCTAGGAAACGATGCTGGCAAGTGGCAACAATGGCAACAATGGCAACTTGCAACTTGCAACTGAAGACCGACAACTTGCCACAACGATGATGGCCAAACGAGCAACAAGTGGCCATCGGGCGGTCAGTTAAATTAGCAGCCAGCTTGAAGGGTTTTTGTTTTCAGTTTCGCTTCATTAGCGTGGCCAAAAGTGGACGAGCCGAAAAGTAAAAGCCAAAAATTATGACCATATTTGCGGTAAATTATGAGACCCTTTCATAAATACGAATAACCACTGGGGGCAGCTGCAGCCCCACACAAACTATGTCCACCTCGCAGATAGTTTTGACTTTTGTTAGACTCTCGGCTATCGCGTGAAACTTGGCCAACAGGAGGACTACTTAAAGGCCAAAGCAACACGCCAAAATGGTCCATTGAAATTTACATTGTGCCGCAATACGAATGCTGCACAATCGCCTGATTCGAGCTTGACTTGCCTCTAAACTATGCCATTTATCATAAAGCGTATAGTTTACATACAGACATACGTATGTACATACTCCCATATCGACCGATATATATATATATATATATATATATATACATGTATATACTCTTATATACATTTTGTCAGTCCACTTTTGGCCTTTTGCTGTTTTCCTATTTTCCTATTTTCACCATTTCTTTCGCTTTCCGACAACAATTCCATTGTTGTTACTCGCTGTCTAAAAAGGCTACCGTTTTTCTGGTGCACCACTTAACCACTGACCGAACTGCGATCTGCGTGCCACCATCGAGTGCGGTTGAATGCGGCAGCTCCTCTCGCCCTCCTCTCTCCCCGTACTAGCTGCGACAATGACTGGACAAACAAAACCAAAAATTCAAAATGAGAACAGCTAACAATCTCTAAAGTGTCAAAGAAAACCTATATAAAATGATGGGAGAAATATCTGAAGTGAACTTTGACATTGGTATTCAATTAGAATAATATTATATATTAATTATAATATTTATTTCATGACCAATACGTTCATAATCTAACTTAAATTATTATCTAGAGACTCCTGTAACAGTAGCTACGATGTGTCTTTGGGGATTTCGCAGATGCGCTGAGAATGCACTCTTATGAACTGTTGAGTGATTCCGCGATTCCAAAAATTTCGTTGTCGTTGTTGTCGTCATGGAATACGCAACTGATGCCAATTAAAGACGCCATATGACCCCGTAGTCAGTCCAAGTTGGACTGTCATGTTATGGTTGGGCTTTCCATTCCGTCACTGTTACTCATTGCCGTTGTTGTTGCTGAAGTTGTTGTGGCTGTTGTGATATGCGCAGCTAATTGACCGACAACAGAGGCCTCAGATACTGCACTTCATCAAGACAAAAAAAAAAGAAGAAAAATCAAAAAAAAAAAAAGTGAGACCTAGTCAAGTGGCGCGGCATTACGTCAACGTCAACTCAATTTGGCGGTTAACAAGCATGGGACACACAGTCGAAGATGGAGTTCGAGTCCAACTGCGACTGAGAGTCCAAGTCGAGTCGAAGTCGGGTCAAGTGCTGACGCATCTGCCAAATCGAGTGAAGTGCACCTAAACTTGTAATAACCAAAATAAAAAATGCTTGAAATATAATGAGAGTTGTTTCTCTGCTTCTTCTCATTGTTGTTGTTGTTTTTGTTGTTGTTGTTGCTCGTTGTTTGTTGTTGTTAATCTTGCTGTTTGCTTGCAGCATCATTAAGAGTGATCATCTGTCTGTCAACAAATGAACGAGATCTTTGCTTCATTTGAGTTTTTCTTATGACTTTGATGTTGCTTTGGAACAGCTCATTATGACTACGAGTACTCACTCATACTCGTATGTATGTATTTCCAACCAAGCCATAAACTTGAGCTTGTGAAATTTTCAATTAAATTTGAAACTTGAGTGCCTCAAGCGCCAACTATTAAAAATTAAATATTATTAACAGCCCAATGGTGTAAAATCTTAGATTATCTTTGTTTTAAAGGCACTTCTATTGTAACTGGGGAACCTATTTGAGAATCATCTTCAAAAGCTTTTCTCTTTTCCCAATGTTAGTTAATTTACGTTGACACATTTTATATTTATTAAACAATTAGTTATTTACTGTTCAATTGTGAGCTTTTGCACGGTCTTAATTAAGCAAATTTAACATTTACCACCACATCGATCGTCTCCCTTTTGGCGTGTATTATAATATGTATGGTGAATATGATATATGTGCTAGACCTGCTGCAATAATACACCAACCATTATAGATCATGTTTCACAGATGTTTTTGCAGCACCAACTGTATAATATAACAATCGCCTTTAATCTCATTAATAATGCAAGTTTATAAGAAAGCAAAGTCTGAACAAAACTTCTTAGTGTAGAATGAGCTCTTGTAGAGCATGAAACATGTCCTTGAAGGCTGGAAAACTGTTCATTTTACAGCTGCTCCTACTGTTGCTGTGTTTTTCTTCCTCTTCCTGGAGTAAAAAGCGAATCAAGAACAATGTCTACTGCAGATTACCTCATTGTGGAGTCCACAACTTGGCATGCAAAGTGAATAAGGTAAGTTTCCTTAACTATAGAAAACTGAATCATGAAGTTAATCTCACTTTCTGCCTAGAACTTCAGCAGCAATTGCTCGCCCGACACCAAGTTGATTAACATAATGCCCCATGAGGAGCGTATCCTGCATCTGCTTAACAATTACCGCAACAGGGTGGCCCTGGGCTATACGAGGACCCTGTTTCCGGCAGCAAGAATGGCACGCATGGCATGGTCCAAGGAGTTGGAAAAATTCGCTATCATTTACATTAAGAAATGTGAACTCAATACGCAATCCTGCATGTCCTCACCAAATTTCACTAACATTGGGCTTGTGTACGATGGTCTGACCTTCCCAGGAATCTACAAACCTACAATTACGCCTGTGCTCGCAGAGGAGCTGATGAAGAGTTGGTTCGAGAATACCCGCTTTGTGACAAGGAGTATGCTCTTACGCCTCCCACCCAGTTTGAAAAACAGGTTGGTATTCATATCTCTCAGTTAAACCCTTTGATAACAGCTAGCATTCGACAGATCTGTGAGGCAAACTGTTCTCCTTATGACGGATCGGAATTCCCAAGTGGGCTGCAGTGCCGCGACCTTTGTCAGTGGCTTTGTTAACAATTTTCGAATCGTTTGCACCTTTGCCACCGACAACATGAAAGATCAGCCCATCTACAAAGTCTCCGCCGATCCCGGCAAGCTCTGCCTTCGTCGCGATCAAACCTACAAGAATCTCTGCGCTGTCGGGGAGAAATACAGTAACAACCACGAATATAAAGCAGGGGATCTGCTTCAGTGGGACGATATCTTCAGCAATTACTAATGTAACGAGATTGTCGAATTAATTAACACGAATGCTTCGTTGTCAAACTTGATTTTTGAAATTTATGGTTAATAATTTACACAATTAATGCTGTTAATCCGGCTAAAAAAGATGAAGAGATCTGTGACGTTAAGACATAGATACATTAGCTAATTTAATTATATTATTGGCTCCCGTTTCTGTCAAGAATCCTTCACATTGCAAGCAAGACGACATTCAGCTTCTGTTTCGAATCGATTAGGATTTCCACCGCAACCGCCGTAAAAGAACTCTTTACATTCACCTTCAAATGGATCATACGCAAACATTCTGATTTTGGCATAGCAAGGTCCAGGATTGGCCATAAACACGCATCTCTCTAATCTAGGGCAAAATATAACAGTCTGAGCTTACAAAGCCATTGATACTAACCTTCACCTTGATTTGCATTCGCCAGAAAGAAGACGATAAACATACAGAATAGGCACAGGCAAATTTTCATGGCAATAAATTTTAGTTAAGAAATCGTTTTTAATTTATACTAATTTTAATAATGATTGATAAGATTAGAAAAGTTCAGCTAATATGATATGAAAATTTAGTAAGTTTTCAGAACTCGGGATAGTTATATATAAATTTTGATTTTTGAAGTCAGGGAGCCACGAATCTCTTGCATAAAGTTTGGTTTTTTTTATTTTGGATGGCGACTGACAATATTTAGGCGTCCAAGTTGCGATTTGGTCCATGGAGTAATCATAGGAACAGCCTGTCGACTCATTCAGACGATACCTCTGAATGATTCCAGTTTGATGACGACTCAGCAACTCTTTGCAGTTGATAGAAGAGCTGAGTGCAACCGGACTAATGGTCCAGTGTCGTGATATGGCATTTAGTGAAATGATAAGTACCAGAAAATCGACTCGAACATTTCTCGGCCAAACAAACGAGGTCCCGAAGTACATTTTAATTGCCTCCGTATCGATGATGACCCTCGCTTTCATCGTATTCCTGCTTGTGCACTTATTCTTCTGGAAAAAACCTGCTAAAGCGCCATCTATATCTCACACATTGAATCGCTGTTCAGTGAGGCAGAGCGAAGGATAGTAAGCTCTTTCATTAGCGTTTTTGGTATAAATGTAGTGATACCAGAACACAAAAGGTGACAACCTGCTGATGGAGCCACTAGGAAGCAGACTTCGTCCTTTTAATCTCAAGGGACTTGTTTTTGTGCGACGCTTGTTAACACACAGCGCTAATTGCAATTGTTCGCTTTCGTTGTCGAAGGATTCATTAGCAACCCTTTAAAAACAGCGCCGCATTAATCAGTGTCCTTCAGTTGTGAGTTGATATCCAACATGCATCGTCCTTGTTTGATTTTGTGTCTTTTGCTGTTGATTGTAAAGGCAACAATGGGACAGAATTACTCGGCTGTTTTGCAACTGCTGAGCAGCATTAAAAATGAAAATAATTTCGAGTGTTTGTTGCTAATGAAAAACCACAACGCCAGCTTTATGATGGATGAGGATCATGGTAATAACTTCGCAAAAAGTCTAATGGACATACTGGACGCTCCTGTCATGCAGTTCGATGAGAGGGTCACTTACTTCCTATACAACAGTCAATCGAGTCGCGTGCTATCCGTGGTTTATATGGTTGGCACAAAATTGGACGACCATGAGGGTTTGCTCAAGACCCTCGTGGCCAATTTGCGACTCATGACCACATCACGAGTGGTTTTTGTGGTGCAGCCAGGTGAAGTGAGTGAAACGTTTCTGTATAAATTGTTTTCACAATGCTGGAAAATGAATCTACTCAATGTGTTGGCTGTGTTTGAGGATTACGAGGTAACTAAATTCATAGAGGCAACTAATATGAATATAAATTTAAATTTAAATAATTATATAAATCTCAAAATTATATTTCAACATAGATGACCCACATCTTCTATAGCTACAACCCCTTTCCGCGCTTTCAATTGGAGCAACGTCTTTATAATTCCCAGTCGCTCATCTTCCCTAACCGTCTCAAAGATCTACACGGATATCATGTTCGCATCGTAATTGGTGGCTCAGCTCCTCGTATTATAGGCTACTATGATAAGCAGGGAAGAGCCGTCTACAAAGGCGTATTGGGTCATTTTATGGACGTCTTCCAGCAAAAGTACAACTGCATCTTGACTGAACCATTTCCAGCCAATGCAACTGCATTTGCTCCTTCCACCGATGTGATCGCTGCTGTTTACAATGGCAGCGTGGACATATCGATAGCCATCACTTTTCCCTTTCGTCTGAATTTGCAAGGCTTTTCCTACCCCATTGAGCAGATGAATTGGTGCCTCATGCTGCCTGTTGAATTGGATATACCTCCTGCAGAGTATTACATCAAAGTCTTTGAGCTGTCGGCTTTCCTGCTTACATTGGCCACCATGGCGATCACTTCCTTAACCCTGGCAACGGCTCTGCAGCAACATGGCTATCAAGTTCAGTTCCTCGATTATTTAATGCATGAGAATTGCTTGAGAGGAGCGCTAGGTCAATCGTTCTACGAGGTCCTAAGGGCACCCATTGTGGTGCGGGCCATCTACGTGCAGATCTGTGTGCTGGGATTCCTCCTTACCGCTTGGTACAACTCCTATTTCTCTGCCTATGTGACCAGTTCCCCCAAGGAGGCGCCATATCGCAGCTTCGACGATGTGTTGGCCTCCCGCATCCAGGTTGTTGCCTGGAAGGATGAATATAATGAGCTTATTGGTCGCCTGACGGAACTTAAGAAATATGAACCTATGTTCTACATTGAGCCAAGTTTCAATAAATACATCAGCATGCGAGATTCATTCAACACGGACTTTGGTTACATGATGACCACCAGCAAGTGGGTTGTGATCCATGCCCAGCAGAATGTCTTCACCACGCCCCTGTTTCGCATGCGTGAGGATTTTTGCTTCTTCAACAATGTTCCCTTTGGATTTCCCGTGCATGAGAACTCGATTTACATGCAACCTATTCAGGATCTGATTTTTGATATCACAGCAATGGGTATAGTCTCACATTGGAGCAAAAGTGGCTTCATGGAACTGGTCGAAGCTGGCGAGCTACATTTAACTGATCTAAGTCCACCCAGGGGGTTTCGCGCCATGCACTTGCAGGATCTGCAGTACATTTGGTACGGATTCGCCTTCATGGCGGTTTTATCCTCATCTGTGTGGTTCTTGGAGCTATGCTGGCATTGGCTTACTCAGAAAAGGAAGCAGAAATCCACTCAATAATAGTTTAACTCGATATTATATATAAACTGCATTGGTTTAGCCAGTGAAGGAAGCAGAAATAAAGTCAACAATAGTTTAATTTGATGTTATACTCATAATCTACATTGGTTTACTCAGAAAAGAAAGCAGAAATCCACACAATAATAGTTCAACTCGTTCATAAAAATATAAACTACATTGCATTGCACAGTGAAGGAAGCAGAAATGAAATCAACAATAATTGACCTCGCAGATATAAACATTAAGTACTGTTGTGAGAAGAGATGTAAGTGAACCTTTTTCATTGTTTCTAAATTCGTAAATAAAATTTAAATAAAATGTAAGTATTAGCTTATAAGTATATTTATAATGAAGTGATTTTCATTCCCATGTGAATTCACAATAAGGAATTTGACTGCATAACATGGACGTCTTCATGTTTTGTTGTTTTGGCAACTGTCAACGCATATTCCATCTTCCAAAAAGAGAAGTTTTTGCCAGTTGCGTTTGCATCTTTATTTCACAGTTGTAAGAAAATATCCACATAAATATTAATTTGTCAAGAAAACCACATTGAGAGTCCCCACATGCATGTGTTTCCCCTGTTTCTGTGTGTTTTCCTTTGTGCAAATATTCATTTGGCAAAAGGAGACTTTGGCTCAAAGTTCATCAAATGCAATTAAGATGCTTGTTCGTAGCGACTTTTGGTTGCAGCTCCCCCAAGGTGCCACGACGACGACGACCACGACGACGATGTCGATGCGGATGATGTGAGACACCTGCGCTGGAAACTGGCGCCTCTTGAAATTCCCTAATCGACATGTTTCGATCTCAAATGACTTTGCCGCTCACTGAGCCGCACGGTGGTTGCTGTTGCTGTGGTTCATCTGGCCAAGTTGCTGGTGCTGCTGCGGGTAAAACATTTTCTCTAATCTGCACTGATGGCTGCTGGCGCATGCGTGCCGCATTCGGTTGCACCCCCCTAACTACCTCTGCTCGCGCACTGCAACACGCTGATGATGCTGTTAATGCAGCAGTAGCTGCGCACTTTGATTTTGACTGACAAGTGCCGCCTGTGTAATGTTGCAGCCTGTTGCTGTTGCCGCTGCTGTTGTTGTTGCTGTTGCTGTTGCTGTTTTTGTTGTTGTTGACATGCACAGCTGCATGCGCTTTCGTGCGCTTCCTTTATTGGAGAAAATTATTTATATGCCCCTGATGATCTTAGCCAGAGTCAAGTCCATGTTCATCTTCATCTCCATTTCCATCTCCATCTCCATCTCTACCTCTATCTCTATCTAGCCGTCTAATTGGCCCAATAGACCTGCTTGGAATGGCCAACTGAAATAGATATGTGTGAATGCTTAGATGAACGGGTAATTTAATTGTCAATAAAACTTTTTATTCTTCTGTATATTGAATGCTTGCAAATACTTAGATAATTAGTGTACAATTATGATTACGAATAAGATCTAATTGCTGGATAGCTTTCTTTTGTTTGCATAAATAATAACTAACAAACATTTAACTAAAAGTGTAATTTCATTGCTTAACCATAGGAGTATGTAAATTTATGAATATATATATATATCTGTGTGTGTGTATGTGTTGTTGTTGTTGTTGTTGTGCATGTATAAACAAGGACTTAAGCATAGGAATTAGAGTATCTCCATCGTCAACTTCAACTTAATCTTCAACATCAACTTCTTTTTGTTTATTATGTACATAAACTAAATTCAATAAATTAGAGAATATTGCAGAGTTCACAGTAAGTACATACATAAATGTATAACAATTTCAATTAAAACTTAATTGTAACATAACCCAAACACCAAAAGATATATGTATTTGTATTAAAACTATCACATAATAATTGGCAGTTTAATTAACATTAACATTAAGATTACGGTTTGTGTAGTTATGTTTAATTTGTTTTACTTAAACTTACACTTAACATTTATTTATTTAATTATTATAGTACATAATTGCGTTGAGTATAAAAAGAAATATTTTCAATTGTTTAGTGTAAGTTTAAACGATTTCTTTAACAAAATACAAAAATAATGGCAAGTGCAATGCGTTGTATAAATAATAAAATAAACAATCGCATCTTATAGATCTTTAAGTAGTTGCGCCTTGGAAACCCTGAACACTTCGCAGAAATGTGAAATCATGAGTATTATTAATGTAGTCAATACTTAATCGTCATAATAAATCCTTGCAGAGAAGTTATAAATTGAAATAATCGCTTTATCGATCATAGAGTATACCCTTGAAAACTGTTCACGTGATGTGTTTGGCATTTAAGGAGACACCTTTTGAAGATATGTGATTTGCACTCCTTACTTCGATCGGATATCTATACCAAGACTGTCTTACGAATTAGCAATTAAAATAAATATATATTTTATATATAGTTCTACGAAGTTTATTTATAATCGGACGTCTATGACATCTAAATTCAATTTAAGCTTTGCTCATTTGTACATTAACAATTGTATTTATATATTGCCTATATTAACAATCCCCAAGGGTATTTAGGCTTCGGCATGCCAAAGTCAACATTTTAATTAAATTTAATTTAGGAAGTGTTCAAACTCGTTCAAAGTATTAAGACTCTAGTTCTATTTACACAGACAAGCATTATGCTAATTTGGACGAAGGCAACTAAAAATGAAATACTTTTAATATACAGGAAACGCGGCTCAAAGAAACATAAATTCATTTATAAATATAAATAATTAGTTTAACAATAAAAATGTGGGTGAGTTAATAGATTTTTGTTTGCAAGGAAGCGTTTGGCCTCATTTTGATATCACCACTCGTAAATTTGCTTATTAGCTTCGTTTAAACTTCTTTACTTTATAAGTATCGATAATTAATCAATTAATTAATTATTTAATAATAAAGATTGCGTTTTACTTTATGTTTTCTTTTTAATTTGGCACATTTAAAATTAATTTGTGTGTGTTTTTAGATAAAAATTGAGTATTTTATTTGGAAGTGCTTCTAGTGAGTTTTGTGTGTGTGTGTTTGTGTGTGTTTGTGTGTTTGTGTGTGTGTGTGTTTGTGTGTGTGTATGTGTTTGTGATTATAGGAATTGCACAGAAAGCTGAGATAGGAATTCATCAATGACATACGTCAATTCCATGGGGAAATACTTCTCCCAGAGAGTAATCGAGTTTGTAATCTTAGTTTGTTTTTATCTTTTTGTTAAGTAAGGAACAAGAAATAGTTTGTTGTTGTCTTTTGTGTTGTTGTTGTTGTTGTTAATGTTATTGTGGAACATAGCCTATATGTATGGAAGGTCATAGGAAGACACCACTACCGATTCGCGAGCAGTCCATTGGCAGGTGGTAATACTCCTGGAGGCGTATTGGGTCCACTGAGAACGACGCCAGCACTCATCAAACTGGGCGTGGCAACTGAGGTGGTCACCGCACTCAGTTGTCGCTGCTGGGCAAGACTCGCACCGGAGTTGGCCGCATTGGAGCCACCTCTTTGATGCTTTGCCGAGCTGCCCTTGATCAGGTTGCCATTGTTCTTCTGGGTCATGTGTGTCTGATAATGCTTGGCCAGATGCGCCTTCTGCCGGAAACTCTTGCCACATAGCGAGCAGGCAAAGGGCTTCTCTCCCGTGTGCGTCCGGATGTGTACATTCACCGAGTACTTGTCCTTGAAACCCTTTGAGCAGATGGAGCAATAGTGCAGTGAACGCTCTTTTCTCTGACCCCCTCCGCTTCCCCCTCCGCCACCAGCGCCGCCTCCAGAACCGGTCGACCCGGCACTGGCATTGCAATTGGCGGGCGGACTATTGCTGCTGCTGCTAGCGCTGCCACTGGAAGAGGAACTGCCTCCGTTGCCGATGACCACGCCCAGCGCGTTGCCACTGCCAGTGCTACTGTTGTTGTTGGCCACATTTGGGTTGTTGTTGTTGTTGACACTGCTGTTGCTGCGCTTGTACTGCTTTTTGGGCTTGCTAACTCCGCCGAGTCGTCCTCCACTCGCAGAGGCATTCGCCGTTGACGTGGACACCTCCGGCTTGAGAGGCTGCGGCGGTGGTTGCTGCTGCTGTTGTTGTTGCTGTTGCTGTTGTTGCTGGGCATTGGTTAAGGGCTGTAGTTGTGTTGTTGTTGCTGTGGCTGTGACAGTGCTGGGCGAGATTTGCATGAGCACATCACTTCCGGCATAGTCTCCTGGCGTAGGCGTACCATTGCCTCCGCTGCAAAACTGCTGCACTTCATTGGCAATGCGCTTGATCTTCTCGAAGTCATCGCTGAAAGCATTCTCCAGCGACAGGAACATATCATCCACAATTATGCTGGCACTCCCGCCATGCTGGCCATGCTGATTAGTCGAGGACATATGTGTTCCCCCGGGCCCAGCATGACCCATTGCCTGTGCATCCTCAAACATCTGAGCCGTGCTCAGCGTAGAGTCCGCAAATCCCAAGGCATCGGCTGCATCGTCTGGTGTAAAGAGAAGCCTCCTCATCTCATCATCCTTCACCACGGGCAAGCTCAAGCCATTCTGCATGTGCAGTCCCTTGGCATAGCCTTTGCCTTGGAGAGCACTGCGCAGCAGGGATTCTGCCGAGTTCTGTTCCGCCTCCGCATTGTGATCGGCCATGTGCCAATCGTTGTTGTTGTTCTGAAACTGGGCCAACTGCTGGCCTAGATCGTTGACCCCGCCACCAGCTATAGAAATGGCCGTAACAAGGGAGGGTAGCGTCTGTCCGTGTGGCTGTGATGTCGATTGGGAAATACTGCTGAGACCATTGGCGTCTGCTCCACTGACAATCACATCCTTGCCATCCGTGCTGAAGCCGCTGTCATCATAAGGATACTCCGACTTTATGTAGCCCGGAAAGCTGCCCAGCAAACTGTCCAAGTCCAAGGCGCTGGGCAACTGCTCTGTCTCGGCACGTTTAAGCCAGGGCTCGCCTCCATTTAATACTGTCAGTGTGTAGATTTGGCCATCGGTTGTGTCCAGGCTACTTATGGTATCGCTGCTGCTGCCCGCCGCACTCGAAGAGCTACTCGCGTTAGGCTGCTGCTGCTGCTGTTGGTGTTGCTGCTGTTGGTGTTGTTGCTGATGGGGATGGGAATGTGTTTGGGGAGATGTTGGACTGGGCTGATTGCTACATCGTATGCTACTCGCATTGACGCTCCCCGTTGCGCTGGCTGTGACCGGCTGCTGTTGCCAGCAGTATCGATCGAGGTCCTCGAAGATGGAGCTGGAGTCAAGGCGGCTGCTGTCCTTGTCTTGATGCCAGAACTGCAGGAAGAGGAATTTTGAAAATATTAATTTATTATATTTAAAATTGTATTTAAATAAAAAACATGTAATTCAAATCTTAATTATCATGCGATTATGAACTTGTGTAGCTAATTATTTGTTGTACTCTTTTCGATGATTTGCTGTTGTCGAAACTCTTGATACTCACCTCGTAGCCTTGTAGCGTGGGATCCCCATTGCTGGTGCTGCCATTCCGATTGCTCACTGCAACTATTCCCCCACCTCCGCTGTCGCTACCGTCATGTGTCATATTGTTGTTGTTGTTGGTTCTCGCTCCACCCCCGCAGACTGCCTGCTGTGGCGTTTGTGACGTTGTTGGCTGATGTCCTTGGCTGTGATTGTGACTGTGCTGTTGTGTGTGCTGCTGATGGTGTTGCTGTTGTTGTTGTTGTTGCAAGCTAACGCCTACGCCCACGCCCACATCGACACCAACGCCGACTCCGATGCCAATGCCCATATCCGGCGCTGTGACAAAATCGAAGAAGTCCGTCTTCGAGAGATCCTCGGCACGAAAGGATTCACTTATATCCATGCCAGTCGATGTGGACATGTCCTCAGTGCCAATCATTTGTTGTCCGTGAATTTCCAGTGCGACCGAAATGCTTTTACTTTTCGCTGATGTATGAGTTGTAACTATTTATTTATCTGCAATGAGACGGTAGAAATTCTTTAGTGAGAGGACTTAACATGAAGATATTCAGCAGATTCCAAATATGTTTGTAGTAGCAGTAGAAAAAGTACGTATAGTACTGTAATTAGACATAGTACATGCAATAGTAGTCGAAGATGTAGTTATACTAGAATAGTAGGAATAGGAACAGGAATAGTAGTTGCAGTAGTAGTAATAGTAGTTTTAATAATTGTATTACTATTTACAACATTTTTAGAAATAGTACTAGTAATAGTTTAACATGAATTGCAGAAAAAGTAGTTTTAGTAGTATCAGTAGTTCTTGTAGGAGTAACAGCATTTGTAACTGTTGTAGCGGTATTAGTAGTAATAGTAGTAGCCGCTTCAGTGGTTTGAGTATTGAACTAAACTCGATCTGAGTTCACTGTTTTTAGCACCATCCACACCTCTGATTGGACTCTGAGGCAGGAATACTGAATTCGCATTCGCATTCGTATTCACATCCACAACTACATCTACATCGACATCAACATCTACATCAACATCTACATTTACATCCACATCCACATTCACATTAATTTATTTAAGCCACTTGTCAGCTTGGTGCATAAGTCAATCACTCATTCATTCGCCCATTTCTTGCACTTGGATTGCCTTGCCTCACTTTGCCTTGCCTCGTATTGCTTTAGTTTGGCTTCGCTTGGAGTTGTGCATTCCAGCAATACTTGCATTTTAATTTGGCCAGCTACTTTTAGCCTTCTCAGCTTTTTGCTGGCTATCTGCAAATAAATAAATCAAACTGACAGAAGGGTGACAAAGTGTAAACACATTTGGCGTGCTCGGCTCGTAAATCTCTCGAAGCCGCACTTGGACTTTGGCTAAAGCTGAACCTGACGTTGTGACACGCTGTTTCTGTTTTTCGATTTTATTTTGGATTTTTTGATTTCGCTTTTATTTTTGTTTAATTTGCATAGATTTCGCGAGTCGCAGAACAAGCCGGGCATTTAGAACAGGCCAAAAGGCTGCTGAAAAATATTATTGTACAGTCTGAGTTTTTGAAATTGGGAGTTGGGTTGCAGACCCATTTGGTCAGTCTGATGTCTAATGTCTAATGTCTATAGTAATCGATGCAGCAAGCAATCGAAATCGACATCAACATCGACATCAAATGCGAAATCGAATTGACAGCTTGCGTGCAGTTGCAGTTGCAGTTGTAGATTGTGGTTGTCTGTCTGCCCCACTCAAGTATCGCAATCGTGTGGCAAGTAGAACTACGAGTAAATGGTCAAATTGTCAATTGATTTGCAGGTTCCATTTTATTATGGGGAGTCGAAAGCAGAGAAAAATGGACTGTTGTGGCAGCGTGAGAACCACAAATACAAATGACTTAACAAATTTGCATACAACAGAGTGAGAGAGGGCAAAAGAGAGCGAGAGAGAGGGCGAGAGGGAAGCGCTCTAGCATAGCTTAGATAAGGGCAAATGCAAAGAGAAAATGCCATGGCATAAATATTTCAGATGCTGTTGCCAGGAACATTTAAGCCGCAATCTACGCAGAAATCAACTGCAATGTGGAATCGAGCTCTTTTGTGATACTCGCACATAGTTGAGGCCGCAGTCGGTGCAGCAGCATCAACACCTGATCTCCAAATGCATTAAAATGCGGCAACAACAGTGGCAGTGGCAGGCAATGGCAAGACACGACCCATTAGAGCCTGAATAAAACCACCAACATCAACAACACCACCAACAATATTGTTGTTGCAATTGCAATTGCAACTTAAACTAAAACTACAACAAGTGCAGGCCATTTGGCCAAGACGATGACCAGTCTTGCATCTTGGAAGTGAGCTCGTTTTCAGTGTTTTTGCCTTGGCTTATCGCTCATTCATCTGCCCCAGACCCGGCCCCGTCCATAGAAGGCAATAGGCAAAGAGGCAGACTCCGAAATTTCACCAAAAACTTTTGCGGCTTTGCTCAAATGCGTAATCATCTGTAGTCATTTGCCTAGACTGTGCTTGCCCCGACTGACTGCCTCAACTGCCTGCCGCTCAGTAGTTTAGTTAATCATGATGTTTAAATTCAAAAAATTACTTTATACATATTTTATGGACACAAGCGACAGACAAACTTGCGGGCAGACAGACAGACAGACAGACAGACTGTACAGTGCGAGGGCGAGAACGAGAGAGGGGTGAAAATGAAATTCATAAAAAATATTAAATAAAATAATAATCAGCCTTTGTTCGAAGCGTTTTGAGGCGCAAATATTGTCTAATTTGGCCACGATTATTGTGATTTGTTTGCGGCCCAAAACCGAAAGAAAGTTTGCCATTGCCGAGACGTGCAAATACAACTATCTACACAAAAAAGATACAGATACAAATACACATAACTGGCTGATCGGCTGCCTGGCGGCCGATCATGTACGTGCATGTGCCCAGCACATGCATCATGTGGCAAGATGAAGATGCATGTGGCTGCATTTGAGACAGAGAAGATCGCGACTGCGACTGCGACTGCGACCGCGACTTCAACTGCAACTGCAACTGGGATTGCAGTTTATTTCTTTATGCTAAATTGCAATTGCAATCCTAATCGCTGAAATTGTTAGCGCATTTTGGCCAATGCAAACAGCCTGCAGCGGCATCATTTAAAAAACATGATAGCATGCTAGCTGTGTATACCCTACTCCGACGGGGAGTATATATCATATTTTGTTACAGATAAAGCGAATACGTTAGCTTAAAACTCTTCAACCTATTATAGACATTAATGTCATATTATAATATCACATTATCAAACAATTCTAATATATCAATTATTAATTTATGTTTCACTTAGAGGATTGTCAGTTCTTCGAGTGATTAATTTATAATCAATAAACGAAAGGGTATACAATATTTGATAAATTCCAATTCATTTTTCTGGCAACTTGTTTCTGATGCTTTCAATTTTGTTGATTTTATAGAGAGGGGGAGGAGTTTATCGTATTCGATTATGGGCCATAAATAAAAATGCGCCAATAATTTTTTTTAATTAAACGAAATTTTGGCATATTTATTTACACATACAAGTTAAAGATCGTGTACTATTTGGCCAGCAGGTCTCTTGCTGAAAATATATACGTGTATTGTGTGCTGTGGCCTGGTCTTTGTTTGGCATGCAAATTGCAGAAGTAAATTGCAAGGAAAATTTATTGAAGTATGCAAAGCGTACGAGAAGAAAAACAAAATTATGAAATTTTCGGCACAATTTCTTTGGTGTGCATCGGGTCGGGCATGATTAGCATGCCTCCACCGGCTCCACCATCTCCAACTCGCCCCCTTCGCCAGCATCATGTGACCCGTCACAGAGCGGGGCGTCAAATACAAAGGAGAAACAAATCAAATGCGGTAGTCAAAAGCCAAAGCCACCGCCACCGCCACCGCCATGGCCGTTGCCGTTGTCGAGATTAGTTTATGTGCAGGAATTTTTATATTGTGGTTACACAATTTTCTCCAACATTGTCTCACCTCCTCCCCTTACACTTTTTTCTACAGCTATTCGCCCTGCACTTTGCTTTGAAAATCACACGCTTTAGCTCTTCTGCTTCTGCCTGTGCTGCTGTTTCTGTTTCTGTTTCTGCTTCTGTTTCTATTTCTGTTTCTGTTTCAGTTGCTTTGGCCGCATTTTCTTGTCAAATGTTGTTGGCAACGTTTAATTTTTTCACGATTTTCCACGCATTTTTAACCTAAATTCCGTGCTAAACGATTTTTTAATGTCTTCACTAACAAGTTTCAATTACCAATAGGCAAGAGCCATGGCAAAATGCGTACATTTTTTGATGCCGTTTGCAGACATGATCAAATGAAAACCTGTCCTCTACACTCCATACTCATCCCCCCAACCGAGCTCAATCAATTAAAATAATTCAACAATTGTAGCGAAATTGCCAAAGAAATGAAGAAGAAGACAAAGCAAAGATAACGAAGACAATGTGCAAGGAAACCTGTAGATCCAGACGAACCACAGGAATTGGTAACAATCAACTCACGTAGTCCAATCAAATTGCATCTCAATCGGCTAAAATAGAGCCATCTATTTGTCGTTAATACAATATTTATTGATACATTCGATTCAACTAAACGAACTATGTTTTAAAGTTGTTTATTCATCTTAAACAACCATAAGAATTATTACGAACATTAAAATGTTAAGCAATTAATTGTAAGTAACATTTTGGATAGTTTGCTAATATCTTTTTCCACAAACGGGGGAATTTTAACTGTGAAATTTTAAATTTTATATTTTAATGTTTATTTTTTTAATAATTTATATTTATATATCACATTTCCATTTACAGCGAACATTTAAAAATACAAATATTGTATTTTATTATGCAAGGATAATACAATATTACATAGTTACACCTCGTTAGGCTGGCAAACATGTTTGCTGTGACATTCATTTCTTGTGCATCTGTTGCTCCTTGGAAAACGCATCATAAATGGATGGAACGAATGGCCCATAAAGTTGTGGGGTATCACTACTTGTATGCAGCTGCAAGCTTTGCCCATTTTTATTGATTTATTTTCTTCTGGCACATGTGTTCAATGCAAATGTGCATCGTTAGCGAAGTGAGGCCGCTCCACACCATGCCATAAGCCAGTCGATCATTTTTCAAGCAGATAATTATCGCCCACCAGCCAGGCAGGCAGCCAACAGAAAGCTGGCCAAAGGCTACTGGCCGAACCGGCTAAAAGCGCGTAACGGCAACAGTTGTGTCGGCTGCCGTTGCTGCTGTTGCTGATTTTGCTGCGTTTGCTGCTGTTGACCAATTGACCAATAGCTGGAGAGGATTGCTTGATAAGCGGATGGTATTCGGATTGCAGCTGTTTGCCGCGGACTTATGTTTCAATTGCATGCAAATGCATAATTGAATCAAATGGGTTTCTTCATCCTTCATCCCATCCTGCGGGTGCAACAGCACAACTTTCGAACAGCGCACCAGGCATAATGAAGTAATCAACGGACATCATCTCAAACTCAAACTCTGCCTGGCATTGTCAATCAAAAGCAACGTTTTTATTGGCCTGCGTTACAAACCAAATCGCATCAAGATGTATTAATCATTTCGACCACTGTTCAACTCTTGGCTCGCATTGGCATTGGCGTTGGCGTTGCCGTTGCCGCTTGCGTTCGCGTTAACAGCGGCGTCGACTGAGGCAGCGCAGACATCGCATTATCAGTGTTTGCAGATCTTTTTGGCATAAGCGAACGTAAGAAACGTAAAAAGCCAAATAACTTCAGGCGAGACAAGCATGATTAAAATGCGCAAAAATGGCAAACTCCAAATGGGCGCTACATGTTGGTAGCGCCAAACAAATATAACCAAACGGGCAACATCAAGAGCAGCAACTACAACAACAACAACAACAACAACAGCAATAACAATGTCGTGTGATGTACACGCGGCGCATTTCAATTCGATTTGATTAATGACAAAGCCTTAAAAGCAACTCCAACTCCAGAGAAGATGTTGCTGATTGGCTCGTTGTCCGTTTGCCGCTTGCCGCCTGCCGTTGTCAACCCGCCAATTACAGTTGCTGCTGCAGCTGCTGGTGTAGGTGCAACATCTTCGTTAGTTGCCGTTGCTTTTATGACAGTCTATAAAAATAATTTGTTCATAAAGCAATCAAAGTGTATGCAAAATATCAAATAGTGTTTAACAGTTTCCTCTTTGACTTGATTAAATGCAAATGGCCAGTTGTCGACTGACGTTTTCCCTTGCCAATTGGCAAGTAGAAAGTGTCGCTATGTGGCCACCCGCACGCCCACACACTCACACACACGCACACACTCAGACACGCGAACACACACATATATATACACATATAAATCTGCATAAAGACTTGCTGGCCAAATAAGGATAGCCAGACTTGCCAGAGTTTGTGGGTGCTGCTGCTGAGAGTAATGTTGCTGGCGTGCAGCATGCAGCAACAGCAACACGGCATAATAAATTTCGAATTTGCTATGCAGCTTGTATCAGAACATGTCCATCTCAAGCTGCTCCCACACTCAAATATCGCATCTATCCCGCAATCCAGGTGAAAATTATTGCTGCCTGCTTTCACATCGGCAACACCCGCAGCAACAACAGCTCTCGTCGCAGCAGCAGCAGCAGCAGCAGCAGCAGCACTCGCTGCAGCTGACCATTGTGATTAATGTGTTAATTAATGCCAGTTAGCAGGAACTTTTCAATACCCAGCCCCAAATTCGTGGCTTTAGAAATCGGCAGACATTAATCAAAATCAATAAGGCTGTCTTAAGACTCAATGCCAACCGGCAATAAGTTCGCAAAGGCGAAAAGGCGAAAAGGCGAGCAAACCCGCAAGTCAAAAATTTGCATTTTAACAAGTTAATTTTTTGCTCTTGCTGTTGTTGTAGTTTTTGTTGTTGTTGTTGCTGCTGTCCTTCTTGTTGCTGTTCTTAGCCCATTGCAAAACGGTAGCGCACGAATTTGGCAAAATCTTTGCTGTTGTTGTTGCTAATGTTGTTAATGTTGTTTTTACTTTCAATTGCTTTTGACTGGCGACATAATAATGAGAAACCAAACGAAAAACTGCATTCATTGCCCAAACGTGACATGTTAATTGAGTTTATTTTTTCTTTCTGTTAGGTTGGGTGGGCGTTAACCCCAAGTCGAGGCACAATTTTGACAGCTGTCTATGTCGGAGTGTATGTCTATCTATTCGGGCAGTAAGTTAATTTGCTTTCAAAATACACGCAAAGTAAGATAAAATAGCATATATTTATAATAAGTTAAACGATTTAGACGCTTCAGTCTCAAACTCAGTCAGTGAGCTCATGATAACTCTATTGATTTTTGGCAAACGAGCTGAAAGACATTGAAACCAAATCGTGATTCTGTCCAACAATCAAAAGCAAATAGTAACAATAAAGCTAACTCTTGTATGCTGTTGTTGTTGGTGTGTCTGTGACGTGATCGCTGCAGGCGCCACTTGGCAGCCAAACAAAAGAGCAGGTCAGAGCACAGCACGCCAGGAATTCTGGCTAATCAGCACAAGCTCCAACTCCAGCTTCAACTCCAACTCCGACTCCAACTTCACAACTCCAACTCCAACTCCATTTCCAACTTCAACTTAAGACAAAAGGGTGGGCGCTTAAAGGCGACGATCCCATGTTTTCAGTTTTTGAAGGCTGCCATTCATTAAAGCCATTTAACTGTTCAGTTTGTAGGTGTGTGCGATTCCCCCTAAGTACCTCTGTACTATGTATGTACGACTGTGATTGTGTCTAGCAATTTGTTTGCTGTCATGTCAAAGTGCAATGAAAATATTTTCACTTGCCCATCAAATAGCACAACAGCACAGACAACATACACCGCACACCGCACACACAACACTTGACATGAGGCAGACAAACGTCAAACATTCCGCAATGCCACCCAAACAGCATCTTCATAAATTTGATGCTGTTGCCGTGCCACCCGATGGCAACAACAACAGCTATAGCAACAGCAACAGCAACAGCAACAGCAACAGCAGCAGCAGCTGGAACACTCCCACATACCCGAAACAAAGTCTATGGCAAATATCGTGTGTTGTCTGTGGGCTCCTTGAGGCAGACATAGTCGTCTTGTGGGTCGATCAAAATTTTTGTGGCGTCGTTTTCATCATCATCATTAAATTCGTCAAGATGCAAATTTCTTGCTGTCTTCTTCTTTTTGTTTTGTTTGCTATGTTGCTGATGCAGCTGCCGTTGCGGTTATTTGACAGTCGTGCGCATCTTCCAGGAAGGGGAACATATTGATTACAGCCGTCATTCGTCGAGTGTGGAGAAGGGGAGTAGGGAGACGGGGCTTCTCTTTGTTAGGGCCAGGCCAAATAGTGGGCGTTTGCTGGCACGTAGTCGTCTACCTATATGGGCATCTATATCGCTTTGAAGTATAACTCATGCTTAGACAAACTACATAAATTGCTCGTGACTGCAATTAGACAATTGTCGCTGTCGTCAAACTCATACTCAGAGCCAGAGTCATGGCTCAGAAGCTAATGAATTTATATTTGTACTCGCATATGTCTTACAAGACAACAGCAGAGCAACAGCAGCAACAGCAACAGCAGCAACGACAACAACAAAAGTCTTCATTGTGTTGGTGTTGTTGTGTTGTTGTGGGCATTGGCTGCCTTAGCTGCTGCTGCTTGTATAAATTACCATAATAACAAATTACGGATCATTAAGATTGTCAGCTACTTCGTTTCAATTAATTAACCATTAATTACAAAGCGCCTGAATGGCAGAATGTGGCAACAGTGCCTGCTAACGACAAATGCTGTACATGAGCCTACGGACTTAAAGCCCAAAAAACCTAACAACAAACAGGCCAACAACAACAGGTAACAGTCAACGGCATCCAGGCAGCCATATAAGCCACGACGACGACAAGAAGCCAAAATTAATGCAATAGAAGACAACAGCAGCAGCGCAGCAGCAAAAACAACAACAACAACAACAAACACAATTGCTGAAGCAAGTGAAGAAATGCACAAAAAGCAGCTGTGCACAAAAATGCAAATTTTAACAGAGTAACAACAACAACATTAGCGACAGAGACAGCGACAACAAAACAACAAAAGCAACAAATATGCTAAGAGACTTCACTTTCAATATAGTACAGCAAAGGATGCTATTTGTTGTCGTTGTTGTTGTTTTTTTTTATTGTTGTTGTTGCTGTTTGTCGCGTTTGCAAGTTGCACAAATTGCATTTTGCCATATAAAACACAATTTCAACTGAAGACAAAAGAAACGCAAACAACAACAGCAACAACCACAACAACAACAACAATGAAAACACTTGGAGGCAAAAGCATCGTCAGAAGAGTAAATGTGACAAAAGCCCAAAAACGCAAATTGAAAGTGAAACTCCAAGAGAACCGAAATGGGAAACTAGAAATTTGCATAGAAATGAATTTGCAAGAGCTATGACTATGCGCATAAGTAGTATATCTACTACTATAACATGTCAGTAAGTTGTAAATTTACTGCCAACTGTTGATCAATCGTAATGTAATCATGGGAACTATGTAATTATCACGCTCAAATCCAATGTGATTTTAAATTACTATAAATACAATAAATATTAAAGTCATATATAACAACTAAGTGCAGTAAGAACTCTCTTCTGCTGTTGCAATCCAATCACATTCAAATAAATAGCTAAAGTAATAAAATACCTATTAAAATAACACTTTGTCTTTATGTAAAATTTCTAAGCCTACGGCAATATCTATCATAGAGTCTTATTTCTGTTTTTAAAATGAAAGCATGGCAAATATTTAATTCACTCAAATGAAAAATAATGATAATTATTTGACTTAATTTATATATTGAACAAATATTTTAAAGTAATAAATAACCTATCAATAGAAAATTTATATAAAGTATAACAATTGTATGTTAATTGTTATGGGAACATTTATTCATCATAAAAATGGAATATTTAACCAAAAGATATTTAAAATTGTAGTAAATAAACTAAATGCAAAGCTACTTTAGTAGTATACTGTAACCACAATAATCTATCGTCTGGTAACATCTAACCTCGTGTTTACGATTTAAAAATATATTTAAACTAATCACAAAATCTATAAAAAATTGTGCTAACACTATATAGTAGTTATTGGGTTTGGTTTCGGTTTTATACACGATAATTATCGAAGTACAGGTGGTTCTTATTACGTGAACATGTTAGCGGTAATTGCATGCGACTGGTCGATTAAAGAATTCCACCTTCGTTTTCATTGCAAGCTGAGCCCTACTACTGTAGACAATGCTGCTATCTTGTTGCCCTGCGGCTTGGCTTTATGACAGGCCGATGACTGAGCGAGTTCGTTGCCTAAGTCTTTTGTATAGCGAGGGAATGCGCATGCAAATATTTGCATATATTTAGTACAAGCTTGCACTGAGTGGCGGTTTTACAGTTTACACACCCACTGGTGCAGGCCTTAGTAACACAAAGGCCTCTTTTAGATACCAGTACGATACTCAAACGAAGCTCTAAATATATTACACTCTAATGTCTTTTAAACCGAAACTATAAATTTCTTATCGCACATCGAAAATCAAGCTTGCCCCTACAAGTCAAAAACGAACGTGGCCAGCGGCAGTTGCAGTTGCAGTCGCAGTCGCAGTCAAAGTCGAAGTCGAAGTCTCGGACATGGACATGGACACGGACACGGGCACACACCCTAGTTGGCCATGCCGTGGCATGATATGGCCATGCTATGGCACACTCGTGCGTCATATTCAAATGTGGAGTTGATGTCGGGAGAGTCTGGCCAAGAGTCTGTAGATTGCGTTCGGTAGATAAGACAGCGCCACTGTTTTCTTTCTTTTTGGCAGTGGCCAGTCGGGCGTCTATGGCATTCTTTCAAAGGCCGTTTCTTTCGGCTAAGACACTAACTTTAACGGATTTAACCAGGAACCAAGCCAATGCATATGTGTGTACCATAAATGGATGCTATGCTTATATACGAGTACGTGCTCGTACGTTGCCTTAAAAAGTCAAATGTGTGGATAATAATTTTGATTTATTGCTAAAGCAAAGCGCGGCAAACACAACGAGTCCCAATGCTTAGTTGCAATCTGTGCTAGATAACTCAATCCCAGCAAACTCTGGTCTCTCTCTCTCTCTTTATCTCTCTCATTCTGTGTGTGTTGCCCATTATCAGCTAAAAGCCAAGTCGAACATCAGACTCGGCCTACTGGGAGGCGTGTGCTGCGGAGGGGCGTGTGCCTAACATGCTAATGAGCCAACATTCAGTGGACCAATCGTTGCGCAGCTTGACTAATATTCAAAACAACATCAACAACAGCTAAAGCAATAACAATGCCCACGTTGAGTTTTCGGTTATTTTCGTTGTTGTTTTCTGCATCTTTAGTCATGTTTCTTGCATAACCTTTGCGGCAGCAACATTTTCCGCTTAGCGTATATTTTAATTATGAAACTGGCAAATCGATATTTTGTGGCAATGGCAGGCCCCACATAGCTTCCAGGAATCAGCAGACTATATAGCGGACACTCCGTGTCATCTATCAAATGGCCACTGGGATTGATTTATAAGCCTATAGAGCAATGTTATTATCTTGGAGAAGCTGTTGACATGCGCCAAAAGAAAAGAAAGTCACTCGCATTACTTTCTACCTCAGTTTTTATCAACTATAAAAGCAACTCGCCTATCGCTGCAGGCAACTCGCAATTCAAGAGTCATTCATCTTGCAGTCGAGGCAGTAAAGCAGATTAAGCTGTAAATAAAGCTGCTGCTCTGTCAATCTGTCAGGCAATGTCCTCTTCCTCGTCCTCGTCCTCGTGCTGGTGTTCGTCTTTGTCCTCATCCTAACTTCGATGGTCTTTTAATTGCGAACACAACACAAAACCGCAGCTGACATTTATGCGCACGCTCCATTTTGCAGATTTGTAAGATTTGTTGGATTTGCTGAAGATGTTGGCCTGCCAATTGAATTGGCCTGCCCCGTCTAATTGCTTGGGAATGCGAATACGAAAAGCTCTCTAACGGTGCTTCAATGTGCCATCTTCTTCGCTGTCCATGCAAATTGAGATGTTGCAGTTGCAGTTGCACGTTGTACGCACAATTAATGCCTGACAGCAGTTAGTTCGGGACAACACTCAAAGGCAATTAGGGTCGTCGTCGTGTCGCATGTCGGTTTTAGCCAAAACCATTACGAAATGTGTGTGAATATGTATGTATATGTGTGTGTGTGTTTGTGTATGTTTCTAAGTGTATGCGACAAGTCTGCTCGCTGCTAGACAGGCAAACAACCATGCAAATTGTAATTTATGTGACAAATTTTTATGTACCACACGAGGAAATTTATTGAACACTTACGACGAGCCAAAAGACGAACCGCATTGGGGCATTGGAGTTCAACTCTAACAGGTGTTTCGGGCTTCTTGTTTTTCTGATGTGTGCATAAGCTTAGTGATTAGTTATGTTGCTCTGCTAAGTCCATAGCTTCGCATTCATTCATTGACCGAATGCTATATTGTCGAAGTTGTTCATTGAGTTTGTCATGACGGAAGCAGCTCGACTCGAAGTGTTGACTCTTAACTTATGTACGCACAGCGTAATCCGAGTCATATTCAAAAGCCATTTATCATTTAAGAGGCTTAAGCCATATCATTCCCAAATGCCTTTTGACTAATAATTTGTCAATAATGCACGGTTTGATTCTTCTGAGTATACATTTGAAGACTGGTCCACGCGCATCTATTAATATCAGTCGAAATTTGTTAAGAGCTGAACATTAAGCGTAGAAACTAGTTTCTTCATTTTTCTTTTTTGGCACAGCAGCAGTGCACCGCGTCATCAAAATAGAAATCAATAAAAATTAGAAAAAACACACGCATTAGACTAATTAAAATATACGAGTTTGTGGCGTAAGCAAATTCGATTTGCATTTAAAATAGATTCGAAAATTTTATCTAGCGGCTAACTAAAAAAATCCCAATACCCAATACCCAAGACACCCCCACACGCAGGTCAACCAGTTTATAGAGCAGCCTCATTTATCACCCTGATAGCGTGAACTGTAAGCCGGAATTGAAGTCGGATTTGGATTTCGACTATCTGTATGTGTCTAATTGATGTCACGAAAGATGAACTTACATTTTATTGCTCTTAGCTGAGCTGTATTTTGTTTTTCTTTTTTTTTTGTGCTGATACAGCTTAAGATGCTGATTCTAACATATTGCATAGGATTCTTACTGAAACAAGACAGAGAAACGTTTGAGATTAGGCAGGCAGGCAAAAAACCATCATACATTTAAAATAAATAATTAAAAAGATTAAGAACAACAACCAAAGGGTAGAAACAATAACAAACAAAAGGTCAAATCACAAATAAAAAACCGGTTCGACAATTTGGCAATATTCAAAATAAACTCTTTTTTTCATTTTTGCTCTCTTCTCTGTCGACGTCATTAAAGACGAATAAATATTTTAATAAAATTAGTTTTATTTACGCTGCACATTTCCTACCCGTTACCAACTGAACACAAAAATATACCTTAAGATCTGACCCAATTTTTCATTAAAAATTATTGAAAAAGAGAGAATTTCACTGTAAAATGGTTTTCGTCTTGTACCTTTGTAATTTATTGCATGTTTTGCTCATTAAATTGATTTTTCTTCTTCTGATTTTGAGTGTGAGTGTCATTGCCGGGACACCGGACTACCAGACTACCAGACTGCCGGACTGCCAGATAGGCAGACGGCCAGACAAACAGGGAATACAGAAGCACACGAATGTCTCTCAATGCTGTTGTTATGTTTGTTGGTTTCAGCACGCTCGAGTTTCATAAAAAATGCCAATTAAGCGTGAATATAAGTGCCAGATAATTTTTCAGACAGCAGCCAATGTAACCCAAATTGCCAAAAAACCAAGACGAAACCAAAAACAAAAAAAAAGACCCCAAAATAAAACTTACAGCAATAAGAGCAGCTCCAACTGCACATCGAAATCAACTAAAAACTAAAAACGAAGAAACAACATTTCTGCTCTGAAAGAAGAGTATGCTCTGCAAAAGGCAGAAAATTTCTTTTCTCTGGTAGGACATGTAACACAATGGTAAATGAATTGTAAAATAATTATCAGTATTGAAATCAATTTCATAAATCTTAAATGGAATGCTACTCAAGTTATTAAATGAGGCTCAGAGACCACCCTGACATCCTCTTGAGCGTCGAGTGAAATCTTCAAAGCTGCCGTCGCGTCATCGAATAATAAGCCTTGCTTATCATTCAAATGTGGCTATAACACTGGTATGTATGTAGAGGGCATTTGATATTCGTTTCAACTTTAGCGACTGACACAATAAGGCAGCTTTAAAAAATATTTACAACACTCAAGTACAGTTCAAGTGCTGGGCCAAGTCAGTGATATGCCTGGCAATGTCCAAGTCCGACTCTGACTGCGACTCGGACTCCGGGCAAAAACGAAGGCCCCCACATAAAGAAGAACGATACAGAGTGTTTCTTCTTTTTATTTTATTTTGAACATTTTTCATTTAAAAGCGACAGCCAACTGATGTCGATGTCCACTTCCATTGCCAGCCGAAGACACCAACAGCCAACTCTTGGATGACCGAGATCTGTATGTTGGCATGTGAATAGTATACTTTTGGTTTTGAATTTTTATTTTGTCGATCTTCATGGGGGATTCGTCTCAATTTCAATTTCAATTTCATCTTCAGTTTCAATTTCAATTTCAATGTGCAGCGTGTCTTGCGGTGCACACACTTTAAATAGCCAAGTTAATAAGGTAATAAAAACAAGGCAATGTTGTATTAAATAAAGCGCAGCTAGTACAAAGACCAACTGAATACGAACACAATGACTGAATGATCATAATAAGTAAGTACGAGTACATTTCAATGATCTGTTGAAATGTCAACAGTCCGGGGTCGCAACATCCCCAGGCACCTCATTTGATTTTGGTTTTGATTTTGGTTTTGGTTTTCGGTTTTGTTTTTTGGGTTTGTGGGGAGATGCTCGTTTATTGCCTTTATGATGCGGCTTTGATTTTGATAAATGTTTAATTAATTTTGTGCCTCAGTCAAACATTAAACTTGGCCATTTTCAGACTTAATGAACAAAAATTAACAACACACTGAGAGCGAGAGAAACCAAGCGGAAGATCTTCAAAGTGAGTTTTTGAATCATTTTTGTTTTTTCTTATTTTTTTTGTATTTTTTGGTTTTTATTTGGAGTTTCTTAGTTTCTCGGCGCTTACATTATGCTGGCTTGGCTTGGCTTGACTTGGCTGGTGTGTGGTTTAATATTATGAATGAATGTTTACATATGTGAAAAATGTTGTAATTAGTTTTTTCTTCTTCTTCTCTGTTTCTCTCTTCTCGGCACCCTCTCAGTGATTTTCAACAACGGGGGCTTTGAAACAACTGCAAATTACAAGTTATTATTAATGTTAACAAGCGAAATCGCCGTGTACTTATGTGAAAACTCATTTGGCAGGGGGTCTTCATGATTTATTTATCAATATATATACCGACAGACAAACATACACACATACTACTCAAACATATGCTGCACATTAATGTCTGTTCTTGATTTATGTGCGCATGGGTTGCTTTGTTACATAAAGCGCACTCAGCTCAAAGCACAAGGCACAAAGCACAAAGCACATTGCCCAGAGCAAGTGGGTCACCTGTCCCCTGGGTCAGGTATGAGTGTATTGATGAAAACTGGCAGTTTAACGCGCACATAAAACAATCTAAGAGGCTTCAGCAGTAGCTGCCAGTAGTACATAGAATTCAAATCAAAACGTTCCACAGTAATTATGCAAAAGATTTTCGAGCAAAGCTCATTGCACAAGCAATGGCCCAGAGACATGGCTTAAGCTTCGCTATGACTTCGGCAAAGCGGCTACAGTTTAGGCCCATCAACTACCAACAACAACGACGATTGCAACGACAACAACACGAGCTCGTAAAATATGCAAAATGTGTGCCAGGCCGTGCAGTCAACAGTCAACAGTCGACAGTCGACAGTCAGGCAGTCGGCAGTCGGCAGTCCGTTAACGACTTGTGTCAATAAAAATCAAGCAAAGCACTGAAATGCATTGCTTTCGTGGATGTGCTTCATAAGTATGTACATATTCTTCAGTTTGGAGCTGCCTCTGTTGCACTTGTTCTACTCATCGTTGTTTGTGGTGTTGATGTTGTTGCAGCTGGCAGGAAAAATCGAAGAATGTCTAGACAGCAGACAGCCAAAGTCACTTCACATTGCGCATTGCTTCCTGACTGCCTCTAACGGACGAACGATGGTTGTGAAGATGTCGATGTCGATGTCGATGTCGATGTGGATATGGATGTGGATGTGGATATGGAAGTGGATGTAGCTGACATTGTAACTCTGCATGTCGGTGCAATAAGTATTGCAAAAGTTCAAGACAGTATTATATGCGGCATATGGATATAAATATTATTGCCAAGCTAAAAGCCATGGATAACAAACGAGTTGCATCTACCAAGAAACAGAACATAAATAAATTTATATATTTGACGTCAGCCGTTTATTGATTTTCGAATATAAAGTATAAAGTTATTTTATGATATTCATCTAAAAATACAAAAGACTTAAGCAACGAACTTGTCAATCAACAATTTTTATGGCTTGCAGGAAACCCAAAGAGAACTGGGCGACATTGCCTAGAATTTATAATAGAGCAAACAGTGCACTTAAGTTATTTAAAATAGAAAATGAAGTAAATAAATAAAAAAAGACAACTACCAAGTCAAAAAGCGGCAAAAGCAATGCGGACAAAAGTTCTCAGAGTCATAGCCAGAGGAGGAGACGGAGTAACAATTTATGACACATGAAGTTTTTGTTGTACTGGTACACTACAACCTCAACAACAACAACAACAACAGCTACTCCACAATGTCGACGACGACGACTGAAGTGTAACTTCCCACTGACCCAATTTACAAGCACTTAATGCCAAAAAGGAGAAGTTGTAGAAGAAATAAACAAAGACGAAAGCCAAGCTGGTAATGCATATCAAATAAAATTAAAGTAACAACAGTAACAACAACAACGAGAGCAATGGAGCAGCAACAATGCGTGCCAACAAGACGACAAAAATTATGACCAAAATAGACAAATAAAAAATTTAAATTAAAATCCAAAAACTCCCACACATAAAAGTCGAGAAAGAAACTTGAACAAAAAGGAAAAAAGGTCTGTCAAAATTAAATCATTTCGGTGGCATACAACATAAACCGATGGTTAAAAGTTGATAATGATGATGCTTGGATAACGCTCGTTATTACTTTGCTTCAAGTTGTTGTTGCTGCCGTTGTTTAGGTTGTTGTTGTTTAGGTTGTTGTTGTTGTTGTTGTTGTTATTGCTGTTGTCCAGTGCGTTGGTGTCTGGCACTGGCAGCGTAACAAATGCTATTTTGACAAAGTGTCTGACATGAGGAGCGTGGAAAAAAGGCAAAACACATAGACTGGGGCGATTAACATGCGAAAGTGAGAAAAGCTGAGTGCAAAATGTATTCCGTGCGTTGTAAGTATATAAATATTAAAATTTCTATTGCTATTGTTGCTGCTTCTACTCGTACTGATAAACTCTAAGCATACTCTCTGGGCTACCCGTTAGAGCGATCTTCGTTGGACGGCCGAGCAACACTTTTAGTCCATTCCACTTGACGACCTCGCTTCCGGTTTCATTTGAGTGAAATTTTTGCGCCTGCGGCAAATTTATGTGAGAAAACAACAACAACTACTGCAGCAGCAACATTTTTCATAGAAAATTATGAACGAAACCGAATAAACATATAACATACATGTGTATATACACATACATTTGCATATTTGCCGCCTTTGGCGCCTTAACACGTAGATATATTAATAGCGTGTTTGTTGTGAGACAGAAAAGCACGGGACAACCATAAGGCATCGCGCATCGGGCATTAATTATTAATATTAAATATTAGAAAAATCCATAATAGGCAAATTAATCAGCTTGATTTCATAAGCTTAACTGCTTTTGCTTGTCATTCGATTTGCCAAATGTTAGCTATAATTTGAGAAAATCGTTCTATCTTGTGGATCTTAAAGATAATTAAGATGGCAATCTCAAATTGATGAATTGAGCTATAGAAAATCAGCGCAACAGCAAATAGAAATCGTCAGCGAATTCCATCGAGAAAGCTGTCAAATATCCAACTAATATACACTTAAAAATCTGCTTTATGTTCGATAAATTAAAGTGAGCTTAGTAATGTAAATAATTGGAATGTTAAGCTTGATTTTCTGAAGTTAATAATATAATTATTTTTGCTGTTTTGTTTTTGCTGAACCCAGTGGCGTTATTTGTTATTAATTTAATTTAAATAATTGAATCTGCTTAGTATTCATTGATTGCTAATTTATTAGAGTCGCATTAAGCAGCTGCCTTCGTTACATTAAATCTTTGCAAGTTGTTCCAGTTGCCATATAAATAAATTTTGTACCCACAGCAAAAAGTAAAGCGAGATTTTCTGATATCAAATGTTGAGTTGATTCTATGTCATCCGTCACATAAATAAATAAGCTCCGTTACTCTAGTAATTATTATAGGTATCTTTATGTCTTGAAATTCTAACAATGGTGCACTTTGTTGTTAGATATAGCAAAACAATGATAAATTACACAACTCCTGCGTATTTGACATCGAAATTTTCAATTATGAAGCCATTAATATTTACAGAAACCTAAAAACATAAAGCGAATACATTTGATTAATTGATTTTTTTGGTGCCGCTTGCCAAACTTGCCGAGGGTTTAGTCATGCCGAGCTCTTTTCTATTTTCGCGAACATTTTTGCACAGAAGGTGTAGCCGGAAGATTTTTCAGTTTCAGCTTTTGCTGCGCAGTTCTAATTAGCTAATTATACGCTTAATTAGTGTATAATTATTGTGAGCTAGGCCCGTGATCATGGTGAGTGACTAATTTTGCCAAAATCTATAAATACTTATACAATATACATATGTCATTATCATACATATATCATACAGATCTCAACTATTTGCAAGCCAGTTGAAGTTCTCTCTATTCACTGGATCATGATTTCTCTTTTCAGATGTCTTCGCTCTTTGCATTTGCTTTCACAGATCTATTTGATATTTTTAACAAGATGCAGTCGACAATGGAGGAAACATAAGCATTTGAGAGTAAAAACATAAATGAAACAATAGAAGATCATTTAAAATTAATGAAACAAGCTAAACACGGTTCAACATCTCAACAGCTCAATGGATCCTCAGATCTATCTATAGATTTTCATATATTTTATTTTTACATACAAATCGATTAAGATAAAATACAAATTTATGCCCAGACGGTGAGACTACGCGTCGATGCGTCGATGTTTCTTTGTATTATATTTGCTTTTTTCCTTTTCTTTTAATTTATATAAAAATATTTTATTATATCGACCTATAGAAAATTTATAGTAGCTTTTTTTTGGCATGATAAGCAACCAAATAAAAAAACGTCATCTGTGTATAATGTGTTTTTTTTTTTGCTTATGTCAAACAAAAGACTTGGGCAACGAACTTGCACTCACCAGTTTAAAGTTGTAGGAAATTGTATCCAATTTGAATAGCTTAATAAATCCATATAAAGGTGATCGGGGCGGTTATATTTTTCTTGTTCTCTCTTAATGTATATAGATAATAAATATAGATGTAGAAATTGATAACGTAGACAATTCTGTTGTCTGGTGCCTCACACTTTTGCGTTAGTTTCTCACATGGCTCTCAGCCCAACTTAACCCATTATAGCCATTATTTATGGCTTTCAATTGTTGGGCTCACTCACACACAAATCATAAGTAGAAGTATTATCAACTTATCATACAATACAATACATAATTCTTGCACTTTTCATTTCCCTTTTGGGGGGTTTTAGCTCATTAAAAATTCTGGAAAATTAATTTAATTTTTGCTCGTCGTCGAGCCTCGTTAATTAAAAATACTGCAATAATCGGACGGTTGGTCGGATGGGCAGTCGGACAGTGGGTCGTTATCGCTGTTTCGACTTCCGTTTGCGGTTACGATTTCCGTTGCGTTTTGCGCGGCAAGTTGGCGACAGGAGTCGCCGAGACGCCCACGACGGTGATGACGACGACGATCGTGATCGAAATTTTGGCGCTCCGCAGTCGATGGCCGACGGCAAATGAACAACGAGTATACGGAAGTCGGATTCGACACTGCCGATGAACACAACGACAACGAAAACGTTATAAAAGTCTCCGCTCTCCGCTTCGTGGCGCACGCAACGCACAAACACTTGAAACTGAACTAAATCTCGCCGGGTTCGGACCCGGGCCAGCAAGTCCAAGAAGTTGCTGGCCAGCAGCAGCGTTCGCTGCTCGCTGCTTGCTGGTTGCTGGTTGCTGGTTGCTGCTTGCTTCGCTATAGTATAAGCTGAGAGCATGACGGCAACACTGGAAGAGCGAGACATAAATGTTTCTGCGTATGTCTGTGTGTGCTTTTGGGGGTTTGTTGTTGCTGTTGTTGTACGGTGGGCAAGCGGTAAATGATAATAAAAGCTGCCTAGGTTTTATTTTTGGTAGACGCTGACGCCGACGCCGATGCTGACGCCAGCGTCGCAGCCAGCGAAAATCAATGAAAACGTTTCGATCTTGTTGTTGTTGTCGTTGTTAAGAGTTAGCTGTGCGCTCTTCGCGCTCTATTAGCTATTCTGATTTATATATGTATAATATATTTGTCAATTATTTTTATGTTTGTTCGTTGCTTAAGTCTTTTGTTTGGCCCAAAATCATTTTCGGCTGTAGCATTTCTCATTGTGCGTTTTTTTTTTCATTTTTGATCTTTCTTTCTTTGATTTGTAGTGGGTTTTGTTATTATTGTTAAATTTGAAGTATGGTTTATTTTTAGAGACGTCATTGTAACAATTTTGTGGGGGGATTTGCATAGATCGGGGTATCTACGAGTCCACGCGCATATAGATTTATAAAACTGTCATCATTTATTGCGTTGCGGCCATAAACTGAAAAGTTTATGATTGGATTTTGGTTGCTTTGCATTATGTGAATGGAACCCTTGAAGCTGGCTGTGCAAATTTCGATGCTGGCGAAAAAAAATAATACATTAAATACCTTTTGACCTCTAGAATTTCGAAAGGCCTTCATAATGGACACGCCCTGCTCTCCAAACTTTCCAATATGCACGATATTTTCTCACACAATTATGCTGCCCCATTGATAGATTTTTCCCTATACAATTTAACGTTCATTGATGTAGTCGCAGTTTGTGTCTCTTTCTCGTAGTGTTTCTCTAGCAAACTAACTGTCTCTTTCGTATAATTTATCAAAAGCTTTTAGTCAATGATTTCGAATTTACGATTTCGTCTGGCCCAAAGTTGTGACGAGTTGCTTCAATGGCCCATTCATCTGGAACTGGAACCAGGTGCCAGGGGGATTTCTTAAAAGCCTTTGAGACTTTGGTTGAACAGTTCTTTGAGTGCCGCAGCCATGGCGACCCCCATAAGCGTTCACTAATTCATTTCACTTCCACTTATTAGCTACAACATCTAAAACAACAATAACAATAACAACAACAACGACTGCCACTTGCACCTGGCTTTGCTCTTAGAGTTTTGCTCCATTTAAACCATTTCAACGTCAATCAATATGCATTTTGAACTCAATCTTCCGTTTCGATTTTCGATTTTCGGTTTTCGGTTTTCGTTTCGTTTCGTTTTGGCCATATCGTTTTTTATGGCTTAATGCCGTTTGCTGGGCTTTTGAACACTTAACGCTACATTTAAAGGGGGCCCCATTGTGTCGATGTCGCTGTTGTTGTTGTTGTTGTTGTTGTTGTTGCTGCTGCTGCTGCATTACCATTACCCTGCTTATTAGTTTGTCATATCTGTGGCTATCTCTGGTGATCATCTATGTCTACTCTCTACCCATTTACTGATCTCATTTGCATCTCACAAATATTTTACAGCAGCGCATTTAAACGGCAATCGCATCGCTATCTGAAATGCTGTGGCGTTTTCTCACATTTCTTTGTGAGAGAAGTGTTTTTCAATTTTGAGCATTTTTATGAATTCCTAATAATATCTTTTATGTTTGATTTGACACCTTGCGACTAGCGTTTCCAATATTAACGGTTTTTTAATTACCTATGCGCCCCATCGGTTCTGCTTCTCGACTTTGTTGTTGGCCAAGTCTTTTGTTTTGTCAGCCAACAGCGAACAGCCAACATGACAAGCTCTCTTGACCGATCACACATATGTAGAAAAGTGAAATTGAAATTGAAAATAGAAATGAGTCTAGTAATAATAATAAGAATAACAATGAAGTCAGCTCATTAACTTGCCGCTTTCGTCAACTGTCGAACTGCCGAACTGCCGAAATGCCAAATAGCGCCACGTCATGGACATGGCCCTGCAAGCAACTTGAATACAACTGGCCTCGTCTCCGTCTGCTGCTACTTGGAAAACACTTGCCCCTTGCAAGTCCATTTCTGTGGCATTCAGCGCCCACTCAACTACTCTTTTTGGGCTGGTCTGCCGCCCCGCTTGACCCATTTAGTTCGACTGCTCTGTTACTTTCCTGCTCTCCAATCTTCTGACTCTAACTCGGACTTCGGCTCATTGTTAAGTGTAACTATTAGTTCGGCCGCTGTGAGCTACGTTTCCAGGTCAACGGGGCAATCAATCATATTACAGTGTAAGAAATTTGTATACCTCAGCTGCCGCACGACATGCCGCACATAAAATGCCGAAGCAAAAATGTATCAATAAACAACTAAGAATTCTTAGATAGAGAATGCTCGGCTAAAGTGTACCCTGCAAAGACCAGATAAAGACTCCCTCTGAAGGCGACACTTAAGAAAGTTTCGCACAATATTTTTTTAACTTTACTTACAATTGTCATTCAGATGACAATGCATTTTAAACTTAAATCGATTTGATATTTTTGGCCAATGTAGTCTAGAAAGTAGGGTACACTCCTCGAACGCATATAATGGTCGCGCAGCAAAAGAAAGTGCGGGTTTAAAATGTTTATTCTTTCCCACTTCTTAGTTTTAGCTCAAGGATATTTCGTAGTATTAATGTCCAATGCTTCAATTGCTATCTGAAATCTGATCTCCAGGGAGAATTCCTTCTTAAAATTGCCAGATTCATATAGTTTTTGCTTTTATAGTTCTCCGTTGAACTGTAATTTAGGTTTTTTCCCATTATCAAAATATTTCAACATTTGGAGGCCTTAGTTCGTTATTTTCTCAGCATATTTCTCAGTACTCGGAGGCATAGAAATCAGCGCAGGAAGCGCATACCACAAAAAGCTGCACATTCATTACACTGACCGGAGTGTTGAGTATGAAAATGAGTTTATTTTCGTTTATTTACTTTGAAAATGAACTTTTTCCCCAAGCTCCCGATCTATAGCTCTCATTGCGGTTGTCGTTGTTAGTGTTGTTGTTGTGGTTGTTGTCGTTATTATTGCTGTTGTTGTTGTTGTTGTTGTTATTGCTGTTGTTACCGTTGTGCTCGCTGGGCGGATGTCGAGTGTTTAGCGGAAAGTGAAAAGTACTGCTTAAAATAGCTTAGTTTGCAGGTTTCGCCTTGCGGAAGTTGGCCGCTAACAACGCTAACAAGTCAAGTTGTCTATCATAGAAAAGCAATTTCCATGCCAATGATTTATGAGCCGCTTAACCGGCCCATTACTATCTTATCTCTGGGCTATTATGTACACCATTTGAGCTGACAAAATATATTGTGCTCGAATCTAAAGCTGGCCGTTGCCACTGCCACGCTTGCTGCCTCGTTGCCACAGTGACGCTGACATGTCGCGCTTATCGCCGCAAAACTATCAACAGACACACATAAGAGACAACAGACAAACACACAACAAACAAAGCAAAGCAAAACAAAACACAGCGCAAGGCACAAAACAAAGCCAAAACTCTGACAAAAGGCTTACAGTACTCAGTGTATACTGTACAGTGTTTCTCAATTGTTAGCCACCACGCACGCGCGCATTTACTTTAACATATCTAAGCTCGAGTTTCAGCTTGGACTTTTTGAGTCCAAGTCTAAACATTATGCCCACATTATCCACTAGAGACAGCGACTCTGTCTGAGACTCTGTCGCTATCCCTGTGTGGGGGTCTATGCAAATGCAGCTCCAACTCTAACTCATTGAATGACCCTCGTTAGGCCTACTGCGTGAGTTTGCCCGTTTTACTGTTCGTCTGTCTATCTGTCTGTCCGTTAGCCGCACGTCAGTCACGCTTTGTTTGGCCTGTCAAGATGACAAGTGTTTGCTTTAGACGCAGCTTGTTGCATGCAGCTCAAAGCTTACAACTTACAACTTGCAGCTTGCTTGCAACTTGCAACGTGCAGCTGGCGCTACAGCCGGGTAAACTTGACATTTGATTGTATTTTAATTAAAAAGTGGTCGAACATTCAAATAAAAGACTGCGTACAATTTATTGCGTTGTGCGAAAACTCAGCCAAGTGCGTGGTCCAATCCAATGCTAAAAGTTTGCTCTGACTTACTCTGTCCATATCTCAAAAATTAATTCACGCAGCGTTATTATACAACAGCGGGGGGTGTGTGTGTGCGGTGGGTGGCGCAGGCGGTGGTCGGAGAGGGGGAATTCGAACACCGTCCGTGACCGTGCGCCAGACCAACAATGACGACGACGCCTAGCGAAATGAGGTCGAAATTATTTGCAATTTATTGAAGGCAATCATAATGCTTATGAGCCACAGTTTGCTTTATTCGTACGTATTGTGGTTGGTCGGTCCGTTGGTGGAGTGCTTGGTGGTTGCCTGATGGCAACGTGGTGGTTTCCAACCTGTCCAAGGCGTCGAAGTCTATTAGTTCTTCAGCTGCTTCGGAGCTACCATTGAGCCATGAAATGCCGTTTTCTAAACCTCATTTATATATACATATACTCTTTCGCAAAAGAATGTGGATTAGATGGAGCTAAGCTAATACAATAATATGAATTATGCACATACATAACTAACACTAGCCGGGTTTAGTCGGTGTTGCCCGTGGCTTTAAGAATAGGGTAATGCGCTGTTGGTCTGTTGAGAAAGTGTTTAGTCATATTTGGAAAAGCAGTATATATGCAAATGAAACACATTTTTATGAATTCATCTAATCAAGAGAGTATTAAGTCGTCGTCTATTAACTCTCCTTACCCTTCTCTTACCTCCCACTTATCTCACTGTTTCTATTTTCATTTTGCGAATCTGCTGATTGACTCTGTCTTGTGGGTAGCGGGGGGTTGATTTTAACGGAAATTTTGTGATTCACGACTCATTTAAAGTTTAGTTTCGAGTGCCAAAACTATTTGCATGGCTTAACAAATACATGCACTCAAACTCATACTAGTCACATTTTTTAAAGGCACAAAACAAAAGTGTCATTAGGCAATGACAACTGTCAGGCAGCGTCTTAAGTCTTAAGTCAAAGTCGGAACGTAAGCGGTTACCCATTAATTACATCATATTTATTTTGGCAACAGTTTGAACTGTATTTTATGTTGACTGCCAACTCGGCTGCAAGTCGTAAATATCAATGCAACTGTTACTGTTACGGCTCTAATGGACGCGATGGAGGCACTGAAGATGCCATCCCAGCTGTACTCTGTCTAGCCGTCTATCTGGAGTTTCTCAGGCCCACAGGCCGCAGCTGGCCTGGCCTGGCGTTGTCAATTCTGGCAGGAGATTTGAATATGGTATGAGCTCTAGAAGAGTTACAAATAACGTCTTCTCCATCGACGACGTCGTCGTTGTTGTCGTTGTCGTTGTCTTTTTCGACGTCTTTCATGCTTTTCATGTTCAGCGTGATCATTCAATGGCAAGAAAATCTCATCTCCGCCAAACTTAGATCTCTTTTTTATGCTATGCATCTCCAGCATCAACTCCAACTCCAACTCCGACTTCATCTTCATCTTCATTTTGAGCGCAGGTGTTGGATAAATATCAAAATAGTGCAAAATCGTGCATACGAAATTTGTACGTGATGCCATGTTGTAGGTGTCGGTTTTGGGTTTTAGGTTTCAGATTCAGTTTCAGTTTCGGCAACGACTTCACGCCGTCCAATTTAAGGCCCCAAACGACTCAAAGAACTGTCGAAACAAAGGCAGAAGGGGCATGTATTGTAACTAAACCACAGTTGATCGTCATTGACGGGGGTACATGAAATGCGTGTCTCATTCAAATTGCTCAAGTCACACACACACTCACACATATATACACTCTCTCACACATACAAACACACACACATACGGGGATGTCATTAAAAAACGTTTAAAATAAATTTTTGCGCTTTTATTAACTCTGACATTTGAACAAAGGCTTTTGTCAGCTTTGCTGCCTGTTGTCTATCTATTATTATGATTAAAATATCTCAAGAAAAGAAGTTTATTTAACCCGATGCCGCTATATTTTTCATTATGCCAGTTCGCTGTTTGTTTAAGTAGCCAGCAGCCAGCAGCCAGTTCGAAAAAATAAAATTTATTGTTGGTTTTTTGGGCCGCGCTTGTTATTTCATTGTTGTTTTCTTTACTGGGCTTTTCAAATCAAACTGCTCCACATTCAATATTGAACGCATTCAATGCTACAACACATGGGTATGCTCTTGTTTATTTTCATAATGTCTGCCCGAATCGGGCATGGGACACACCTCAAAAGCAGCAACAACGGTTGCCACTGATAGCCACCGTTTCGACTCCCGAGTTTTTCAAATCTTAATTCGACACCAAGCATCGACACTGACTCCGACAACAACTCTGACTCTGAGTCTGACTCTGACTCCAACATTGCCATCGACACCGACGCGTCGGCATCTTTTGGAGCTAGATGAAACTATGCGGCATTTAAACATTTACGTTTTGTTTTAAATAAAAGCAATCGCCATACCGCCAAAAGTATTAACAATATTGCGGCTCAAATAACACACATAATCACAAAGGCGCAGCAATGTCTCTCGCAACGATGTGATATTCCGAATATTGGCTTGACATTAAAATCTGTAAATAATTCGCGCCATTAACCGTGCGACGATCTGTGTGACCCATCCCTCGCTGCTCCTCCCTCCCCCTTGACCCACACCATTAGCCTCTCCTCGTAACTTGCCCAAAATGCGATCTCAAGTTGTTTGGTAATTTATTTATTTAGTGCTGTTGTCCGAGCTGTTATTGTTAATAATTTTAAATATTTTCGCCTCGCTTATTTATTTGCCCGATAATTTGCTGTTTAAAAAGTCGACGAAGTGCCGTCGACATTTAAATACAGTATAAATAAATATAAATAAAATTAAATATAAGCAACATGCATATATGTAAATAAAGAAACTATTGAGCGTTTATTAGCATATTTACATGCTCATGCTGATCAGCTAAACTATTCCATTTGCATACCCTGTATTCAAAGCAACTCTATAAAAATGAGCGAAATTAAGTTGTGATTCGTTGTGTGAAGCTCTCTGCGGGACAAATTGTTATAAAGTAAACCGATTTCAGTATAATATTGTTCATATGTTTTGATTTTTTATGGAGGAAATAATTACTGAAAAACTAACAGCGTTATCAACTGTGTTTATGTCTATATCATAGATACATCCTCAATCACACGAATTTACATGTGTAGTTATAATTATTTAATTAAATAGTTGATAGTAATAAACAATATAACAAAATGGGGCAGGTTTTAAAGATTATGATACAGTTTTATTCATACTTTTGTAGATATCTTGGGTTCATATTAAACGTCCATCTATCTGGAGGACACAATATGCTGTTGATTCCAATTCTAAAGAACCTCTTCAACAGGATTGTTGTTAATTTATTTAAAATGTCATCTTGTTCATCTTTTGATTATCTTATCAGCAGAAACGAAAATGCAACTTGAATGAAAACTTTTCCAAGGTTAATCTGCGAATTATACAAATGTCAGACCGTATATTCCACAGAAGAATGCTATCTTGAAGTTACAACCAATTAGTCGATCGATTTGGACTTTTGCTGAGTGCAAACCATTTATCAAACTTTACACGATTGAGAATAAAGCAATATTTAAATTAAGCAATTCACATAAATCCGCATAAAACAAACACAAGACAAAAAATAAATTATATAAAATCTTTAAGGGTCGTTAATTTAATTAACATTAGCATTTTTAGTATACATATTCATGCTCAATCAAAACTGATGGAGACCTGAGTTAGTTACTCGGATTCTCGGCTTATTTGGTATGCACCTCCATTAAGCGAAAATTGAGTATATTTCTTGTTTCATTTTATATGCTGTTGACCATGTCGGAAATTGGGCTGCAGGCTATTAAAAATGCTCAAATTTAAAATCAATTAAGCCAAATTTATGCTGACATGGGACAAATCTGAGGCAACATTCGGCATTTTGCGTAGGTGGCCATAAAACTGAGCTCGACTTGAAAATGAAACGAACTACAAGATGAGCCTCAGTGTCGGCCAGCGAGATGGTAGCCCATTACCAAGGCATAAACAAATCATTAGACGCTTGTTTTTCATCCATTTTTATTATTTTATTATATTTGATTCGTTTTGATTTGATACGATTTTTGGGCGAACGGCAGCTACTGATTTATACAACGACTACACGCGAGTTAGAACGAGTTTGTCAGTTCAGAAGTAGGACCAAGAGGACCAGGCCAAGGCAACGAGTACGATTGTTGGGCCACCTACAGCGCGATGAATAACAATTAGTGGCATAAATCAATGACAATAGGCAATCGAGCATCGATGAGTGTCTCAAAAGGCAAACAAGCGCATAAATAACAAACCCAGAGCCAATGGCTACAATGTGCTATCTATCTGTCCATGATTTTCGGCAACAACCCGAGCTCCATTCGGCCTGCTCACTTGTCGTCTGCTTGCCTCTAATTGCTACGCGTCAATGTTTACCAAGCTGTGGGTGTTCCACACGCAGTGCCTTGTTGACCGCTATTGGAATACGATTTTCGATTTTCGAATTTCGGTGTTTGTTTGCTTATTCTAATGAAGCATCGCAGCACACAGCCCACAGCCCACACGGCGTATGCGCAACATCTCTCTATCTCTCTCATTCTGTCATTCTCTCTCTCTCTTACTCTCACTCTCCCCCTCTCTGTGTCATCCTCCCTTTCTTTTACTCTCTCCCCTGCTTCGGTATGTTGACTTTTGTCTGCGCATTGAGGAATGCGGCATGAGTATGATCTCATGCAACTCAATTCACATGATTCATGCACTTTGCCGGCGACAACTGTGAGAAAAATGATTGAATTAATAGATATGCAGGCGGGGGGAGGGAGCTTGTTGCAAGCTTGGCGAAATGTGTAACTGTGCAGGCGTTCGATTTTAATCGCTTCATTTAAAATGCCGCTTGATACGCATCAGGTAGCCACCATCTCAACAGCCAGCAGCAGTTGTAGTTGCAGCACATTGCAATTGCAGTTGCAGCTGCAGCTGCAGCAGCGCCACATTGCGTGCCACTTGCTGCGATCTTGTTTTGACCAAAAAGAAAACGCTGCTGGCCAAAAAAAGAGAAGAAAACTAAAGCGAAAACCAATTTCAGCAGCAATAGCAGCAACCAATCGTTGCCAATACATTGATTTAATTTCATATATTTATTTAATGGCAATGTCGAAATTATTTAATTAAATTGTTCGGCCGAACACTACGAATACTTTGAGTTATCAGGGTGAATTGGGAATACGAATTGCAATCGCATTTGCATATAAACATATTCCCATATTTCCATATCTAAGTCTGTAGTGAGAGACTATTGAAACACGTGTCTTTTGCCTGCGCTTTGGTTGTAAATCAAATTGCCTAATGATGCATTTAGCGCATGAAATATGCCAATGCAACCACGCCGGGTCACTAACTGCGGATAATTTACAGCAACGATGACGGTGTCGAGCCAGACCGACAGTACCAATAGGCAGTGTCGCGCTCGGGGAGGGGAGACGAGACGGCGGCGAAGATAAAGGCGAAGGCGGGTCCCCGGGGTTGGGGTTGGGGGCCGCGTGTCCGATGCCTTCAGCTTGAGATTGCAGTGTGTGCATGTGGCGGTATTGTGGCATTATGGCCTATCAAAGTCAAGGTGGATATTAAATGTTGAAAAATATGTGAGCTCAGCTGCTAATATGGATACACATGTGCATAGGTATACACGTATACGTATGTTCATTTGCAGTTCTCACAGCCGGCGCACTGAAATCAACACCAATACAGGCGCACATATCAAACTAATGATGCAAAATAGCTTTAACGGTTTGTTTTTTGCTTTGGCAACAACAAGGCCGACCAACTGGTTCTCTCTTTCTCTAGCTCTCCTACCTCTCTCTCTCTCTCTCTCTCTCTCTGTCGCTATTTGCGGCTATCTCCGGCAATTGCAATAGCAGCCATTAGCAGTGCGAGCTCTCCATGTGAAATAAAGGTCGTAAGACAAGCGACAAAAACTGAAAATGAAACTGTTTCAGTATTCAATTCAAGGAAAAACAAGTGTTTTTACAATGAGTTTTTCTGCTGCTCCGATTCGGTTGACGTGTCTAAAAAAAATGAGATTTATTGCCCAACTCTTTTGGTTAGACATCAGATGAGCAGTTGCTCCAGTTCCTTGCTCGTTGCTCTCGCTAATCGTGAAGCTATCCGCAATAAATGATATTTAATGCGGAGTCTTTTATATCGCTTGGGTTTCTTTTATTTATGCACTTAAAAATTAAATGTATTTATGCAGATTGAAAGCCATCGAATTTTAAATGTATATCTATGGAAATGGATATACCTTTATTTTTATTGATTGGCATACCTATAATCATCATGAGATGCGATGCCGATGCCCCGATGCCGATGAAGATTGCGATTGCGATGCCTCCACTTGGCGCCGTAAATAATCCCAGTCAAAAGAAAGCTGAAACCAGCTGACCAACTGAAATGTCTTGCTTTATTTATTTCCGCCTTCTCAGAGCTGGGGATTGGACAACACATGCCATTGCTGCTCTGCTGCTCTGCTGCTCCTCCGCTCCAATTTGTTATGCTTCGGGTTTCTGTGCTCACAATAAACGCTAAGAAAGCGATCTTAAATCAAATCGCTTAACAACGGAAGCTTTGGCCCCAGCTTCAGCCACCACCACAATCATGGGCAAAAAAACGCGAAGAAAAAAAGACAAAAAATTAATCAAAAGAAGAAATAAAGAAATCTTAAAGCAAATAAAAAGTTTGCCACGCCGGGAGACAGCATGAAATTGGGTCTAGATGCTGCAGAACGAACGAAACGCGCGGCTTTTGCCCCCGGGGCTAATTTGCAAATTTGAAGAGTGACCGAGGAGTTTCTCCATCTCGCTCTATTTCTCTATCTCTCTCACTGTCTCTCTTTTGCCCTTTGGCTACGGCACGCAAGGGCGTCAACTGTTTTGCTGCGTAATCTTATGGCAATTTTCGATTGCGACGATGACGCCGACACGCTTTACAGGGGAATCAAAAGTCTCTGGAAAGTAGAACAATTCCCCCTCTCCCACCGTATGTCCCCTTCTCGCCTTTTGTGCATAGAAAACAGCAACAATTGAGCAAAAGAGAGTACAAGAAATATATAGAGCTATGAAAAGGCCAATTAATATGAATAACTCGTTTTAATGGAATGTCGAGGCTTATTACATTGTTGCAGCTTCAGCTCCGGTGGCTGTAAAACCAAAACATTACTCATACGCACTGGTGCCAGGTTAAAGATTTAACTTGGCGCTGTCATGTCCGCCACTGAAACTGAGCTGAAACTGAACTGAGTATGGTTAATATTTATGTTGACTTTTGTGGCTTTGGGGCAGGCAACAGGCAGGCAAGTAGCAAGCAAGTAGCAGGTAACAGCGAGCGATGCCTCCGTTGCGACACGTTACGCATACGCCGCGTTGGCCCGTTGAAAAGACCCATACGTTATGATAGGATAGTTTGTCGTGGCCCATGATTGATATGCGCTCGCATAATATGATCGATCTCTTTTTTCATCATCAATTACACTTTGAATGGCTTATGGCCAGCGTCGGCTCATTGTATACCTTGAGTTCAGTATGGACAGTGCCGTTAGCTCTGATCTTTTTTTTCTTCTTTGTTTTCGTAAAAAAATGTTAATAATAGCACACGTTGCTTTTTGCACTGGCATTTGTGGGTTAACTGCATATTAGTTACTGTTTGCTTTTGGCCGCACGGGCCACACACATGCCACACAAAGCCGAACTCGAAGTCTGACTCGAAGTTGAAGTTGTAATGAGTTTCGACTTGCTGGACGTGTTATTAGCCTGTGTGCTCTCTTAGTGAGTCATTAACAGTTTAGGTTTTAGCATATGTATTGGCCAGTAACCGTTTAGTCCAGTTAACGCCTGCATTTTAACCCACTTAGCCAAATTCTCGACCCAACAACAGCAGCAGCAGCAGCAGCTGCTCTGTGCCTCGATCACTTCAGCTGATTATGCAAATGCCGTGCTTCACATTTTTTGTTTATCGCATTAAAATTTGAAGTGCTTTAATCAAAAGCTGATGTCTTTTAGAAGCTGTGAACTCAAAACAGACAAACTAGAAACTGCCGACAGACGGACAGACTGTTAGACTGACTCAAATTATTATTATTTTTTTTAAACTGTCGACAAAATTTGCATAAATGATTTCTTTATCGAAATAGCCCAATCGTCTAGAGTTGCGTACGAGCTGGGGGCGTGGCATGTCTAGCGAACGTGCGTGTCTCAACTTGTTCGCCGTCTCACTCTTTATACAAACGCTTGTAAAATTGACATGTCACTCACTCCCAAATGGATCGGCTTATGATTTGGTGCTGGGGCGTGGCGTAAATTTACATTTTTAGTAATTTCAATCAATTTCTCAAATAGTTCAATTTATGAGTGAAGTGATTATTTATTTATTATTCATTTTGAGTGCAAATCGCAATATGTAAGTATTATTAAAATTGTACGCTTCAAGTTGTGCCAGAATATGTTTAAGTATTTGAACCTTAATAACAAAATAATAAAATGTTAATATTTACAACACTCCTTAAAGTTAAACTTTCACTTTTCATTTACTTTTTGTTTTTAATTGCTTGAATATTTAATAAACAACAATATTTTTCTTTATAACTCTCTGTTTAGTCAAATAGTTATAGTTTAAGTTGATTTTCTCCACTTTCAATAGATTTAACCATATGAAGTGGCAAATATTTATTATGTGCATGACCATTAGATACGATGGTTGTTTCTTGCAATGGTTAACACACGTCCCTCCGCTCCTCCGCCCCTCTGTCCACCTCTCTCGTTCCTTATCTGACTGCTTGACTGGCCACGCCATTTGCATGCGCCGCTGACAGCGCAACATTTTGTTGCCTTGCTACCAATTCCGCAGTTGCAGTTGCATGAGCGCACCATGTACATATGTGTGTGTGTGTGTGTGTGTTGCACTTAGTTAGGTTGTAGTTGGCTGCAGCCTGGCATTAGTTGTAGCTCGTTTGGCTGCAGGTTGTTCTTGTTGCAGTCGCTTGTTCGTTGTCATGTACGAAAATTGTAGCGCGCATTGCTGCAGGAAATAGTTCAAACATATCAATTTTATTTTTATTTATGCTAATAAACCGTTAGGCCGCCTGAGTGAATTATTTGCCATATACACTCTCGCACACACACACACACACATACGTTTACATGTTACATACAGAGTCAGCGCTTGGGCACGACCCGTCGGCGCATGCTCCTGTCATAGCCAAAAAAAACTCGAGACAGAGATGGAGATGGAAGTTAAAGTTGTTGTTAGAGCGAGAGCTGAGACTGATATCGTTGCTGATATCGATAGTGAGGTGAAATCTGTGCCTGCATTTTGATTAATCAAATCAAATTAACGTCAAATTCCCACACAAATCAATGCAATTTGTGGTGTTGCCCAAATGTCCGTCTCTCTCTATCTTTCAGCCTGCCTATAACCCAATTGGCGGCGGCTGGCGAAAGTGTTGAATCCAACACCCACCCAAATGTAGCGACAAGCCAGCCAAAATGGCAGCCGTGCCCCTGCTTGGCCCACATTTGGACCACATTGGGCGCGGGCGTCGTCAGGCGAATGCAAAACAAGTGCAAGCCAAAGCCCAAAGCCAAAAGCCAACAAGCCAAAAACAAACAAACCAAGAAACAAAATCAATCTAGTTGGAGTTTCAGTCTCTGCCTATGTCGCTGTCGCTGTCTCTGACTCTGTTTGAGTCTCCGATTCAGATTCAGATTCGGTTACAGCCTGTTAAAGGAAACTGACAAACTGCCACAACAACAAGAAGCAAAAAATCAGCATTCGAGTGTGATTGACTTCAAGATACCTTGTATTCTAATATATATAATATTAGGCTCAACTGTGACTGCTCCTCAATAAGGAGATGCCTATTCTAGCTTACACCTAGTCTCTGATAAGCAAACACGTCTCAATCGATTCGACTTCTCTAATTTGGCCTCCTTCAATCTGTTGACTGCGCAAAGCGAACCACTTGAAATGCCTGCAGGGTATACAAAACTGGAATCGACTGATCGCCTGTGCCATTTTTGGGCAACCCCCTGACGTCGTCATTATTTTTTGGACACATAATTAAAATTGACTGCCGCATTGTCGCGCCCAGTTGGTCGTCTTGGGTTCTCAACTTCGACTGCGACTTCGACTTCGACTGCGCGTTTCAACTTCAACTTCGAGTGCAACTTCCACTTCGATTCCAACTGCATAAATTGCAAAAAAGCCAATCGTCAGCAGCTGTTGTTGTTGTTGTTGTTGCTATAGTTGTTACTGTTAGTGCCACAAATCACTGTCGTATTGTAAAATAAATGTTTATTGTTTTGTAAGTGCCGCAGCCCATGAAAAAAGTCACATTTAATGCACGGCTATTGGCAATTTACAGCCGCCATTTTCGGCCATTTGACTGAAAGTTCCCGCAATGGGCGTTAACTGATTGTCAAAAGGCATGTGTGTGTTGTGTGTGTGTGTGTGTATGTGTGTGTATGCGTGTGTCTCGCGAAAAACCTCACGTGTGTGTTTTCGCCTATTAATTTACAACTTTCTGAAGCTATGGCCATAACAGCAACAGCAACAGCAACTGGGCAAACAATTTGACTCGGCCTAAAATGGCAGATTGTTGCCAAAAGTTTGCTTTTTGCAGTTTCATTTCTGCTTCTTCCTTTCTGCATTTTATTTTCTTTTGTGATTTTGTCAACGCTTTGCATAATTTCCTTATTGGAATTACGCGCGTCATGGAAAAGATAAAAGTGAAAACCTCCAAAGTAGCCAACAGAAATTCTGGCACAAAAAATAATTTTAATTTTAAACAACAATTTACACTGCCACTCGAGGAACAGGTGGTGCGGCAGCTGGTGGTGCTGCTGTTAACTGTTTACTTTCCGCGCAATTAGCAAAGCAATTGCCACGAGTGGCTAACGGTCACCGAAGTACTAAATCCCCCACTTGTCTCTTGTCTGTGTGTGTCCACAAGACTCTGTATGTGTGTGTGTGTGTGTGCGTGTGTATTTCAAACGGTGGCCATATTTGCACTACGCATTGAACCGTTCACATCAACAAACCGAGCTCAACAAGAAAGAGCATCCAAGGCAGGTCCAATCGACTGTATCATTACCTTTGCCAGACGACCGATAAGAAAGAAAGCAATGAAAGCTGTAATACCAATCTTATTTACAGTTTTTCCATTTATCTTCGATTTGCAGATATCTTAAGGAGGATTTCTATCCCAAAAGTTGTACAATTAGAAGCAAGTTCGCAGTACTAATTTCTTGCAATACATTTGTTAAAGTGTATAAAAGTGGTCAGTGTGATAAGAGTTTAGTCTGCCAAGTGTTTTAGGTTGGGGCTTAAGCAGTATCTTTGGCCATAGTTCAAAGTGTTTGCTCAATGGCAATGTGGCATTTAAAACTAATAGGAGCGACAGCAGCGTTAGCGTTTGCGTTGCGAGTTTGTTACAGCTAGTTGCCACCAATATGGTATTGAAAACAGTCAACAGTCAACAGTCAATAGTCAACAGGCAATAGTCAATAGTCAACAGGCTGCAGACTGCTTGGCGTCACAGAGTTTCTGAAAATCGAAGTCTCAGTGTCACTCGTAGTGGCAGTGGCAGTCAAAGTTGCTGTCTAGCCATTGGTTGGTTGTTTGCATGGTGCAAACAATTGACTCGGAATCACAAAGAAATAAAAACAACAAATAGACAATCAAAAATTCCTCCACGTGTCCGTAAACCGCACAGTAGTCGGTAAGGCAGGGGCATTGGATGATGGCGTTGGATGCTCATATATGTGGGCAGTTGATACTCCTACCCGAAGAGAAGAGAGAAACTGGCAACTGATATGAAGTTGGCGGATGCGGTGACTACAACTAACTCGGTCAAGACGGTCAACTCTGTCCACATGTGATCCACTTGCCAGGCAAACTGTCTGTCTGCTTGCACTCCTATGGCTTTTCCTAACTGTTTATCTGCATGAGTGCACCTCACTATTTTCCAAGATGAGTTTTCCCATTCTGTGTGGACTCAAGAGGCACACCTGCCAGTCTCCCTGTCTGCCTGTCTGCCTGCCTGGCTGTCTCAGTTCAGTTTTGTATTGCAAATTAATTTTGCTTTCATTGCAATTCCAAGCACTTTGCATACAAAGTGAAAATCTATATCAAGAGTATTAGGTTAACATCTACAAGTAATATGACATTTTCATTCATTCATTCATTTTCCAGTTTCAATTTCCATCCGTTGATCTCTAATGAAGCTTGAAGTCGAATGAAGAGCTTCAAACTGGTTTCGGATCTTTAAATATCTCAAAAGAATTTCAACCGTCTGTCGTCGGGCGATAAGTTCTGATATGGATATGGTAGATAACTGACTGCATACTCAGTTGTTTGCTGACAGCGGTTATAACACAGGTAGTTGCTTGGCCTGTCAACGGGCCATTTAGCATGGCACTAATGAGATCTGCTTCTCTCACTTGTTCACTTATTCAGTTATTAACAATGCGATTCAATAAGAATGGAAAACTGATCGAAAACATTTAAGCATTTCAACAGATTTTTGTCTTTTGACTCGTTTTTTAATACGGTTATTATTCTCAGGCAATTAATTCGGTTATTCTTCCCAGGCAATTAATAGCCGAGTTTTAACAATTTCCTCAGTTAAGTGAAAGCCCCTGGACAACGGAATGAAATGGAACCAACCACATTAAGAGCTAACTTACTTTAATTTACAACATGCAAAATGCGGTCTAGGCGCAAAATGAAATAGAATTGCCTGAGCACTGCTGCACCGTTGCACCACATCACCACTGCACCACCGCTCGGCACTCAGCTAAGGACTCATGCTGTGCGGAGGCAATTTATTGTGTGTTTGTTTTAAGCGCACATATGTGCTCACTTGTGCCCCCATGTATCTACCAGATTCCATGTATGTGTGTGTGTGAGCCCCAACTTCGGCTTGAGCTACAACACTACAAGCTCCCAGCTCGAGGAAACACAGCCTAACTGCAAATGTGAGAAAAACACAATTAGCTTTTGGCGGCAGTGCAACAGTGCGACCACCTGCTGCTCCACTCGCCTGGCTATCAAATCAGAAACAAAAAACAAAAACTTTTAACACACGACGCGAAACCTACGAAAAATCAAGTATAAACTCTGTTGCAGTCGAGAATGCTCGACCAGCAGATACTCCACAGCCAACTCTAAAATACCCTAAAGCTTTAGGAACAATTAGCAAAGTTGCAACTCATATAAATCTTAAAAGATCAGCAAAAGCATATAGAAAGACAAAGTCAAATAAAGAGTGAATGCTAATCAAAAATATATATCAATTATAAAAGCTAAGATGCCTGTCACATGCATTAGCACAAAGCCGAAAACACCAATTTACTCATTTCCCAAACAAAAATAAGTAAATACAAAAAGTAACAGATAGACAGACAGCTAGATAGATACACAGAAGAGGAAAAAACAAAAACAAAACCCCGACATATATAGTAAAAACTAATTGCACATAGAAGCTGACCGTTGCATTTATTTATTTATTTTGATTTTCATTGTGAATTTGCTAGTTGCCCATAACAAAAGCCGCATGGCAAGTTTAAGGTCAGTTCGTTGAGAAAAAAAAACTAAAACTTCATGTAATTGCATGGCATTGCTGAGGTTGAGGTTGAGGCTCCGTTTGCGGCAGCATGGAAATAAGTATTTACGAGTGTATAAAATATATAGATACTCGGAATAAATATGCAAAAGCAAGACAATAAAATACAATATCAATACCAATAAGAATAGAAATAGTCGTATCAATAACAGCAGCAAATTGAAACTAATCGAGTTTTGGCCAAAGGCAGCTAATAAAAAGGAATAAACCAACACAAATGTTGCGCAGATTGTAATAAAAATCACTTTGAGTATCGACGAATAGGTGTGGTCCTAATTACCGATATTAAAGCGGATCTATTTCATCTGGCTGGCTGTCTACTTGGCTGCTTGCTTGGTTGGTTGGTTGGTTGGTTGCTTGCTTGCTTGGTTGCTTGGTTTACCGCTGCCACACTCCACACTCCACTCTTAACCGAGACAATTCGATACGACACGATTCGATCTGCCACGCGCTGTCCACTCTTCCTAAAGGGGGCGCCAGTGTGAGAGATGCCGCTTCCGAGACTTCAATGGCCACTGTTACAACAAAAACAACACTCGCAGTCTGAGGCAACCTTACGTTGCAACTTGAGATTTGTGTTAATGGCATCAAATATCAGTAATTTCACTTGGCAATTCAATGCAACAACAAATGAGCTCTAGCTTCGGGCCTTTAAAAAGGAGCGACCTCGTAGTTGTCGCAGCTGCAACGTAAAAGCTTTTGGGCCTATCGCTCTTATCAAGGCCAAGACAAGCCTTTGTTTTAATTAGATAGCGGCACATAAAATACAATACATTTAAACTGTGACTTATAACCAAAGCAGGAAGTTTGGTGTTGGGTTTGCCAACTTTCGTTGTATCAATTTCACTTGCCTAATGCTATCGCCTCCCTCGATTGTTGGTTGCCTGGCCGCGTAGAGCCATCAGTGTCAGTCTGTCATTCAGTCAGTCAATCTCTCAGTCGATCTCACTCTTGGCGTCTGTCAAAATGTACGCCCATTCATAAGTTTGAGGTTTTTTTTACATTTAACGCTCAATTATTGTGTACACTTAATGAACTCATCACATGACAGCGCATCAAACAATAACTGCAAACTGTCAAAACATTTTTGGTCAGCTTGAAGCTTCAAGCTGATTGAAATGCTTGCCACAAATCAAATTGGAGCAGTCGAGCAACGATTCAATGGAGTCTTGCGTGGGAGAGAGAGTCTCAGTTGACTCGTCACAAAAGAAAGCAATTAACAATTACAATTACAACTTGATCGGACGCACCATTAGCTAATACGACGTTAATCCCCCGCTTTTCAAACTGTTGCTATTAGTAAAAGCTTGCAACAATGAACAACACTTAACTCGTGCCCCAAACTAACGCATAATTGGCCAACATTCAATTCAACTGTCATAGCCAACACCGTATCTTAAAGGAGAGTATATTAATTGAAATATCCTAGCTGAGGATATGAATTTAAAAGGTATGGTAGTCCAGGCTGATATCTGTAGATACTAACCTCATTTGTCGGAATAAGTCAGAATATTTCAGAAGAATATTTATTCAATTAAAAAGATCAGACAACTTCTCTCTTTGTTCAGCGTTAGACTACAGTAATGTAATTTACAACTTGCAACTTGATAGCTTGCTGCAAGCCGATAGTTACTTTTTTGCTGCTCCTGCCAAAAATCAGTGCAGCACGGCCTTCTAAATGTGGTAATCCATTTAATACACAAGATACAAGTTCGATCTCGTGTTAAAGCACGAGCACACCTTTCTCTTCGATCCTGAGTCATGTGAAACCTCAAATAGTATGTTAGTACTTATTACCGTTTTCAGGGGGTCTAATTGATTGTTGTAGTTGCTGGCCGCCACCTACTGACCTTCACATTGAGCGACCGCAGCACCGACAGCAGCAGTGGCATTAGCTATATTGGACAGTATCCGCAAAGCGATCGATCCGATCCGCTAGACAAACGTCTGGTCGTCTGGTTCGTGCTTAGATACATAGATGTTGAGCCGAACGAGTATTGGAGTATTTTGCTGAACCATGGTCCGACCACACAATGGGCGCGCGTTAGATTGCTAATCGATTTGCTGCTCATTCGATTTTTATTACGTATTCAAATTGGAGCAATTACCACTTGAAACTTGTATGGCATAAAAGTGGGTGTGCCCACCGCACCACCACCAACAACAACAACAACAATAGCAATAACAATAACTGCACGTAATCAAAACCTACTACTAGCAACATTTTTGCGAATTACTGTTGTTGTTGCTCTGTTGATAATTATAAATGTTGCTACAAGTGGACCCAAAACCACACTTAGTCAAGTTATGTGTGCACCACTGTGCACTGCAATTTCTCTCTAGTGCTTAAATTACCTGCCGGATTTGAAGTACAAGACAATGGAGCAGGCAGAAGGTAACTGGATACCTTCTTTCACAAGAGGAGCAGCAGTAGCAACAATAACAACAACAACAACAATATCAACAGCAAAAGCAACAGCAACAGCAACAACGGCAGCAGAAGAAAAAAAATGAGTTTTCATTCAGTTATTGCCATGCCACAAGTGCTTGGTATGCAGATATTTGTAACCACAGTGGGCAACACTTGCTGCCTGGTTGGCTACCAAGTCTGCTGCTCCCCGTATCCCCGTTCCATATCCATCTGCATCTACAACTCGTAGAGCTCTCTGACTTGTTGCCAATCACTCAATCAAAACGTCACTTGGCGTGGCAGTTTTGCGTGGCGTTTGCAGGAAAATTGAAATAGAAACGTCAGAATTTCTGCTCTAATTATAAGGCGGTATGTTTTTACGTACTCAGTCAGAGTTTCTTGACTTCTCTATCCGTTTGTCTGCCGGCCTGACTGTCTGTCCGTCTCACCGTCTCGCCGTCTGTCAGTCCGTCACTGAGACTCACTTGGTCTGTCTGTGTTTTTCTTCAATGAATTGTTACAGTCAGCGCCCGTCTCTGTTGCAAGAAAATTATGCTTTGATGCACTCACGTTAAGCTCACTTTACAGTTACAATTATTGTTTAATATCTTGACTCTCAACTCTTAACAAATACGAGACTTCAGAAAAAACAAGAAAACAAAACAAAACAGAAAACAAAACCGCATCGCGACTTGCAGCTTTGCAACACTTGCCGCATTTTGTGTACTTTTTGCTTATTTGCCTTTTGCAATTTGAGTCGCACTGGTTTTAATTTGCAATTATTATACATTAATTGTGGGTGGGATGTCTCGGATGTCGCCCGGGTCGGGTTTGGCCAACAACAGTTTTACCAATTGCAACACCAACATTACAGCTTCAACTTCAGATTCAGCTGCAGCCAATTGTTGTTGCCGAAAAACGAAACGCAAATTGTTTTAGATTGGCCCAAAGCAGCTAACTGCTAACAGCTAACAGCTAGCAATGGCAAATTACGTGTAGTATGTTGCCACGTTTTGTGTCGCTGCTGATTATATAAATCGTTACAGAAATTGGCAAGCGAAATCAGCAGCAGTTTTCCTGCCACACAACGAACGACCACGACACGCCGGGAGCAGTCGCTGGTCAATTGGGTTTGCACTACCAGGTGGAACTCAAACTACATGCACACACTTCCGAAATAACATTAAATTCAATGTGCCAATGTAAAGTGCGTTTTTTAGTACTATAGCAAGCGATTCTCACTCTGCAGCTGCTTCTTACTCCTGCTATTCGCCCTGATCGCGTCATTCATAGCGTTGCCACTATGTCAGACATATAAGAATGTGACGCCCACGGAGAGCTTCATACACTATCCTTAACTATAAACGATAATGACGTCACAAAGTCTTATATGTACGTGTAGTGTATGCAATATTCTATAAGCTTTCGCAAACACAATACTCACTACTCGTTGCATTTAATTTACTGTTTGAATTTCTGATTAGGCATGCAACAACGCAAAACTACGTATGTATATGCTAAACGCTGCCGACAGCAACTGCAGCAACAGCAACGGCGTTGACGTTGACGTTGGCGTCAGCAGTGCTGCCACTATTTGCCGCTGGTTAAAAAATTTTGCGCGCTTTGCAAGCGTGTCAAAAAATTGGTCATTGTTCGTAATTATGAAAATTGCTTAATTGTTGCTTAACAGCGCAACAGCAGCAGCAGCAGTAACAACTGCACAATATTTCAGTTTTTTTTTTTTTATTAAATTTTGTTGTGGCAGTTGCAGCGAGGCGAATGCAGTCAGGATTACAGTTGGATGCAGACAATTGTTGTTTTGGCATCTGCTTAAGTGCTGCCGCCAAAATTGTTATAAATAAAAGTGTTGCTGTTGCCAACTTTTATTGCCAAATTATTAATCGCAATAATATTTTGTGCATTTCTGTGTGGCACTTTGTGGCAGCCGTGGGCCAAATAACTGCGCCCATTTCACGGGGCGTTTATTGCCGCTTGACTAAGCAAATTTTTTAAAATAACCGCGAATGTGTGTTAGTGTATGTGCATGTGTGATTATAGCCCCGTTTTTTGTTGTTTTATTATGCCCAGGCACTTGGCTCAGAAATTGGTTTTTAATTATTATTATTGTTATTATTATGGCTAGCATTTTTGGTGCCGTTGTTATTGTTGTTATTCTTCTTCTTGTTGTTGTACTTCTGCGTAATGACCGGGTAATGAGCAATTTCAGCTACAAATTCTTTCAAGTGTTGCCCCTTGTTAAGCTGCTATTGCTGCAGCAATTAAATGTTACTCATACGACCCTGTGGCCGCCCGCAAATTAAGTCAAATTGAGGCAGCTCGGCTTATTAAGGTAACAGCAGCAAAAGTCAGCCAGAAATCGTTCAGGTTGATGCAAAAAAAAACCTGATAATTAAACGCCTTGTGCACAGTTTGTCATATGATTTTTTAATAAGTTTTGCATAGATTTATTGGCTTTGGCTGAGTAACTTTGGCTTTGTCCCCTCGAGCAGGAAATGCCGGCTAAACTGTTAACTGTAAAACGTTTAAACGCGCAACATTAAATCTCTATAATTAACACAATGTGCATACTTAACATATAATACACATGCACATACATATATATATATATATATATAAATGTGCTCGTATCTCGTTCAACTTGTGGTTCAGTTAAGTAGTAAATACATACCAGCTTCTGAGTATGATCGGCATGCAGCGCTATTTTAATTAGACATAAATACGCACAACAACATCAGCAACATCGATGAGGACGATGATCATGGAGATGATGATGATGATGATGATCGGGGTCTGAAAGTGTTTAGTTGGCAATTACATAAAATAAGGAGCAGCCAGCAAGTGGCATGTAACGGCTGAATGGCCGCCTTGTTGTTGCTCTTTATGCAACGCACAGCGAATTAACATGTTCAACAGCAATAGCAAAAAGCCAACGTGCAGCACTCGCAACTCCAACTCCAACTCCAACTGCAACTGCAACTACTGCCTAAGATGCTGTCATCGGACTTAGCCACAAGACACACACAAGCACAAGCACAAGCACACACACGCCACGCTATGAGCCTTGCCTTGCTCTGATTTCAGTCAGCGACAACGACAACGACAACAACATCAACTGTGGCCACTGTGGCAACAGGTGCCTGGCTACGCCCATTGCGTGCGGCAAAGGCGGCGACTAGAAAAAAACTTGACGATAAGTTGCAAGTCGCGACGAAGGCAGCCGCTGAGGCTGTGCGTGAGAAGTTGCCACTGTGACAGAGGCGGCCTACCTGGGGGATCATCAGACAAAGTCACAGAAGAATCAAATTGAGCTAACAGGTAAATTTTAATTGAAATTTAGAAACTATTCATAGATTAAGTCTTACAAGTCTTATGTAATAAACTAAGTGTGGAAATGAATTCAACAATATTTAATTAGTTATGTTTGTAATAGCAAAATAATTAATGAATGAATGTCGATAGTTGACCCCTTGCAGCACACCACTGGCTGTAGTTAGCGTCTGTCTGCCTGTCTGTCTGTCTGCTAGAGTGACTGTCTCCAGGTCTATCTGCCTGCAAGCCTGCCTGGCGTGGCAACATCAACTGCAACTGAAAACTTCAACTTGGCAACGAGTCGAAGATGCGTTTGCTCCGAAGATGGCGCTAAACGCCTTTGCCATATAAATGTCTTCATTGCATATGAGTGATGAGGCAAGTCTCTCAATGCCTCTCCTAGCGTATGAGTGTGCGTGTGCTTGTGCGTGTGCGTATGTGCCTCACCTGGACAAGAAACAGTTGACTCCAAGGAAGCCAGTCGACTATCCGTCCATTTGTCTCGTCTGTTGGGTGTTAATTTTTTATTTATGCGCTTTTAATGTGCGAGAAAACATGCATTTAAAGTGCATTTATTATGAATGAAAATCGAATCTTAATTAACAACGTGCAACGACGAAAGAAAAGGCGCGCCGAATCAGCTTTAGCTGGGAGTGTAGGGTGAGGCAATTATTGGGTCTTTTGGGGAGCCAAGTTATTTTTATAGCACAAAATTTGTCGTTGAGGGAATTGCTCAATACTTGCCCCACACTGCCCACATCCTGCAACACATCCGCGCGCAGGGGCATGCAACACTTTGGCACGCATGCGCGGCATTTTAATGTGCAAAGTGCAGCAGCGGCAGAGGCAGTGGTAGGGGCAGAATCAGTGGCAGAGGCAGTGGCAGCGGCAGCGGCAGTGGCTGCAACAACAACATCAAGAGCAACACGCCCACTTTTTCATAGCTGGGGACACACTCAGACACTCTTTTCAGATTTATTATATTGTATAATAGGCCGTACGCGGTTTTATTTATTGCGACGCATGCCAACCACCAAACTGCACCACCAAAATCAATTGAAAAACTATAAAAACACTCGTTTATTTATTGTTGCGTTTGTTTTCGCATTTACTGCATGTATTTTGTAAAGTATTTCAACATTTCTGTTGCTCGCATTGCACCAAATTGCCAAAATGGCCAAATGGCAAAATGGCAAAATCGTTTTCTGCTTTTTGCCAATGCTTTTCGGGTTGGTCTCCTCAACCACCGCCGGGCTAACTTACTCGTAGTTGTCCGTTTAGCTAGCTACAAATCGAAATGCTCGAAATGTGCTTATGTGAAAATAGTGTGATAACTTTGTGAGCTGAATTCACAAAAGTAAGAGCTACAAATTCATCAGCTTGTTTCACTTTATTGTTACTAAATCGTTTAGAAATAGTTTGAATAAAAGACAATAAAGAAAGGGATTTGATCTAGATAAATATTTAGAAGTTGCTTAAAACATACATATGATTTATGTGGGATCTTGAAGAACGATATCAAATGTCCACTCAACTAAATTCAACAATGTTAAACTCTACTTTGTATGTTCACTTTAATGATGATGATTTGTCTAATAATGTATGCAATTGAATAAAATTGTATAGAGTTCTCCGATTGGCTTTACAGACATCGCGTTAAATGAATACGTATGTGAAGTATACAATAATTGCTTTCTTAATAAATAATAAATAAATATAATATATAAGAACTGAAATCGAAGCTTCTATTTAAAATTGCTAATGCTAAAATCGAAGCACCACTGGACGGGGAATTTAATTAATTTTGTGCATAACTTTGCTTTGGTTTTATGGCCAACAAGTTCATGGACGATTTCACTTTGGCAACAACTTTGGCTTCATTCATTGCGAATCATTATGAAGTACAATAGAATCACACTATTCAAACATAAGTAGAACCCCATAACAATAGTAAAGCTTACGACAATAGTAAGCTCCTTTGTGCATGGCTTAGTGGATACTAACAGGGCTAACATATAATTTTATGGCTCTTCGCAGAGATCTCACACTATGAGTTCCTTTCAAGCGGAAATGCCACACCCCGTTGTCAAGTTCTGTGGTTGCTGCTGGACCATTAGAGTTTTACGATCGTTTATTGATATGCTGTCGGTTTTATAGAAAACTCAAAAAGTGTCAACACTTTTGTAAACTGATTGTAAATGCGTGTAGGCCATAAAATCAAACCAAAGCCAAGCCAAAGCCACTTTACCAGCTCGCCAAGGCGTTCACAGTGCTTAAGCGATGCGATAGGCCAACTCATAAACCACCCAAAAAAACAGAGAAAAAAGAAAAGAAAAATATGGGCACAAAGTGTTAAAGTCATAATTGCTATGCCTGCTTGATGTATTGTGAATACCTATAAGTACAGCATAAAATCCATTCACTTTTTGTTACGACGCTGCTGATGATGATTTCATAAAGCCATAAATATATGCAGGGAATATCTATCTATCCACATGTATACAAATGTATTTAACGCATCTTTAAAGTTGCCATTGTCCAAAGCATTAGACCTAATGCAAAGCTAACAAATAACTTGTTGTTGTTGGCTCATAAATATTGGCCAACTGTCAGTCAAAGTCAGTTGACGAACGAGGGGTAACGCACAAGTGCCTGATTGGCATCGTTGGAGCAACAAGTGTGGTTTAATTTATGCTAATGCCACTTCAAGAGATCGCCAGAGATCGCTCTGCACTCGAGTGGCTGCTGCATTTAAGTGCGCACAAAGTGAGCTAAAATGTCTGCATAACAATAAGCCCAATGGGGCCTTAAGACCAAGATGCCCAAAGGCCTTTTGCATTTGAATGCCTCATAAGAATCTCACGGCCCGACTCGGGCAATTAGACGTATGAATATGAACGCCCTCTGCCTCTAAGTCTAACTCTGACTAACTGACTGACTGACTGACTAAACGTCTGGCTGACTCTGGCTCTAACACTGACTCTAACTCTAACTCCGACTCAAGCTCTGACTCCGACATGTTGGGCGTACTTGGCTTTTGTGTTGAATGTTGCATATTTGCATAAACGATCCGAGCAGCGACACCTCTGAATGGGCCACTGGGACCACGCATGAATGGAACCGCTATAAGAAACATGAACCCAGTGTGGGGTACTCACGGGCCTGAGTGTGGGGTCTCGCTCTATCTCTCTCGTTCTGAAGCTGAATGTGGGATCTTTCTATTTCTATCTTTATCGTTGTGTGATTTATGCCTGGGATTCTGTTGCTGCGCTTTGGCTGGCATATCGAATTTATTAAAGTGGGAAATAGAAAACGCACAACTTGAGCAGCTATGGGAACTGACACTCTGTGGAAACTACATTTATATATCTTTGTATTTGTATTAACATTTTAATGATTGTAAATGAATATTTTAAATGAGGAAATGGCTTCCTCTACAACATTTTCGTTGCCAGCATCTACAGTCTGGCTAACAACAGTCTCTAGAAGTGTGAGTGAACAATGTCTACAATGGCAACAACATCCAGTTGAATTCTCTCTTTTACTCTCTTACTCTCTTACTCTGTTACTCTTACTCTTTCTCGCTCTCTTTGCCTGTCCAACTCGGTCGTCTCGTGTTGTCTTGCCCATCAATTGTCTGCTTCATTTATCAGCTAGATTTTGCCAATTGCAAGTCTGAGTCATCAAATGTGACATTCAAGCACGAGCTGATTCAGTATTTTTGGTGCTGTTCTGTCTACATGCGGAAGCCTTTGCTTGGCCACATTGCGCACTAACTTGCCCAAGGACGTTGGCCAAATTAACGCTTAATAAAGCAATCAATGGCTGGCCTGCAAATCAAATTGTTAGCCAAGTCGCAGCACCAAAATTAAACAAAATGCGCTAAATTAACTAAGTTTTTTTTAAGCATTGGCAACGGCAGCGGCAGCGGCAACAACAACATAAAAGAAAAGAAAAACCCAGCCATGAGTGGGAAAATAAACGTACTGTGCTAACAATGGCATATAGACTTTAGTTGGGACTCGGAATCGGACTCAGAGTTGGACTTAGACTGAGACTGAGGCTTGGCTTGAGTTGTCTTTGGTTTTGGCCTGATCTGTAATGGCCTGAGCTGCAGTGGCAACTTTGTGGGCGCAGCTGCTGTCCGTGTATGCCATAACTATTTATGAACAGTTAGTTAACTCAAATGCTAGGTGGCAATTAAATGGGCGTGGCCGCCTTTGCCACACAATCACAGTCCGAGTCCGAGTCCGAGTCACAGTCACAGTCAGACAAATAACAATGTTAAAGAAGTACCGGCTACAGCTTCTCGTGTTCTGTCCAAATCATAACCTTGCTCTGACCACAGCCGAAGAAAGAGAGATAGAGAGAGAGAGAGAGAGAGAGCGAGAGAGACAGAAAGAGCGGGAGAGGGTATCAATGAGAGCTTCAGTTAACCATATAATTAGCATTTGTATTGCAGACTTTGACTGAGACTGCGACTCAGACTGAGGCTGGGGGGACTCGCCCAGGTCCACACCCCGAAAATGGCCAAGTCAATTTGTGTTGTTCTTTGTTTCGGCATCTCTATAATGGCCACCTTAGTTGGCCACTAATTTGGCCCGCCACATGCCTTAATTAAAAAGCAAACTCTCTAATTGATAAATTCAACATAAAATTCAATTAACCACGGCTCACCGTCCTCTGTCTCCATCTCCATCTGCTGAGCATAGGTGTAAAGTTGTTAACACAAACATTGAACTTCAATTCAACTCGGCTTCAGCTTAGGCTTCAACTGCGGCTTTGGCTATGGCTTTGGCTTAGTTTGGTTCGATGAATCCATTAATTTACGCCTGCGCCCCCAAACGGTAATAACATTAACTGAGATAAAACAACAACAACAACAATTGCAATTGAAGTGCAAAGTTGAACAGCAATGTAGCGTTAGTTGTATGGTGTTGTTATGGTTGTTGCTGTTGTTGTTGTTACTGCGATTCCTAGGCCCAGTGCGACCTCGCCTTGTCTGGTGTCTGCAGCAGTTTGTACTCTCGCAGTCCCCGTCCAATCTTGATCGCATTTTTTACGGCACATAAATATATGCCAAAACACTACAATGAAAATATTGTGCTATACGAAAATGTGGCAACAACAATAACAACAACAGCAACAACAACAACCACAACTATGGCAAAATATGAAAACGTTTTCAATGAAAATTAATGGGCAACGCCGAAAATTTTGGGGTGCTCGCTGCGCGCATGCGCAAAAATGTTAAAATCGTGACCACAGCCAAAGCTGGAGCTGGAGCTGGAGCTGAAGCTGGAGCAATTCTTCCAGCAACAACAACAACAATAACAATAACAACAACGAGAGCCACATCATATTGTAGCTGGACTGTTGTGCGGTATTGTCTTGTGGCAAGTCTGTGGAGCGCGTGTGATTTAGCAAATATTTAGACCGTATATGGAGCACCCGCTGCCTCTGTCCATGCTATCCACGCTGTCCATTGGTCAAGCCAATGGCCAACAATTTCCTGCGTTGCGCAAAACTGAGCAACGGTTCACATTCTGTTGGATGTTTGTCGGTTGCACGTTGCATGCCGCAACGAGACGATGTCACCAGGGCGGCAACGGCGGCTCCATATTGATAATTCATAACGCGACCATTTTTGGTTAACCATTTGAAATTAACGCGCCAACATCGTCGACAGCCTGTTGAAATGTCAACTTCAATTTGCCGCAGCACCGTGTTGACGCCGAGAGCCGAGAGCTGGGCTGAGAGCTATTTGATGATAAAAAAGTAGTCGAAAAACGTTGCCAATCTTCGCTGCAACTCATGTTGAGGCAATTAAAAATGCGCATACGCCGCGTTGTCAGCTAACTCTGCCTCACTTGGCGGCACACTTAAAAGCCAACTCTTGACAACGCGGAAATCAAAAAAAAAAAAAGGTGAAAAATAAAAATAAAGGCTTCATCAGGCAATAACAACTCATTTCCATTTTGATTTTTAAAATTTTAAAAACTTATTGAGGTTGCGGGGGTGGAAAATGAAATAAGTGCGTAAAAAGGGATAAATAAAGAAAGACTTTTATTCTTTGCAGATGAATAATCTGGAATACAACAAAAACTAGGCCTAAAACCCGAGTTTTTATTTAATTTAGTACTACTGAATTGGCACAGTAAATTTTGCTTATCTGTAGAAAAATATCGTAAGATTTATATATATTTTATAAAATTAGCAATAATTTATAGTATAAACAACAAATTTACGGAAAGCGACCAAACTTGAAGAACTTGTTTACGTTAATATACAATAATAGGCAAAAGATCAATTGATTCTTATTCATATGAATATATTTAATATAGAGCCACTTTAAATCATTTTAAATATATATTTTTTTAATTAGGCAATAAATGTATAATTAAATTAATTAAATTATAAACTTTACTGGCATCCCTCTCACAAGTGCAACTCGCAACGAAATCAGCTAAATTAAAGTAAGTATTCGTTGTAAGTCACGCGAATCTATCAGTTCACTCATTAGATTAATAAATCGTATACCTATTCGCATTGGCAAATGTATTCGCATTCGCATTCGTATTCATAATCATATGTATAGAGCGCAATGAATTTTATTATTCAATTCACGTTTCGTTTATTACGCCCCGCTGGAACAGATCACGCACTTTATAAAGCCATTATATAAAAAGATATATTTTTATTAGCAAATGCTTTGCTTTTAATTAGCTTATGAGTTTCCGCTCTTCCCCTTCCAAATGCTTGTTCATTGACAAAATAACAATTCGCTTTGATTTGAATTGAGTTTGAATTTGGTTTGCGTGCAAAGTGTGACTAAAAGTTTATATAGTATATTTTTGGTTAATTAGAGTTGCAGTTAATTTGAATGTTCATTAATGTTTTTGGCCAGGTGTGAACAGGCATAAAGCTTTAGCTTTGGCTTTAGCTTTGGCTTTGGCTGAGGATAATCAATCAGCGTCATTTGTTGTTGCCAAAATATTGCATTCGTTGGAGCATTCCCACACACACCCCAATCCAAACCAGAGCAGGCCAGACCACAAGCAAAGCGAAACTCTGAATGGAGCGAGAGCCTATGGCGTTAATAATGCCAATTGCAAGTTTTATGTGCCACAACGACGCCAATAACAATAATAAACTGCATATTATTAAGCGCTTTAAACTATTTCCAACGTGCGACGCTCAGTTTATAACTCAAAGGCCGACCGATCGACCGACAGAGCGACACAGAGACACAGCGGCACAGCGACGCAACGACAGAGCCACAGATCGACTGGCTGACAGAACGACCGCAAAGCCGGATCTGAGGCTGGACGACCTCTCGTGGGGGCACACACGCTGCCAGACCAGACACGGCGACGTGGTCAGTTTCAAGCCCGACATTGTTGTAATGTCGAACAAAGCTGTCGTTGTTGTTGTCGATTTTGTTGCAGTTGTTATGCTCTTGCATAGGGTATTTTGAATTTGTCACGAAATGTGTAACGCTTTAAAGAAGTCGTGTCAGACTTCATGATATGTATATATATATATTTACTGAATAGTATAACAACGTTCTTCTTGTTATAACAAAAATGGAATTAATAAATATACATTTTTATACAAAAAAGTTGTTTAACACTTTAGCAATATCTTGTTTCTACTAATATAGTACATTTAATAAAAATATCCTGATCATGTTTCAAAACCATCTGTAAGAATATCTCAACTTCTGCTGTGTATCTTTTGGTTTTATCCATTGCAAAATAAATGCATTTACTATTGATTTGCTGTGAGATGAGAGGATTTGCGGAGGGAGACTTTGGTTGACTGCTAATTGATTGATGGATCTGTTGGCACCTTCATGCTTAGCCCGGCTAATGTTAATCAATTGATGGCATCTGTAGGCAACAAACAAATAATATTGAGCGTCTGCAACAAATTAATTAGTCGCTTAATAGTGACACTAAGCTCAAGTTGGCAGACCCCAAAAGCGAACAAATTACCTGGGTATTAGCATAATAAAACGATGCAACTCAAACGATACTCATAAATTATGCATAGTTTTGGACAAAACGAAACCGTTTGGGGCCATTCCATGTTGCGATTGCGTTTATGGAGGCACCACTCGGTTGTGTCTTTCTCTCTCTCTCTATCTCTCTCACTCAGGTTGAGATGAGGTACCAAAATTACAATAATAATAGAAGGCGAGACGATGAAACTGAAGCTGTTTGCTGATATCGGAATGGCATCGTCTGTGTCGCTGCTGCCAGCTTTCGCATATATTTCATTAGTGGCGAAAAATGCGATTGGCGAAAACTGCACGCTAGATGGCGCTGCCTTAAACTGGTTCACATTCTGTGCCAGGCAGAGTCAGAGGCACAGCCGCTATCCGAGCAGGCAAGCAAAGAGCAGGCAAGCAGTCAGCCACAGCCAGCTAGTCAGCTAGTCAGCCATGCAGGATGATGCTGATGATGATGAAAATCGTTATTGACAACGGAAGACGACGGCTTGCACGATGGACTGGACTTCGCTTAGCAGCCGTCAGCTGAGCGATTTTCATGCAAATGGCCATGAAATGGAATCTCCTCGGTGTCTTGCACCGACGAGCGACTTATCTGCGACAAACGTACTTGAACCAGAAAACGAACGACACTTTAATGCAAGCCGACATTGAAACGTAGCCGTTGTCGTTGCCGTTGTCGTTGTCGTTGTCGTTGTCGAACGACAATGTGGTTGCTGTTGGTTGTTGCCTGTCATGGCCAGAAAGTGGCACACAGGCGAACAATGCGTAAAGGAAAGAGAAAAGTGCCGGCTGAGTAGTAAAATTAATTGAAATGTTCCATGGAATGCGGTGCAGAAAAAGCATTTATCAATTTTTGATTTTTCAATTTTTGGGCAATGGCATTTGCCGTAGCCGCTGACGATGGCAATTGGACGCTTTTCAATTAAGCTGCAGCTAATTGCATTTGACAGCGGCGTCGGCAGGAAATTTATAGCAATATACGCGGCCGCGTTTGTTGCCTAAGTCTTTTGTTTGCCTGTGTGTGTGTGAGTGTGTGTGTGTCAACTGTGACGGGTGGCCGAGCAGCAAGATGCTGGCAATTTTCAACAAAATATAATAATCATAAAATAAAAAGCTGCCAACAATCAAACGGCCACAACAACAACTACAGGGGGCAACAAAAATAATAATACTAACAACAAGAGAAACAACAACAACAGCAGGGGCAACTTATGCGATAAAAAAGAAATCTTTGTGATTTCGCAAGCTCAAAGCGTTGGGAAAAAGCAAAGCACCACAAAAATCAAAGCAGCCAGCAGCAAAACCGACTGCAAAACTCCCCAGAGATTTTTATGACATTTTCACAGGCAGCCAGTCGATGAGCGAGGGCGATAGAGAGGGGCGACTCGGCTAGGGGGAAATGAGGCGGCTGCTACATGGCAGCCGTCTGACAGACGCGTCACTACGTGAGCGACGTGTTTAAAAGTTTAATGAGCCGCAAAATAATTGCAAATGCGGCGCATGTCGCCAAAACGTAGCACAGAGGCAGCCCCAACCAGAGTCGGAGTTGGAACAGCAACAGCAACAGCAACAGCAACAGCAGCAGCAGCAGCAGCAGCAGCAGCAGCCAAAGAAAGACCAAGCAGACAGCAAACAGTTAAGGCAGAGTGCAATCAGATGGCCAACACCCCCTCACCATGCAAGTGCCCAGTTGGGAGAGGCTGCACCTGTTGGAGGGCGGCCACAGGCCACAGTCGATGCGGTAAGGTTGCTGGCTGCTGCTTTGTGTTGGTGTCGTTGTTGGTGTTGCTGTTTGTGTAGCTGTTGCTGTTGCTGTTGGTGTTGGTGTCGGTGTCGGTGTTGGGGGCACTTAATTGCCAAAAGCGTGACTTACATTTAAAAAATCATAAAAGCCACGAGACCAGCCAACAGCTAGCAACTAACAGCAAACTGGCAAAAAGATAGCAACCCGATAAGGCTAGACGGATGCTAAGCGTTTGTCAGTTTCGCAAATTAACGAAATGAAAAGAAAAATAAAAAAATGCTTAGGACAAGATTGGTGGCCAATTAGGAGCACTTACCGCTGCCAGTTAGCAGACAACAAGCAGCGAAAGAGGGATACTGAGGAGAGGACAGAGCGAGAGGGAGTCAGAAAGTGGCGTCTCGGATGAGTCGCCAACTGGTTGTCTGACTGATTTGTAGTTTGTTGCCTTTAGCTTTATTGACTTTTAATTAGCAGCGTATTAAGAGCTTTGACACATTTCTTTTGGCCAAACTGTATGGGAAATTCCATTCGCCAATATGACAAATCCCTCCAGCCGAAAATGACTTATGGATTTACCCTCGTATATAATGCATAAGCTGCGTCAGCTTGGTGGGCGTAATTGCCTCAACACATTGTTTCAAATGCGGAGATTGAGACAGAGAGACTACGCACAGCACGTTAAATGCCTGCCATACATAAATCATGGCCCAAAGTGTCAACCTGGCTGACAGCACAGACACAATATCGCTTGCCAGATTCCGATTTCAATTCCAATTCGAATACGAAACCAATTCCGATTCAGGTATAGATACAGATACAGATACAGATTCAGTTTGAGATCTGGAGCAATAGATAAAATATGTGCGAGTCTGAGTATGACTCGTATTTAATAAACAATCAATGGCAGGGTAGAGGGGTAAGCCTAACATTTGTTGAGCAGCTACTTTTCGTTTCTTTTCACCATCGTTTGTACCCCATCTCGATCGTCGTCTCCGTCTCTTTCAATATATCAACGTTCACAATTTCTAAATGTTTTAGCGCGTGCCTCGCGCCGTCAGCTTAACGTACCCTCTATCCATATATTTCTTAGGGTATCCCCGAGGTAAGCGCTAATCCCTCGGCAAACGTATTAATTTCGCTTGGAGATATTTTTCTTGCGGATGGCCACAACCACAGCCATAGCCACAGCCATAGGTACAGCTACACTTGTAGCGCAGGGATTAACGCGCCATTGACATTTATTGTTTCTAGCGGACGCACAGCAGGTGATGCCTGTTATTTGTTGTTGTTGTTGTTAGTGTTGTTGTTAGTGTTGCGAGTGTGTTATTAACGAAGCGGGCGGATTTGTAAGCCGAATCTCTTATAATCAAGTGTAGCTCTTAGTTGGGGCTTGATTTATTTGCTGGCTATTTTAATAGCTAGACAACTGACTGTTCGTTGTTTCATTAAACAATCATTGACTTCTGCCCAACTGGCGGGACAGTCTGTCCCTCCGTTTGTCTATCTGTCGGTCAGTTAGCTTTTATGACCACCATATAAACATGCATAAAAATTCATCAGCAGTTTGTGAGTGGATTTTAGTTATGTGCCCGTTTTCCGTTTTGGTTGCTTTTTATAGTCTTACAATTCTAACATTGTTGTTGGTGGTGGTGTTAGTGTTGTTGTTGTTGTGGAGCTATCGTTATCTGGTTCTGCGGCTACTGCTGCTGGTCTCTCACTCTCTTGGTGTTCATTTTATTGGCCCAATTTGTAAATATAGCGCAAAAGTGTCGAGCATAACAATGAGGTGGGGCTGTAACTTCTGCTTGCGTTCGTTGCTTGGGTCTTTCGTTTGGTTTCAATTCAATTAAATTCAATTCGATTTGATTTAATTCTACGCCATCCCCACAAGCATTTCGTGCTGCATGATTTGTTGTTTATTTGTCGTTCGTAATCAAAGACAAATCAAACACGCACCTACAGTCCAACTGTGTAGAAATGCATATAAATTACAATTCTCAAAAGCAGCCTGGCAGCCTGGCAGCCATAGAGGCTTAGAAATCAACATTTATGCATCAATTGCATTTTTTTCTTGATTTCTGTTTTTCTTAATTTTAGTTTTCATAAACAAACAGCGCAAAATTTACGCATTATTTATGATTGCAAGGCATGTAATTCGTATGCTAATTGATAAGTATCTCAAAATTTATTAACCAGCTAGACGAATGCGTGCGTGCCGTGCGGCGTCAATTTTCAAGTACACAAATGCAAAATTGAAATCTTGATATATATAAGGCAGCAGCATTTGTTGTTGTTGCTGTGATTGCTGTTGTTGTTAATAGCCCGGCTGGTTCTCACGCACAGCCCGTTGAGCGCAGCTGCATTCGGACAGCGTCAGTTTTATAGTTGACCCCGGCAAGCGACCCAGCTCGCCCCCCTGCTTGGGACAGCCTATGACTTTACGTTATACCGACACCAAAATCAAGTTCAAATATACATATATAAAGTTGCTATAGTTTGCGACGCGATTTGCAAGGCAAATTCATAGTTGTGTGCATAGTTGTAGCTGTTTTTGTCAATAGCGCAAATATTTGTGTAACATAAAACCGCCAACAACAGCAACAGCAAGAGCAACAACTACAAGCAACAACAACAACAACAACAACAACAGCAACAAAAACGAAAACAGTAAAACAGCAAGCAACAAGTGCAACCAACACACAACAAACGGCAACTTTGTAACATGAAATCAAAGCAAATGCAACTGAGACCGAAACTAAAGCCGAAACCGAAGCAAAAGCGATTTTCGTATCAACAACAACATTAATTATAACAGCCGAGCCAACCACCAGCACCACCAACATCAAGACCACTAACAACAACTAACAAACACAACACGAGCCAACACGCTAAAAAAGTGCGTTTTATTTTCAAATTGAAATTAATAAATAACAATTACACTGTGAAAAATAAATGAGCGATTTCTTTGTTAGAAAATGTTTTGAAATGCTTTTCATGCATTTGTGAATTTATTATAAACTTTAAAGTGTAATTTGTATTTAGTAGTATTAGAACTTGATAAACTATTAATATTGACATATGTATTTTAAATATTTTGTGTTAATCTTAATTTTTTAAGCATACTTACAAGTAATAAAATAATTTTATACACATGACACATTTGGTTTGACATTAGATTATTTGTTAAATTATGTTTATGATCTGTTGTTATGTTTCTGTTAAATATTTTGAACATTTTTGTTGCAGTGAAAATGTTGATGAGTTGTCGAGATTGACTGCCCAGTAAGGCGACTGATGTAATACAAATGATGACGTCAATATCTCGTAAGATACTAAATAACAAATAGATAAAATGTGTAAGCTCTGGTTAAAGAGGGGTCGCCAGGCACGCAATGTGTTTGCCATAATTAAGTTTTTCTATAGAGGACAACAAAATGTTGTATATACAATAAGTAACAACTGCGTCTCGATCAATAATAACAACAACGCAGGATTGTCCCGTATGTCAGTATGCGTCTGTGTGTGTGCGACAATTTTGTACATTTTCGCCTTGATCTAGAATTTTTTCCTATTAATTGATCTCATAATGACAGACACTTCAAAAGCGACATCACGACATTTATTAATTAATGCACGCAGCACGCAGCGCAAATTCAAACGCAAAAGCAAACTCAAACTCGATCGCGAACACGAAAATCACAAATGCTGTGGCAGCGGTGCGTATACGTAACATAAGTTTTGCATGCGTTAATAATAACAACAGCAACAACAACAACAAAAATAGTGCCGGCAGCTTAATTAGCATTTTAGATTACTTTTGTAGCAAGTGCGTAGCAAGAACTGAACTCGGGCTTATGAGGTTACCGCGAAGGTTGCAGCTGGAGTGCATTTAAATAAGTTTAATAAGCATCTAACTATGATTGAACTATGTTAATTACAGTATACTTAGCTGTCGAACCATTTCCCGCTTCTCTATATCTCTCTCATCTCTCTCTCTCTCTCTCTCTCTCTATTTATATCACCTGCTCATCACATTCGAAAAATGCCAAAGTCTAAGTTAAGCGGCATCTCTTGTACATTAATTAAAGAGGCGTTATCAATTAGCCAACTCAACTACGGCCAAGCTGCAGCAGGCAACCAGAGACGACACGTTGTAGACGCTACTTCCCATGGACTGCTATCTGCAAATCATTGCGCAAATGCACGCAGCTCATGTTGAAACTCAATTGCAATTAAAAGTTAAAGAAAAAAGCGAGTCAATTGGATGCTGTGCTCGGATGCTGGCTCGTTAGCAACTTTAAATACTTTAATAGAAATGGCTAAGAGGCCAAAGGCAAACGCTTCCCGTTGTCCATATTGACATTATCAAAGTGCATTTTCATAGGCATATAAACTGAATTGTAGCGCCACTTTTAGAGCCTCTGATTTTTTTCAACAAAAATAAAAGTTAAGTCTTGGTTTATATGTACATCATTATTGCATATATGTAGATGCAGTAGCTTTTTCTATGACGGCCATTAACGAAATTAGTTACATCTCAAATAATTGGTTTTTATTGGTTATTCAGTTGCTGATTGTGTTTGCTTTTAGTTTCTTCTCGATTTATGTAAATATTTTGCAAATTTGTCAAATTACGTGTAGGCGAATCGAGAGCTTGGAAGTGTCGCTGTCGCTGTCGCCGTCGCTGTCGTCGTCGCCGTTGCCGTCTCTGACGCCTCATCAAGCGACGCCCCCACCAGATCCAGACCCGCACCACCATAGCAACAAGTTCATTGAACCACCTACGAGAAATATGCAAATCAAAAGTTGCAAAAAACAAAAAGCAAATAAAAATCAGCAGAAAACAGCAAAAACAATGAGCGAAACGAAAAGAAAACTAATTTTTGATTTAATTTTCATAGTCTTTGTCTATGGGGGCTTAAATTTGAAATTTCTATGCATGAATTTTGTGAACGTATCGCATTTTGATACCCTAGTCACATAAGAAATGGCTTAAAAAGGTTATAATAAAACAATCATAATATAAATTCAAAGAAAGGGCTTTTTTTGGTAGAGAGTATTTCAAAGTCTACTATTTAATAATGTTTCTACTGCAAGCATATCAAAGCTAAATTAATTGATGTCACCAAAATATGCTGAGGAATTTTCGTTGTCCCTGCCGCTAACATGATGATTTATGTTTCAAGTTTTCGCGTTGTTTTCAACATTTGAGTCTGACAGTATTTTAAAGTATTGACTTAAGCGTTGCACCTACAGCCTAAGCTATCAGCAGGAACTATCGATAGGTCCACCAACATTCATCTAAATGCTAAGCATATAAATAATTTATAACTAAATTTAAAATTGCGATGCTGCAAATTATGAATGCAAAGCAACGTTTGTATTGAAATGAGTGAATCCAATCAACGAAATAACATAAAATAAATATTGCCGCCAACAGTTGGAGCCAAAAATGGCTAATGAACGCAAAGACGCCGCATTTGCGACTGTTTTTCACGGCTGACAATTAAGAGCTATCGCAGGCATTGACATAGACATATCCGTAAATGCAGCAAATTAATGTCGACATGCTGGCCAATTATCGATTAATCATTCGCATTCGCATTTGAATTCGAATTCGCATCTTATCAGCCTGCATGTATTTATCGATAATTATAGTGTTCATAAACTGAGCAATAACTTCACTGCTTCTCCGATACAATCAACCAGTCTGTTCTCAATCAATTTATTCGTTGGGAAATACTTTCAACCAGCCTGCGACCTCCTTTCAAATCCCATGGCGGTGGCATCATCATTACACGATTATTATTATGATTTTATATGGATTTCGAATTGGATTTTAATAAGAAATACTACGCCCATTTTCTGGCTTGTAGTCAAATTAAAAGGGCTAGAAAAATTCATTAGGCCACGAAATTTCTCACTTGATTACAGGCCCAGGCCCCAGACCAAGGCCTCGAAACTGTTGCCCTTTTTTCGACTAACTCCATGTGTGTGTATGTGCGTGTGTGTGTGTGTGTGTGTGTGTCAAGGGTCGCAGAGTCAGCCACATGTGGTGTAATTAAATTTTCTTTGTTGTTTGGGAATTCGCTACGATTTTAATTGTCGATTGGTGCTAAAGCAAGGCCTACGGCATTCAAGAAGGCCTCTCATTTTGGGGCAGTCCCAGGGTTGGGCCCTTCCGCACTGCCAATGCTACAATTAGCAATTTCATGCGTTGTTTGTGTGAAATTGATTATGATTGGCAATCGCAATCGGACCCTATAAACGGCGAGAGCTTTTCTCACTCACATTTTCATCGTTTTGATCATGGGAAACTGTTGCATGTACTTAATTAATGTAAAAGTCTAACTGTGATTAACAACTTAAGCATATCTCCTCCCCATAAACAACGAAGATTTGCACATCTTTAATTGAGTAGGGGAGCGTTCTCTTTGAAGTTGGTTTTTATCAAAAGCTATCTCAATGTCGCCATCGTCGATGCTTGGGACTTCTGAGTTGGACTCGGACTTGTATTGGGAGTTGGACCTGTACTGGAACAACTTGAAGACATAATAACACACTTGCAAAAGCCACATTCGTTTGACACTAACGGTTCTGTCTGTCGGCTCATTTGTTTATGTGAGCGCCAGTAATCATGCTTTAACGACGCTCGCACATGTGTATGAACACACTTACACACACTCATATGCAGACAGACAGGCGCGTCATCAGCGAGTTCATATAGAAATCTTGTAATCTGATAGGCATGACAAGAAATATTTTGCTTGTCATTAAATTTACTTTTATTTATGCAGCAGCGTTGATTGTTTGCTGTTTTTGTTGCCGTTGCTGATGTTGTTGTTGCTGTTGTAGCTGCTGTTGTTGTTGCTGTTGTTGCTGCTGTTGCTGTTGTTGTCGTTTCATTCGCGTGTTTTGCTTCGCAGCAACTTGAAATTAGTGAAAACTCTTCACATATGTGGCATGAAGTTGGCTTAGAGGAGCGCGAATTCAAAATGTATGCATATTGTGTTGGCGCCTCCAAAACAACTGCCTAGCTCATCGATTTTGGCTGTTGTTGATGTTGTTTTGTTTCTTGTGTTTTGTGTTGCATAATAGACGAAATATTTGCGCATGGCTCATTACAGTTGGTTTGGTTGCCGTAATCGAAATATTCCGGGAATTCCACTGGGTGGCGAAACAAAAGACTTAAGCAGCAAACTTGGCAATACAGCTGCAGCTTTAGAATATGTTGTAACTGCTGATTTACCCAGAAGTGCGTGACATTTAACGGGCTGTCAACTGATGACGACGATGACATCAGAAGTTGGCGACAAATGTCAGCCAAAGTGCGTCATTGATTATACTTATAAACAAAGGGCAAAATCATTTAGCTGGAAATCAAAGTATTTTGCTGCTAAACGGCAGCCGATAGGCAGCTTGACAACGTCTGACTAACTGACGAAATGACGGACGTGCAAGCGATCAGCAAATGACTGGCTCACCGACAGACATATAGACAGACGGACAGACGGTTTGTCTGCCGCCTAGACAACATATGTAATGACGCGACCGACAGCGAATACAATAAACAAAAAAAAGACAACAATAAGAAACACAGCAACAATAGCAACAGGCATAATGAGCACAATTACAGGCAAAGCAAATCAAATGCAACGCGTTACTGGCGCGAGCACTTTGAATCAGTCACAATAATTGCACTGGCTAACACACAGAGTAGCAAAAAAAAGTTAATAAATTATGCCAGCGACAGAAAAAAGTATTAATTAAAAAAGCGTAGCGAGAAAAACTTGCCAACGGTAACAACAACAACAACAACAGCAACAAGACTAAACAAAATGCAGCCAGACGGCTATTAAGAAAATTTCTTGTTGACTCATCCATCCAGGCAGGCCAAGTCAGGCCTGGCCGGCCCACAATTAACAACCCGGGCTGAGGCTGCTACCAAGAAAACAGTCAGCCAACATTTCTTGTTGAACTCATTTGCAGCGCTCGGCAATTTCTTTGTCAGCAGTTGCAATTAAACAATTGCCGACTTTTGATGTTGTTGCTGCTGTTCTTACTGTTATTGATGCTGCTGTTACTATTGTTGTTTTTTGTTTTTTTGTGCTTCTGACAATAAATTTAATTTAATTCGCTTTATGTGCGAGTACACGCCCAATTGGATTTGAAATCTCGTGACTTGCGGTTCGCAATTGTGAGAATTAAATAATTCTTTGCATATTTATTTGCAACTTTTATTTTATGTAATTTCCTTAATGTTGATTAATTTTTTGTGCTGTTTCGCATTTGCTTTAATTAGTGCATTTTAATTGACTTGGTTGCATATAAAAAAGCGACAAAGCAGAATGCAAAGTATACTTCATGCTGGGAGAGAACCAAATGGGGAGTCAAGGTAATTGTTAATAAAATAATTAATATCAAACATAACTTCCGCTTTTCCAATTTCCTAATGAAATCCAAAATAAATGAAAGTTTTTATTACTGAGAATAAAGTATTCTATTTTATTTTAATAATATTTAATCATTATCATTATTATTATTATTGTTTTTGTTATTGGAAAAAAGTCAAGCTGTGCGTGCAAATATTTAAATGTAATTTCAATTAAGCATGACTGTAAAACGTTTTTCCAATAAATTGCATCACAGCAGACGATAACAATTACACTAAGACTGACAATTACACGGACAGTCAGAGAGTTGGAGAGTCACAGACAATCAGCTGGTGCTGCTGCTGGCGACGTTGATTCGCCTATTGTTGATGTGTTGAGGTGTTTTTATTTAAATTGCTCAACTGAACTTGTAATTATGGCGTACTCCCGATATTGTTGTTGCGCGCGAACATAGCGGCTGCTGTTTGGATTTATTTTACATAAAGCAAGGAAATAGTTGAAAATAGGCAAAGCATAGTCTTAAAAGCCAAGTGGTCCGTTTTGTAGTTGATGTTTTCTCTGTCTGAAATCACTGCAATTAATGGCTGTGGTAAGCTTTTAACTAACGGTTTTATAGCCTAACGCACCAACAGCAACAGCAACACTAACAACGTTAGAGGCAGCTGTTTTGTCTGTTAATTGTAATTGAAATCGTTGCCTCAGTTGTTAATTGATGAATCTACGAATCAGCGCTGTCTAAACTTCATCAGTTGGGAGTCTTCTTAATGACCGTTTTGCATTAATTTAGTCTGTAGCTGATGCTGCACATAAAGTGCAATTAAAGGCGCATAAAACTAAATAATAACTATGAACGAATTGAAAACAATAACACTTACCGCATTCGAATCAAAAACAATTAACGCATTGCCGACTCTGGTTTTGTTTAATTTTTTTGTTTTCTTTATTTTTAAGTATTATTTGAACTTCTGTGCCAATGGCATTTCGTAGATATTCTCAGACAGAGAGGGAAACACTCACACACATATAGAACACACAGTCTGAACAGACAAAACTCAATCTTGGCAACGCGGATGTGACGACGTCAAATGCAACAGTTGCAAAAAGCAGCACGTGAAATATTTATGTAAATTTATTTGGCTTTTTTTGTGGCAAGACATTAAGAGGCACACTTGCAATTGTCGTTCGGCAGCGATTTGATTAAAGTTGAAACCACCAGTCAGCGACGACAACGACGACGAGCTGTCCGTCGATTGTTTTTCTTTTCTTTTCGATTCGTTTCAGCTTTTTTTTTCGTTTGTTAGTGTTTTTCCTTGCAGGTTGCCAGCTGTTTGCTTGCGGCAGGCAGGATTTGACTTGTCAATTAGTTTGTTGCTTGTTGCATTTTGTTGTTGTTGTTGTTGCTGTTTCTGATATCAACCGAACCGAAGCACCGTTATCTGGCGCAACACTCACAACACACAACACTCAACACACGACGAGCGAGAGCAATGAAAACGGCAGCCAGTTCGTTGCCTAAGTCTTTTGTTTAGAGCGCGCCTGTTGCGTTGCGTTGTGTTATCGCTTCTGTTGTTTGTGGCATTTGTTTTGGGTTTGTTGTTATTGTTAATGTTTGTTCGTGTAGTATATATATATAAATTTTTTATTTTTAAATCGTAAACTTTTTATCGCATCATGTTTTTCTATATACAATATAATTAATTTGCTGATATTTTTCTTTTAACTGCACGCTTTTTATGTGATCTTTTGGCGGCAATTAAAATTAATTTAATTTAATTTGTTTTATATTTGTTACTGCGCGTTGCCGTTGTTGCCGCTGGAAACAAGTTTGTCTTTTTGATTATACTACTATACATACTATATATACATATATATGTCAAAATGTATATATGCTATGTATGTGCATACATATGGTAGCTGAACGAAGGGCATATCCCATGTGCACACATATTTAATTACGTATACAAAACTGTTTGCATATGTATGTGTATATCATTTGATTTTATGGCAGCTCTGAATTGCTTTTTACTGTTGCTCTGGCTATCGTTCAGGCTGTTGCTTTACTGTTTTTGCTGTTTTATGAGTGATTTGTCTTAAATCAGCAGCCACAGATGGCTAAACATAAAAATTTTCTAAGATTAGCTTTAGTTTTAGTTGTTGCAGCTGCAGTCTTGCAAATGAGCGAGACGAGTGTATGCCTCAAAATTCGTTTCATGAAAGACGTACACAAATCGCATGTAAAACGCACCCAAAACGCAATTGAAACGCGCGCACGCGACTGCGAAAACGCGTGTGCAATTCGAGTAAAAAACACAGTTGGATTTTCTGTACGTGTTTTTTTTTTTTTTTTGCAACGCGCGCAACTCGCAAAAAAGTTTAAACAGTCCCGCAAGAAAGTCGCACAGAAACTGCAAGAGGATGAAAATTGCAGGCAGCTCGAGCTCGAGCCGAAGTCGCCGCTGAATGCAGCGCAGCGGCAGCAGCAGCAGAGGCAGCGGCAGCAGTTGAGTGCAATTGCCGTTGCCGGTGCAGCAGCAACAGTAACAACAGTAACAACAAGAACAACAACAACAAGTTGCAAAACACCAACGAAGCGCAGCGAGCGAAAAATCGCAAAGCAAAAAAAAGTGGCAAAATAGCAACAACCTCTCAAAGACCGACTGACCGAGTAATACAGTCCAGCAACAGCAGCAGCAGCAGCAGCAGCAATAGCAACAAAAACAAGTACTACAATGAGCGAACAGGCAACAGGCAACTAACTGACGATTGAGCTGAGCTGAGCCGAGCCGAACAAACGAACGGAGCAACGGCAAAAAAAGCCGCTAAAACGCAAAAAACCTGTTGAGCTGGCTGCGGTTTGTCTCTCTGCCAGCGTCGTTCGTTGCTTCGTTTATCGCCGATCGACGCTGCTCTCAAGCTTGCTCTCTCTGTTGTTCTCTCACTCTCTCAGTTGATGTTGTTGAGTTGTTGAGTTTCGTTGGTGATTTTCCAGTTAAGACACGCTGACTGCTGTCTGACCTAGCGGTTAATTTCCAGCACAGCTGCGCTATCAGTTGCCGATCAGCTTTTGACCAATAAAAAGACGTTTCAGCGACGCCACTGGAAAGCTACGCAGCGACTGCGACGTTCCCAGAGAGAGAGAGAGAGAGAGAGAGAGAGAGAGAGAGAGAGAGAGAGAGAGAGAGAGAGTAGAGAGAGAGATAGATTGACAGAGAGAGAGCGAGCTTGAGAGAGGGAAATATTACGAGAGTTCGACTTAACGATTCAACGACCCGAAGAGCATTGAAAGATCTGGTAAGAGAGCTGCCTTGCTTAAGCCTCGTGGCCATTTGGCTGATAAGAAATTGAATAAAATTATAAGAATTTTATTAGCCAAAATGCCCGTCAAGTGGAAACTTTTTTTCGCCTTCTTGTTGTTGTTCCTTTCCTTATGGCATAATTTCGCTGGTAACGCCGCAACGCCTCTCGACAAATTCGAATTGAATCATATCAAGGCTCATTTATCAGCAATGCGCGGCGCACACAAAAAAATTGCCAATTTTCTGGTGAGAAACTAAATAACAACAACAACAACAGCAACAACAACAGCAACAGCAACAACAAGAGCAACAACGAGAACAGCAAAAGAACGAAGAAATAAAATAAAATAAAGCTGTTGCTGCGCGAACTCGACTGTTGATTAAAATCATAATTGAAAAGTGCACCTTCCGCTAAGAGTTGCACATGCCACAACAAGCGGCAGCAGCAACGTGCGACGCTCAACAGCAACGGCAACAGCAACCACAACCACAACACAACAACAACAACAACAACAGCTTTGACACTTGCCACGCGTCAATGTCAAAGGCCTGCGCTTGACAATTTAATTGTCACACGCCCGCCGCATTTGGTCAGTTGTTGCACGAAGCTCGGAGTTGCCGCCGCGGCTCGAACTCGAACTCTATTAACGATGCCAATTGACGGACACTTGAATGCAGCAGCGTTGTCAGCGTGGCGAGCAGGGCGAGGAGAGAAGGAAGAGGAGAGACGCGAACTTGGCATTAACATAAACAGTTATTGGGCAGCAGGAGATGTTGCAAGGGAGGCTGCAACAGGAACAGCAATAGCAACAGCCAAAGCAACAGTAACAGAAACATCTTCGAACATTGTCATAAATAACGCGCCAATGACAACTTGTTTGGCTGCTGGGATGGGATGGGATTGGGATCGCTGTTCGAATTGGTACTGTGACTGGGACTCGGACTCGGACTCGGATTGGGATTCGGACTGAGACTGAGACTGTCGTCTAATACAGCAATTGACGTGCGGCGTTTGCACCTACCACGTTTTTGATGCATCCGCTGTAGCATCAGAAGCAGCTCCCCAGGCGGAGGCCACATAAAAGTGGCGCGGCAATTGCCAACTTTGGTCAATGCCGGCGACAAGTGTAAAACGACTGTCGACTGGCGGCGACTGATGTTGTTGTTGTTGTTGTTATCCCAGCTCCTGCTCCAGCTTCAGCTGCAGCTCTGTGGCCTGTTGTTGGCCAGCTTGGTTCCTTTCGAGCAGTCGCGTCGACACGTTGACGGCGTGTTTGTGTGTTTATGGCAGCTGCCGTTTGATACTCATTCAAGTGCCGCCTAACATGATTTTGGTGTCATCTGCTTTTCAGCTTTAATATCGCCAGTGTAATGTGACATTTCGTAGCTGCATGTTGCTCTTGCATTATTTATGAGGTGTTCTTGTTGCATGCAACAGCATCTAACATTTCCCTCATGCAGGAATCTTAAATGTTTTTTAATTTAGTGATGATTGATGTCTTGTCCACGTTTGCTTGACAATGACAAACACACATACACACACACACACACACAGACACAGTCGTACTCACTTAAAGTCTATTTCAACTGTTGCAAGTGCGCTGTGGGGATACGCAGCCACCGTACAAAAGTCAATTAAGCGTCGATTTAAATGCATGCAGGGTCAATGTCAGTCAACAGACTAGAAAGCATTGCCCACAATTGCCAGCCAGATTTGGCCTAATGGTCTTCTCGGTCTACGTGCTGCCCATTGTGCCCCATTTGACCTGATTTTATTTGCAGTATTTTACTTTTATTACTCACTGTGCTCGCTGCACGGTGCACAAGTCCATGGTGCACCTTGGCAATGATGCGGAACTGAATTCGAAATGAAATTGCAACCACAAATTGCGAGTCGGCCCATCGACAATTTCATTTTTCTCAATGCTGTCGAGTTCAAAAGGTTTGCCAAATTATAAATTAAAAGTAAATCGAATCGAATGCGCGACCATTTGTCTTTGAACTTGAAAGTCGCCTATTCGCAGAGTCTCCCGGTCTTTGCAAGCTGTCTTTGAAAGCTGTGAAAGTCGCAGAACTGGGGTCAGAGCCCAGGTAACAGCAGCTGAAACAGGTGCATGCCAAATCCGTTTGTCAGCGCTGTCAGCCACCGTGTGTTTCTTTTTTTTCCAGCTTGTTCTAATTTGCATGCAAACGGAACGGAACTGTAGCCGGACTAAGCTGGCACCGAGATGCTGGAACTTGGCACATGCCATGACGAATTACTTGACACTGGCAGCCAGTTTACTTATATGGCACTGTGTGGGCGTTCAAAGCGATTGCGATTGCGGTTGCGATTGCGATTGCAATTGCGATTGCTATTGCTATGTCGATTCTCATTCCGATTGCTGCAATCTCAATTCATAATGATTATGCGTATCATTAGTGGACGAGCAGCAACTGCAACATCAGCAGGAATAGGAACAGTTGCTTCATTGCTAATTGCAATTGGCGACTTAAACGAGTCCTCGTTGACCATGGCAATGGTAATGGCTCTTGGTCGTCGTCTGATTTATGCCCACGCATTGCCATTCTGGAGGATTCCTTCTGGCCACGGCAATTGCCATTGGCAATTGGCTGTCAGCTTTTAGTGCGTGCATCACTCATTGTTACAGTTAGAGAGTTGGCGTCTCTAATTTAATTTAAATGAAACTCTATGTGGTCAAAACACCCGCGCATGCCCCATGCTCCATGCCGCATGCTGCACGCTGCACGCTGCACATTTATCTGCCAGCGGCAGCAACTGCAACTGGGACTAGGACTGCAAGCGGATCTTGGATCTTGGTCTACATCCACTTGGCTGTCCAACTGCCGCGGCTGCAACTTTTCAACTAGGTGAAATTTTGAGCTGACGTGGGCGTTGCAATATTTTCGTCTTTATGGCTCGTCGATTTCTGTCGCTCGGCAGGCAAACATGGCCAGAACTGGGACCGCCATTAACCCATTCAGTTGTACCTGCTGAGTACGAACAATTTAGAAATCATCTCATGGTTTTATCACAACTGCTGGGAGTTTCAGATACCACAAATGATTTCTAACGAAGTATTGATTAATTGTTTCGCATTTCCCAATCTGAAATTAATTAGAAAACTAATGCATCAACTGTCGACTTGAGCTTGTCGGCAGCTTGATCATCGCGACGGCAATTTAGATGGCGAGTAGAATCAGCAATTGTCATCGTCAGTCTCATTGCTGTTAATTCATTTTACTTGCGCTTATCAACAGCGCCATCAGCACAAAAGCGAACATTTGTTAAACACTAAATGCACTTATTTGTTTTCTGGCAGTGGCATCCACATCCGCGCAGTTGCAGTTGCAGTTGCAGTTGCAGCCACCGATGTAGCAGCAGCAGTCACCGAAGAATGCAATCAACGGCGGCCACACAACGGCGACGGCGACGACGACTAACTGACTGACAGTAGTTACACTGGCAGAAAAATCACTGTTATTTTCAAAATATATTTACTCTAAATAAATTCGAAGAGTTGAATGTCTTCAAAGCTTTGAAACAAACTTTTAAACTAATCAAATATTTAAATATTTTATACAAAATAAATAAAGAAAATATTAATTTTATTGAAATATTTTGAAGAGGAACATATTTTAACTTAATACGAGAAGATTTAATAGATTATTCTCATTATTAATATAATATATTAATTTTAATTTATAGTTTCCCTTTTTGCAGTGTAGAAGCTGAGACTTTGGCCGCGCAGTGGGGAAGCCACTAAAATGAGCAGCAAAGTCAAAGTAAGCCCCATGGCGGCGGCATCAACTCCGACTGCGACTCTAACTCCGACTGCGACTCTGACTCCGACTCTGACTGCGACTGCGACTCCCACGTTTGAGCAGGCGCATTGCACAAATTGCATTATTTGCACGTCGCGCAGTTGTCTGCCAGTTGAGAGTGTTTGCTGTTGTGTTTGTTGTTGCTGTTGTTGAGTTGATGTTGTTGTTGTTGTTGCTTAGTTGTTGTTACTATTATCATCAACATTGTTCTTGTTTGGGTTTTGGCCGCTTTGGTGCGCAAATTTTCTAACGTTTTGTGGCTCGATGCATGACGGCAGCAGCGGCACTTGACGCCACGAGAACATAAACATAAAAATGCTTTTCAGCACTCGCAGCACTCGAATGGATGACGATGCTGACGCTGCCGCTGACGCTGATGCTGACGCTGCCGCTGTTGTTCAACTAAACTACTCCAGTCAAAATAGCATTTTAATAGACGCAACAACTCCAGCAACAACAGCGAGTCGACACGACGACCTGGCAACGGCTTTATGACGCTGCAACATGTGAAAATGCTTGAGAAGAGGAAGAAATTACAAGCACACGCTTTTCTAATCTAAGAACCTTTTGCTGCACGTTCAAAAAAAAAAAACAACAACAACCACAACAACAAGAAAAAAATAGAAATTTTGACAGTGGGTTGCGGGCGGTCAAATCTTTATTTTGTGTTTTATTTTTGCGCCGAGTCCAGGGTATAAAATCCAGTTAGCTTCCTTGGCCCAAAGCAAATAGCACTTGCAACGCCCAGCTTGTCGGCTCTCTGACTCTGATGGTGGTAAGTGCTGCTCGTGTAGTTGTTGTTGTCGGTGGTGGTTCGTGTTTACTTTGCTGCTGAGTTGATGCTCATTTAGCTCAACGCTTAGCGCTTTGTGCTTACATTTATCCCATTTACTTACTCGCATTTTGGGTGGGTGTTTTGTGTAATGAGCAACTGTTTATTGCTGTCTGAAGTTGGCAACATTCAAGTGCTCATCATGACAGCTCTTGAATTTGCCAAGGCAAAGATGATTTATAATTGTCATAGACTTCCTGGTTTTTTTTTATTTATTTTTTTATTTAAACTCATACCAAGTGAGTGAAAATCACTGTAAATGGCAAGCTGCATATTCAGATACTCAGAAACTTCAGCCCCATCTTCCCCGTCTGCTCGTCATCAGAATCGTATACATGGCATATACATTTCAGCTTGGTAGTTGTTGGCATTATAACCTGGTCCAAAACAAACACAACCTAGGTATGTGCTAATTGCACTCTATAGTTGCTAAAATTGCTTTGGTTGTATTTGAGTTTCAACAATAAAGAAACGGAAAACTCGATTAATTAATGTTGAATATATTTACACAGAATATTATTTTAAAATTTAGGGGAAAACGCAAACTTAAACCTTCCATAAATCACTTTAAATTGTCAGTTTTGTTGAAGAGGAAAACGTTTTATGTTATAAATATGCGAATAGTTATTATAATTTAGTTGCCCAGTGATCATTACCCTATATCATTAATAACAAAATAATAATACTCAATACAATAAAATCTATATATTGTGGAACTTCTTGCAAACAAACTCTCATAAATGTAATTATCAGTTGGAATATTGACCTTTTTTTTATTGCATATTTCTTTATTTGTTATTGGTATTGGTATTTAATCTTTACTTTTTACTCAACTGTCATATCTTATGGAAATTGATCAATCACAATTCATACTACTACCAGTAAGAGCATATTTGCGAGTCCATAAAATTAGCTGCAATAGCAAATCGCGAAAATTATGCAACTTTAAGCTGGCCAGAGGCAGTCAGTGGCAATTAATTTAATTACGACTGCATGAAAAAGCACACCACGCCCGGTAGTAAGTATTTTAATTAGTATCAAATGGGCTTCATTACAGCAGAAACAGACAGAGAGACAGACATACAGACAGAGACAGTGAGTCGATTGAGGCGATTCACTGAAGCGTTGCTGTGAACCCGTCCCACTTCTTGGCCAACAGAAAACAGAAAAAACAAATGAAACTTAAATAAGACAAAATGAAAAAAGAAAAACTGCGAAAATAGTTCAATTTAACGAGGGCCATTTGTAATTTTTATTGACTACTACTTGCAGTCGATCGACTAGTCACCGTCTATTGATGGCGGTGTTCTGGGGCGCAGTTTTGAAATTTGGCGCAACAGAAGCGCCGCAGGCGCTGAGTATGTGCGATTGGCCAAGTTGTTGCTGCATTTTTCGACATTAGTTTGCAATTTGATGGCCCAAAGCTGTCACGCCGGAAAGGCAGACTTTAAGTGTGAGAGCGAGATAGAAACAGAGAGGGAAAAATATGTAAAGCAGCAACACATTTGCAACATTTTGACTTCTCGTCAAAAAGCGACTTTTCCGCCGACCAGACAATGTTTGTTAAACAGGCACACGTCGAGCCACCGAGCCGCTGAGCCACCGAACTACCAAGCGGAGCAACCGCTGAGGTCTTAGCTTCAGTCTAAGCTGCAGCCTCTGACATATTCCTTGTTGACGGCGCACGACTTGGCTAAGGACTGTCTCGTGTCTCGTCGTCTGACTGGCAACGGATTGAGGGCATCATTATGATGTGACTGCGACTGTGACTGTGACTATGACGATGACGACCACTATGACGATGACGATGACGAGGACGGCAACCTTTCGGGAGGGGCATACATAAACATTTTCATTTTCGTTTGGCATAGAAACGTCGCCGCTTGGCACATTTATCAAAAAATGCCTTACTGACATTTGCAAGCCACTTGAAGTGGGTTAGCGGTGCAGCAGTCGTTTTTCCCAATTTTTTCGAGCTCTAAGCTCATTAATTTCATTTGTTGCCAACAAAGATTGTTGTGAATAACAAGAGACGCCTCGCCTCAGGGAACGCCACGTGACGATTTCTCAATACGCAATTTTATAGCTTGAATTTGCTTGTCCGAATTGCCAATTAGAGATTGAAGTATATCATCAAAGGGCGGCCCTGTAATGATATCATCCCCAAAATCTGGACATTAATAATGCTTTTTGTTTTAACGATTCGACTACTAAATCAATTAACGCCTCAAGCTTGAGCTGGTCAAGATAAAAAGCCACTAACCACAGTTAAAGCTGAAGCTAATGCCAAAAGCAAATTATTTTGACATTTGCAACCGCAATACGCCCCGGCATCGCAGCACAGCTGATGTAATCGGATTGGCGGTGCCCAGAAATATGTTTTATCGCATTTATTATCAGCTGCACAAAATCGTCTATAATTGAAAAACTGTTAACTAGATTAGTGGCCATTAGAGACGAACGCGTTTTGGCCAACATTCAACTAAACGGCGAGCGGGCGTTTCATTTTTGAGCCAGTTTATTGGCTCACCAGAGACGTCAGTTAGTCAGTTTATCAGTCAGTCAGTTACTCAGTCACTTGGTTTGTTAGTTTGTTACCAAAATGTCGCTTTTGGTAAACGCCAAAGTCAAATAAATCAGCGTCAACTGCCCGAAGGGACATGCTCTCCATTTTGCTGTTTATTTTGAGTGCATTCAAATAAGGCTTTTTACTTTTCCAATCTAATTAAGTTGTTTAAGTGGAATTTGTGGCCATAAAATTATGCAAATGTTGCCGCACTCTTGCGAATCATTCGCCTTATGCATTTTTGCATTCATAATTTGCACATTGACGCCCTCGGGTGGCATTCGTGTACTCGTAAATCACAAAATATATAAGTTTGGTTTATTGGCACAGTGTGACCGCGGCATCGTAAAGCGAGGGTGGAAGCAAAACTTACTTTACACCTGTAAACGAGGAGAATGTTCTCTTGATTATCCTAATGAGTTTTAAGCTTTTTACTGTTAATTAATTTTATGCAAATTCTTTGCGCTCAACATTGCAGTTGGTTTCCATCACAATTGTTTCTATTATAAAATCTTATTATAATCAAGAGCATTTCGACATGTTACATGCTAAATTTATCATTTTATTTCCACGAATGCAAATTTATAATTGTTGTTTTCTTATGCTCAAAATAAAAAGGCTGTTCTATTTAATCTTTGAGTAGTTTAGTTATATGCAATCTCTTAACAGATCAATGGTTACCGTTACACAGCGTGTGTGAGAGTCTGGAAATGTTCTCATGATCGTAAAAAAGTGCATCATGTTTTTTTTAATTGTCATTCAAAGCTGGACACGCGAGTGAACCCAAAAATGTAAACGAATTTGTTTATTTGATTTTTATGACGACTTCTTCGTTGCCAACTGTCGATAATGACGATGAGAATGGCGATGATGATGATGATGACGATGATGATGGCAAGGTTGGTTATTTAATGCCCACACACGCATATAAAGATGTCAACGCTTAACTTATCAAACAGTGGTAAAAGCAAGTGAAGCAACTGGCGGGACGATCCCGATGACGATGCTGACGTTAATATGAGTACAATAAAGACTACAATAATTTCTTGTTTTGAGTTTTATTTGCGTGCCGTTGTTGGACACACAAAATACAAAATACAAGTAGCGCCCACCGCTGGCCGTTTATCAAACAACAATAAACTGTAATTTATGAAAAATGCTTGTAAAATGACGATAAAACAAGTGCCAGCTAGCCGGCTAGCCAGCCAGTCAGCCAGCCAGCCAGCCAGCCGTCCAAGTGGACCCACAGACAGTCAGACAGACGGACATTGAGGCTACAAACACGACAAACAACGACAACAACAACAGTAACGATGATGATGACATGGACATGGACATTGCTGCCAGTCTTGTACAGAGTCAAAGCTAAAGCCATGTGCATGTGGGTGTCTCTGTCTCAGTGTGTGTTTGTGTGTGTGTGTATGTAGTTATCTGTGTATCTGTGGGTGCCCCAAAGCGAAGACAAACAATTCATTGTATGCAAGTGTCTCGTGGTCGTGGCTTGGGGTCTTCTGATCCCAGTTGCATCTTCACTTTGGCCTAAGCATTTGACCATTGTCGACACGCTTGCTTTTTGTCAGCGCCCCAGTCAAGTGGGCAGCCAGCAATAACAACAGCAACATCAACAATAACAACAACTGGACAGTGTTTATGCCAGTCTGGTGACAGGTCAAGCCAACAGCAATTGCCCAAGTCGAAAACTTTTGCTTTCAGCTCTTTACCTAATTGTCAGCCACAACAAAGTTGCAAGTCAGCCCTTAAAAATGCTGATTCCACAATTTAAGCAAGCAAACCCTTTCCTAGGCAGGAATATGGATAGAATCAACTTTCTATATGCATTTTGAATTATCAGTGCAAGTTCTTATGCTTGGACAAACACATCGAATGAACGAAGCAAGTATTTCAATAAATATTTAAGGGCTTAGTTTGAGTTATTTCTGCTTCTCATTGTTGAACAAATACTATCGAGTTATCTAATCCACTTTATCAGATATCGAGCTAACAATTAGTTATGGTTGTTTGACTCGTTAGTCCAGAAATCTGTTGTATTTTGTGTCCTGCCGAGGTTAGTCGCGAATCAGAAGCGACTGTTCATTTTAATATTTGTTGTAAGTGAATAATATGCAAGACATTTACGAATAAAGTTTAACCTTGGAAAAAGAAGCCACCGGTGGGGCACGACTCATTTGAGCCACAGAAATGAGAAACACGCTAGGAAATCACTAGAAAACCAAACGAATTATGTTAAACACTAGTCAACAAGCGCGCAACTAGGAATATCATCCAACAAATTGTGACTCACTCCCCAGTGGAGGAGACTTGATCCTGAGCCTCTACCTTATTAGCATAAATAGAAGTGAACTGACATTTACCTTGTCAGCACGATTCGGCTCCAGAGAGTTGCACCAGGTGTAAGTTTCAAATAGTTGCAAGAGTCTAAAGAATGCATCTTAATGCAAAAGTTACAATGATTCTGATAATGATTCTGATGATTGTTAACTTTGTTGATCTTACCTACGGATATTCATTCAGTGTCGCACCTCAAAATTTCGATGATGAAGCAGTGCCTTTGATACTGAAGTATCCTCCAAAGTGAATGAAATAATAAATAATTACATTGATTCTCAAATATTCTTAATATAAACTTAAAAGTTATTCATAAAGTGTCAGCATCTATAAATTGAAATTTAGAACAACCTTTATAATAAGATGATCAATATTAAAAATAGCTTAATGCCGATAGGTAGGAAAAGAGGGTATGAAAGGAGTCATCATATAGTCTGATAGAGATAACAAATGTCCAAATGAGTCTTGAGAAATAGTCATAGATTATGGGCTTGAGTATTTACTTTTAAGAACCCATATTTCTCAGCCTTAAACTTGCATAGAGACAATTGGCGTACAAGTTGAGAGAAATAAAAACAATTTATGGCGCCACGATTTGTTGACAAATTTCTCACAACACGATCCATAAATTATATGGCCGTGACCGTGGGCAGGCTGTGGCAGCCAGCCTGTGGAAATGTGGAAAAGTTTCAGAACCAGAGATGGCAGCCTGGCAACGTAGTCTGATCTGCCAACCGCACGACATGTGAGACAATTTGGAATCGTAATCGTGCTCTTGGTGTCAACTTGGAACTGGAGACTGCTGACACTATTTCTCAGGCCAGAGACGCTTATACTCGTAATTTGCGGCAAATTATTTTAAAACTTCTCTCCCGTTTCCACTGCGTCTTGAAGGTCGACAATGAAATTTCAGTAAAATTTTGCATGCTGACCTCAAAACTGAGGTGGGAGAGGTTCATATAACTTTCTCTCCGGCTGCTTGACCCAAAGGCAAAAGCGGTTGTCGCAAAGCATTAAATTTTATTACACACATAAAGAATTCGCAAATGAACTCTGACATGCAAACAAATAATTTCTCCAAAAATTATATTGTGCCTTAAGATTCTTCAGCTGTTGTCTCAAAATATTAAAATACTTACTATCCTTTAACTATATTCTCCAGCTTTGGCTCAGTTCCCCATCGCTGTAATGTGGTATAATGGAAATGAGAGCATCGCCTCGGATTTGTATCATTTGTACGTCTTGGTACTACAGATAATCGGAGAGAGGAGCATTTTCTATTATAATCCAAGTGATCTGGATTGCAGCTGGTTATGGCTCCAACAGCACAATTTTACCTCGCAGCCGCAGTGGGTGTGGCACACATTGGAACCATTTCTTAATATGAACGAACGACACAACAGTCAACTATTTGTTCTGGCATGCCTGTCGCAGGAGCACTACATGACCGAACTCACGTCGTTATCAGAAAGCTTGAGACGATTGACGAAGGTACAAGTGCTCATCGAGATGGCAAGTGTGAAAGAATCTGGAAAAGAAGATTCTATGGCCTTGGATATTCTGAAGTATTTCCGGAAAAGCAACATGCTCAATGTGGCGCTGTATTTTCAGAATGCTACAAAACCCTTGACTCTCTACAGTTTTGACGTGTTTCCTCAATTTACGTTAATGCAGCATCGTTTTACAAGGTCGGGTTTTACAGGACGGGGAGGGGTGCTATATCCCAATCAGTTGGCGGACCTAAAGGGCTATCAATTACGAGCCTTGCATGATTGGTCTGAACCTAATTCGATTATGTGTAGAGATGCAAGTGGAAAAATACATCTTACTGGATTCATGTGGCGTTTCGTAAAAACATTTGCCAAGTATCTAGGCGCCAGGTTAATCCCAATGCATCCACCATGGCCACCAGGAAGACTTCTATCGGAACCACATACGTTGGAGTTTACAAGAAATGGAAGCGTTGATTTTGGTGTGCTTACTCTGTCGGCGAAGAATTTGTTTAGAAGGTAAGCTAATAGAGGTCTTGCATAGATATTTCATTCATTACTTTTATTACAGGTATGAACAATATTCCTATCCGATTTCCTTTCAAACTTGGTGCATTATGATGCCATTGGAGCGCCCAATTAGGAGGTTTGCAATATTTGGCCAAATTCTGGAAACCAAGGCACTGGCATTCCTATTAATTGTCTTTGTATGTCCTTTCCTTTTGCGAGGGTTGGGATTCACCCGTCCCCCTCTCTGGATTCGAAATTTTTGCCGTTGTGTGCATCTAACCTCCAGATTCCTATCCCTTTTTCTGCTAAGCGTCTGCCTGGCCCAACTGTACCATTTGTTGGTTCGCCATCCACAGCGAATTCGAATTGACAACTTCGATGACTTGCTGAAGTCGGATCTTCACATCTTTGGCTTACAAGCTGAGTTTGATGTGCTGGATGATGCCTTTCGAGCAAAGTATGCGTCGGCCTTTAGGCTGACTGGCAATCTATCTGAGTTTTTCCGACTGCGAAACTCTTTTAACACCAGCTGGGCGTACCCTATAACCACTACTAAGTGGAGGATATTTCAAGAACATCAGCGGTATTTTGAACGACCTCTTTTTCGGTATTCCGAGTTGTGTCTACTTGGGTATATCCCTGACAACATTTTGCTGGCAGACGATTCCATCTATCGGGATGCATTACACTTATACACCATAAGAGTTCAGCAGTCGGGGCTTCTTTTATACTGGATGCATCACAGTATCTACGATATGGTCAAGGCGGGTAAAATGCAATTCAAGGACGACAGTATCCCCATTCGGATGGAGCCGCTGAGGGTAAAGGACTTCAAGCTGGCCTATCGCTTTTATGGTGTGGGATTACTTTTGGCACTGTTCGTGTTTGGCGTGGAGTTGCTTCGGTTCTATGTCAATCTATGCCTGAATCACTTGTAGACTTGTACTGCCAGAGAAGTCATTGTTGTTGGCTGTCTTAGTGGCATATAAAACTAAATGCAAATTGGCTGTCAGGAAGCCACCGCAACATCACGACGAACTGCACGAAAACTCATTTCAGCCACAGAATTGAGGCGCAACCACAAGAAAAACAACCAAATTATGCTAAATTCAGACAACAAGCATCAACGAATTAAGGCCTAGATGCAACGAACAGCTGGAAAAGAATCAGTCACCTTCAAGGATAGAAATATTTTCTATGTCTTATTAAATCGTATTCAAATTTAATGCAAAGCAGAGAGTTTCACACTTTAAAGTCAACAAAAACCCACGAAATCGATATAATTTTACTTGAAATATATTAAAAATGTGTATCTCAACTTTGCAGAACAATTAAGATATTTCTGGATTTAAATTCAAATAAATTTATAAAGAATAGTTTTTAGATATTATTTAAACGTTATAACACCAAAGGGAAGTATGAAACAATTTAGCAATTTAATTTTAAAACCCTTCCCCTGGGGATTAAATGTTTTATTGCAGCTAATGAAAACTTTGCGACTTGTGCCATTACATTTGTTGAGAGTTACGTTGAGTTTTGCATACGATGGAGTGCATAATAATATGCAGGAATTTATTAAAGCGTTGAAATGCAAAAATCTTGCCCTTACCTTGGAACCAATAGCATGACTCACTTTCAGACGCCAGGCCAATCGGGCAATCGGCCCGTTGAGCGCGTCATCGTGGTCCGCGTGGTCGTCCAGGTGTTCAATTAAACACTGACGTTGACCTTAATACTTGAGCTGCTGCAAAAGACTGCCAGAATTTTTGACAAATTGTCGCTGAATGTGCACAGAAATCAAGTTTATGGTCAATTTGCTTGAACAACTTTTCAAAAATACTCATTCACACACACACACACATACACTCACACACCCAGAGACAGAGAGCAGAATAGCCCATAATCCAAAAGAGCTTGTAGGCAACATTGCAGACTTCAACTCTATCAGAGTGTGTTGAGCTCTTGTAGAAAGTTGCCACAAAGCTGGCATTAAAATACCAAAAATAGTCAACGGCAAAACCGATTGCAACCGATGCCAATTCCGAGGTGTTAAAATACGTTAACGTATGCATTAAAATTGCTGATGAAGCGTCTTGTTCGCTGTGCTGTGACTAGGCTGAGGAGGATTACCAAATATTTGCGATTGCTGCCAAAAGTCAAAAGAAATCAATCAAAATGCCACAATCAACAACAATAGCAGCAACAACAAAGCCGTGCAACATCAACAGCAACAGCAACAGCAACTGCAACTGCAACTGCAACAACACACGCCAAACCGACAGAAGCGACAGTCTGACGTGTGCCTAAGACGCTTAGTGGCTGCCTGCTAGACGGCTGCTTGGCTGCTGGCAAACCAACAGATAGACCAACAGACAGACAAGCGGACAGACAGACGGTTGGACAGACAGCCCCTCGTCTCTAAGTGGACAACAAAACGCCTCCAACACTTTTGGGCGCGAAAAATGTGTTGCCATTGCTGCCGATGATGCTGTTTTGCTGTTGTTGTTGCATTAAGTTTTCCTACGCCAAGTGTTTGCCAAGTGCTCTGGCAGACTCCAGCCGAAGTCGCAGCAGTTGCTGTTGCTGTGCCTGTGGTAGTTGCAGGGGCGTAACGGCTTTTGTACTCAGAGCGAGAGCGGCAGAGAGAGAGAGAGAGAGAGACTTACGACTCATGTGTTGCATATAAAATAAATAAACCAACGTTGATCTTCATTTGTTGTTGTCAAGAAGTTGACATGACTCTGCCATTGCCATCGGGTCTTGACACATATTTGCATACTTTTGCCGAAGGAACAAAATGCGCCAGCGCCGAAAATGTGAAAATGTTGACAAGTGTCAGTCAGGCAAACGATTTGGATTCGACTTCAGTTTCGACTGCTTTCTGGTCGTGTTGTGTACAAAATTTGCATGTGGTCGCATCTCACGCTTTGGCTCAAAGATTTCGGAATACATTTTGTGGTTTTGTGCCAGTGAAATTTCATTGCAATCTATCGAGCGCACCTTTATGGTCTATTATACTAACGGGAATGCCCCGAGAGCGAGCCAGGGCCGCTCGTCGCTGTCGTTGTCGATGCCGATGTCGGCAATAATAATAAGTAAATTGATTGAAATGTGCGATATCATGTTAGCCGCAATTGAACGGAAATGGCCAACCGCCAACCGCCAACTCCACCCCGCATCCACCATTGAAACTACACACAATTTTTATGGTAGCGCATTCAATGTCGATTTCATTTTACACCCGAGGGGCAGATACGCAGCCAACGATAGACGGTGAGTGGGGTTGGGTCAGTTGCTGGCTGGGTCGCTGCCAATGCCACCACGCAGGCGGCAGGGTGCGGCCATGCGGACCATGACGCCCACCCAGCTTGCCCAGCGGGCAATCAGTTAAGGTCGGGGTCGGGATCGTCTATCCACATGGCTTAAATAAATCATTAACGCTTTGTTTATGGCTTAAAACGGTTGCCGAGTTCTATGTTCACGCTATGTTCGGGTGAATTACATAATTACCAATTAATCCATTAACATTTGCACACTGATGTTATATAACATTTGATCCCATTCAGTTTCTTCATTAATTTCAAGTATTGAGCAAGTTCGTTGCCGAAGTCTTTTGATGTGCGTGCTCGGTAAAAAATGCGATCTGCATCAAATTTGCTGCAGCCGCTTGGCGACATGTTGCCAGTGTGTAATTAGCATGCTAACTGGCTGTGAGTCTGACAGTCTGACAGTCCGACTCTCTGTCTGACGCTCCACCAAAGACCGGGCGCACCTGCAGCAGTTGTCGCTTCCGTTGCCTCCGTCGTCGTCATTTCAAATGATCTCATAAAATGCTACTTAACACGTCGTTGTTGGTATTGTTGTTGTCGTTGCTGGTCGGCACCTTAAACTCAGCCGCTATGATAACTCTCTGACTCGTGCATGTGACTGGCTGCCGATTTTTTATTGACTTTTCATTGATTGCCGACGAGATGCAAAAAAACAAACCTTAAAAAAATATTCTTTTTAACGTTGCCGGCGTTTTTGGCACATGCGTAATTAAAACACATTTGAGACTCGCGAATTGTCGCTCTTGTGATTTGTTGGCATTTTTGAACCCATTAAAATTGTGCACTAAAGGGTATTATGTCACGTGAATGTGGCTTAAATGTGAAGGCATTATCGACAGAGAATAGGCCTTAGATTTTTTATCGGTTTAGTTGAATAGTTGAAAATGGATTTTTGAATATAATACGATCATAAACTTTGATACATTTCTTATAACAAACGATTGTTGGAACTGTAATTAATTATGGGTAATGAATATCTTGTAGTCGGGCACTCTCGAATGCATCACTTGTGTTTGTTTTTGTTGCGATTTGTATCATTTTTTTGCGTGCATTTGGCATTTGGCATTTGGCAATTCACCTTCTTATGGGCCAAAAATCGAGCTGATGTAATGCATTTTTAGACATTAATGGACTTTTTTAATGCACATGCAAATCTATGGTTTCCTGTCTGCTGACAGCAACAGCCACATCTATAACAACAACCGACAACGGACAACGACAACAACAGCAACAACAACAACAACGAAAGCAATAACTGTGGCCCATAAATAGGCAATTTTCGCTTTGGCCGTTTAACGCCAACACCAAAATTGAAGCTTGGAACTGCCCCAAACATCTGGAGCTGGTTTTCAACGAATCGAATCGATTATCGTGCACTTAACACCAAGCAGCTCTTTAACCTGTGCACTGTTTTTGGTGCTAGGTAGGAGCAAGGGAATGAAGGGGCAGGCATGTTACCCTTTAAGGTTTCTTTCTGTAACAATTTTCCAAAATATTTTCAATCAAAAACTAGGCGGTAACTGCAGCAGCATGTACTGAGCGTTGATTGCACTCGAACATGATTGAAACACAGCAGCCACGGCCACGAGAGCCACAATCAAGGCCAGAGCACTGGCATCATTATCAGCTCCAACTTCGGTTTTAACATCGGCATCGGCATCGGCATTGACTTCGTGCTGATTATCAGCATGTGCACTGGCTGCCCGACAACGTCAACGACAACGACAGACGACGACGACGTACGTCGCCGCATGTGCTTTTGCCCTCGATCCATAGATCAAGATCATAAATAGCAATAAGCCCCGGCCAGACAATGTCTGCTAACTGTTTCAGGCAATCAATCAATCCATCTAGCCGATGCTCGATGCTGCTGCGCCGACTGCAGCTGCTCAGTTGACGCCGACAGCATTTCGCGAGTTGCACCGCAACGCGCCTCGCGCTGCCCATTTGGAAAGTTCATTCAGTTGCGCTTCAGTTTTTTCTTGATTTTTTCTCTCTAAAACCAAGTCGGCTGCAGCATTATAAAACGTGATCGATTGATTTGTGTGATCGTAGCGGGAACTGCGGCATCGGGTACAGCTAGAGCTGTGGCAGATACAGCTGGAGCGCCGGTTGCAAGTTCAACGAGCCGATTGACTGACTGACTGTTGACTAGATAATTGTGGCGTTCTGCTGCCGCTGACGCTACTTTTTTTGCGCTAAACAGCTGAAGCTGGAGCTTGCGCCAGAGCTGTGGCTGTTGCTGTTGCTGTTGTTGAAGAGCTGCCACATTGCTGAGGCATGCAGCGCATTCCACTTGGCCTGGCCAGCTTCAGTTTCTACTGCAAATGCAACTTCTCCTTCTCCAGTTTCCTGCTCTCGCTGAAAGCGGCCAATCTGTCAGCCTGACAGTTGGCCCAGTCACAGAATTTAGCTGGCCGCTGTCGGCATTGCATTTGATGATTGATGATTGTTGAAACGCGAACAAAATTATGATTAAATAAGTAATTGTAGTTAAACAAAACGGCGATAGCGATAGCGATGACGCGGACTCTGACGCTGACGATGGTGACGACTAGCACGATTGAGCCAAAGTGAGGAGTGACAGCCATAAAAACAACCAGATAGAATAGTAGTTTTCTTGGTGCCGAAGATCAGATACCCTATTTAATTCCCAAAGCAAGTATATATGTTATATTTATATTTGAATTTGTGCTAAGTAAGATATGAATATAAATATGTATGTATCATTTAAGCTTATCATTTTCTTTAAGAATACATACATAGCGTCAGCATGGGTGTAGGAAAAGTGGCAAATTCTCAGCAGCTGACCATTGGGACAACCCGATTTTGATTCAACAGCAGGTGATAATCAAACGCGAAGTCGCAGTTGAATATGGAATGGACGGCACAACGGCGATGTTGTTTCGAATGCACCTGGCGGTCTTTCGACCGCATTCAATTAACTAAGCAATGACAAAGATATCGTACAATGATGTGGATGTATACCGTTTTTGGCTAAATAGTCGAGGTCTAGGTCAACTCTGGCAGCGTGCTTTGCGGCTGAGGCTAGACTGAGCCTGATGTTGCTTAGGTGGTCTAACAGCATTCAACCTAAGGTTAAAAGCTGTTATAAAACAGGCCATGCACTCACGATCAAACACATACACATGGGCACACACATTGACAGAAAGCTAAATAGCACGAAATATGAAAATAATAAAATAACTTAGCACTTACAATAAATTTAAAACGCTCGGCAATTAAATCGTAACTTTTTACAACTACAAATTTACAGTTATTAAAAGCATAATTTGTTGTTGCCGGCTGCTATTATTAATTACTACAACAGTTTGGTGTCACGCTGCAAAAACAACTGGCGACGGTCGCGTCGTCGATTGTTGCATTCGTTGAATAAGTAGTCGAACGAAAGACTTAGGCAACGAACTTGAGTTCAATCAGCAATTTTCAATTTAAAAGCATATGTTGTTTTTTTTTTTATTTTTTGTTTGCTGCTGCGCTCCGCAAGTCATTGGTGCACTGGCACGTTTTTGTTATGTGTGCAATGACGGTTCCGAGGGCTGTTCGACAACTTTCAAAAGTCGTAAGAGGTAAAGTCGAGTACAGAATTATTAATGAATTCCCCTAATAACTCCAGTTAATCGGACAATTTTGTCAAACACTTAGCAAGAACTTCAGATGAAAAATATTTATATATTTAATTTAGAAAACCTTATTTATTTGTAAATATTTAGAGTCTGGGTTATTTTTTGTGACTCCAAAGCTTAAACGACTTTGCATCCACTGTTGTGCCTCACTGTGGAGCACGTGTTCCCCCAATAGACCCCATTGCTAATCGTCCATAGTTACCAATGTCGTTGGCTTCGCCCGCGTTTGGTTCGGTTTGGTTCAATTCAGTTTGTCCGATCGATGCTTATCGGCAAATGTGTTGAATGTTTGGCGAGTGCGCGCAGTTGTTGGTAAAAAATTAATTAGAACAAAATACAAAACGCGAAAATATTTACAATAATGGGCGTGCCGAGTTTGAAAGATTTTGTTTATTTGTTTAGCCAAACAATTGGCAACAATTTGTGGCAAGCAACTGCCAGTCAGAGTTGCATTCAAAGTCACAATGCTCAGACAAGCATGACGATGTGGCTGCCATGGCGCTATCGCGATTTATGTTTCTATGAATTATTTGTTAAATTGGCTGCCCGCACATGTGCTCCGGCTATTGACGAAAGGTTTCGCAGGCCAATCAAAAGGCTTGACTGCCTGACTGCCTGTCTGCCTGACTGCCTGCCTACTCCAGCCTGCCATTACTCCAGTAACACATATGCTTTGTATGTAGGTACAATTATTCGATGGTGTAAAACCGGTTTGATGCAAAATTTCCAACTAATTAGGCGTGGTGGCTTTTAATCAAAACGATTAAAATGCTTTCCGACAATATTTTTCCACGCCTAATCAAAGACTTTATGCCATTTTTTGCATTGCGCTCATGACAGCTGCAATAAGCGAATGAATAAAACCTGAAGCTGCTGCTGAAGCTCAAACTGATCCCCAAGCTAAAACTAAGCCGGGGGCCGGGCATGGCGTGGCTTGGCGTGGCGTTGCCATATCAAATTGTGCTACAATTTATTAAAAACGAAATATGTGTGACTCGCTGAGTTTGCGGCAAGGCAGGGGATCGTCGGTGACGGGGGTGACCCGACGAACGATAACAAGTTGTCGAACCAGATGTCAAAGCGATTTGCAAATATTTGACAAGCGCAAAACACCGACACCGAAAATCGAAAATCGAAATGCGAAATGCGGCAGGACAACAAGTTGCAACAATAAGCGATCATTACAAGCGACTGAATGTGGCACCAGAATAGTTGGAGAAGAAATTTGATGAGTTCAGGATGATATCATTCTGTAGATTTTATTAGTATTATTTCAAATAGTAATTGTCAATTATTATTGAAAGGTGAGTCAGGAGAATAAGTTGCGGTAGTACACAATGATGAGGGAACGATGCTTATTAAATATTGCAACCTACTGATAAATTTAATTTTTATAGAAGTGCTGAGTAGTGTTCTTTCTATCCATTGAGGAGAAAGTTTCTGGAAGTGTATATAATAATATTATCTGAATATAATATCAATAGAAGTGTTAAAATGATACTGATTATCAAACAGTCTATTCCACAATTACTGAACTTAGTATGAGCGAAAAAGTCTTAATATTATGTATTAATAAACAACTTCATAATTGAATTGTAATACCTCTTTAATACCTGCAAGAGCTGTGTACATATTTTAAAACAGTTTTCACAACTATCATATCGATCTTCTTTGAGGCATCGGCAGTGCGGCGTCAACATAATAATAACATAAAAATTTATTTTATTTTTATTTTCAATTTAATTTTATTGAAAATCATCAGAAAGATCATGTCCAGAAGAAAAAATAAAACAAAAATGAAACAAAGTAAAAAATAAAGGCGCGTGGCTAGCGACGGGTGAGACGGGAAGGCTAAGGGGGAATCTTGTTTTATTTTTCGCAAGCTGCGAAGGGAAAACAAAATTTAATACAACACGCGGCAACGGCGCACGCATTAAAACAGCAACAGATTCGGCGACGGTATTGAGTGTGTTTTCTGTCCCCTTTCCCCTTTCCTTGTGCCACTATCCCGGATACTTCTGCGATAACCTTCGCGGTTGTTGCCACCGGGGCCTGGGACGGCCACTTTTCGGCCATTGTCAGCTCCGCAAAAATCTGATAAGTCGCATTATAAGAACATAAAAACACCCAAGCCAGAAAACGTAAACGAAACATACACGAGGGAGAGAAAATAATTTCGGTCTGTCTTCCCGGGCCGACTCTGCCCCTGATCCCTGGCCCCTCCCCCTGCCCCTGCCCCTGTGCATGCGTCTCTAAGCAACAACAAGGCCGAAACCGAAATATGCAACATGCATGTTGTTATTGTAACTGTTGTTGTTCTTGCCGTTGTTGTTACTTATGTTGTGGTCGCCAAAGCCAAACCGAAACGATGCAAAAATATTTGGGGCCATGCCACGAAATGAAGTTGCAACAAGATACTGTACTTTACTTAAGGGCAAGTAGATGCACAACTGATACACGGACATGGGGGACTTGATTTCGCCTTTATGGGTATTTCTTCAGCTGTTTGCTTCATTCGACCGTTCCGAGGCTTAATTTCTTGTGCAAACTTGGAACCACTTGATGGGGCGTGTTAAGTCTTACGTCTCAGACGTTGCATGTGGCAACTGCAACTGCAACTGCAGCGATTGCCCTCATTAAGTTCGACAAGGATGCCAAGAGGACATGGACCAGGTTGTGTCCATTATTTTCCTTTGCCATTGTAAATCTGCATTACGTGCGCATCATTTTGAGGTGTTCAATCAGCGTGCGTTGCACGGTGCAACTTGAGCCTGGCCACACTTAATGCTCGTGTGGCAACTAATTACATTACCCGGCTTGTTGGCTATTTACTCTGCTTAGATGATAAGGTCTTATTAAATTATTGATTCTCAGACAGTTAATATTTTTTGTGGCTAGACTCTATTGTTGCTCAAATGTTGTTTATTTCTTCGTTGTGGTTAAATAAAATTAACTTCAATTTTTTTGTTGGCTGTCAGCTGTTTATGAATTTATTCACTTGACTGTAATGTTTATTTTTAGCCATCTACATATGGATTGGTGTCTCGGTGAAACTGTAAAACGCCTTTGGCCTCGTTGGATTGACTCGAACCACCAGCAGCAGCACCTCTATCTTCATCTCCAACTCTGATTGATGGCGTCGACAACAACAAACCATTTGGTTTGATTTATTTTTAGCTATTATTTGCTTTGATTTGCTTTGATGAAGCGACAGAAGGCAGAAGGTAGACGGCAGAAGAGAATAGAAGACAACAGAAGACAATACAAGACAACAGAAGACGACAGAAGACGGAAGATGATGAAGCATGTTGAAGTGCATTTTGAAAATCGTTTAACATTTCAAACATTTCGAATGTTAATCAATTAAGTCGATTTGTTTGGTCCATGTTTGGCATTTAGGCCTAATAATCGGCTATGCGGAACTGCAAGCTTCCCCAAATTTCAATGTTTTTCTTTTTTGAGTTTTGCTAGTAGACTAATTACTTTGGCACTCGACTCAACATAGAGCACTTACTTCTAAACAACTCGGCATGCTTTCATCTAGCTCTGGCATCTCACTGACCAAATGCAGCCAAACTGCCACATCAATGAGGCATTTGTGGATGGCGATGTTGATGTGCATGTGGATGTGGTTGTGGATGTGGTTGTGGATGTGGTTGAGGCTGTGGGTCAGCGTCAAACAGCGGCAAGCCACCCGGACGGTCCAACCTACTTTGGCGGCACGCCACACTGAGTCAGGCTGTTGCCACAAAAGGTGATGATGAGGTTGATTGCTTCGACTTGCATTGGCGACTTTCCTTCTAATTTGAGCTGTACAAATAATCAAAATTTTTAGCGCTCGCTTTGTAGCATTTAATTTGATTTTCAGCACGTTTCGGACTTTAATTGAAAACGATTTTCGTAGTCTACTCAATGAGTGCGATTCGAGTGCGAGTGCGAATGCGAGAGCGAGAGCGAGCTCAGTGCACTTTGCTGGGTGTCAAAATGAGCGCACGTTTTTGGACCAAACTTTCACCCATTTCGTAGGCGTTGGTCAGGGCAAAAGTTTGCAATAGTTTCTATTTTTTTTGTTTTACTCATTAAATTGGTTTATTTTCGAGGGCAGTTTCGATGGGAAACTTGTAAAAGGACTTCAACAAAATTCTTTTGTTCAAAAATAAAGCAAAATAGTAGACAGAATTATTAGGAAATGAAATCTAGACGAACGAAACAAAAAAGCCGATAAAGGGCGTTAAATCATCGAATTGTTGGTCGCGCCGCATGCCACACGCCACGCGCAACATCGATATTGCTGTCAGCACTTGACCCATTGCCCAGACAATGGCTTTAATTTCTGGCTGTCCATTTGTAAAGTTTAGCTTTATTTTGAGTAACATCGCGGGTGTGGCGCATCTTTTTCTCCTATTTTTGTTGTTAATTTTTTTTATTAGTTATTGTATTTTTTTTTAACTTGTATTTTGTTTTGTTTTGATCTTTGCGCGTCGGATAATAAAAAAAAAAACTCACAAACAAATTGTCTGCCAGCCCCATAGATCGAGCGAGCTGTTGGCCTGATGATGGCCTGGTCAAAATACTTGATGCCCTTACGAATGGCGCTTTTTGATTTCGATTTCGTTTTCATTTTGGCGTCGGCATAGGTCACCTTTCTGGGCGTCTTGACCTGGCTTAAATGAAAAACCATATTTCTCCTGATGGCTGGCCCCAGTTTTTGACGTGCGATCGATTGCGCCTGTCTGGCTGCTGCAGTCGGCCAAATTTGTTGCTGACTACGGTCTTCGACATCTTGGCCTGGCCTGTCTTGACCTGATTTCATTTTTTAGGTTGGGCAGCAAAAGTTATGCACTTGCTGAGTCGAAGACTTCGAAACCAAATAGCAAAAGCAAATCCAAATCCAAATGCGAGTTCGCATTCAAGTTGGATGTCTATAGGTATTGCCATTGGAAATTGCCTTCTAATTAAGTGCATTTCATTTAATTAATTTAAACTAACTGTAAATTGGGCGCGGTGGCGTCGTTCGCAGACCAATAGCCATTCGCCAGGCCCAAGAGCAGCAACGAAGCAACAAGCTCGTTAAGAGGACCAAATCGAGGGCCAAAGACGACGACCAAGTTTATTAGTTCGTGCCTTCATTTCGTAATTACTTCAATTGATTTTGCGCTGCTGATGGCTTTGCCACGGCCGAGACTGTGGGCTGTGCTGGGGAAGGGGTCAGGGGAGGGCAGTCGAAGCCAACGGGATCTAACAAACGAATTGAACGGAACTAAACCGAAACTGAACTCAACTGAAACTTCATTGCGACTCTTTGCGCGCTTCGTTGCCTTTGATTGTAAATCAGTTTACTTTGCCATTTAGAAGCATTTGTGTTGTTGTTATTGTTGCTGTTGTTGCTGCTGCTGCTGCTGCTGCTGGTGCTGGAAGTTGTTGTTGTTGCTGGTGTTTGCCAGTTGGCAGTTTGCCTGCCTTGGCTTTGCCTTGTACAAAAGGTGAAATCACGATTTTCAAGTGCATCGCCATCGATATACAATGAGTACAAGCCAGGAACTGGCCTGGCCCGTTGCAAATTGTAACTCTAACTGTACAACAGGTTCAAAGTATCTCTTAACAGGTACGCCTGACAATGCTGTGCCTCCAATGGAGGCCCCCGACTCCAAAACAGAGAATAGTCGTAGCATTTCATTTCAGCATTTCTGTAGTTTTCCTTTAATTATCGCCAAGCATTTCAACGATTTCCACCAAATTAAGCAAATAAATTTCAAATACTTGTGCCCAGCCAAAAAAGAGTTAATTAGTTTTATGGTCTGAAACTGAAGCAGTCGAGAAATCACTCAATTAGATCAACTCGACTCTTTTTGTCCGGCGAAAGGCTGCCAAATTGTGGCAATCATTTACCTGCAATTTCAGGGCCTGTTGGCCAGAAGTGCATATTAACAACAAAGCAAGTTACCCTGCTCGATGTTTTTGAGGTGCCGAAGGTAAAATACTCTTAAAAGCTAATGTGACTGTCGGGCGTATCAAGATTTCGACAAACTTTAATTATTCCGATTAATAGCATCTTTAAATTAGACCATCCTGTGTTACAATTATTCATTTGTTGTTTAGCTTTGCTTCCTCTCCGTCTGATATGTCCATCAGTAAATTTCGAGAATGGAGGAGAAACATTGAGGAAAATACAAAAGAAAAGATTAACAGAAAATGTAATAAGAATGTGAAGAATAAAGAGTATTTTCTAATCAGACACTTGACACGTCTGTACATTTTGGAGTCCAACACGTACTGTGGCAAAGAGAGCAGTTATAATACCCTCAGCAAGGGTATACAAGACATCAAAGGCCATAAATATGAACAGCGTGTGAGGTCAACGAGGCATAAGCGACTCACGTGATAATCATGTGAAAATACTCGTACTTTGATTTAATAAAGTAGCCAACTTTGGCAGAATTGGCAGCCAACTATAACAATAATTTTGCAGCCTTAATCGCATCTAAACGCTTGGGACTAAAGATGCAGCTGCGAACCAAATGGCTTACCCATCTTATCCCCTCGTCGGGTCAGAAGGCAGCCGGCAAAGTTCGCCGGCATCAACACCTTGGTTAAAGTCAAAGATAGAGATGGAGAGCCTGGCCTGGCCTGGCACCGCACATAGACATCGGGCAGCGGACAACGGACAACGGGCAATGGGCATCGGGCATCGGGCAACGGGCAACGGGCAACGGGCAACGGGCTGCTGACCCATGGCTGGGCTAATTGACAGTATCGTGACTAAAATCAATTTGTTGTGTGCAGCAATAGCAACAAATTTCCAGTTGTTGCTGCTGCCGCGGCAACTGCTGATCCCTCTATGAATGATTTACGATGCGTCGTATGCTGCTATGACCCCAAAGATCGACGTTGTTGAAACATCAAAAAAAGCTAACATCAGACCCAATCCTGAGTCGCAGTTGCAGCTTCGCAGATGATTATGTGTTTGCCAGTGACGCCGCCTCATAATCAGCAGCACATAAACAACAACAATAACAACATTAGTGACCACCGCATTGATCAGCCACTATGATGATGATCATCATGCACCATTATAATGATAATAATGATGATGATGCAGATGATGATGGTCCCGAAGATGATCGAAGATCGCCAGAGATTTTCACTATACAGACATTGGCGCAGACGAACATAATCAGCAGTGGGTGTCCAACAGTGAATAGGCATGGGCATGGCTCTTTAGCCATAACTATGAGTAAAACTGCTACAAACACAATGGTTACAAGAAAAACCTTAAGTTTATCGACAGGCGGCCCGCCAGCCAGCAGAATCGGCACGATCATCAACGTGATCATTACGTTTGTTTATTGGCGAAAATTTAGAAATTTATTGCTCATTTGCTATTATGACTGAAGCGTCAAAGCAGTTCTCACACTTTTGTACTTTGACAGGTAAATAGCCCAAGGATTGTCACGTCTCACCTCCTTCTAAAAACCGCCCAGCCCTTGTCGTATGTTATATGTGTATTATGCAGAAATTATAAACAATCAGCAGGCCACTTGCAAGCACAACTTTATACCTAATTAGTTAACTGTATAAATCAATTCAAATTAACAACTTTGGAACCCTTGATTCGTTGAATAGTTGATTACGTTTGTTTGTTGGAGGTTGCGCGTTAATTACGATAACTAACAGACATTGAATCTATCGTATGAACATATTTATAAACCTTACTGATTAATGGGATTGGCCTCAATTTACATTGATAGACAACTAATAGGAAGACGATTAGTTTGGCAAATGTTAAATCATCGGATACTTATCAACTAGTTATCATATTCGTTTGATAGATATCACATTAATTTAAGAGGATCTCTTTGAAAGGTAATTACACCAGCTTTTCACGAAAATTATTAGTTTTTTTATATAGTTAGTATTAAGTAGTTAGGATCTCATTATGTAGCGGTTGTTTTATATCCCCATTGATGTTTGTATTTAATTCTGATCTTACGGCGATTTATATTTTCCGGTCGGGAGGCTTATGAGAAATTCGTGAGCCATTCCTAGATTACCTTTCAGTATATAGCTTTGATATGATTTTCATCATAATGATTGCCCATAACAGTTTTACACATATTTCTCCATCCCATCAACCCAACATCCCATCATCCTATACTTATATCCTCTTCGCTTACTTTCTATCAGTTTTTATAGCAAGCTGCTGTGAATTGTGTCTGAGCCACCCATGAAATGACGTGATAAAGTCGCGTAATTAAAATATGAACAGCATTCATCTGTTGCTCCAGATGAATCGCTCGTCTAGAGACAGCATGGGGTGGCCCAGCCGCTGCTCCATTGCCCGTGGTAAAAAGAGTGTTGCTCTATTTTAAATAAATGTTTTGTGGCAAGCAGAGCAAAAAAGTTATTCGTATTAGCTCAAGGATAGAAACCGGCAGCGGCTGTGGAACACGATGTGCGGCTCTCACGGATGCGACTGCAACTGTTGTTTCGACTATCAGTAACTAAACTGGCGGTTTGTGGGGCCAACACATGGTATGGCAAAGTATGGCATGCTATGGCATGGTATGGCAGAGTGTGGCCCGCTCCTTGAGCTCAATCTGCCTGCCAGAGCTGCGGGAGCTAATAAATTTTTAGTCAAGACTGTTGTCTGTTTGCCTGCCGCGCTATTGATCGTTAAGTAAATTGTCTGCAATTATGCCAAAAGGGAAAATAATAGAAATTATAACGAAAATGCTGTTGACTTTGGTTGAAATTGTGGGAAGACACCACCGTTGCTTCCACTTCGCACACTTCCTCAGCAACCTACATCAATTCAGTTGAATTCAGTTCCCATTTGTGCATAAGTGAATTGACGCGTTTGGCTGCTGTCTTCGTCTTTGTTGTTGTTGTTGTTGTTATTGTTGTTGTTTTTATTGTCTATCGTTTGTATCGAGCAATTGCTACAAATGCTGGTGCTCATAATTTTCTTTTAGGTGGCAAATTGCCGGCAGTTTGCCGTTTTCCATGTGGGTCAAAATGCACACGAATATCGCAACTCAGTTCAGTTGGATCTCAGCTTTTGCGTCTTGACAATCATATTTATAACTCGTGCAAAATTCATTTAATTGTTTGCTGATAAGTGAAACCTACAATGCCTGCTGACTTCTGCAACCGTATTGAAGCCGCACTAACCGACTAAGAGACTAACTAACTGACTGCCTGACGATCTGACGGACTGCCTGACTGATGGACTGACTGACAACTGGCTGGACAACTGGCTGGCTGTGGTCTTTGGGTTTTGTGGTTAGACTGTGTCTAAGGCGACTATCGACATGTTACATCCGCGCCGACTATCAACCGTTCAATTAACATGGTCAGCAACAAAATCAATTAAGCCATTGCCATGCGATGCTAATAATAACTTTACCACGCCCCAAAATCATCGGCTGCATTTCAGAACCAGAGCCTGTCAGTCAGCATGAGATCCGACTGTTGGCTTTACAGGCATTTGCATTTGGCCTGAACACCGCAGCGATCATGCGAGGGTTGCTCACTCAACTATGAACTGATTCAAGCTGGCACAAAGTCGATATATAAAGAGAGACTGAGAGATTTGCGGCTGCATTTTGTACAGTAGCTTTTCATTAATGAATGGAAATTCTTTTTAAATACAACTTCCACCATTAAAAACTTGCAGGTTGCGTATCTTGAAATCACTGTGTTCGATAATTGATTCATAGAAAAATGATCAGTGAAAAATTAAATTAAATACTGAACAAGCAAACAATCAATTGAAAGATTGCCAATTGCCACATAGGATTAGAAAGTTGCAGATTGAACCTCGCATAAATGTCGCATGTTGTTATGGCCCAACAAAGTAGCGATCATTTGATTGACTGACTGACTGACTGACTGACAGACTGACCCACTGACTGACTGACTATGACTATGTTTATCCTGCAGACATGTGATTGATGCATGTTCGTCGCGCGCACAGACAAAATGCTTAATTGGCGCATATTCATGACAAGCCCCAAAGGCAGAGACCGCAGCCCAGAAAATGCAGATTACATAAACGTCGAGAGGTTGACAAATGTCTGGGCAGGACTTTGATCCTGTTTTCACACATTGTGCAACACGCCCCAGTTGAGACAGTTGGAATAGTTGGACAACTCGACAACTGGACAACTGGACAACAGTTGTTGCCCCGCCCGCGCATTGTCACTTTTTCAATTCCAATTGGAAATCGCAACGTGTAAAAATATTTGTGTAACTGAATTCGATTTGATTTTTTTTTTGTTTTTTTTTAGTTTGTTTCTGTTTCTGATTGCTGCAGTTGATGCATTTCAAATGAGTTGATTTATGGCAACATTTCGGTTGGCTTTTGAATGACTGACTGAATGACTGACGAACTGACGGACTGACTTTGCTAACTGGCTGGCTGCCTGTCGCGTTGCATGAATGAAGGCTTGTTGATGTTGTGACAGCTCCAAAAACTGGCCAAAACTCAGGCCAACTTCCAGCCAAAAGACATGTTAAACTGCTTTAATTACTCAGCTAGCAAATGTACAACTGTACAAATGTACAACTGTACAACTGTACAACTGTACACATGTATATTTTGCATTTTTAGGCCAAAAGATTTATGAGAATTTATGCCGCGCCCAGTTGCCAAGTTGACTGTGGCCCTTTGGCCAAAAGGAAAGTTGTTGGACATGCGACGACTTATCTTAACTGACCTGCAGTTACGTTTTGTTTGTAAAAAGCAACATTTGACTCCCACGCGACTACAGGGCAACAACAGCTAAAGCGACACGAATTGAAACTCAAATGGCACATATGTTCACCCTGCTTCCATCCACCCACCCCCAACCGACTCTTCTCTGACGCCCTCGCCCTCTCTGTCGTTGCCTCCTCAGAGTCAGACTTTGATAAATTCCGCACAAACACACGAGCATTTGAATAATGAAGCGGGGGCTTAGAGTCTCAGAGTCTCCGGCTGAGCCTTAGTCTTGGCCACGGCATCCGTAGCAGGCCAAGTCAGGCTGGTCTGAAGTACAGGCGACTGTTGGGGGCATCAATCTGTCAACGCCGTCGCCGTCGCCATCGCCATCGCCGTTGCCGTTTGTTGCATGCGCGTGCGCACAGTTTGAGTTCGATGGGTTTTCTGCCACTGGCGGCCTGGCCAAAGGCAAAGTCAAACATCCAACAACCAGCAACAACAACGATGATGACGAGGAGAGCAATATGCAACAGTTAAATCGCGTGCCGCATGGCTAAGGCAGCTTTGTCCCCATGGCGTGGGTCGTCTATCAATTAAACAAAGCGGCAGCTACGACTTTGGCTGCCGCTGCTTGCTGCTTGCCGCTTGCCGCTTGCAGCATGCAGCTCGCTGCAATATCAAATGCAAGGCCGGCAATGACGGCCACCCAAAACGCTGCTCCAGTTGCCTTTTGTGGCATCAGCATTGGCATGGCAACGCTTGTCGCTTCCGCTTTGCAGCGAGGCAACCATGCAACCAGTTTGCCTGCCGCGTCGCGTCGCGTCGCGTCGTCTCGTCTTGTGGCAGGATTTGCGCGACATGGCGCATTATTTAACGACACAATTCGTGCAACTCCCACGCATTGAACAAACTGAAAGCGAAAAATGCGCCACAGAGAGCTGTGCCGCTAAATGCTGTTGCTGTTGTTGCAGCTGTTGTTGCTGTTGCTGTTGCTGTTGCTATTGCTATTGCAGTTGCTTAACTGATGCCCCAGCGACCGAAATTGGCGCAAAAATGTCACCAGGTTGCACTCCCTGGATATGCATCGATCATCGCAAGCGAAAATGTCAAATTGGCGGCGCGTTTATCGACCCACAAAAGCTGCTTTAATGTCAGTTAAGCAATTTGACAAATGACTTGAGATATCGTACCACAACACACAAAATGTTGAAAGCTGCGTTCAACTCGAAACCCACCCCAGGCAAGTGAGATGAGAACGAAACTCAGACTCAGACACAGATACAAAGATACATTTACAACTGCAGCTACCTGTGCGATTTTTTGGGGTTATCGACTGCGTCTAATCGACGATAAAAATGTTTGCCTGCATGTAAGATCAGTTGATCAGTTGATGACGATGCCAGAAGATCGATGCCATCGTCAGACATTCATAAATGCGTACACAAAATGAGAGCATATCGCATTTCAACGTTCAACAACAAGCTGCAACTGCCACAAATTACACGCAGCTCGGCGACAACAGGCATTAATAATTGGCAAACTAAACGCAATATCAAAGCAAGCTGGCAAGCGTTATCAATAAGAAACTGTTCAAACTGCCACGCCCTCGCACGCACTGAGTCTCTGGTGCAGGCAACTGGCAATGAGCATCTGGCCACTGGCAAATGGCAACAGGATGGATGACAAATTGCGCAAATCCATGAGATAGTTTTGCACTGTGGACACTCGCACCATTCCATTGCCAATTGCATAATGCATTGCAGCTTAGATTTGTATCTCTTTGCATGCGGCAACGAGCTGACCATGTTGTTGACTCAAAACGCTGTCAAAATGGCAAAAGCAAAAATGATTCGTGCGATAAAGACTGGGCCAAAGACTGAACCAACGACGAAACAAATGAACACTCCATGCTCGGATCAGCTCAACTTGGCCCAAAGCTGGGCTAGGCCCGGCCAATGGTCAACCATGCGCATTTAATAAACAATTTTGCACCATTTTTAGTTTTTTTTTAAAGCCGGGCGGCAACTGCAAATGTTGTTGCTGTTGCTGCTGTTGCTGGTGCTGCTGCTGCTGCCACTTCTGTTAATTGCCATCGTTAGCTGGTCATCTGCAACCGAGTCTTATCAATTATCTGAACTGGCCACATCGATGGCAATTAGCCAGGCTAAGCGTCTAATTAAGTTGCCCCTGCCTGCTGTTTGCAGCTTACAATTTGCGCACATACGAGTACGAGTTCTGATCGATGATCGTGTTAGTAGCGTGTTACTATTAACGTGGTCAACAATTTGGTTATACAGATTACGATGAAGATGCAGATGGCCAACCACCAAGCGCCTAAGTAATATATTTGATCTGCCTAATAAATATCCAGCTTTAAGCTAATGCCATGTCGTTAACGTTTGCAGCTGTAACTGTTATTATTTCCTCTACAAAATGGTCTTTTTTAATTTAAACTTCAACTTGTCTTAGTTTGAGCATTAAGTTAGCCCGTAACGAATCAATCTCTCTCTCTCTACTTTCCTACAAACATTTTGGTCTCTACCTTTTATATGGAATGTATTTGCGATTCAATGACACATTTTGACATTTGCGAATCATTCAATCCGTTTTTTAAATACAACTTTTTGTTTTATTGTAATCTTTGTAAATAGATTGTAACAATGTTAATTAAATGATGTGCAAGCAAAGTCAAAAATAATACGCAGCCTATCAACAACTATTTACAGGTATTTTAGAATATTGTACATTAAAGAGGAAGTATTAAATATGGGAAACAGAGATATGAGGAACTCATATCTAAGAAAAGTTAAATGCCAATCATGCCCCTGACAATCCACGTATCCATTGAATCCGATCCGGAAGTTTGGCGCGGATTCTCGCGAAGTGAACCTTCATAAAGATCGGCAAACAGACGAATTTCCTCCTCCGTGAGAGTCAACACCAAGGTATCATTCAGCATATCAATGTCAATATCAAGGAGTTGAACAAACTGGTCTGTGCGGAGATCTTCACTTTGAATGGTTGAGTGTGGTGCCGACATGGCTGCTGGGACAACATGCGGATCTGGATCTGTGGTGCTGACATTGGATGCTTCAGCTGGTTCGCCAGCGCTCACCTGAAACTTGCGACGACACAGTGGGCACCGCGGATCCCCCCTCACCAGTAAATACCGCTCTAAGCAATCCGAGCAAAATGAATGAGCACACGGCAATCGATGAGGACGTTGCTGTTCATCTAAACAGAATATGCATGGGCTAAGGATAGTCTTCATGATATATTGAGGGCCACGCGAACTCAATTGAAACTCACTGACAAAATTAGCAAATCTTTCAATTAAACACTTTGGACTGTTGAACTCGCTCCCGGGAATTAATGTTTTGATTAAAGCATTTCCTGAAAATCTCAACGGAATTAGCAAAGCCTACTAAATTAGATTTAAATCATGAAGACTAATATGACAAAGATTAATAATATATATTGAAAGGGGTCACAAAGCTTACTTTCTCATCATTTAAGTAATCATTAAAATCAAGTGCTGGGAAGTAGGGTTTAATTGCAAACAAGTATTTCAATCAAATGAGAGCAAACTTAATTTCAAATTTAAAGCATTAAAGTGTAAAAAGCAACTGTAAGAACTAATAAACATAACATAATAATTACCATAACTAATAGGAGTTCTTTCTAACTGCCTGAAGCAAGAACAATTAAAAAAGTTAAACAGTTTAATAAACCCATTTGACATTCAATTTGAATTGGGGATTTCAATGCCAACAGAAGTTAAAATTATATTGTTACTTTTTACAGCAAACATATGACAGACTCTGGGAATATTTTGTTAGCTTGCATTGAATGTTTTCATTTAATTTTAGCCAAAAGCTCATGGCAATTTTCGATCTCTTGACGACGACGGCGTCGATACTGCACCCGTTGTTATATTCATAGCCGTTGTTGTTGGCATTGTTGTTATTACAGTTGGGCTCTACTCATTCAAATTGTATTCAAATCAATTACATTCGAACTAAACATAATTCATGTGGTATGGGTTAATACAACAAATTACAACTGACATTTAAACAGAAACATGAAACGGACAATTTAACATCAGCCGCAGCTCAAATGGCCAAAACAAAAATAAAAGCCAGCAAGAAGCAAAACAAAGACTGCAACCAAACAGGCCGCTGCCAGGCATCATATGAGGCAATGGGCAAAAGGCAAAAATTGCAAGCAGCAACAAAAAACAAAAAAAAAATATGGAATAAGCCAAAATGATACGAAAACAAAATTTCAGCAAAAATAAAGGCGCACATAAAATCGAAGCCACTCAGACCAAAAGTGACCTTCAGTGGCCACAGTTAAGAAAAAACAAAAAAAAAAACTGCAGCCCCACACAAGCCACAACGTCATGGTTAAGAAAAAGCAACAATAACTACAACAAAAACAAAACAATAAAATTCTTTTCTCACGATTGTTGACTTTAACACTTACAGCGTCGAAAAGTTACGAGCCATATTCACTGTCATTGCCCCGCCAGAAATTAAGCCTGACAGCGTGCACTCGTATACAAAACTTAGCGTATCCCAGCAACAACAATAATAACAATAACAATAACAGCAACAACAACTGGAAATGCTTAAGCTACTGTATTGGAGACAAATTTCCAGCTGACGAATCGGAAAGCAGGAGTAGGAAGAAGTACTTGCCCGTTTCAATGGAATCGCAAGAGTGAGAGATAAATGTTCTTTTTGCAGGTAATTTGCAAAATTTTTACTTAATTTTATGTGCTTTGCATATTTTTTTAGTTGAAATGCCATTAAAATTTTGCCAGCGTGTTGAACTCATTTATTTCTCCTTGTTGTTGTTCTTGCTGCTGTTACTGTTGTTTTCCTTTATCGATTTAATGCATTTTGTAGTTGTATGCAGGGGCTTTAAAGTTTGTGTGTTTGTGTTTCTTTTGCAATTAAGTGAAATTTATGTTACTGCAAGTTCGTCGCTTAAGTCTTTTGTTTGCAAGACGCGCGTCGTGGCACGTAAATTGCCGAAAACAAAATATATATATATAAGCAGTATATATACAGTATATATATTTCCTACTTAGTTGAAGCCGCGGGGCCACTGCGTGGGTCGATATCAAGCGCTGCATGCCACAGTTCACTCTCTCTGTCCCTCTCCCTCACCCATACGATGCTGTCTGCCCGCCTTGAGCTGCAGTTGTCCTGGCAGCCGCTTCTCTCTGTCAGCGGTAGCTTATTTTAATCCGCCGCGTTGGTGGCGTGCATACATAATACATAATTACCGGTTTCACTTTTGCCTGCCAGTGATTATCGTGGCATTTCTTGAAGTTTTTTTTCTTATTTTCTGCTTTTCCCCTCATCGAAAACAAGTAACCATTGCGGTTTTTTATTACCCTTCTGTTTGCAGTTGCTGTTGATGTGGTTGGTTTCTGTTGTTTTTGTGCCGCATGCATCGTATGGTTTCTTAATTTTTAATTTTTATGATGTGTTAATGGATATTTTTGTGACATGACCTCCTGGCGAGTTGTTGTTATGGCCGAAGCGAACCCGCCTATTTGATGAGTTCTGCAGCCTGTCTGTCTGATTTAGTAAAGCCCCATATCTTAGAGACAGACAGAGATAGAATGAAAATATCTCAGACATTATGCAATGCAATGGTTATGCATGTCGACTTGAAGTGCGTTTTAATTGAAGCTATTTAAAGCTCGTTAAATGACAAGGACAAGCCGAGCACAAGGCTGTCTGTCGCCTAGTCGGGGTCCTGTTCTGAGATCAGACAGCCTGTCAATCAGATTGATGTGTAGCGCGAATTTTAAATACCAACCTGACGTGTGGTAAGCGATTTATATCTTAATAGCATTTTGGGGCGCTAGATGGCGCTAAAGTGCAGCCTCCCTAACACATTCGCCAGATCATCAAACTTAAGTGAATCCCACATCAAATCGTGACCCAGTTTACTATCGATATGTGAGTTCTGAGAACCGAAGGAACGCAACTGAGTTGCTGTTGGAGCTGGAGTCGGTGTTGGGGCAAGTTGTCGCTCAAATTACACGCACAGTGCCTGCCACGGCTCGGCTGAAAGCTGATTACAGGCCTTAAGGCATGCAATTTGCATCAATAAAACTTGAAGCCTTGCCCCGACAACGTCAGCTGCTGTAGGTCAGTTAGTGATTCCTGTATCTCAACCTGTTCCTATCCCTGTCCCTGATATTGCCCTTAAATGCCGTTCATCTTGTTCAGCGTGGCGTTGATTTGTTGACTGCTTCTGCGTTTGCTTTTGCCTTTGCCCGTTTGCTGCCTTCAACCAAGTGATGATGAGCACAAACGAGAAAAGCCCGAGTACTGGACGGATTCTTGGCCAACCTAACACACGCCCCATTTACTTTCATCTTTGATCTCACCCGATGTCGATGCCAAAGTGTTATCCCACAGCAGCTCTCTTATCGGATAAGAGTCTGTTTTTGGCCAGAGACTGGCCACTTGACCGGGACAATAATTACTTTCTCCATATTGGGCGAGTGGGCATCGACTCTTATTGATTTCTGACTGTGATCATAATTTTATTATGCATCATTACGCCGATAAAGTCTCTGCTCGTACACCAAATACACATAACGACGCACATTTGCAGCCATTTGCAAATTGCTTATGGCCTTTGAAGAACCCTGAAGAACGGCAAAGTGAGGAAAAAGATACAAAAACTCCCATGAAATCAGAGATCATTTTCATGAACATAAAACTTTCCAAAAATGATGTGTAAATGTGAAAGGTTCATGGCCTATTCGAGTCAAAACTGGAATTTTCAATCATAAACATTACGTATATTTCGGGGTGAAGAGGTCAACTCTTTTGCATGTGAAAAGCTGCTGTTATTATCATTATTATCTATTTATAAATGTTGATTTATGGTTTCCAACAAACACAAACACTAATTGATATGTTAAACCCAATAACAAAAGGGCATTAAATAAGTAACAAATGCTTAAACTGATTAACAGTCGTATTGCACAACAACATATTCAAAGTTCTCCAATCAGCTGTCCATCAAAAGTATTACCCGATCAATCTTTGGTCCGATTAATATCAGTTGCCATAAGCTTACAAAGTGAAACAGCATTTTGACTTTAAGCCCCATCAAACTGCCCTTTTGTTATAGTATATTTATATGTGTATCATTGTGCAATTTCTTTTAGTGGCAGTTCAAGTTGGCTAAATTAACTTTATTTCACATCAAAAGCCGCCGAAAAAAAGCAAAAATGCAGTTCCAAAAAAATTTAACACAATTAAATGATCGACCTTAAGATACCATCTACCTAACAATGTTACTTAATTATTACGGTCATTCTATAAATGTTCAGTTATAAATACAAAATATAAAGACTAAGTAAGGTAAGCTCAACCCAAAAAAATATTCAAAATGAGTTAAAAAGCTTAATATAAACCTTAGCTCAAACATTTTTTACAAATGCTTAGAAAAATACTTTTTTTTATATATCGCAATAAATAAGCAAAAATGCAAATATAAAGAAGTTATTGAAGCAAATTAAAGTTATAACTTTAATAAAACTTAACCAATTTCAAACATTCGTTGCCCGCTAAATTTATCCTAAATCCGATTTCTAACTATATAATTTTTTTTAACTTTAGGCTCGCGAATCTTGATTAAAGCAGTTTTTTCTTGCCCTCATTATCTTATGATTCCTTCGATCTGCTGAAATTATTAGCACACTTAAGCATTCCTGTTTAATCTTTAAATTAGTACAGGGTATAACAACTGCAGCTTCTCCACAGTGCTCAAGTGTTATTTCTGACAGCTCCGACGTCCACTCCAATGTGAGATCTGTCATAAAAGCGACCTGTGCCGCTCTTGATTGTGATTTTGATTTTGATTTTGGCGGCTTTCGGATGACGGGCTGACTGGGCTGACGGGCTGTCGGGCTTGGACTTGGCTGCCATTTCAAAACGCAACTGCCCAAAAATGTATGCAGATTTTAAATTAAAGCGCGTTATCAACGACAATAAGAAAACAAAAAATAAAAACATAACCGGTTGCCCGATAGCCAATTTGGTCTGCATCTCAGTTTCAGTTGATGGGTTTTCTGTTTTTACTTTTTTCATTTTTCGTATATTTTGTTTTTGGAGTGGCACTTCCTTAATTGGAGCAGGCATTGCAACAAGTGCAGCGCTAATTTATGATGTTATTTAATAAATATAATTAATGTGAATATCAAGCACAAAAAAATACAAAAAGGAAAAATGATGAAATGAAACAAGGCAAACGATGCTCATTTGTTGGCAACATAAAAATTACTTAATAATTTCCATCAAAACTAATTAATTTCAATATTATTCAGTCAAGCAGAAGCTGCCCCCAGGGCATCGTCAACTTGGAGACGAATTGCGGCAAGGGCAATGGCAATGACAACGGGAACGGCAACGGCAGCGGTATCGGGAACTGCAACAATAACTTTAACGGCAGCGATGTGTTAAGCATTCTACCTTGCAACTTAACCCTTTTTGCCGACTTTGCGCTTTAAAGATTGTTGTTGTGGCATATAAAAATGCTTATTACTTGCAGCAGAAGAAGTTGCAGCAGCGCCCAAAGGCGATTTACATTTATTACATGTACACATATGTCTCTCACTCTCTTGTTCTCTCTCTCTCTCTGTCTTTCTTTCTTGGTATTTTGGGGTAACTTAAATCAATTGCTGCACATAGCGGCAAAAGCGTCAACTACTGTAGCCATTGCTGAAGTTACAACCTCGGTATTCATCTCCATCTCCATCTCCGTAGCCTTCTGCCTCTTCCTCTCTCATCTCTGAATTTGTAGCCCATTCGCTACGCTTGAGTAATTTCATTTTTGGCGGCTTTGTCCTTAGTGGCAAATGACTTGAATCTTCAGAGTCGGGCTTCCTGGCCAGCTTTTATGGCATTTATGCTACTTATGCAGCGTCTCTGGCTGCGGCTGAGGCTGCAACAGAGGCAGTTGGTGGTGCAGTGCGGCCAAAATGACCGTAATTAATCAATTTGAGGCAAAGTGGCAGCAACATGAGGAGCGGCAGCGGGACTCGCTGTAAGGGCGTTCGGTCAACGGCAATGTCCGTGTAATAACAATGAAAACAGCGTGTGTTGCATGGGGCACGGCCAACAGACGCAATATGTAGACATACTCGTACATGTGTAGCTCTTGTTGTGCTACTCATGTGTATCTGCACACCATAAATTATGTTCGCACAGGGTTAAGCGCATTATTTAAGCATTCATCACGAGCTCCGACCCAGTCTCCAAGTCCCCCCCTCCACACACACACACACACCGTCACTCTTTCTTACTCTCTCTCCTCAGTTGTGGCAGCTCTCATCTGTTGCCGTGTAATAATTTTTGAAATTTATGTAAACAGTGTTGATTATGGATGAGTTATGTTGCATGTTCTACCCTTTTGTTGCCGTTGCCGTTGCCATTTTCGCGATGCGAGTGCAGTTAATTTAAAGCTTGTTTTGTTGCAGGAACCTGGCCAGGGCCTGGGCCAGAGCTTGAGCTTCAACTTGGCTCGCGAACTCGGACTCGGGCTGTGACTGGGACGGAGACTGGGACTTGAGTCATCGGCCAATTGATGTCTTTATTAGGCTAAGTGCTCAGTCGAGCTAAATATCAAGCGTGCTCAATATTTTGCTTGGCTTGCAACAATAAAATGCCACCAGCTTGTGGAACGACTCTTGACTCTGACTCTCTGACTATGACTCTGACTCTGACTCTGACTCTGACTCTGAATGTGCTGACAGCTTGAATTTAAGGCGTGTTTGGGCACTTAGCTAAACCATGGGAAGCCAAATGTCGATCACGGAGTCTTCTAAGACTCCAAGACATGCATATGCAACATTCATATATCCGAATTTGTATGTGGCATATTAAAATGACACGAACAATTACTTGCCACACACACCGGCATACACGCTCATTGGACTTTTCGGCAAAATATGAATTTAAAGCCAGAGGTAAAACCGTTTGGGTGGCGCTTTTGTCTTTGGAAACGTGCCTATGCTCGTGCCACATGCAGCGCACGCTGGCTGCCTGCAACGTTGCTAGCGCCAATAATATTTTAATTTTTATTTTATTTTAGGTTTTTTTGTTTCTTTCTTTTTTTGTTTATTTATTTACTCAGCCATGTCATGCACGCCAGAACACGTAGCCACCCTGCCTGAGCCGGGCACGTTTAGTGGGTACAATCACTCGATAGACTGGCACATGTCCGCCATGAAACGCATGTCACCTGAACTCTCAGCTTCTGCCACAAGCACAAACCGGCAAAACAGTTGCGAGTTTGCTAATGGCTTGCGCTTTGAGGCTTTTAAACATTTCGGTTGCTGATAAGCACGACAAACATTTAACAAGTAATTAAACAAACTCGAAAACTCTGAGTTCAAGTCTCCGTCTGCGTCTCTATTTCAATCTCAGGTCCACTCTCAGTCTCTATTTCAGCCTCAGCCCCAGACTCAGCCTCAGCCTGGACAGGCGTGTTCTGGTGGCAAAAGTGGGTTAAGGACGCATAGAACTCAACGGTCGCCGCCCCTTGCCGTTGGCAACCAAACGTTCATTTTGTTTACACTTAAAAAAATCATACTAATCCGAAAAATTCAATTTAGATTAAAGTAGATTTCCATTTAATTATTTCATTAATATGGAAATTCTTGACAACACAAATTATGCCATATAGAAATGATATACTTTTGAATTTAATCGTATTTATTTATATTTATATAACTATTTCAGTGTTGTTTCAATTCAAAAGCTTACACTGTGAAGTTATAAACCATTATTTAACCGGCTAAAAATCCCTTCCAAATACTTCGTTGTCATTTAAAAATATTATTGTATATTCAAATATTTTATTTCGTCAATTCTATTATAGCTTAATCTTACTTCAACTTATGTTTATATTCTTTTTATTAAAACAAATACACAAATGTTTAAACGCTCTGTGTTCTGCCAGTGTAATTTTTTATTTTTTGGGATATTTGTTGCGGTTTGTAATAGAGTTGCTGCAAATTTGGCATTGTATTTATGGGCAACAGCACACAGATGTCTGACCCACACCCACATTTCATTAGACTTCACTCCAGTTGCACCACTCGCACCACTTGGTCCACTCGGTCCACTCGCACCACTTGGTCCACTCGATCCACTCGCTGGGTTGCCGTGTGATAAATGCGATAATAAATATTCGAGTTGTTTGTGAGTGTTATAATTTAGTGTTGATTAGTTTGCGCAAATAAGAGTTATTGATTCAATTTCAATTAAAAGGATATGAATGTTTTGCGTTAGCGCCAGACGTCACCCGCACCCTCACCCTCACCCTCACTCTCACCCTCTATAGCCACAAGCACCCCCAACCACATCTCCTGCTCCCCAACTCTCTGATAGACTTCAGATATCAAGAGATTTAAACAACAAACTCGTTCTGTATTATGTGTGTTTGCTTTTTCTGGCACCTTTGCATTGATAAGTCTGCGGCGAGATTATTAATGATGCCTAATGAGTGGGCAGGGCAATGGAACTGAAACTGGAACTTGAATTGGAAGTGGAACTGCGATTGGGAAATACATTTGCAAGCGGAGGCAAAGTGCCAATTATGTGTCATTTATATGAGACGACAGAGCGTGTAATTTTGTGTAAACTAAAAGCTCAAACATTTATTAACTTAATTTCGTAAGAAGTAAACAAGAACGAGTACTCGTGCTTCATGTGTCGCTAGAAAAGACTCTCTGCAAGGGCAACGACAGATGCCAGCGCTGCCAGCGACCGGAGTTATAACCGGAGCTGTTGGACTGCGTCGACGACGTCGAGGGATTGGGCGAGCAGCAGAACGGGGCAGCTGTAAAGAAATCTAAATGTTATGTACAAGGAATCGATTGGAATGGGAGCAACTTACGTGGGAAAACAAACGGGGTAGGGAGGATGTGGAAAACAAATCTATACACTAAAACAATTATGAAGACGAAACGTTGGACGAGACAGAAGCATTATGAGGCCTGATCGGAATGATTGTTGGACAACTGACGCATGGTGAAAGTAGTATCTGCATTGACAAAGGGACAGAAAACATTAGCCTAGGTTAGGTATACCTCTCGAAGCTCTACCTGGCGTGCGGAAGCCCTCTTGTATTTTGTATATCTCACTCAACTCGCGGGCACTGCAGAGAGGCGTATCCACTTGTGTGGTCTCATTAAAGCGAGCATAATCGATTTCATAGGCCTGCAGATCTTTGTTGTATAGCACCACAGGATCGAAGCGATGGCCCCAAAGTATCTCCGTATTTATATAGCTGGATCTGGCCTGTGTAGATTGACCCGTGGACTCCACAGTTCCTTCCAGGATAACCACAATTTCGAACTTATCCTGCAACATGTCTGTGGCATTCATATTGAAGAGTGGTGAGTTCTCATCGATCCTGTGCTCAATCACCATGGGCCAGATAAAGAACAGATCTGAGCCGGACTCATCTGTGCCTATTTGCAGTTCCGTAAAGTGCTGCGTCATCACCTCACCCTCCTTCGTACTGCGCGTCCTTATCAACTGGGCACGCACTCCAGCTCCAATGATGTGGGATTTGCGCATGTCTCCTACTCGAAACATTAATGAGAGGCTGCCATCCCGTTGGCAGATCACCGCGTGTTTGGAGAAGAGCAGAGTCTGAGCCCGTTGCTTGGAACGTGTCATCTTGGCAAAGACGATGCCCGCCATGAAGGCCGATGACATAACGCCGTATATCGACTGGAAGCACATCATAAATATGGCCTCAGGACACTCGGGCGAGGTTGTTCTCACTCCGTAACCAATGGTGTGTTGCGTCTCAATGGAGAACAGAAAGCAAGAGGTGAAGCCATCGATTGCCGAGACGCAAGGCGCCCAGCCAGAATCCTCTAATAAATTGAAATTCAATTAGCAACACAATGCAGATCATTTGCTCTTTGCACTCACCCTGATTGTGTGGCAGATGAAGCTCCTCTAGATCGCCGTGAGTGTACATGATGAGCCACCAGATCAAAGCAAAGAAAAGCCAGGACAATATGAAACTAAGTGCAAAGGCGAGCAGTGTCCATCGCCATTGCCAGTCCACCATCGTTGTGTACATGTCCTGCAAGAAGCGCACTCTCCTTCTCTGCAAATGCTTCTGCACCACGTTGCAATCTCCATTCTTGAAGACTGCGCGTCGTCGCACACGCCGCATGCTGCCAGGTCGAAAGTTGCGGGATCTTTGTGGCAGATAAAATGAAATTTGAAATTTAATTTCTTTTAAAGCCTGAAAGTATGCTTTAAAATAACTAGAAGGCGAGTGTGGCGCAATTCTTAGGTGGTTGAATTTTATTCTATTTCTCCGTTTTTTGAAAAAAAAACTAGAATATTTTTTTAACGGTTCAAATCGCCTTTTCAAACTGAACAAGAAAAACTAAAGAATTAGCGATAATTAAGGACAGTGTGCAAAGTTTCCTAGTTACGAATATACTATAATGGTAGTCAAAAGAGTCATCTCATTAAAATTTAGATTCAACAGTAACAATATAAAGAAGTGTGTAGATTGGAGAAGCTGTGAACTCCATATCGAGAATATGTAAGAGTATATAACAAAATAACAAAATGATTAATATGATAGAAAGATATGAGTGAATACCGTCAACAGTAGCTCTATATGCAATTAAGCAGGTTCACTTGCAGTCAGTGTGAACTTCAATGTCATTTGGCCTGTCTACGATTGAATTGACTGTCCAGACTTTATGTTTAATTGTCTAAATTAAGAGTGCACATTTGATCCAGCAAAGTGCAGCTAATTAATACGGCATTTCATTTGGTCAATGTCAGCTGAAAGTACTTAATTCACACTTGACACTATGCACAATTCATTATAATCAAATTGCAACACTCTCAGTTGATAATTGCAACAAAGATTTAAGCCTAAGCTCAACCCACATGCAATTACCGGCTGGCACTGTGTTAATTTGAAGCCCCTTTGGCACTTGGATAGAGCTTGGGCGATTAATTGACATTGTGCTGGTTCCATAAATATAAGTTAATCGAATTTAACGCACAACTCGAGGGGGCAGGTCAGGCATCAGGCCTCAAATGATTCATATCGCTTTGAAGATGGATAGAAAAGCCGACGTCGCGTCTGTTAATTGTCTCAACTTATGTTTTTTTTTTCTTGTGATAAAAATAATGTGTAAACGCCAACGCAGTCAGAAGAGGCTTTAAATTTTCAGTAGGAAATGACTTCATAATGTGGGAAATATGCGGGAGAAGTGATTGATAAAACGTGGAAGAGATAAATTTGAAGCAAATCGCTTAACGAGTGAGAAATAAATATGAAAATGTCACTTTTGACAGTTGAATAATGCTTCGAGTAGTCTAAATTTCAATACGCTCATTAGCCTGAGTCAGATTGAATAGGGAAATATTTGAGAGACTTCTCGTTTAGATAATGCATGTAACTCAAGTAAAAATGCAACAAGTCGAGCTGCGGCGTGGGCGGTTGTATAAATTACAACCACAAAACAGCGCACGGAGCACTTAAAACCAAATAAGCGTCGCACTGCTAATCAGCTAAACAAATCGTATCTGCGAGACTTGCTTGTGTATCTATGAGATACTTTCGCACACTCATACGCACACACATACACACACGCGCGAATTTTACTTTGATTGGGCAACAAGTTCAAGTTGAATGTCAAGCTGTAGTTAAGAATTATATAAGGTGAACTTCCGCACCCTTTGGCCAGTGAATGACTAGATCCTTTGAGCGCCTCGTAGTAAACGCCTGCTTGGGAGGGAGTGTGCGAGATGCCCCTCATGTATTGCCGCTTCCATTCTTTCATATGTGCAAAGGTTTCATCCTTATCCCCGGCAAGAGTCTCTCCTTCGACTGGATCCTGCAGCACCTGCACATCACTTAAGGGTACTTGCATCTCGATATGTTAACGCGATCCTCAATCGAGCGCGTACAAAACTCAACTAAAGCTGAAGCCAAAGATTGTGAACTCAGGCCAACATCAATGCTTAAGTTGTCAGTGTTTGGCTTGGGAATTAGAGCAGCTCTAACTTATAATCCTCTATTGACTTAACCACTTAGACGTCCGCCAAAACATGGGCAAATACAAGTAGTTGTCTCTAATAGCTTCCCCTGCGACTTACCTGCAGCTCGGCTGGCGCTGGAAAGCTTTGCCATTTGTGGAGATGCCATAGAAGCTGGCCGGACGATTGGGCACTATCGTGATGGGATACGATTGTGGATTACTAATCACACTGTCCAGCGAATCCGGATCCTCTTCAATCGTCGACGGTCTCTTCAGAGGCTGTGCAGACTTCTCCTTGTTGTACGCTGAAGTTGACGTCGCTGGCGTCGTTGTCGTTACAGCTGCCGTGTGGCTCGTGAAATTGAAACGCATCTGTGGATACCACATTGAAAAGACGTCTTAAATGCCAATCTAAAGACTCGCTTAGTATCATAGTCCGACACTTGCGAGGTGCGAAAAATGTATCGCATATAATAGATTTAGAAGATGTTTGCAAAACCTGAACATGACTAAAAACAACACGACTTTTATCAGCCCAGAAAAGGGCCCCCCTGCAGCACCAACAGGGGTATTGAATTTGTCACTCTTACAGCACATTGTTTGCTGTACGATGATGCAAACAGTTTATTTGTATCAATCTGTCTGTGTAAGTCTTTTTGCTAACTATCTAAATGGCTGATTGACTAACTTACTGATTTACTACCTGATGGATAGACTGACTGATTGAACAACTCACTAGTTGGCTGATTGATCAAATGATATTCACGCTTTATCATAAAATTTATCATTTAAGTGAGAAGTAAAAGGGAATTTGCGTTCCCTAGAAAACTGGAAGAAAACTATTGCAGTTTTCATATTTATTCGCTCTGGTTCTAAAGAGTGTTTAAAGGTTGTAGTTTTGAACATCTAATAATTAATTCTACATTAATCTGTCATTATTATTTTATGACTATAAAAAACATTGTACTTATCAGCTTTAACATTCTACTATTTACACATTTCTGTTGAATTTAGTTTTGGCATGGGAAGAAGGTTGAAAAGAATTCACAACAGCTTCCGTCTTTATATATCTAATCCTATTTGATCACTTAAGATTGTGTTAGGCCGGTTAAAAATACATAAAAAACTTGAATACAGACACACCATTCAATTATTTTCTTTTCTATTTTATTTATTGATTTGGTTTTTTTTTTTTTTTTGTTGGTTTGACTCGTTTGAGATAAAATATTTTTAGCACCTTTTAACAAGCGGACGATTTTCAATTAATTGGCACCTTTAAAACGAGCATTAGCTGAGTTTTTTGTTATGCAAAATACTTTAACACATATTTAACAATTCATGTTTCTTTTTTGGGCATAAAAACCGCTAAAATGTTGGCATTGTTTCGAACGAACCGCGTCGAAGAAGTAGTGAAACCAGCGAGAGGAAGAGATCACGGAGGAACTGCAGGCAGAGCAAACAGAAGCTGACAAAACGATGACGATGCCACAGAAGCTAGTCCGCAAGTCAATTCAACGGATTAAACGATGACCGACTGACGGCGACAGCGACAACAAGAGTGACGACGACAGTTCCAGCGACAGCAAGAAAATATCAAAACTAAACAAAAGTTTCGAACAAAAGGCGGCTCGGCTGTAAATGAGCTCAGTTACGCACACTTGCACATAATGCCAGTTCGCACTCAGAGTAGATTGATGCTCTCACAGATATAGCAGCTACAGTTGCAGATAGAGAAAAAGATACAGATACATTTACAACTACTGAGCACATACAGAAAAAAGTGCCATTCTGATATGAGAAAAGTTCAATTGAAATGATTTTTAAATTGAAAATGAGGCGGAAGATAAGCACGATAAGTGCCTACTGCTTATCTATATTTGATGTTTTCAATGGACAAAAGAAATTGTAAATGAAAATAAAAACAGAGAAAAAAGTACGACCTTGTGATTCAATGTTCTGCTCACAAGGGCGCCGTATACGTAATATTGACTATATGCCGCGTGAATCTGTCTGAGCGGTAAACATTGATAACAGTTAATGGAACACACAAGCGATTTATGATACACACAAGTGATGAGTGTGGCGTATACGTAATATTTACGCACTGCTGACTGCTGAAAGGGTCACGTGTCATTTTGTTGCATGCTGCACATAAATCTCGCAGCCCCATCGCGGAAACTACAGAATGGCAAATGAGTTCAAGTTCCGCCTCATGAATTCATTATTATTTTCTCCAAATAAATAAAAGCTTATACAAAATATATTTTTCAGTCTGAATAAACTAATTAAAAACTGCAATCAAAGCTTCATCTTCAGAAAGGGATGACAGAGTATCTCTGTGGCGGATATTCGACACTGTTGCGACTTGTCCAACAGTGAATTTATCAGGTGTTGCGCCTCTAAGCTGACACTCATCAATATTTCGGAGGGTATCACATGGCTGTCCTTCTGAATACTCTCAAAGATATCACTCTTCCTCCTGCAGTTGTTTCCAAAGGGCATCTTGTTGCAGAACATGTAGAATAATGACACCCCCAAGGACCAGCAATCCACGCGATGGTCGTAGCCCGCATAGTTGACCATCTCCGGGGCCATGTAATGGGGTGTACCACACTTTTCAAAGACATAGCGGCCCCCGTAAAACGTGGCTAAGCCAAAATCGCCAATCTTTACCACAGATACATCGAAAGATTGCGTATCAGAGACTGGATTGAATTGCGCGAGGAGATTATTCAGTCTTATGTCGCGATGAATTATCTGACAATAATGAATGTAGTTAAGTCCATTGACCACATCCAGTAGTACGCGTTGAACAAATCTCTCATCAAAAGGGTAATTTTTTTGCAACAGAGTAAGTAAATTACAGCTCAAACGCTCAGACACAACATAAATATACTTGCGCTGCTCGACCGTATAAATCAGATCGATAATGTTCACGTGACTTTGCAATTTTCGTAATATCTTGATCTCCGAATATGTTCCCTTGGTCTTCGCACACATTTGCTCCTTATCAACTATCTTAACTAAATAGCTGAAGCTACTGTTGGCTCTCCCGCAACCCTTATAGGTTATAGCACAATTATTCCGACAGATGAGTTTAGATAAGTTGATGTAAAGAGTTATAGACTGAGGCAAATCATCGCGCTTGATATGGGGTAAAACCATCTCCTTACCGATGCTATTGTTATCATTAAACTTCTCCTTTAATCGTATCATAGTACCGAGATGTTGCACATAGTTCCGGTTGATGTTATAACCAATGTCGACAAAAGGCTCATTTTTGCAACAGCATACAAGGATATCGTCCTCAAAAATCGCTTTCGAAGACAAAATCTGTGTACCATCAACGCGATAGATTCGCGTTATAGCCGACTTGAGCAACACATGTCGTGAAAGTAATGCTGTTAGAGCCTCCATCAACTTTTGAAAAACTTGGAAATGCTTTTTCGATATTGTCAACGAAACGCCCCCAAAGAAGCAATCTTGATTCCGCAGAAAGCATGCGCGTTTTGCTTTATTTGGCTCGTCCCTTGTCAGCGGGCAGACGCTGACACTTTGCTGGCGCTGCAACAGAGTTGCGTGGTCGCGATCCGAAGCATGAGTGGATGAGAATCTATTCATGTTTCTGTAAGTACTTTTATATTTTTATACTAAAAAATATAATGAATATGATATTATTTGGAGTAAGACTGTTTTCTGACTGTGCTATATGCTGTGTTTTAACTAACAACCCTACTTGACTTTAAATTCTCGCTCACAGTTTCCATGCGGCAGTCATATTTGGATAGAGATAGTCCGGTATTGGGGGACGTAGGGGATATTATAACAACAACTACATGAATTACGGGCATTTCTCGCTAAATTTTGAATGACAGCAGTCGACGGTCGACAGTCAACAGTCGACAGCTGTTGCTGTTGATGAAGAGCGCCAAAGCAGCCGTGATAATTGAATAATCAGCTTTGTTACGCAGCTTGACAATGAGCATGCCCCAAGATACATTCAACTGCACTGCCGCATAGTGTGTACATTTATGTAGTTATGTGTGTGCATACTTACCTCCCACCTCTCCTCTGTGGCTCAAAAGTCTCTGCTTTCGTCTACTGCAAATTTGTAGGCAATCATTGGGCCACTTTATTGTATAAGCACAAGGAAAGAAGGGTGATAATTTGTTTTTAATGCATTGAATGTCGCCCATTTAAGTTTATTTTTAACTTGCAGCCCGCCTCGTTTCTGATTTGACTTTGTAATTAACGTATTTTTGAGATTTATACATACTTTGTTTAATAATTATCTAAAAGTTACCGGTATGTCAAATATTTCTACTGACAGCAAAACGAATATAAAAAGTATTTAGGTTCAATTACAAGAAACATTCTGAATATTGTGCCCTAAAATTTACTATTTCTATTTAATTCTCAGCCGTTTGTCTTCGAATAAATTTCTTGCCGGTTTTTCGCTTGTGTTATACCAAAGAGCAGCTAGCGCCCTCTGTCGCAACTATTCGACATATTGTGCATTCAGCTGAAAAGTATGCAGCATTTTTATTAATATGGCCGTGATTCCATCGAAATTCTAGCATACTCTTGTATGAAAATTTAAAATACTTTGCATAATTGATTTCCTAAATTAATGTTCCCTTTCCCAATAAGAAACTCAAGTCATTTCTCTTACAAACGATACAAGAATCGTGTGTCATGGGCTTTGCCAGCATACACATTAAAAATTTATTACGGGCTTGGCAGTTCACGCGGAACTCGAATTAAACATTGTTGCTTGACACATTCAAGCTTTTTGACTATTTACAGCTGATATTGCATATGAGGAGAAGTAAGGAAAAGATTTCTTGGCTTTAGGTATGCTATAAGTACAATGCTTAAACTACGTATGGGTATAGGTATGTATGTGTGGGTGTGTGTGTGTGTGTCATTGTGTTTAAATGCTGAAACACTTATGTACAAACTAAAACGCTAAATCAACTAACAGGCTAATTGCTACAAACTAAGATAATTTTACAATGATATTTGCTTTAAATATTCTTCTGCTCACTCTGTCACAAAATGGCAAAATCGTGTAAATGTTTGTGTGTTTATATGTATTTGGGTGAGCAATGTGCATGGTGATATGTATGTGAATGTGGCATGTAACTTCACATAGCCGCACCATTGTAATGCTGATACATCTCATCCCAGAATTGTTGGCGCTCTGGCTCCGGATTTGTTTTCATATTGATCTCATGTGAAATGTCCAAATAGTTGAGACTATTCATCACATTTGTTGCATCGATTGGTGTCCATTGGGTGGTCAGCATGGGATCATCTGAATTCGGTGTTGGCGTGCTGCAAAGAAAATCCAATCTTAAGTCTTTAAACGAAAGAAGAATCATCTCTTCTTACCCGTATTTGGCAAAGTTTGTCCACATGCGCACCATGCGATTCTTGACCTGCACCTCCATTGATTTTGGATCCAAGCTGAGATTGAAAAAGCCGAATTTGAATAAATAGCCCATCTCATCGCCATGACAAACACCTGGTCGTGGTATGCCTAACATCCGCTTATACAATCCAAGAGCACCATCAAAGGCGAAGCGATACATATAGACGGGAGCATTGCCGTACTTGGCATGATTGCGAGCTGTGCGTCGAATGCCTTGCAGGAACATGAGATCGGTGAGGAGCTAAGCAAATCGAGTTTAATTTAGATAAATACAAAATAAATAACTTGCATACATACCGCTATCATTTCATCCACAGACTCAAGGCCCACATGCTTGTTGCCTAGATAGAATGAGCGTATTTCTCCCGTGACTTTGTCATGAGCATGGCTCACATTTAGATCATGAGGTACGAGGCGTCCAAAGTCGTTCTCAATGATACCCAATAGCTGGGGATTCTTACGCAGACCTGAATGGAACACAAATCTCCAATTAGCAACTGCTTTCCGACCAAGAATAAACTCTTTACTCACGTCTTATGAAGAGCATAGCTTCGTGAGTGTTGTAGCCCGTCATATAGGGGACATCGCTATTGAAGTTGTGCTCCTCGTACATATCGCTGGGATGTTCAGTGAGGAAGGGCTCTTCCAGATAGTTCTCCTTCTGTAATCCCTGATTCCAATATCCTTCTACTACGGGCACGAAGGGCAGTCCAATGTTGTTGCGCTGATCCTCTGCCGTAAGAGTTGTGGGTGCTGCTTCAACAAGCCTCATGGCCGGCACACGACGCAGAAAGTCCAAGATTTCCTCAGTATTATTGGCACCCACATAACCAAGATTTGCAGCCAACCGGGCTGCTCTTTGACTCGAACTGGCGGCCATCGACCAGGGGTTCAATGCGGAGCCGCTCTGCGAGATGGCGCGATGGAAGAGACCCTTGGCCAGAGGGGAGAGTAGCAGGAACTGCACTGAAGAAGCGCCAGCAGATTCACCGAAGATTGTCACCTGTCCAGGATCTCCACCAAAGGCTTCAATATTATCTCTGACCCACTGCAGGGCGAGTACCTGATCTTTTAATCCTTGATTGCCTGGAGCATCGGGTCCAGCAGTCAGAAAGCCCAAAGGACCAAGTCTATAATTGATTGTGACCAGAACGATGTCCTCAGCTACCAAATAGTCCGGACCGTAGAGAAAGGAGTTGCCTGAGCCAAAGGAAAAACCACCCCCATGAAGCCACACCATGACAGGTAATTTTGGCTGTGACCTAATGGCGAGATTCGAAAATTAAAATTGTTTATGAATGAGTGCTCTCTTAAAGGTACTTACCCGTCGTCCTTGGGCATGCGAGTGGTGAAAACATTCAAGAAAAGGCAATCCTCATCTCCCTTAAAGGTGTCCAGTATCATGTTCTTGTGCGGACAGCTATGACCTTCTCTCGCGGCATCTCTCACACCCGACCAAGGCTTTTCTGGCTCTGCAGCGCGGAATCTTAAATGTGGACAGTGTATGTGGAATTATGAATGAATTATGAATAGTTAGGAGACTTTTCAAACCCACCTTCTTGCTCCAATGGGTGCTGCACCATAGCGCATACCCTTGAAGCTGTAGTAACCACCTCGCTCACCAGAGCGATACTTCTGGTACCTGCCTCGCACCTTGCCCAAAGTTGTGCTTGCTACAATTTCACGTTCCTTCTGCAAATAGCCGTAAATACATCTTAAGCTTAGTCGAGCGTGCGAACTTCTCTAAATTTGGAGTTTATTGAAAGAAGAATCATAATCATTAGAATGACGATGCTTGCATATCCTTTCTCTTACTTATTGCTTATATTGCAAGGCAAAATATATGGGCATTTCATAAACTATTAAAATATATATTTTTTTTTTCAATGTATATGTATGATGATAGTTTATAAATAAACAAATAGACTATAGTTTCATTCCATACTAGTAGATTATTTTGTTTTTTTAATAACACATTTCGTGTGTGGAAATTATAACACTTGAAGATAGGGTATTAATACAATTTTAAGTGGTAAGTGAAGTGCTACTAATTTTTGCACCATGCCAAGTTTCCATGAGATAGCAGTTAGAATATATTTGTGTGTGTGATGTATATGTAAATGTGTGATGTATATGCAAACGTGTGATGTATCCGTGTGCGTGTGTGTTTGTGTTTTGATTGCGCAAAAGCTGTAAGAATTTGTTAGAATTAATCTTGAGCTGAGTTAGCGTTGGAGTTAGAGAACGAGGCCATGGTGCAAAAATTGCGCAATCGTTTCGGCCAATGGCCAATATGTTTATGTGGCCAGCGAGAACCAGCTCAGATTGTTGTTAGAAATATGTAGTTAAATTTTCGTGTGGTATGCAACTCTTTCTTTGTTCTTGAAGCCAGTTAGCCACATGACTTGACCTCGTTCAAGCTGCAGCTGTGCAGCATCAATTCTGTACATTTTGGTCAAGACCAGACTCAATCGAGACGTTTAAGCTGAGCTTTGATTGATTCTCTAACATATTTGGCATTTTAAACGACAAGGTTGTCGTCGATCTGTCATCTGGCTCTGTGCGGTTTGTCTTACCCGTAATGATCGCACCACCTCCTGCACCACTCGCATGGCACGCGAGGGCAACAATTGCACCAGCGAATTGGGATGCGAGGTCAATGTTTTCCAGGCCGTCGTCTCCTGCAATTACAAAGGTTGAGCTCGTATTTTTTAATTGAATTAAAAGCAAAAGCAATTTACAAGCATGTCAGCGCTTCTTGTGCAAACACAAACCTCAAGTTCACCATGAGCATATTCACAACGAGTACTCACTACTCAGTATTCACAATTCACTAGCTTGTTGCATTAATGGTTGACAATTTCATTATTATTTTTGCTTCTCTTTCTCTTTCTGCTTCTGCCTCTCTCCACCTCCGTGTATGTTGGGGCTGCCCCGTTTTAATGATGTTAACCGGCAACCTTGCCGCCAAGCAAATTTCGTTTAATTGAAATGCCATTTACATAATACCAACAACGAATGATATTAAGACAAAAGAGTTAAGCTATCTATGCGTTATTGAAGTTTGAATACACTTGCAAATTGTTGTGCCTTGAATTTTGTGATATTAAAACGTTTATCATACAGCAACTGACAGAGATATTTACTAAATTCATAAGATTTGAATAAAATCAGTGAAATGATCCACATAAGAATATCTTTCGCGTAAATAATCCTTTGGCATCTCTCTACTATATTAATAGAGGTTCAATATTGATGAAACAAGTCGATTAATCTTAGATTAAGACTGTAATTCGATCGATATAGAAATAGAGAACAATTAATCGTTGTCGAGTCCATCTCATTCTGACTTACTGATACTACAAATAGAAGCACACACATAAACTTAATTTTAAGCTAAAAGATCAGTTGGCATTGTCTTGGTATAATTCTATGTTTCAGACTTTGACACACGCCTTTAATGCGTGGCACACATCGTGCCAGAATAATAATACCCTCTGCTAGGGTATGGAAAGATACTCACAATGAAAATGAAAACACTTCGCTAGAGGCGACAACGAGAGCTCACAAGTGGCAACAACAATGGCAACAGTCACGTGCAGTCAATGCTTAAAGCGCTTAGTTAGATCTACTCAAAGACACATTTGTATCCAAATTGTTGTACACAAATGTCTATCCATCTGTGCGTCTGTCTGTCAGCTGTCACATTAGCCGGCTTGTGCTCCACAGCCCGACATAGTTGGACACTTGAACAGTTAACCAGCGAGCAAGTTGAACAGTTAAAGAGTTGTCTTTATCACATTAAGTAGACATCATTTTGGCCAATTTCAAGTTCACATTTTATAACACTTTATGCTAATTTCGTTTATTTGTTTTATTCATCATATTTTTTGTATACCCTCCCAGACACTTGACCCGCTATGTGACTAGGCATGTGTGGGTCTCTCAAAATCTCGCGCTGGCTTTCCAAATATATCTGTGGCATTATGCTAATGTGGGTGTAGCCGGTTATAAAACAGTTTTGATTTGAGCTTTATTTAAGCTGCGATTATTGTTTGTTGTTCACTATTGTTTAACAATTTAATTAAATTACCTACATATAAGCTACTCGGAAGTAGGTCAGAGTTAAATCACACTAGAAATACGTGTACAGCTCAATGTCTTTGCTCAGCTTTAAATTGTTTATATAATTGTTTCTCTTAAAGTTAATATTATTATTAATTAGCACAAATTGTCAATATATTTTAAATAAGTTTAATTGCTTACTAAAAGAATCATATCCATTAATGTAGAAATTACATAATACAAATTTAAATTGTTTTCTCTCAGATAAAACTTATTAGATTAATAATACCCCTTAAAAGTGTTAGATGTGCAGATTGTAAATGGGCATCAAATATATCTTCTCCCGGTTGCAACTGGCAATTTAATGCGTTTGATCGTTGTAAATCACAAATGATGCCATTTATAAAGCACACACACGTTACGCAATGACAGCAGCAACAACAACAATAATAATAAAAAAGAAAATAACAACAATAACAAAGACAGATGGACGCTTTCACGCTACGCTCGAAATATAAAAATAAATACAAAAAAAGAGGAAAAATGTTGTAAATGCAGTCCGGCAGATCGCCAACTTTGCAGTGGCTGCAACATGCAACAAAGTAGAAAGTTGCAACAACAATGGCAATTGAAAAATCGTTGCATAAATACAATTTAGCTAAATGCAAACAAACCTTTATTGTGGATCTCGTAGAATAATCAAAGGGAGTTCCGGTTGATCCGGAAGCAGACTCTGCTGTGGACATCGATGGTGGCACCGTTGTGGTTGTTGTTGTTGTTGTTCCAACTAGGAACATCGCTTTGATGAAAATATCTTGCAAGTCGCCAGATGCGGAGCCTGCCACGCCGTCATCGATGGGCAACACAGCGTCTCCCTCAGCGTCATCCCAATCTAAATCCAAATCCAAATCCTTGACTTTCTCCATTATCAAGAGGTTGCTTGGCGCAGGACGACGTTCCACGCAGATGGCAAAGATAATGAGTCCAAGGGACAGAAATAGGGCGACGCCAGCCAACGCATACGGCGCATATGGGCGGCAGGCCATGGCAAAAGGAGGGCGTGGCCGTGTCGATTTTTACGCAATGTGAACGTTGATAATTGCAGGCTGCAAAAAGGGCAAGCAGTAAAATGTGGCTGCTGCTGCTGCTGCTGCTGTTGCAGTTGCAGTTGCAAGTTCTGTTGCAACTACTGTCAGAAATGGCAAGGCACGCGTCGCAATGCGAGACAGTAAAACTTTTGAGTTATTTGAATACTTTTGTTTGTTATTTGTACTTTGTCTTCACAGTAGGGCAATTGGCACACTGCACATTGGAAAATCAGGTACACAATACACACACACACACACACCACACACACATACACTTTTCGGGACACAATTTGCTGCGGTATCTGTATCCGTTAATGTTGCACTCGCGGCCGCAGTCAACCGACTTTTGAGCCAAAACCAAAACAAATGCTATAAATTTAATTGAAGTTTTCGTTTCTCGCTCTTCGCTTCAACTTGTTGCAATTCAACGTGTAAGTACGAGTTGTTATTTTTTTGCTTTTATTAATAAAATAATATTTTAGATGCTCGAAATTGTTTTTGTTTTAATACCCTGTTGCCTGTAAAACACAAGTAGGGGTAATACAAATAAATAGATAATCAAGTGAATTACATGTTTAATTCAACATTTGCCATTCATCTGACTGTTCGTTATATGTCCAGGGTATTTTATGACCGAAAACGTGTGAGGAAACTGTTGAACGAATAAATTTTATCATTTACTGAATATAATATATCGTTATCAATTACACAGCATCTATTGTTCAGGTATCAAGGCTAACTGTCCAGCAGATCGGATAAGATTTGTAAAAATAAATCTAATAATTGGTTATGTGTCGGCAGAGCATTCATGGTTCAGCTTATGCTTGTTTTCAATCATTTTCAACCAACTTAATCGCATAATATACAGAAGAGTAAGCGTTTTAAAAGTGTACAGGGTATAAACTAGTCGAGCACACATAATCAACCAACAGTAAATCTGTCTTTCTACCGGCTTCTCTTTCCTAATAGACAGAATGTGAAATGTCCTGTTAGTCAACAGGGTATCTGTCAGTCGATTACTCTTATTCTTTTCTAACTTTATGAGCAGCACGCGATACTTAAATGTTGCTGATACTTGTTGCCTTACTAGTTAAGTTGTTAATGCTTGCAATTGGAATTAATTAATCTCTCAATGTTATCAGAGACACCAACGGAAATGTTCGATGCTAACTTAATTATTTGTTTAATAACACAATTACATTATCTACATAATTCTAAAATCAATTGTGGGTTGGTGTTAGCTGTGGTCAGGGCATGTCTTTTGACATATAAATTATTCAATCAAGTGATCTATATACAATATTGAAATTAATTACACTTGTAACACACATAAAGCGAGGGGATATTTTCAGCTCACCTGATGCCAATCTTCAATAATTATATTTAATATTTGCTGTAGAGTTGACATATTATACTGTCCTCTGACATAATAAAACACCTATAATAATTGGCAAAAATAATTATTACATTAACAATATTTAATTATTTAAATCAGCAATCGATTTATTCCATTACGCTTAAAAATATATATACAAGATTATGTGTAATTCTCAATTTGGTTTATATAACAGAAATCTACATCAGTGTATTGAAGGATTTCCCAGACTCATGGAAAAACACACAAGTTAAGTGTCTGTAAATATTTATGGTCAGAATGAAGCGATCAAAATGAATAGCTCACTTGACTAAACTTGATGGTGTTGAAGTTAAATAATTTAAGTGCCTGATAAACTGCAAGTTAATTATAGCTATAGTTTATTGGCTGCACTTGTACTTGGAGAAAATGGAGTAGTTGGAGTAGATGGAGTATAATTGGCATTGGCAATGTGATGTAAATAAATCGTATAATATTCAAGATCGGTGAGCAAATGTGCACTCAGTGAGCAGTTGTTATTCACGCGCATTGGCTACAAATTCTTTTAAGCCATGGCCAAAATGCAATTGAATAACACCAAAAATATTTGTGTTTTGGCTTTGCTGTGGCTCATAAAGCACAACTCAGAGTTATAATGAGAATGTCTCAGTGGTAATCTTACTGAGACAGAGGCTGAGTCGAATAACGTTTGCATATTTACAGCCATAAAATCCATTAACAGCCACTTGTAAATGCAGTCTAAAGCGTTTAGAGCCAGCTACAAAGGCGGCAACTCAGTCAAACCGTTTAAGCCAAAATGCTGCTAAAGACAATAGCTGGAGGTTCATTCCAGACTCGACTCAAATAAGTTGGATTACATTGGAAAGAGCAACAACAAATTTGCGACTTGATGTCAAAGTCGCATGCCAGAGGCAGCAAAAGAGACAGCATTAAAAAGAGAGAAAGAGACAGGGAAAGAGTCAGCTACGTTGTGGCTTTGATTTAAAGTCAAAAAGCGTTGTAAGCAAATTTTAACTCTGGCACGCTTCATGTGTTGTCAATTGTGGCTGCTTCTTTGTTTAAAAATGTGCACATGAGCTGAGTTAAGCCGGCATTGCCCGTGTTTTTATACACCTCAAAATAAATATTACATTTTGTAAGTATCCACCAAATTGAGCAGTGAAAACCTAAGTAAATTGAGAATCGCCAGAAAAGAAGGTCCGTTAAGTTAGATGATAGATACAAGAGTTTTCCTCTTATTTTCCACATTGTGGGGCTGCCATTTATTTATTTTTTTACTTTCATCATTTATTTTTATTATAAAGATTTTATTAAGCAGAATCGCTCGTCTTCTACATTCGTAAGACAAATTCAATTAAATTCAATTTACAATTTAATATTAGTTCAGTAAATAGTAGTTTGACGGTATTTTCCGTAGACTTACCTTTAACGTATTTGAAATCTTTCCAGCTCGTGCTATAGCCGTGCCAAATGTTGAGGGCGCAATGGCAATGGAAGCTGTCTCATGGCAGAGCAACATTGTGACGAGAAGGAAGAGAAGCGGGGGCAGCAAAAGCACCGGACACGAAAATCTCTTAGATATCATGTTGAGCTGCGACTAAGCAAATAGAAGCGAATAATGCATTAGTCGATTGTCTTCAACGATAATGTGTTTGCCAACGCACAACACATAGACACACACTCGCACACACAAGCACACACTCGCACACACTCGCACACACACGCACACACTTTAAGCACAACACAGTGCGACTAAACCGAGCCGAACTGCGACGCTTCTCAGACTACTTCTTGGTCAGGGCCAAGTTATGCGAATGTCAACAGCAACAACTGACGACAACAACAACACCACTGCACCACAGCTGAGCTTAACTTGAACCACTGCGAACCACTTGAGTCAGTTTTTCCGGCAACTATCGCAGCGTTGTCTTTCACATTTAATTGGCAGATATTATTTTCGAATTTGTTGACTTTATGCCGGCCGTCGAGTGTCGAATGTCGATTGTTGACGTTGTCGTTGTTATCGTTAGTTGTTCTGTATTGTTGTTTGGTATCAAAACTAATACAGACATTATTCAATTTTGCTTTGGCTGTTAGAGGTCATTGTGCGCACTTGGCAGCATCGATGGATAGACTAAATATTTGCATGCTCACAGGGCGTATGATTAATTAACTATGCATATAGAGTCGTTATTTATTTGATTGTATCTGGTTTCCATTTAAGCGCAAGCTTTGTTAACAATCGCATAATAAAATAAAATTGAATGAATGACGAGGTTAATTACCTATGCGGAAAATATACCAGAAGGCTGCGCATTGATCTAATTTTCAAGATGTTCTAATTAATTAAATCCAATGTTACTAATTTAATTTACCGAAACATGATTTGCTTGCTAAAACAACATAGGAATTGTTAGAAAATTTTAGACTACAAACTTGTCATTCAAATTAACAACTTTTAATTTACTTATATTGAGTAGAGTGTGCCACGCCCACTATTTAAAGCCAAACATCGCAACAATGCATAACACAACAGGCGAGGTGGCGAGACAGATGGAGAGAAGAGAGGAAAGAAGGAGGGAGCATGAGGCAGGCAAACAAACAACGCTTAACAGTAACCCACTTCCTACTTGAGGCTCCAAGCAGACGGCCTCAAGTGCGACGACATTGCCGCCATTGTTGCGAGTGATGATGATGAAGATAATGGTGATGATCATAATGATGATTGCGGCCTGGCTTGGAAACCAACATTGCTAAGGAAACACTTGCACTTTCGTGGAAAGTAGTTTGGCCAGTTGCAAACTACACTCAGGGAGGGCGAGAGGGAGAAAGAAAATGAGAGACGGAGAATGAGAAAGAAGGGGAGAGAGAGAAAGATAGAGTCAGAGAGAGAGAGAGAGAGCGAGATCAGCTGTGTATGTGTACATTGACTTCCAAAAGTATAAAGACAAGTGTAAATATGGAAATTAACTTAAACTGGTAAAATGGTTACAGAGAGAGAGAGAGAGAGAGAGAGACAGAAATAGAATCAGATTAAGGCTGAACAGCTGAAGAGCAGATGACAGTAAGTGTGTGAGAAGAAGACTGAGAAGTCCATGGTGATGGTGGCGAGATCAGGGAATAACTGGCAGTACCATGTCCACAGATCCAGCTCTTCAGCTCGAACTATGATAAAACTCGGTCAGGCTGTCACTGTGTCTGTTGTTCGTTGAGCCGCCTCCGAATACCGCTATGCAATGCATTACGTAAGCGGCGATCAAAACAAAAAAGGTAAATATTGAAGAAAAATACAACAACAAAAAATAAATAAAAGATAAATAAATAAGTCAAACATGTTGAAGAGCCGAAGTCAGCCAAAAACGAGCAGCTAAAATGCGAAAAGAGCTGCAACAAGCACAGTAAGAGTGAGAGTTTGAAAGAGAGAAAGAGCAGCAGAGAAAGAGAGAGAGAGAGAGAGAGAGAGAGAGAGAGCGAGAGAAAGAGAGAAAGAGAGAGAGAGAGAGAGAGAAAGAGAGAAAGAGAGAGAGAGAGAGAGAGAGAGAGAGAGAGAGAGAGAGAGAGAGATATGTGTGTAAGAAGCACAACATGGGAATTAATGTTGATAACGTGACTAAAAATTAGTCTTCTTTTCGTTTTTGGCCATTTAATTTATGCATGTTTTGTTTGAATGGAAACTTAACGCTAAAGTTTCGCATTGGCCCGTCTGTTATATAAGCCGGCAGATCGAGCAAACGGAACTAATATGCCTATCTGCATACGAATACGTATGTGCCATCTGCCATACATTGTATGGCGCTTAGTCAGACAACTGGCACGGGCATCGTGTTGTTATTAGACAAACATTAGAGTAACATTTTGGCGGACAAATAAAATCAAATTCGACACACATCTATGTAATTATGTATTTGTTACGTGTGTGTGTGCGTGTGTATGTACGTGTGTGTGTGTGCGTGTGTTTGAGCGCAGTTTGTTAAAGCGATCGATTTCGTTTTGCACAACAAACATTTTTGGAAATTTCATTTCAATGACATTTTCAACGAGGTTCCGTTAACTGGTTTAACGATTAACCGATTAAACGTTTAGTCTGTTTACTCGTACAGATTGTTAACCGATTACCGCTTAGCGCTTTGCATTTACCGTTTTATTCACTCTATATACTCTCTTACATATACAATGCACACACTGCACACCTAGACAAGTTCAAGTTTGTCGCCTAAGTCTTTCGTTTGTATGGCGCGCTACTCTTCTTCTTCCTCTTCTTCTTTTCAGCTGCGAACCAAATGTTTCGTGCTTCACGTTTGACTGTCGCCGTCGAACTGAGTCTGCGGCTGGCCAACGGTTCGCTTATGCGTTAAATTGCTCTTCGCAAAGTCTATAGAGAGAGAGAGAGAGAGAGAGAGAGAGAGAGAGTGGGAGGGAAAAGGAAGCAGCTTGAAGCTGTTGTTGCGAGAGAGACAGAGCTGTCGGAGCGGTATGTGCAGCATCCTAAACAGTTTTTTAGCTCTCTGTGATCGCGGCGACAACAAGACGAATCACGCATAAATTATGCAAAAATCTATTTAATATTTTATTTTTGGTAATTTGCATGTATAGCAACAGAAACAATAACAACAGCAGCTGTAAAGAGACCAACTTCGTATTCTTGACCAAGATTAGCCTGTTTTTTTTTAGACCTTTATTGTTTGCCTCGTTAATCTATGGACACGTGCAATTAGCTGACTGTGATGTTGACGCTGTTGCTGCCTCTGTTGTTGGTCACGTTGAGGGCCCGCTCGGAAAAGCCGTTGGCAATGAACCACCGTGTATGAACATCTGGAATTTTAGACGCTCCTCATTTGAGATCAAGGATAAAACATTAGTTACAAAATGAGATCACATTACAATATACGATATATCCGATCTCTCATTTCTCAATTGACATTGCAAGAATGACGAGCTGTAAACAATGTATTAGCCATATTAATTAATGTGTTATGGAAATTAAGTTTTCACTAATCACTGTAAAATATCATTGTGTACGCGTTTTGTCAATTAGAGAAAAATAACTCACATTTCTCATATGCCTCATGTGACCTTATTGGAGTTTAGTACAGCATCTGCACTTGACTAAACAGAACATACATTTGAAAGCTTTGACAATGATTCGAAAATTATTCAAATAATGGTTGCGTATATTTGTATTTATGAAACCATATTGTGCATGCAGCGCAGCAAACTATTTGCTTTTCTCGACTGGAATGTATGTCACCATATTATTCTATACAAATATGTATTTTGCCCGGCGTGAATTACAAAAATATGCATACAATTCGAGTATAATAACGACAGTTTGAGTATGAATATCGCTTCCCGGGGCAACGGCTTTGCATCGCTGGAGCAAACAAGAATTTCGAAAGCGACCGTCTGGTTTAATTGCCATGAACAAAGCTGCCGTTCCATGTTCCACGCTCAGAATATAGATAAGCATTAAGATTATCAAAAGTTGCAGCGTTGACGTGGCTGCTGAAGGAATGAACTTGCAGGAAATCTGATGAGAAAACTTATAGTCCCGTTGCAAGCGGTTCTCAAGGTTAACAGTCAAGTCAGCATACCAAGATGACGTCATTACAGATTTGACTATAGCTAGAAGTGCACTTGCAAGTGACAATCCCTTGAAATGGAATTATACAACGCTACAAGGAAGTGTTCACTTATACAGCATATTTCAATTAGCATCAACAACTCACTCGATTCAGCAATGAAACTCTAATCTTTAAGCATATACAATCATTATAATAAATATAAATATAAATATTATTTATTTTTAATTGATTTTTATAGTTACCATTACGCTTATCATTAACATTCTTTAAGTTAGTTAGTTAGTTAGTTGCATCATCATTCGCAAAATATAGATGGCGTGAATAAAATATTGTAAATGGTTGTAGTCTTTGCTGCACTGATTACGGCTTTGCGCAAGTTCCAGACTCACTTGAAGTTAGCTGCGCGCAAGTTTCAGGCTCACGCGAAGTTGGCTGCGTACAAGCTTTCGACTCGCTTGAAGTTGGCTGCGCGCAAATACGAGTCTCTCTCGAATCGTCAAGTAATCTGCGCGGTTCTTTTTAAGCCATGGGAAAAGATTTAAGATAATGAAGTGACAATTCACATGTTGTTTAAACGTGGTGCTTTATTGTTAAAAGAGATTTCGAATTTTATACACATAAGTAACATATACGACTGTGACTTAAAATAAATGTTAATAGCAGACCCGTCTCTCTCTCTCTCTCGCTCTTTTTCACTCTCTCTTACACACATTGTCATCTGGTGGTGTACAACGCAGTGAAAAAATATGGCGACCCAAATACCGTCATAAATTCTTTTAAGACGCAGTTGACGACCATGATGGCGACTATGACTAGTACAAATGCGGTAAATGCAATGCGTCCGAAGAGTATTGAAAAGAAATTAATCCTATAGTAAGGAACGAAGGCCGTGTCCTGCTCAGCCATGCGCATATGGGGTGCTCCCTTGTGCCGTAACACATACTCCGTCCACCAGACGGCTGATTCAAGTGGACTTGTCGGCTGATCCCGAAAGCGAGCAGATAATTCTTTAGCCTTAATGGCATAACAGGGATTCTGCAGCAGCTCCTTGATGTTGTGTGTTAGTTGCTCTACTGACAACGTGTTCAAGTCTAGAGTGCGTGCCACACCTGCCTTCTTCATGCGCTCCACATTGTCAAACTGATCGAAATATATGGGCAATCCCAGCATGGGAACTCCCGAATAGGCCGCTTCTATAAGACTGAGTAACCCGCCGTGGGTGATGAAGAGTTTTAAATTGGGATGCTGCAGAAGTTGACGCTGCGCTGTTACCGAACTTAGATATATGTTGTCCGACTTGTTGAGTACTGTTTCCATCTCATGCTTCCATACGACACGCTGATTTAGCTGCGAGAAGGCTTGCAGCATCTTTTGTTCCATATTTTCTGGCAGCCATTTGTTCAAAATCTCAACGCCCATGGAGAAGTAGATAACGCCATGCTCAGCCCCATTCACAAAGTCAAATAGCTCCTGGTTAAGAGGCATGCTGGGCTCTGCCATATGGATTCCCGCCACTTCAATAACATTGGGAACATTAGACCTAACGCGGCCCAGACTAAAGTGCTGATTGATTAACATCAATGAATAGTTTCTGCGTCTTTCGTAGAACGTTTCTGGTGGGAATGGGAAATAGTGACAAAACAGCTCCAGCTGTCTGGGCACATAAACCAGTCGATCCGTCATCCATTCCTCTGCAATGTATACCCAATTGTTCCACCTATCCAGCAAACTATCACCACGAGAATAGCCCATTGGCGATATGGGTCTATAGACACTTGGAGCAGAGTTTCCTGCCAGATAGTCAACCAACCAGGAGCCCCCAATCGCTGAGAAACCCACTTGAGGCGCATCGAAATGTTCTGCAAAGCCAATGAGTGCATCTGAATGGGTCGGTTCCAGTATGACCATGTCGAAGTGCTCCTCATCATCCTCCAGCATAGATTGCACTGCTAAATCACTTAAAATAGCATGCGATATGTTGTAGTGGAAGCTGGCCGACAATGATGCTTCTTTCCATTTGTTTGTCAGAACATCTACATCATAATCATAGGTCATAATATCTGCAATTGATATTGTTGTTTACAATCGTTTAATCAGTATATTGTTGGCAATAGCTTCGATAAGAAAAGTTAAAATTAGTGATAAACTATACGAGCTTTAATAACCTGAATTGCGTGGTTGAGTCCAAGATTAACTTTGCCAATCATTTGGGGCATCTTTTAGATGCATATATACTTACAATCTATCACTTGATCTAGACCGGCAACACGAATGTGTCGCGCGCCTTTGATGTCGTTTAAGAAACTGAAGGAAGAGATTACAGTCACATTGTGTCCATTGCCAATTAAGGCTTTAATGTATGGTTGTACCACTATATAGGGAGTACCGAAAGTGTAAGAGAAAATGGCTAATATATTGGCCGATTGTGTTAACCGCGTGCACAACACAATTGCTAACAAAGCAACGACAACTCGTGCTACCCTCATATTGTACTACACCCGCTCATGACGATTGCCGACGGTCAACTAACTTTCCACTCAAGCTACATGCCCAGCGCAATGGAAATCTTATCACCTGTCATTGATAAGAGAAAGCAACAATCTCCGTCACACTCTTGGTTTCACGCTCTCCCAGATATATATAAACAAAGCCTTGTCTACACTTTGGCGCGTGTGAATTGGCCAAAATGAGTAATAATTTCAATTTGTTTAAGAAAACATTTCTTATCTATTTTTACAGGTTATTTTGGATTTCACTTATCAGCATAAAAAAACATGCTCCACTTTATTGGTAAACGTAGTATTAGTAATGCTTTTTTTTCCACAAGTTTTATCAACTCTTATCATTGGCTATGTCAAAATTGAACTTGTTCTTTGTCTTTATTCCGCTGTTTCAGTTTATTTTAAATGCCCGCTCTTGTTCTATAGTTGCTTCCTTTCAACAGTACATTTTCTTTTCTTTTCCACAATTAGACAATATATTTGCTTTACTCTCTTGCTGTCTCTTTCATTCAAAGGACTGCGCATGTGCAGTATTCGCCATCTGTGAACAATTTTCAATATACTGTAAAAAACCACAATCAGGCTTGTTAATATCATCTGGGTAGGTTTTTGTTAAGAGTGGCGCCCTCTATGCTGCTGACAAACTACCTTCTTTAGGGGTTATTTTTACAGGGGTTCGTTAACAGAGATAACATTTCAATTTGATTTGGACAACAGAAACATCCCATTAATGGTTTGTGTTTTTGAAAACCATTATTAGCATATGGCTTTAAAGATTTCACTTAATTCTAAACAAATGTAAGGTTTATTTGTTAAACAGACCAAAGACAACTAAAAAAATTTTGGATAATTCTGATTATTATGTTAAGAAATTAAAGGACTGATGAATGAATGTTATGTGTAGTATATTTCTTTGGTTGTATAGTTAATAGAATTAAGAAAATAATCTAATTGAATGTGCAAAGTAAATTCGATTCCATACTGAACCGTGTTTATATAAACTGTTTAAACAAAGAGTTAATTATAGTGTAGGAATTCATGACATGTTAGGAACGGATCAGACATACTCTGCTCGTTCTGTTCATTCAGAAACTTGTTCTAATAATTTATATAAATATTAATATACCTATGTGATGAAAGTGATTAAAATATAGACTGTTATCTCTCTATCCCTATCTCTCTCTCTCTCTCTCTCTCTCTCTCTCTCTCTCTCTCTCTCTCTCTCTCTCTCTCGCAATTAGCAATGCTCTCTCTTCAGAGAAGTTTTTTTTGGAAAGTAGGTCTGAAAGACTATTTATTTTGATTCACCTCAGATGCATGCACTATGAATGAAACTGTACGTTTTATATTTTGACTATAACTCAAAGTGCAATTCGGGGGACAGGGCGGGTTTGCCTGCAACCTGTGTGTGTGTGCCTGTAGAATATAAGTGTGTGCGTAAGTGTGTGTGTGTGTATGTGTATGTGTGACTGCCTCTCAAACATGCATGTGCCGCATGAACAGAGTGCCCGAAAATATGTAGCTGCAGCAGGAGCGGTTGCTGCAGTGGGAGATGCAACCTCGCCTGGCAGTCCAAATTAACTTAACACTCATAAATCAGCGTTAAGGGCGACCGCAAAAGCGTTGCATAAAAAATAGTTATGACGCTTGTGTTTTCGCATTTTTTTCCGCGTTCAGTTTGCTCTGAAACCGAAAACGAAGGCGTAACCCAAACTGAAACAGGGAAACGGCGACATGGAAACTTGGATGCAGTTCGTCAGTCCGCGGAGTTGCATGACAAATAAACGATACTCATAAAACGCGTGCGTTTGCATTGCAAACTTGATGAGCATCCCCTCACTGCTCACTCCCCACTCCCCACTCCTCGTCTCCACCTTCACAGCCCCTCTGCAGCCTTTCGTCTCCTCGGCTGTCAATGAAACGGCTCGGCAATTTCGTTTGCCGGACAAAATGGCGGCTGTCAGTCTTGGTAATCAAATTGTAGTGCGCAATTTGGTTACTTTTTCTCATATTTTTTGTAGTACTCTGATGTATTTGTATTTGTATTGGCAGCCCAGCGAGTGTTACATAGATGATGGGCAAACATACGCGTGCAATCGTCATTTTTTATTCAACGATGAGTAATGTGGATAATTGAGTAAATCGCGTAATCGTTCACTAAATGAATACAGTTAAGCGAACCGTTTAAAATGTCAGTTTCAGCATTCAGATGCAGCTCAAATCACGGCAAAATTATAAAAAAGAGTTAATTAATAAAATCCTTGAAATATGTTCAATCATTTGCAATGTTGCAGTGATTGATGTTCCTTTAATGAACGGACATAAATAATAAATGTCAAATAAATAAGTAAATAATAAATGTCGGATTGACTAACTCTCTGTGAATATTTGAAGCAACAATTGGTTGTCAAAGCTTCAGTAATTGATAAGAGACTTTAAACTTACATAACAGTGTCAAAATTAATTCATATGATGTCATTGTAATACCAAATAAAGTTAGTCGTTTGACAGGGGTGAATACATAGATAAAGTGTGTAAATAGTTTCAGTAATAGTATTTTTGCCATCAAAGGTTAACGTATCTCAACATCCGCTGCTGTTAATAAAACAACGAGAGCAAAGTTTCCCAGATCTAAGTATAATTTGCATTTTCATTAAGTAACCCTTTGAGGTGGTATTGGGTTTTCTCGTTTAGGAGCGACGGTTGAGCTGACTTTTAATTATCTTAATGCGGCAACTGAGCGTATGTGCCACATTGACTTTGAATAAAGTCTAAATCAGACACACAGGTGACTAGGTGTGTGCGTATGTGTGTTTGTGTGTATGTTAAGGTGTTGTCGCATTGCATTAAAAGCAAAACATTAAAATGCTTGCCAACTTGCGCCGGCAGGTGTCGCCACGGTGATAATGTCAACAGAGGAAACAATAAAAGCCGCAGTTGTCTTTTACTTTTGCTGCGGGATACGTGGCACGTCAGGATGCACGCTGCCATTTGAAGAAGACAGCGAGTGTGCGAAGGAGGCAAAAGCAAAAGGATGCTCTCTAGCAACGTTAAATGTGCCATTCCCATTTATTCCCACTCCCGGGCGTATGTACGTGCGAGATATTTATAGACTGCAAAGTGGCTTCAACCGACCTGATGATTTATACTATCGATTGTTCTGGAGGGGACAAAAATTACGGATATGCTTCATTCACCAGAAGTGGGCTGTCGCTAGTCGCACATTTCACATTGCAATATATTTATTAATATATTTTCATATATTTAATCAGCGCATCAGTTCATATTGTACTTTAATTCATGGCAATAATTTCAACTATATAAATCTTTCGGCCGCTTTTCTCGTGCTCTCTTTTTTGTTACTCTCTCCTCTCTTTAGCTTTCCTTCTCTCGCTGTCATTAATTTGAGCATCTCCTTTTTTTGGCGACCCACTGACAGGTGTCAGACTTTATAAATTACATTGCATTCGGCGCCTGTCCGACTCAGTCTTCATAAATGGGACTCTGCCATTGGCCTTGAACCAAGTCCCTGTCTAGTATTTTTCATCGTTTTGTGGCTACTTTAACATAATAGGAAGAAACAGCTGTGATGCGTTGGTCGCCACAAAAATTCCACTCAGGGGAAAATGAAAATTTATGTGGCAAGTATGCAGAGTAGAACAGAAAGTTGCAGAACAACTCTGTGGCCTCAGGTCAGAGCTATGAGAAAACCAGCTAACGCTGAGCCACATTGGGCACAATAATACTATGAGGCAATAACAATATTATCCAACAACAACACGAGCTGCAAGTATAGGGGTCTTAACTGGCACAAGGCTAATGCAAACTAATGCAAAATTCACCACAGGAAAGCTGAACACTGCCAGATGGCTTAGAGTCAGCATCAGCATTAGAATCAGAATCAAAATTCGTATAACGAGAACTGTGGCTCTGGCTCTAGCTCTGGCTGTGGCTGTGGTTGCTGCTCCCAGCAGTGCACTTCGTTGTTGCTATTATGCATGCCACACAAATGCAAATGTGATCTGCAAACGGGTTAAATGTGTCAGCTGCGGTTTCGCCACGTGCCTGTTTGGGCTGCCAAGTTTTTAATTGTCAGAAACAAGTTGAAATTAGCTGCAGGATATCTTCAAAATCCCATGAAATTAACGCAACACAGGCTGAAACAAGGATAGCGAGAGTTGAAGATAGAGTGAGGTGAGAGTGGTGAGCTAAAATTTTCATTTTGTCTGCTCTCATCAGTATAAATAAGCTCAATATGACGGTATCGTTGTTGCTTTGTTAAGTAGCTGCTGGCGATGCAGCTGCCAAATGGTTCAACAGCTTCAGCTTCATCTCCACCTCGAACTCTGGACGGGATCACTCCATCCAGCTTTTAAGCGTTCAAATATTTATAAAGCGAAGAACGTTATGTTTACTTGCTCTGGGTCGTTTATAGGTGCAAGCGAAGTTGCAGTTAAGTGCTGCAAATGAGAGTAAATGCAAAGTAAAAGTGCCTGAGTGGCCAAAATGTGTTAGGTCTGACCTGCCTGACAGTGCTGCCAATATGAATGCGGCCTTTAAGCATAGACAATTACTGGCCATATAGCGAGAGATGCAATAAGTGCTGAATTGAGTCAACGTTTTCCAGTTCATTCAAAAACTATTTTTTTAAAGAAAATTACACATCATCAGATGTGTGAGATTTGTTTCCGTTTTCATTTTAATTAAAATCCTCATTAAATATGTCGGAGATCGCGAAAAGGCGGAAAAAAGACTGTGCAAAGGCTGCGACAAAGGAAGCTTGCATTACAAATATTGCGTATACGCCGCTTTGTCGGCTGCTAACCGAATGAGAGAGACATAAGCACAGTTGCACTATTTGCCTTTATAACAAACTGTCTGCAACTATAGACAGTGACAGCATTGCGGTATTAAGACCTCAGCTGAAATGATTACATGCCTGTTTAGATTTGTCAGTCGACAGCGACGAGCGCAACGATGACGACGATGACGACGACGACGACGACGACGGCGGCAACGTTGGCTTCTCCTTTGATTTACTGCCATGGCTGAGAAGACGCGTCGGGTCGGTTGCCAGCGCATGCATTTCACACTTGATAAATGATCAAATTAGGCAAGGAAAAGCGGAAGCTTGCGTATGTATATGTGTGCATATATGTATGTATGTGCAACTTGTGCAACACGGCAGTGTCCCGACGCAGCTCTAAGGCAGCCACGGACATTATAGGATTGCGCTGCTTTATATGCGTGGCATGTCTTGCACTTTTGCAGCTGCAGTTGCAGCTGCTGCTGCGAGTTGCCTTACTTTGCGGCTACTTGCTGCTAAGATTGTGGCATCTTCCAGTGTGTGTGTTTTCGCATCGTGTTGCATGGCTCTAAACTATTTGGAAACATCATGCACGTTTTCATTTAGCTGAGTGCATGCAACTGTCTCAACCAGCTCGACTTCAGCCGAAAACAGATGCCTCAACTCAGTTGCCACACAACATACACAAGGCAACACATACATGTTGCTAGCTTAAATGGTAGCATTGACTGGTACGGCTTAGGCCATAATTTCCAACACATAAGTATCGTTTTTAATGTCAGTCAACATCCCTTATAACTTAGGTTCGTTGTGTTGATTTGCAATTGCTAATTTTGTCTTTAATATTTCATTTTCAATTGCTCAAAACTGCTGTCGACTGTTTGCCGTCTGTTTCAGAGCCAGACCAGTAACTCCCTAACTAGTTGCAATAATGATGCCTGAAATTATTCAAGTTACACAGCAGACTGACCTTGTAATTACAACCAGCAACAATATCTCTCGGCAAACACAGCCATATATATCGACACAGATACTTATAGTTTTAGGACTTAGAACTAGTTAATTGCATTTGCAGTATGCTCAAGTTAACAACCAAAAGCAATAACAACATAATCGCATATTCAACTCAACTGTAAGCAGATTTGATAAAGGGTCAGAATAACGAGGGTCGTATGGAGTCTACGAGAACTATTTAAAATATATAATCTTATATAACACTCATGTTCAAAGTATGTTCATATTAATCGCTATCCTTTGATTTTTATTCGAATTGACTTACACTATCTGTTGTCGCATCCGCGAACTTAATCTGACTTAGAACCGCCATTCACGTTTTTTCTGAAATAAATTCCGTCTTTGATGTCAAAACCAAAAATAAATTTTTTGGAGTGCTCAAAAAAGAAAATTAAAAATAAGGGATCAGTCTGTGTTATTCTATAGCTATGGAAAATACTTTTGAAGGACCCTCGTAGCAGTTATCAGTCAGAGTGAGGGTTCATTGACCATATTACCATATAAGCTGGCTCTGTATAAGCTCTAACATGCCACATAGGTCTCTGCCAAGTGTGTGTGCGTATGTGGGGGCGTGTGTACTGCAGTCACAATATATATATATATGAGCTAAATGGCTGCTGTTGAATTTATTTGCGGTTGCCTCTGTGCCCATTCCACTTGGGGAAGTTTTTATTGCCGTTGACAGGAGCTGGCTGTGTTGCACTTGCAGATGCAGTTGCAACAGTTGAAATTTATGCCGCTTCAACACAAAGCATAAATTAAATTTTGAACCGAAAATCATTCCATTTCTTTTTTATTCTCGCACTATTAGTCAGCGTTGAGAGTGGAAAAGTTGCGCATTATAAAAACAATTTCGGCAAGTTTTTGCCAAGTTTCAAAATGATTCAATTTGCCGAAACGAAAGTTTGCCAGGTACCAGCTGCTGTTGCTTCTCAACGCGACTATTCTGAATATCCTGACTCGAACGAACAAATCCTTAATAGCTCGCGGCAGGCCACAAACAGACCTCGACTGGCAATTAGTTGCTGCTGCACAGGAAGCTGAGAGTCGAACGAGACTTTAAATATTTAATGCTTCAACTGTGGGATTTAAACTCGGGAATCTCGTTTCATTTATGACTTTCGCACGATTATATGATATTTATAATTCTCATATAATTTATTAAAACAAAAATAAAATCATAAAAAGTGTGCTTTAAATTCGCATAAATGATGGGCTATCATTTCCCTCATTTCCCTGTATAATTACAATTATTTTAAACATCATAAACACGTTTAACCGCAGCTTGACATCTGCAAACAATTCAATACACACATACACACTCACAAGCACACGCACATACACATGCACACACACTCTGGATTCCCTTCTCCTCAGGTGGCAAATATTTAAAGCTCGCTCCGAGCTATGCATGTCAATGGCTTTGGTTATCTGCGAGCTCTCCGCGATGCCCATAACTCGCACCAAGTCATTGAGGAGGTCCCTGGAATGCCACTGCGAATTCCGCTTAGTATCTCAAATAACTGATCAGCTTGTTAGTGGGAGGGAGGTGAATGCGTAATATCTGCAGCGTAAAGATGGAATTTCGCGGTTTTCTACATATACAAGAACCGAACTGTGCAGAGTTCAAGTTGAGTTTGTATTATACAAATGATTATTGAATTTTCATTACTTATTCCTGGTGACTCATCTGCTATATGGTCAGCAGGAGTTCTACCTTTTTTCCTTAATCAGCTAACAAACATTAAAGCCATTAAGCGCATCAATTATAACAGTTTAATTAAATAAAACGCCAGTTGGCAGATTGCAGATTAAGCTACGAGCTAATTTAATGAATATTATCGCACACAAACTAATAAAAATGTTTTAGAAGAAGCTGCTCGACCAGCAGATACGCTGTATTATCGTATACAATGCGAGAAATTATATTTTTTATATAACCTTTGGAATAAACTTCATACTTGGCAAATGTTACATGCTTTTCATAACAAGTCAATTGTACAATACCCTCTCATTCGCATTTTATGTGTACATATGTTAAACATGAAAGAACCTCGTATACGTTCGCAAGCTCACACACACACACACACTTATATAATTTATGGAGTATGTTGTGCTACTTAGTCGCAACTCCAAAGAGACGATGGATGCATGCGTGGACAAACGTGTGTTTGTGTGTGTTGTGAATGTGTGTGACTGTGTGTTTGAGTGAGTGTGAGTGTAAGTCGAGTTGAGCAGTGTCACTCACTTGAGTGCGTCTGCCAGTGCTAGACCATCACTCATCCAGAAAACAGAGGGTTCCTGTTTAAGCTTAATATGTATATGACAGACAACGTGCCCTTCGATGTTCCCTTTTAAAGTCAATACATATATTTATTAAGGATAATACAAACTCGAAATTGTTGAACTGGCACTCATAACTGCAAATACTTTATATATATATTACCACATATTATCACAACTTCCTTATCATAATTTGATTCAGCTTCTAAATTCTATTAAGGTTGAACATTTCTCATTTAAATTTGCTGTTTCCAATTCTCTGAGCTAGTTTTAGCTCTCATCTTGATATGAACGCATATCGACAAACTAATAAAACTTACCATCTGTCCCCAGCGGCAATACTTTGAGTGCGTTGAGTACTCGTGGTTGAGTGAAGCTTGTATTACCACGCCAAATATTATACTTTTCGCCATTTCTAAATTCGTATTTGGAGTGGCGTATGAAATATGAAAAATATAAATGTTCGACACAAAATCAATAAAAGCAATTGGTACTTTACCCAGGGGGAAGTCCCTTGAAGACAAACCACACAAATTGAATGACTGACAAATGCACTTATATTGGTCTAAGCATTGCATAAAGCACGACTAGAAGCAGTGGAAAAACTCTTGGGATTTGCATACGCAACGAAAAACTGAAGCCACAACAAAAGCTCAAATAGCACACAAGACGTAGCATTCTTGAAAGATATCCAATATTTGCAGAGCATATACATACAGCACATGTTTGTGCGCTTAAGAGTGCGCTATACAAATGTATATGCTTGTTTATTGTGCATGTATGTGTGCCAAATAGTCACTTCATTGATTACACTAGTTTACATAAAGTCCGACCTTTGCAGTGCGAATAGCGGAAATGCAGTTAAAAATTTGTACCTTCGCTATACCCCAATAATATGAGTAATAATTATTAATATTTGGATTAGTTTATCTTCATTCTTAATTAATTTTTGTCTGGCAGGCAACTTACGAGCTATGGAGTTCAATGTTTAACAAAGACGAAAAGAAATTAGTGTAAAACTATTTTTTAAAAATATTTTTATTTTTTTTCGAACAATATTTGATACTATGCGAATAAGTAAAATGCTTGAATATATATAAATATGTACAGAGAATGAACAGTATTTTCACAAATTTCTCTGGCTATATCAAATAATTACTTATTAAAACTATGCATGCCGCCTTCCGCTTTAGGGTAATCGGAACAAAGAGTTTGGGAAAAAAAGAACTGCTGGCCACAATATGAAATATTTATTGTAGATGTAAGTGCAAGTGAGTGTGTGTGTGTGTGTGGATCGGGTTATGTGTATAGAAAAGATAATAACAAACATTTTTGAAAAGAAATTTTACACATAATAAATAACTACAAAATAAAAGCAATGCAGCATAAGGACATAGTAAAAAGGGGGTAGAGAGCGTGGGAAGTAGTTGAAGTTAAGGAGGCACTGATGGTGCGGGAAGGGAGAGGCAGTTCGTATTTTTAATAAAAGCAAATAAACAGCAGAGTGACCATAAAGGCTTTGAGTACGCTTGGACTCTGCACAGCGTTGCAATATTAAAGCAGAGCAGAGAAATCAAGCCGGGACAGAGAAGTAAATAATGTTGGCTAAGACGACGCGCTGAGCCAGCCTGCGGGCAGTGGGCAGTAAACAGTAAACAGCAGCGAGCAGCAGGCTAAGAAAAATGAGAAAAAAAAATACAATAAAAAAATTACTGAACCGAATGCATCATAATGTTTACGTCAGAAGTGGACCACACGAAAAAGCTGCCCGACCAGGGTTGAACACAGCTGGTCAGGCCAAGCAAGCAACCAACCAACCAAACAGGCAGCTGGGTAGCTAAGATGCAGTCCCCAGGCAGCCGGGCAGTTGGGTAGCCAGCTAGTAGCATGTTGTGCTCTTTGTTCCAAGAAAGTACAGGAAACAGCCTGTGTGATATTGTTGGCCAAACAGAAAAGCAAAAAGTGCATCGTATACACACTTCACATAATTGTTAAGGCTGCTTCTAAAGCCATTATTGTTGCTGTTGTTGTTGTGGTTGCAGTTAGGAATCATCTAAATTGATTATGAGCAGCCCGAGGTGGACCAAGGTAGAGGCTTCCTCAAAGCTTCCTACACAAAGCCAGCCACTTGAACAACAGTTTGCCTGGCGTATACTTAATATTATTGTTTCGAGCTTAGAAATGTAATATGATTTAAAACGAAAAGGTTTATTTGCTCAGGCAACTTGCAATGATGCACCTGGGTAGTTCTTAATCTAAACAGCGTCAAATAGATTGAATATGATGTTAAAATAGGGATGAATTCCCCAGGTTTCTTAGCCTATTTCGGCAGATAACTATTTTGAAACTGGTGTTTATAGATGTTTAACCCTATTGTGTATCCTGCCATTCATATAAATATTTTGACAGAGAGAAGTGAGAGAAAAGGGAAGGCAGGTTTTCACAGGTAAACAAAAGTTTGAAAAGAATAAAGGAAATCCGAGCAGAACGCTTTTAATGTCACCGCTCTGTGAGTGGCTTTCAACATAGTCTTCTATATATAACAACATATATATATATATATATATATATATATATATATATATATATATATATATAGGAAACCAAGTTGGCCCATTGTGGGTAAAGTTTTAAATGCGCTAAAGCCTAAGCATTTCTGAAGCGCCACAACGGCAAACGCCACTTGAAGTTTCGCAGCTGCGGTTTTAGTGCTTACCTTGAAAATTTGTTGCATGCAGCTGCACTTGACTGCCAGCGACAAGTGCCACAAACAACAACAGCATCGAGACTTACCATTTAGCTGCTAAAAATGGCATAACATAATTATGAGTTGCCATTAGGCAATGGCTGTGGCAACGACAAGAGTTACCACAACGGGAGCTGCCCTTGCAACACAGAGCTGCCCCATCAGCAGCAGACGACCACCATCACATGGTCGCCACAAAGTGTCACAGTGAAATGTAAAAACATTTCGAGTGACATTCGTGCTTTTTTATTTTGTTCTCTTCCCTATTTTTTTGTGTCAACTCCAAAATGCCGCAAAACGCTCAAGTGCTCACTTCATTCACACTCTATACGTTGCGAAGGGGCTGGGAATCGGGCGAGGGGATGACAGTGTTGCCTTTGCTGGCAAACAGGTAAAAGCGACTTCTGTTTTATGGAAAAATATTTACGATTCGGTATGTAAAGTGGCGTTTCTTGTGCGCTTTTCCGGCGCCTTCTCTCTAGCACCGTTTAGTTGTAGGTTTTAAAAGCCTCCAGGGCTTTTGTTTGCACTCACATACATACATACATACACAGTGAATCATACTCACACATACTTTTTGAGTTGGCAAGCTTTATTCCATGGCCTGTCAAGTGTTCGGCTTTGTCACAGCCGACTGCCTGTATGTCTGGCTGCCACGTTGCCTTCAGTGTAATGCCCGATGATTCGTTACCAATAAGTTTGTTAAGCCTTCTAACTCATATTGTTGTTGCTCTGCGCCTTTACCATTTATTTGATTGAACAGATTCATTGTTTGCTTAGCAATGCTTTTTATTTCTATGCAAATTCCTCCAACTCGTTTGCCATTTATAAGCTTGTTACCCGCTGCCTATCCTGTGCCTGTGCCTGTGTCTGAACCTGAACCTGAGCGTCTCTCGTCATTGTCCTTGACGCCTAGTACTTTTTTCTTTCCTTATTTTTTCTTTTGTATTTCTTTAGTGATTTGATGCTTGCGCTCAGCTGTCAATTTGTCTTTTCAGTTTTCCACTTATTTCCTGTCTCTGGCGTTGAATGCATTTTTAATTGGCTTCCAATTTCCGGCCCTGCCATGGCAAAACTTAGGCAAACTACAGCAAAGGAATTCCATTTTGCTATTAAGCATGCGACTCTGTGCAAGTTTGTTTATTTAATGACATGCCTTTCGATGTTATAAACATTTATAGGACTCTGCTAATCTTCAGCTTAGCTTAACTTGTAGATTGAATTACTTTATATGAGATATACACGTTCTCAGCTTATTCGCATAAACACAACAGCGGAGAATAAGTATTTAGCACAAAGTATATATTTGATTAAATAAATGCTTGAATTACACTCACTTTGAAGAGTGCTTTTACTTTCTGAGAGACTGACAGTTCTCCTTGCGGTTTCCTGTGTACGCAACTACCATCAAGAGAAAGATGTGTAGAAATGGAAAGGGCTGGAAGTAAGCAGCAGTATGTCAACACTAATTTGTATAAAAACACTGTCCACAGTTGCTAGAGAGACCTTTCTGAAGGAGAAGCGGAATCATTAGAAGACAAGCTGGCACTAATTTTTATTTAGCAAGCGACTTAATTTCTTATTTATTTATTAGTATTTATTTACATAAATAGTAAATGTAGCGGCATTGTAGTTTTACTGTCTCCCTGTTTAACTCCGTACTACTGAGATCAGAATGAATATATGGATGTCTTCTTCTAATTATTACATGCTCCTTCACTTAGGTAATTAGACACTCTCTTAATTATTGCCATTACGAACAAAGACTAAGGTTATAAAATGCAAACCGAAAAGTGTAGAAATGCTAAGCCGTATCGATTTAAATAATATATTCGGACAAATATTGACATATTTTCTGGGCAATTTGTGGCTACTACAAATGTGGAGTGAAGCCCATAAAATTGGGACGTTTTGTTGCTTTTTTTTGGGTATATTTAATTAAAACAAAATGATGGCAGTCGCATTTCTTCGCACAAATCGCACTTAATCCATCTGCAGCTTGGGGCATGGAATGGGAAAGGTGGGGCGGTGTTATTTTTTTTGTGTCTGCACTTTGGGACAATAAATTCAAAGCCAACTGTGTTCACTCTTCAAACAAACTACTTCTAACTAACACTTGTGCATTTGCCAACAAATACACACAATGACATACATCTGGGGAGGCGCCTGTAGCTGATCCTGCTCCTATTCCAGCTCCAGCTCCAGCTACAGCTGGTCCTGCTCGGCGTTCTGGCTGTGCTCCACATTTTTGCTACGAAGATTTTAACTGTCAGCAAGTTGGGCGACTTAATTTGAATTTACGGCGCCATGAGGAGCAGCTTCTGGGTCCTGCTGCTGTTGCAGCTGCCATGAGTCCTACTCTGGCTATTATTTCGCACAAACACCATTAAATACTGAGTGCCGCATCTAATGTGTTTATTGTTGTTGCCGTCCTTGGGTCGGGGGCTCTGTCCAGGGCCTAAGCTCCACAGCGCCTCGTATGTGCGCGACAATAATATTCAAATGCTACAGCATAGCTCTTTACTCTGTTGCAGTTTGTTTTGCCTGCGTGTGTGTAGGCGTGGCATAACGCCTTTTCTGTCAGCACTCACCACTGAACACTGAGCACTGAGCGCGCCTAGGTGCTCACTTTTCGCCATGCTCCGTGTGCTCAGTGCGCTCTCGAGTTCCCGCCTGCATTTCCATATTTATGTGTCTCCAGATAGCGCCGACGCTCCACTCAAAAGTTCTTCCTTCACACTTACAGCACGTGAGTGTGTCTCTATGTGCCTGTGTGTGTGTGTGTGTGTGTGTCTATATATTTATATGCTAATATTTTAGCACACATGCCGAGCACTATTATCGCGGCTGCCACTTGGGCGTCGAACTTCCGTTTCGCCTGCAGTTGGATCTCAAGCCAAATCCTGCAGCACTGCAATTTTGGTTTGAGTCCGTCTCTGTCTCTGTCTCTGGCTGTGTGTTGTAAAATGAATTTTACTTCATTTTGATATGTTTTCCCAGCTGGTTTTTACTGCCCGTTCACACACATACCACGTACTATGTAGATGTATTTGCTGCTTTGCTTGTTTGTTTGTTTGTTTGTTTTGCTTGCACTATCGCAATGATAATAAATTTTATTAATCTTTCTGTCACACCCACACACAAACACATGCATAGCAAAACGAATGTCTGACTCTCTCGCCCATTCGCTGATCAAGTGCTCAACTAAGTACTCAAATATGTAAACGTGGCCCAGAACCCAGATCCGCCATTAGCGACGAACGACGGAAGCCCCAAAACCCAGCACGCGACCAACTTGCAATTTATTTTCATTTGTAGATGCAACATGACCCAACTTTCCAGTGCAGCCAACGGGCTTGCGATATTTATTGTGTAATTATTATAGTTCATTCTAATTGCGTGACTTATTTATTTGCACTGAAGCAAAGTGTACAAAATTGGTTGCAAAGCCGCTTAAAATGCTTAGAGAAAGTGACATGTTGGTTTGCTCTGGCTGAAAAATATGTAAAACTAACTAGGTTAACATAGATTTATAACCAAACTGAACCAAAACTGAACTCAAAACTAATTTCCCATGAATCTTTCAAGCATTTTATGGATTTATTAATTTTATATACAATGGGTTCTAAATAAAATTGTTGTGATACGCACACAAAATTATAATTGATACGATCGGAGCAAGATATGCTGTTGCAGTTTTATAAAGAGTTTCAAGTTAATCCAATAAATAACAACAGTTTATCATAGGAATGACAAAGTATTATAAAATGTTCATTTAGTTTCTCGGTGAACCCTCTACATTTTCCACTCAGTGAAATGCCTAAATTCAAGCAGCTGGATCCTAAATTAAGGCCAAATACTCAGCAGGGCTTTCAGTTAGCAAAGTGCAGCCACAAAAACATAGATAAAATGAGCTGATCAAAAATTTAATTAATCTTTCAACTGCAGTCAAAGGCAGGAGAAGTGAAAGTGCAGCTTATTTCCCAGTTGGGGGTCAAACAGAATTCCCGAGGAATGTGGTAGCAATTAAACCCCTAGGGAAACGGATTTGCTGTCGCTGTCGCTGCTGCTGCCCCGCTGTCGCTGTCGTTGGCGCTGTGCGGCCTGTGGTCGTTGTGCTGCGTACTCCATCCCCCCTCATCTGACCACCATCCTTGGCTAATGTTAAGCAGCAAATTTGATGATGCTGAGAGCTGTGGGCTTTATGCCCTAGTGTATAAGCTGGTGTCTGCTTTGCAATTATTTTTGTTGCTGTTGCTGTTACTGTTGCTGTTGCTGTTGCTGTTGCTGCAGGAAATGCAGTCTAAAACCAACAAACCCCGGAAATGCGCCGCTGTCGTCGCCGTTGCGATTAAACTTTCTGCATTAAAAATTGGCCTGGGCAACTGGTGTGGCTGCAACTGGCGATGGTTTGAGGCGCCTCGCGGAGGCTGCGGCTGCTTTTTACCATATCTAATAGAAAATTTTATGTAACGCCCACTCGACTCGGTTGGATGGCCCATGTGGCAGTCTGGTAGACTGGCAGCTGGTAATGGCGACTGTGATGGGGATTGTTTCACTGTTTCCTCCTATGCCTCCTCCTCCTCCTACTGCACTGCTTTGGGCCGCAGTAAATCATGAAATTTATTTGGCAACATGCAAAAAGTGGGAACTGAGAGAAAAAATGTCAAATAATTTGCAAAAAATTGTTAGATTGCTCGGTGTTTGAGTGACCGCAGCTACGCTGCCTCCCCAAGGAGCGTTGGCATTAATTTAGATGTTGTTTATAATTTGGTTTTGCTGGCCAAACTCATTGACAAAGCCACAAAGAACGCAGACTTCGCACAGAAATTTTGTTTGTGATTTCATTAAATCTAATTGAAACTTTTGTCTCTGTCGCTGCTCTGGTGTCCTCTGTGTCCTCCTGCCTCGCTGCCGGCAGTTCAGTCGAGCAGCAGTCAATCTTGCAATTTGAGCCCCAACCAGCTGGACCCAAAAATGATTTTTGCCCAAGCTTCTGTCCTACAGGGAAAGCGCTTGCCCAAAAGGACAACAGCAGACATGCCAACCACTCGGCTGACATTTTGGAAAATCTGGCAAAAACTTGATAGGGACCCTCTTGGGCCGGAAGTGTGAGAAGTTGCATTCCCACTGACGCCCAGTTATCCTAGTGAGCTCCTTCTCGGCTCCTAACGCACTTTAAACTCGAGCTCAAAGCAAACGAGTGCTGAGAAAAGTTTAAAGCACTCTACGACAGTGCGGCTCGACTACCACGAAATCAGCAATGTCACAATTGCGTGGCAGGTAAAGCACAGCAACAATTAGGCGTCCCAATTAAGTAACCCTTTCTGGCCTCAGGTGTACCTTATCCAGATTGTTCTGGAATGCGACTTCAGCACGAGTTTAAATTGAAGGAAGAAATGCAATGCAAGTAGTTTGAAAAGAGAGCGTATTTAATGTCTTTCATTTATGGGGTAATCAAATAAGCCAATAAAAATAAATTGTTCTCGATATGCTAATGACTTAATACCCTTACAGAGTAAATTAACTATTTCTAAAGATTATTTAGTTAAGATAAGATATATCTGAAAACATTAAAGCATGTGTCGACATTTTTACTTCCTTGGAGTGAGTACGATGGTCACTTGTCTCTTTATTTAGAAATATATCGATCAAATAACTGTATAAACTTACGGGCGATGACGCCTCCGAAATCTTTGACAAGCTTGTGGATCAAGTGTTGTAAAACTCTCGACTGGAGAACCCAACAATAGCGTCATGAAGTCAGTTCTTTATTTTCTTTAATAGTCTTGAAGACATCTGGAGGAATGAGCGCGCCTTTGGCTGAATGGGTGGCGGTTGAAGCTTCGTCTGATTCGCTTCAAGCAACGATACCGCATTGACGTCTGAGGGTGCAGACATGCTGCTACATGGAGAAGACGGGGCACTGATGGTGATCGCAGGATTCCTCGGTGAAGAGATGGATATGTCTTTGTAATTGGTGGATCGGGAAGACGCACATGCGACTGCGTTGGACAACGGCAACGGGGAAGTTGTCGTAATCATCTCCCCATCTGAGTTCACGTCATCCGTATTGGGTGTGATGGTTACCATGTATGTGAATGATCCATTGTCAAGTTTTTCTGTCTCCTGCTGTTGAAGTGGCAACTGCAAGAGAAGATCGCCAATTTGATTGATTATCTTGGGTAACTCATTCGATCTGGCTACGTGGGAACACAGAACTTTGCTGGTCTTCTTTGAATCCGGTATTAAAGTAAATGACTTATTCTTGAACAAGCAAGTTGTACTGCTTGTTGGTTTTGGGTTGTTTATTCGAGGCTGACTCATTGTGACGGCACGAATTAGTTGATGCTGAGATAAATTCGGCTTGTTGCCCAAGGAGTTATCCACAGGTTTGCCTTTGGAGCTTAGGGAACCTCGGGAACTGCCTTTAGGGGTCTTTGTAAGCCGCTCATCCTGTTTAATATCAAATGTGCCTTGACGCAAAAGCTTTGGTTGTTCCGTTGGCAGTGGTGGAAAGTGCTTGTCAGAACATTGGGAAAGCGGAGCCTCCTCCTGCTTTTGACGCAGCCGTTCCAATTGAGAACGTATTTCCTCCAGCCTTGGTTTATTCTGCAACAGATCCTCGGCACTTGTGGCATGTGCTATTGGCGTAACAGTTCCAGTTCTTTCCCTAGAATCTCCCGCTGACAGCTCGGCTATGCATAGTTGCTTGAGATCCTCCTGAAACTCGAGTTCTTCCTTGGCATCCATTTCCGCTGTTGTTGTCGGCCCGACCTTCGCCGCTGGCTTTATGTACTTCAGCAAGGGAAGCACACAGCATTGCCTTTGGATCCACTTCATGCGTCTCTTCTCGCACTTGGACAGCGCCTGATGAAGCTGCTCACGATTCTTCGTACACATTCCATCTACCAGAACGAAGGGTACGCTTCCGCTGTCGCTCTGGGATACTTCCTCAATCCCAGGTAGGCGTGAAGAGGCAACATTATTTGTATTATTGGATTTGGATTTGCTGATACTTTTAGCTTTGGCTGCGGATCGAGTGGGGGACCCAGCAGAGGGCGACGGGTCGGTTCGACTTTTTCTATTACTCATTATGATGTCTGTGAAAGGGGTGGGAGAGAGGGTAGAATATGGTAGGTAGGGTAGGTCAATCATTTGCCATTTCGACTGTCTGATAAATGATAATCAAATTCGACACACATGACAAATCGTTTATGGCTTCTAATCCAGCTGTCAGTTGGCGAATTTGATTTGCATTTAATTGCTGCCGCTGCGGAAATGATGTGACACGTGTCTAGACGGCATCATCCGGGCGGGTTAAGGAGTGGTCTTACCTGGCCGAGGGATTGCTGCTGCTTAAATCCTTTGAAAGTACTCCGACAGAAATCAAATTGAATGGGATATAAAACTTAGTCCACCCGGAGGGGAAAAAATGTAGAAAATGTAGAAAGTAGAAATTGTGCTTTAAGTCTTCGACGTCCTTTGGGCACTGCACGCACTTGTGGCTTCAGCTCAGCTACTGTTGTTGTTCGTCTTTTTCTGGTTGGCACTGTTCGGATTCAACAAAACTTTATTTTGTTCTGATAAAAACTTAAATGTTACTGCTGCTGCCGCTGGCTGTCTGCCCGGTTGGTTGCCTGGTTTCCCTGTTTGGTTAGTTGCGAATCGTAAATGCTTGATATCCCCAAAAGGTTAACAATTTCAGCTGCTGTTTCTGGTTTTTTGTTTTTGTTTAAGGTTTTTTTTTTTTGGTTGAATTTGGCTTGCGTTTTGCTTTGAGTTTGGTTCAGATCAGTTTAGTCTATTTTTTATATATATAAAAGAATTTTGCGCTTTGCCAAATAAAACCACAACGTTAGAAGCGCCCCATCAAAACATGCACACACACATGCTTCTTGTCGCACATACACACATTCACTTTCGGATTCCTTATGCGTGTGTCTCTCTGTGGTTCCTTGTGTGTTTTATTTTCTTTTATGTGCTGGCTGCTACATTAGGAAAAGCGTGCTCAGTTGAATTTAGCCAAGTAAAAAATCAAAAAGAATACCTATCACAATGAAATATATATGACTATGCTCGTAAGTCCACAAAACGACAACATTCAATTGACAAAATTCTCAAAGTCCTCACAAAAGTAAATAAATAAATAAAATTGCTGCTCGACTGAAAGATACTCTTTCAGTATGTATTCCTACTTATAATTGCGATAATTACATTCTGAAATATTACAAAAATTTGGCGTCCTGATATTCGCAAAACGATTAAATATTAGGGCTGCTTTATTCAGATTAAAATTTTATGGGTCGGTTCGCTTTGAGATTTTGTGAAGAAGAGGTAGACGCTCGAGTAGCGCTAAGTTGGCTGCGATTTTATCCCCTGTTACTTAACATCTGGGAGACAGGGTTGTTATAATCTTTCAATGTTGAACTGTAGGTGACAGACGAGGTTGCCACAAATATACCATTTCTTAGAAGATGTATACCAAGCTAAGAATATTTTCACAAAGCTGGTCTTTTTAGCCATATTCAGGGAGCATAGAGTATTCACCCAGAGCACTTTTGCAGCACTCTTTGATCTAGGCTTATCCATATTCACAATATGGTGGCCAGAAAATCAGCTTTAAGTCTTATTTTGTTATCCTTGTTGTTAAGGAGGACATTCTACAATAATTTTGAAATATAACTCATCAGTTTCCCACAGTTTTCAGAATCCCCTGTTGGCATTCTCTGCTCTCCTTCCATGACCCCTTAGCCCTTAGCCCGTAGCGTCTTCATTTTTACAGGATTTGTTTACTTAAATCTCGATGAAAGTCATTTGCTCTTTACTAAATTAAATCGTATTTCACTCTATTGACGTGTTCAATTCTCAATTCTCTTAGAACGCTTACGATATGAACAATACATTTAACATTCTCTCACTGTGCTAAAAAAGCTCACGAATTGCTCTTAGTCCTGACTGCCCGAGTTGCATAGCCGAGAATGGTGACGAGCACGAAGCCGACACCGAGAACGATGTGGACGATGCTGTTGCCGATTGCCACATTTGGTTGCTGGCTCGGTAAATTGTGCCCATGCCAGGACCTGTTCAGTCTTATTCGTTTGGGTCTGCGGCACGGACGTGACAGCGGCTGGCAAAAGGCAGCGAACGTGCAACAAACGGGCAACGGTAATAGCGGAACTCGAGCGGTTCACGAAATCAACGTCGCAACTTCACTTGGAGTCGTGTCGAGTAGAGTCGAGTGTGTGCAACTTGTACGTCTAACTGCTTATTGAGGCAGTGGCAAAGGCAGGTGTGAAAGTTATTAGTATCAAATTGTTTTCAAAGTGCGCGGGCAATTATAGTTTCAGACTCGCAGCATATGACGAGTGACGCCTGATGGATGCCTGATGGCTGATTGGCCTCCATGCTGCACATTGCAAGTTGCAAGTTGCAAGTCAGAGCGTAAATTGCATGTCGCGGTCGTTACATGACACGAAACACGCACACACACAAAACCCACGCTTACAGCATGAGTGAGAGTGTGTGAAATGCCCAGAAGTGTTCAGTGTGTGCAAATAACGAAATTCTCATATGACTTTGGAATTAAACAACAAAAACCATAACAATCATAGCAACAACAAAAGCAGGCAAGTATTTTAAGCGCAACCAACGGATTATAGAATTACGTTTACAACATTTAATCAATGAAGTCTAAAAGAAGAAAAAATCTGCAAAGTTGAGTTATGGAATATCAAATTTTAAGAGCTCATATAGAGCATAAGTGAAACTCAATAGCATTAGAGTACATAAAAAATTAATACAATAGTAGACTCTGCATAGAAATAGAAAGGGACAGGGAGAGAGAAAGAGAAAGAGAAAGAGAAAGAGAAAGAGAGAGAGAGAGAGAGAGAGAGAGAGAGAGAGGATGACAAGTACGTTGCCCTCAGGCAATTAACAAAAATGGCTGTGACCCCGCAACCTCTAGCATTTACCTATACGGGGTTAGGGGGCAGGACATACTATTGGGACAAACAATGCATATTGTAGTAGTTGTAAGAGTAGTAGCAAATTATTTGGTTTATTCTCCCTTACAGAGACGCCCTTTAGGCCCCCTTGGGGAATAACAATGGACGATAGCCCGCAGCTGAAAGCCAAACAGTTAAGCGCCTCGTCATAAATTCAATTAAAATTCAATCGAAAATATATGCAAATTAAACAATGACATAAATCATGGGGCTGTGCTCCCCATTAACTATGTGAGTGTGATTGTAAGGGTGTGTAAGTATGTAATGTAAACAATGCCGCAGTGTCAGTCATAAAATTGAATACATATATTGAGTATTTATCGATTAATACGCATACACAAACTCAAACAAAGAGACAAATGTACACTATGGAAATTTACAGCAAAGCTTTGTTACGCTTTTGATTTTCAGTTCACTTTGTTATTATACCCTGCACAGGGATTTATTAACTTTGTCAGAGCGTGTAAAGTATATATTTTCTCGATCAGTGTCAACAGCCGTCTTCTGACTGTCTGACCGTTTGGCGCGAAAGCTCCTATATACCGTCAAAGAATACTGTTTTGTTGAGATCAGATTAATATTAATAGTAAAATTATCCAAATACTTTTATCATAAAGAACTTTACAGAGTATTATAATGTCTGATCAGATAGTTTTGATTATTATTATAATATATAAGTGTAAGCAAGGTTGCTCTCTCTTTCAATAAAGTGACATCACTTTGCGCGAAACTTTAATATTTTTCACACTCTCCTTTCCTTTTTCCGAAACTTTTCAAATTATGTGGCGCCCTTTTTGCCCTGAAAGGCTTTCCGAATTTTTTCTCCATCTATTTTTGTTGCCGTCCTTTGGCTGCGCACAAAAGTTTTTATCGCTCAAAATTATGCGGACATGGGGCTGACTCATATGATTGGAGCCTCGCTAGAAAGTTTTGCCACAAATTTATAATCATAAGAAAAGGGGTGATTTTATGAAGTAGGCTGGCTCTGTTAAACCCCTTAAGCAAATCAATTTTAGCATGAAATGTCAAGGGGAATGGGTTTATTATTACGTCAGAAAATTCGTTTTAATATAAAACGATTATTACTCCAAACTCTTCGCAGGATATGGTTTAGTTGATTAAATTACTTTTAATTAACTTTTGTAGTCTAACGATTCGTCAAACCAAAGCTGTGGCTTTGAATCAAGTTCATTTATATATATTTATTTATTCATATATTCACTCACTCGTTACACTCAAAGCAGTCACCGTACACGAGTACTCGTAGTCATGCTCTTCCTACACGTTATTTCGCTTTAGTACATTAGGAGAAACTTCCTTTTGATTGTGCGCTTAATTTCCGGCTTAGACAATTTGTTGTAGCTCTGCAAACGCGACAAGTGCTTTCCATATCGTTTCTTTTGTTTTTCGTTAAATATTAAATAGTCACGTCAGCTTGAATGCCCCACTGGAGGGAGATGAATGAATCCACAAGTGGAATATGGAACGTGGCAGATGGCTTTTAATTTAAGAAAACAAATGTGCCTTTTATATAAGCGTAAGTTACATGTTTATGTACTTATATATGAATTTGTGTAAAAATAAATATATCAGGGAAAATAATCGCTCATATTACTCATACACAGGGTATGCCGAGTGTGTGTGAAAGCGCTCTGAGGGACCAGTCTCTCTTTGAGGCGTCAGTTTGTTTATTTTACAACTTTTTCTTTTTATAACCAACAAATCTTCTGAATAACAGTTAATTTTCGGGATCCACGTGACACCCACGCTCCTAACTCCCCCTCCCCAAACTGTGCCACGTTACCTTGGCTTTGGCTTTCGCTTTGGCTTTGACTGTGTGCAAAAATATGCCGGCGGTTGCCATAACACCATGAAAGTATGAGGAGAAGCTCTTGCCGCAGCCACAAAATGTTGGCATTGCATTGTCGGCAGATGATTCTGTTTGTATATGTGCAGAGGATTGTGGGTGTGTATGTGCTGTGCTTTGAGTTTGTCTAATGTGCGGAGGGAACTATTTATAGACGCTGCCATTATGTTTATTTTAAGATATTATTTCCACACCTCAAAGGTCTTCATTTTGTTATGAAACATTTTCTGGCATTTGCAGACCGAATACAATAGCAAAATATTATTTAAAAATATAAATATTAATCAGAATGTGAGTTTTATGAATCTGAAATTATTTTGAGGTTTCTTGAGAATGATTTTTTTAATATTATTTAAAGACATAACAATTGATAAGGAAATGATCTTTATTATCCCAGCAACATGTCAATGCTGAACAGTTAGTCACATTAACTGCCTTTTGTAAGCAAATATGATATTTGTTAATCTAATATTATTTTTGTGCTCAGCTTTGAGTCGCATTATCTGTCTTTTTCATGCGTAAAACCAGCAGCGACTCTTATTTACCATAAAAATTTCGAGAAGTTATACGGCTGGCTGACTAAATAGGGATGATTGTAACGCCTGTTCTCCATCGCACACACACATTTGTGACCCGGCAGTGGCATTCAACGTGCCTCTGCCCCAACCGTCACTTTGTCGAGTGGCTTTTTGTCGTTGACGTTGGCCCTCTCTGGGTTGCGTTGTTGTTGTTGTTGTTGTTGTTTATTCTCATCCTTCTGCCTTGTGCTCATTTATTTTTTATGTGTCTTGCACCTGAGAAAACACCACAGAAACACACAAAGGAAGGAAAAACTCATATGACGACGTCGACGTCAACGACGACGATACTGGCATTAATAATTAAAGTTTTATACTTGTCAATGAATGTCGTTTCCTTCTTTAATATATATTCGTATATATACTATAATTTATTTCGCATGGTCTTTTTATTTTGACGTTGATTTAATTTTTGTTTATATTCCATTTTAAATTTTAGTTCTTTAGCCAGCAAAGCACTTAAATAATATGAACACCTATTAAGTTTTAAATAGGCAAACAGGCTTAACAGGCAAATGAGACTCAGGTTAGACGTGTGCGTGCCTTAATGCCACGTTATTAGCTCTCATCTATGTGCAATCATATTATATTTATAATAGTTGGTTTAGGCTTAGCTAATTCTCCCTGTTGACGCACCATGAAAAGGTAATAAACACTTTAGGCCCGCTCGCTCATGAGAAGTTTTCCTTTTTTTATTTAATACTCCCATAAACTGGTTTTATTTTTCATGCGTGATATTTAGAAACTCTAACGAAATAAAAATGAGTACACACGTGTACAGACACTCATGTTTATTTCAGCTCCTGCTGTGACACTCACTCCACATACATACATTCACATTCATTCCCACTGAGAGTGTTTGTATCTTTTATGAGTTTTGCCACTCTATTCAAAGGCCGTTAAGGTTCACAGTTCCCAGGGACTCGACCAAGCGTCCACTATAAAATGAAAGATACCCAAAAAATAAATGTATATGCTCAAACTCGCATTTGTATGCGTATTTGTTTCGAATTCGCTATGTAGTTCCACTTCCAGTCACATTTCAATAGGCCATCAAATATTTTACACGCTGCGGACATACGTTCAACAGCTGCTCTCCATTTGCCTCGTCAATTCAATGAATTTTTCATTGAAAACCTCTCAGTTTTAGATGGCGAAACTTGTAAAAATACAAATATTTGTAAATAGAGAATAGAGAAGTTCAGTAAATAGCAAATATAGTAAAAAGATACCATAAAATGAAGTCTACTCGCCCATGGCCATTTTATTTGCTCATCCTGAGTCTAATATTAATTCAAAGAATGTTCAGTAATTGCACCGAACTAAATATTATTCGTAAATTCAGCATAATAAAAAGAATTGGAATGAATGCAAAATTAATTGCTTCTGTGAAATGTAATATTGCGAGTACCCTATAAACAGGGGCACATTAGTCGAAAAACCGTTCTCTGACCATCAAGTATCAGAACTTCATTAATGATTCTAGCGTGAATCCCTTTACGGACTTAAATGGAAAACTGTATTTTTGGCTCAGTTTCAGGGACCGTAAAAGTCAGAAGCAGCAAATTTAGTATTTCGATCTCTGTCAAATGTCAGGAATTAAATAATTTAAATAGGTTATGCCATATTTGGTTTTGCTGTGCGTATACTTAATAATCAGTAATTACTTATTTATGCATTGACCCTCTCATTTCATAGGTACGTATCTACATTTACGTGTTCGACAGTTGACAGTGTACTATTTTTGGGGGTAATCTCTTTAATTGGCCTTTGAATGCTAATGTAAAATTTATTTTTAAATTGGATTATATGTCAAGCATTTTGACTTGTGCCAACAGCAATTTGCCGTTGCAGCGCACTGAATTTTAATGTGGTTTTGGGCAATGCCACAGCCGCAGGTGCAGCGGCAACGGTAGTGACAAGTACAAACAACACTCACGGTTCATTGCTTCCCATAATGCATTTATATATATATATATAGATATATATATATGTATGTTCACACGTGTATGTGTGTGTGTAAGTATGTCAATTTTGTTAATTTTGATGTGGGTCCCCAGTCGTATGTCAAGCCAAAAATCAATATATTTACGCAAATAGGCAGCAGCTTGACATCTGGTCAGAGTTGGGTGAGCGAGTAAATGGGATTTCATGGATATAAATTTATGTTATCATCCCGTTAGCTGTCTGTACAGCAAATTATAAATAATTCATGCAAAGCTTATACTTGCTGCGTATACTTGATCTGGACAACTATATAGTATTAATTGCTATCTTTGTCTTCAGCAGACAACAATTGCAGAATCATAAATGTTAGTCGAGTGTGCAGAGAATCTGAAAACACATGACCCCAAAAAGTTTGAACAACAATCCGGAAGATAAACAACTCCGAGTGCTCCGAACTCAACGGCAGGCCAAAGGGACAAGTTGATCGAGCAGTTTTTGTTGCCCTTTCTGTTTTGTTTCATAATAATAAAGTGTGGCTGCAGCTTTAATAACTTTTTGCAGGAACAGCAGCAACAACCACAACAAACTTGTTAATAGAGACAAAGACCAAGATAGAGCTGTGGACAAAAAGGGGAAAAGCACAGACAGCAGAGAGCAGCAGAGAGAGCAGGGAAAGGGCAAAAAGCAAATACTGCAGCCGCAGCCGCATTCACTGTTGTTTGTGGGAATGGAATTGCATTCTAATATCATCGTCAGACCCAACGACAGATAAAACGGGAAAAGTTTTCCGTGCAGACAAGCAGGCAAGGGAATCGTTTGTTGAAGTGTTGGTTAGCAAAAATTTAGCAAATCCAAACTCAAACTCAAATCCAAACTCAAACTCAAACGCAAACAGAATACCAAAGACGAATTACATTTGTCGTGCGATGTTTGCACATATTTAAACAACTTAAAAATTAGCCAACTTTGCGGGAAAATGCAGCGGAAAAATGCTGCCAGCTACATTAGCTGAGATTTATAGTACTAGCACTTTCTATCTCTCTCTCCCTCTCTATCTGTCTATCTCCATCTCTGTTTCTAGTTGTCTCTCACTTTGGCCCCTTATGCATTCAGTCATGCCGTCAATTCAGAAACTTTCGTCGCGTCGCGTCGCGAGTCGAGGAACCCAATTTGAGTTGCCCGCGCTTTGCAATGCAAAACGACGGCGCTGGCAAAGTTTTTGCTGCATAATCGCAGGCGCAGCGCTTTCAGCTCAGCGCAGATAGCAACAAAAACAATTGCGAATGCCGTATAAACAGGATAAAAAAGCACGAAAATATAGATGACTTCGGGTTACCGATGAGCAAATACTCTTTCCGATGCTTACTCAACAAATGTTGCTATACCTAGTCGACATGATATTACCTCGATTAAGGGAAACGTAGATTTTATATGATATATATTTGAGGGACTTTTCTTAAGGCAACTACTTATATACATTAATGATCCGACCCATAATGATTGCAACATATGGTCACTTAACATAAAAATAGGCTCAGCTTAATGTATACTATTCAACTAAAGGATATTATAAGACCCATTATTCTCTTAGTGACAAATTTGCAACACCCCTATGTAGAGTAAAAAACAACTTTCCTGGGAGTGTGCATAATGTCGCGCCGGAGCAAGATAGGAACAGAAACAGGCAAATTCATCTGCGACTGTGGACAAAAAGTATCAAAAAAGTTTTGGTAGCGAAATGCGAAAAGAATGAAATGAAGGCAACGAGGCAAGAAGTTGCAAGAAGCGAAGGAGGAGCGAAGGACTTCGTTGACGACGACATCGTCACAGTTTACTTGGCATTTACATTTGCTCTGGTGCGCAACGTTTTTATGATTACTTCTGATTCTGATTCGTATTTCATTAAAGGCCGTATAAAGCCGCCACCAAATGTTTCCTGGTCTCTCTGGGTTCACAAACATTACTTGAGTTGTTGGGGAATGCCAGTAGGCATACCATTATAAAAATACATTTAAACATTTCGTTTAGAAATTTTTAAGTTCCTCACAAATATTTTGCATTGCATTTTGAAATATTTCAGTTCAAATGCTTTGCACAAGTGAATCCCAGAATATCATTTTCCACTGAGTGTTTTGTTTACTTACGTTTTATATTTGACTTTCATATTTACCAGTTTATCAACAGACAAAACGCCGTCAACCATCTTAATTTTGATTGAATCTTTTACAAGAACCAACTAATACCCACACACAGGAGAACTCTCAGAGCAATCGCAAAATATGTTTATATATGACATATAATTATGGTCTTATAAATGAATACTTGAGCTGAGTTCTTGTCGCTGTTGGTAATGTCAAGACAAAGTGTGGTTTCTCCTCCACCGAGGACAAGGAAGGAAGAGTCCTTGAACTGCTCATGAAAATCAATAACAGTTGTTCGTTTGGTTCGCGGCCAAAAAATCATTCGATTGTGTTGTGAGACAGATGTCTTTTATGCTTCTTTAATTCTCTTATCTTTTTGACTATATATTTGTGGAAATGTAAGAGTGGAGAGTTGTTGACAACGAGATGCCCTTGAGAATTGTCAATCAACTTAACTGAAACTGAACTGAAACATTTCTTCTGCCTGTTAAACATTGTCTTAAAAGTTTACATTACAATTTCTTACCAAGTATGAGGAGTAAGTAGACCTCAGAATTTCAATTGATTTCTTGTATTTTTTATTGCTTGATATTTTGCATCAATAATTGTAGAATCTTTTGAAGTACTTATTTTTTATTTAATTTATTTGTTACTTTTTTTGTGTTTCTGCTGGGAATGTATTTGCATAAATTATACAGCTTTCATTTCTATTTAAATTCATTGTTTTTACCTTTCTTTTTTAGACTTTAACTCGCATTTAATGAGGCAAATGCAGATGCTCACACATGGGACCTGGAATCCAACTCTACTGCGAGATTCTCAACTAAGCCAACTGTAAACGGCAACAGGCCGAAATTTATGCGAAAACTTGTGCAAACTAATAAGCAGAATAAGAGCAAACAAAGGAGAAGGAGAAGGAGTAGAAAAAGAAAAACAGAAGAAAACAAAAGTAAAAATAAAGTAAACAGCAATGCCAACAAAAGCCATAAACAAAAGGAACAAAAACTAAATCCAACAAAACTATCAAAAAAACGAAAAACAAGAGAAGAAAATCACTTAAATCGGCAGGAAACACATAAAAGCAGTTTACAAAGAAAATCTGAAGACGACGCACAAAACTTTAACTTCAGCTTGAATCTCGAGAACGTAAGCCAAATCTGCCACACCTCTAATCAGAAAAGGGAGCTATATCATTAGAAAGGCGTACGGGATTATTATGCCATAAATATGAAACACATAAACGATATATGCATTATTGTGCTCATTTGCTGTTTGCTACAAGGTGAGTGAGACAAATGTTACCTCAATTCATAAGGGGAGTGCGGGTAAGGGCAGGGGAGTGTATTTGAAGCCACGACGCGGGAGTCGACGTCGGAGTCGGAGTAGAAGTCAATAAAAAGCAAATTGTAACTGCTGAACAAAGTCACTTGTGGCGTTTTAACACCTCAATACACACATACACACCACACACATGTCTCTGCGTGCGTGCAGCTCATTCCCACCCATTCTCTATCCTCTCTCCCTTGTTTCCCCCTCTCTGTGCCATCTAAAAGTTTGTTCGTATCGCTTATTTCGGTTATTTTTGCTGTTGTTGCCACACGCAGCGCGCATACAAATAAGCCAGGCAGGTATTCGGTGTCCTACACACTGCTACTCACATGCCTGCTCACCTGTCTGTATTCCTCTCTCTCGCTCTCTCTCTCTCTCTCTCTCCCTCGTTCTCTCGCTCTCTTTTTCTCCCAGCCTCTGCATTTTCGGTACATTTTAAATAAAAAACGGTTGATTTTAATAGAATTTTTCGGCCGCCTGTTGAGCGAGCTGTCAATTTAGATTTTAAGTTGGCCCAATTGAAAGTCGATGCTTCTAAATGAACGAAACATGCGAAACGCATGCCATATGCTTCCTCTGCTTCTGCTGCAGCTGCTGCTGCTGCAGTTGACACTTGCGATGTTCCCTAAAGAAATCAGTCGATATGTGGTACAGCTGAGGGAGTTGCAGCTGCTGCAGTTGGCAGCAGTTCCATTTCATTTTGCAAATATAATATGTAATCGTACTTAAAGTGCACACAGTGCTCACACGCAACACAAATCAGTCAAGCCACTGGGGTGGTGAGGTGGAAAGGCGGTGGGGTGGTGAGGTGGTGTGGAATGCAGCTGGTGCTGCAACCCTCAGCTCGATGAGGAAACAAAAGCGCTAGCTAGTTTTCTGCTGTGTCAGCAAATTGTTTGTCGAACGTGCAACTGGGTGGCACGTTCTGTTACTTACCCCAATGGTCAGAACAGCACGAATATATTTCATACTCATTCTGATTCGCATTTTACAGGTTGCATGCTGCGTACTGCATGCTTCATGCTGCTGGCTGCACATTAGAGCATTATTTAATTTTAAATGGAATCAAATGATTCTTTGCCTTTAAGTGGGAAGTACCAGTACACAGAATATTGCACATACGCCCCAGTGGCATGAGCATATGTTTTGAGCTGAGCTCTTCATAGTTACAGAGCTGCTGTCTCTGTCTTTGTTATTGTTATTGTTATTACTTTTTCAATTACGAGCCAGCTTAAAATAACAATGAAAGTTTCCTCCTTCCCCCCTTTTCGCTTGCACAATTTGCCCTGCTTTGTTGTCGTAAATAATATTTCTGTTATTTCGCTTTTAATTTCGTCGCTCGTCAGTCGCTTGTGTTTCAGCGTCGTTTCTGCTGTCATGCTTACTATTTTATTCATAAATGTTTCTACTAAAAGTCATGAGTACTTTTTCTCAGTGTTGCAGCACACCCACACACCCACACAGCCACACACTCACATGCTATATACTCAGTGACGTAAGCGTTGCACTTGCAACGCTCGTCATGTCAGACTCGCTTAAAGTTGCATTGTCGCTGTCGCTTTTTGTTTGTGTGCGGATTTGCGCCAGATTTGTGTCAACTTGAATACATCAGAAGCGCTTGCACAGATTTGTTTGTTTGTTGTTGTTGCTTTTGGTTGAAGTTGTTGTTTGTGGTTGTAGTTGTAGTTGTAGTTGTAGTTGTAGTTGTTGTTGCTTGTGGTGGCTCTAAACAAAAATGCACACGCAATCGCGCTGCAACGGGGCGTATGAGTATCGTCCCTCTGTGTGCTGTGTGTGTTGTGTATGTGCATTTAATATTGTATGTGTGTGTGTGTTGCCTTTGAGCCTTCCCAAGCGCGCGCTTCAAAACTGTTGCACACTTCTTGTTGTTGTTGTACGTTCTGTTGTTGTTGTGGCACAGTCTCTGTGGAATATACGCGGTCTCTCTGCAACGCCTTTGTTGTTGCTCGCTTACTACAAACTAACCCAAAGGCTTTTTCATTACAATTCCGCTCGGTTTTCTAGTTTGTTTTTCTTCACCCCCCTCTTGGTCGAACCTTGCTCTCATAATTTTTTTTTTAAATAGAATTGTTTGCTTATTTAGCACAAGGCCAAACAAGACGCGTAATGAAGTTCACTTTCCGTTCTAGAAAACTTTACAACTTTTCCCCTTGAGGCAGAGAGCAAGAGAAGGAGAAGCAACAGTAATTGTTTTTTAAACACGAATTAAAAATGTCAATACCTCATAATTATGCAAGAACGGTATGATAGATGCACATTTTATTGATGTCTAGACACTGGAAACGCCACAACAACAACTACAAACAAACACCTGGACGAGGGGTCTTAATGTCTAATGGCTCCGTCTTCAATTGCCTGACAGCGTTTGTTTTTGTATTTTCAACAGTTTGACAGGTTTTGAGAAACTTTTAACCGATGCGCAGCAAGTCCATTGTCCTAAATTTCCACGCTAAACGTTGTCTCCGATAACAAAAAATAAAATAATCAATTGAGTTGCAGCTGTGGTTCTCTATGCCACAAACAGACATGCAATATGTGGAATACTTTTTACGTTATTATCATTTCTCAAGTAGAATACACTTAGTGTACAGTAGAAGCAATCAACAAAGTTATGAATTGAATATAAATTGTTGATGAAGAGCAGAAGAGATAAGTTCATCATGTTGATAATATGTTAATCAGTCTCTTAATTGGAAGGAACTTGCAATAGATTCTTCTTAAAAAATTGTAACTACAGTGTCTTCATGCATATTTATGCGCCGTCTTTTACCCACTGTACTTGGATCTCATGCTTATTGTTCTTGTCGTTTTTGCTGGCATTGGTTTTGTTCTCAACGTTGACTGTTGTTCTGTTTCTCTCATTGTCGTTATTCTGTTTTTGTTACTGTTGCTGGTTGCGAGCAGGCTTTTCTGCTTTTAATTAATATTAAGACACTTTGTAATGTAGCCAAAATGACATGTGTTTGCACTGTCAGCGCTGCCGCTCTTGTCTTCAGTTTACCGATTGTACACTGTATATGTCTGCGTATATCAGATAAAGACAGATGTTACTTGCCTTCGCCATTTGGTCTTCAGTTACACCCACATCAACGGAATCTAAAGAGTCTTGCGCTTGTTTTGTGGCAAACCCGGCGTGTGCGTAATTTATTTTATTAAAATTACGAAGGAGGCTTTGAAGTCGCGGTATAGCTTCTACAGCTCATTCCTTGACTCGTTCAAATTATCAATTTAATTACATATTTGGCCATAAAGGGTCCCATTCACCGCCAGCTCTGCATACCAAATAATGTTAATTCTTGTCATAAAATATGCACGTGGCTTATTAATGTCCAATCTAATTAATCCAAATGAATTTCGCTGCTTAAAGCAATGCCTGACTGCTGGCCACGCTTCAAATTGCCCCAGTTTATGCCGTTGAAATAAAGTTGGCTTTAACTTAATGCCGCTTTTAATAGGCACCATTCAGTTTTGTGCATTTGGCTATTAAAATATTTATATTAAAGAGCAAAATGTTAAGCTGGTTTCCTAATTTAACGCTGTATGAGCACGCCCTCTATCCCCCATCCCCCTCCCGCATTCCTGATTTTCCATCTCCTACCCCCTCCATCTCCATCCCCCTTACCCTTGACAATCAGGAGTAAGCCGATGAAATAAAGGTTAGATGTGGGAATGCGAGCCAATATCCTGTCGGGCCCCCACATTCCCCTCTCCCTCGCCTTCTGCAAAATTTGTGGTCAGGATGTGCGATGTGGCAACCGGCGTCATAATTTTACAAAGGATTAAGCCCGATTACGCACTCATTTATGAATATTTACGAGCTGCGCAGCTATTGTGTAATAAAACAAGGGAAGTCCGTTGACCGATTTAAAAATTGCCAACATTTTTCCGCATAAATAAGCTATTTGCTTGCAGCTCAACAATATGAATGTTCTTTTTTCGCTACAAAACAAGGACACGCATATGCTGGCAGTACTTTTTGTGTAACTCATTGAAATTGGCCTGAATAATTGATATTGCAAGGTTTATCCTTGAATACAGTTTGTCCTCTTCTTGCATCGTCTGCAGGTTTCGCTTTGGGGCTGCGCATGATCAAGGTGTCAATTCCCGCATACAAGATGCGTGGTGAATCGGCCTTCCTCGAGTGCCAATACGAGTTGAATCGCACCCACGGACCACACATGTCCAGCGAGGGGCATCGGGAGAGAGAACGTGATCGAGATCGGTATCCACATGGAGGCGGAGATGCCCATTATGTGGACATGGACGTGGATGTTGACCGGCAGCCATATCGACGCATGCATCAGAATCAGCGACAGCATCTGCAGCGACGTCAGCAGCATCAGCCGCAGGCAATGAGGCAATATCAAAGCTCGAGTCAGACAGAAGGACACAGTCCGCCACTGCCGCAGCAGTCGCCTTATGGGCATAGCGTCTATCGCGGAAGTGCGGCATCAGGATATTTGGGCGGTCGCGTTGGCGCCAGCATTCACAATGGAGGCCAGCACTCGGTGGCAATCGGTGGCGCCTCCAGCGCTTCCGTTGCCTATGTGCCCGAGTTTGAGCGTGACGACCGATATGAGGAGAGCGAGGAGGAGGAGGAGCAGCCACAGGAGGAGGGCGAGGCATTGTATGCCATCAAATGGTACAAGGACAACGAGGAGTTCTATCGCTATGTGCCAAAAACCCGCCCTCCCAAGACCAGCTATCGTGTAGATGGCGTGCGCGTGATTGTAAGTAAACGCTTATCGAATGTTGCCTGCCCCGCTAACTGGCAGTGTCCCCTTTCCCATACCTTTCTCCCTATAGGAGGAGCTATCTGATGCCAGCCGCGTTTTGCTTCGCGGTCTGACCCTCAACTCGACTGGTCTATATCGTTGTGAAATCTCCGCTGAGGCGCCAAACTTCTCATCTGTACAAGGCGAGGGTCGCATGGATATTGTATGTAAGTAATAACCTTTCCCTCTCACTCTCCCCCACCCCCTCTATGACCGATCATCTGTCCATAGGTTCTCTTCATAAACAATTACTTAACCAACTTACTGACCAATATCGACCAAATATTTGCACAAAAATTTCCACTGCAATTACTGGCAAATATTGAATGCGCAAACAAATACATTTATTTACTAACAACTACAAATGTACATATTTATGTGTGTATGTAAGTGTGTGTGCACTGTGCGTATATGTATTTACTATAACATTTTGTGTATGCTCTTTTCTTGCATCACATGGTTAACCAAGTTTATTTGTATGTTTTTATTTGCTTCACTGTTTTTCTGAACATGTTAACATTCTTTTGCCCATTTAGTTATTCATATTTTACAAAAGAAATATTTTATTTATTGTGTGAATGGCCACTTAAATGTTATTAAAACTTTTTATAGCGTCAGCTTTGAACTCTTCCATATAGAGATAATATATTATTCGACTACTCTACCATTCAACAAATGTGGAGGATGTTCGATTGATTTTCGTTTAATTCAAAAAAGAGATTTTCATTAAAAGTTATATATGAAAAAAGTGTATTGAAAGTAAAGATTTTTAATGTCTGATTAAGGGTAACATCAAGTCGAGATGACCTCTCTCCATTGTCACATATATGACAGTTCACACACACCCAATCAACCACAACAAACCCCTAAAGTTAAGGCACACTTTTGCAACTACTCTACACCCTCGTTTAATGCAGCTTCCCAAGCTGTTTGTATTGTTTTAGTTCTATAACAGACTTTTTACTGTACTCGTAATTCCACGGCTGTGTGTTTTTATCGTTGATCGCTTTCAGTTTTTGCACAAATACATACATATATATTTGTTGTTAAAACCAAATGTACATCTGCAAAGGGAATACGTAAATTTGGTGTTCGAGATGGAAAATGGGCGTTGGCTGGGCAAATATTTTGTATATTTTTTTTTTGTGTTGGTGGAGGAGGGTATGGAGAGCAATGCAACGGTTATGGCCATTGGTCCAAGCCGATTTATAAGTTGAAATGCCATTTTAATGGATATTTCCGCAGCCTCGCCATACACAGCATTTTTTGTATAGTATTAGTGTTTTTTTTTTATTATTTATTTATAAATACATATTTTCATTTTCATTCTGAGCACTTTCGACCCATTTCGATGCCATTTTCCGTTGAATGGGGGCGAAGCGACCGAAAATGAATTTATATATAAAAGGGAAGCAGGTCGACTGTATTTATTTAACAGGGTTTTACAAATACTGCTGCCAGTCACATAAATATTTAGTAAATGAATTGCAAAAACTGTTAGAATTATGCGTAACGTCTAGAAAAGATTTATTCAAATTTAGAAATTAATATTGTCAATATAAATGTTATTTCCATTATAATTATCACAACAGTTTTCATTATCAATACATTTATCATCATCTTTTTACAATCAAGACCATTTTCATTATCACTATAAATAACATTAGCAATTTTAATGCACATCTTTAGTATTAGTATTGACATTTGTATTAACAATTTCATTATAATTATCACAATATTTTTATAAACATTTGCATCATTATTACATTATCCTTTATTAATATACCTCTTCATTATTTATGCCATTAAAGTTAGAAAATGCTATTATTATTCTAATATTACCCCTTACAATGAATATTTAAAATCCTATTAAGAAAAGGTTTTAATTCATTTTCAATCCTTTTGCAGTTTTACCACGTGACGGTCCCCATATAAGGGGACAACAGTATCAGTATCAAATCGGTGAATATCTAAGCTTAAATTGCACATCGGGGAAATCACATCCAGCCTCCCATCTGCAATGGTTCGTCAATGAGCAGCCTGTAAGTCCTTTAGCAAAGCCACCTTTTTACCTGTTACCTTTTTTTTTGGTGTGTGTTCATTTTATGCCTTTTTGCGCTCAAACGCGTCTACACAAATCAGATGGGATGGGGAAAGGCAGGACGTACGCTATGCCTACTAAAGTTGGCCCCAACAAAAAATGTTAAAATTATGCATACAGTAAATATTTAAGCTCCTAACAACGAAGCAAACAACGGACCGCGCGAACTGCGCAGATATAGGGGGACGGGAGACAGAAGTGGGAAGAAGAGGATGAATTGTCCGAATCCCTAGCACAGCTGCCAATGTAGGTGGTAGAAATTATTTCATGAGCAAAAATCATGTAACCGACCAGGCTTTTGGCTTCACAGACATCCCCTCAGTGGCCCTCCCCCTTGTGGCACTCCAGCAGTATTCTATAGGCAAAGCCATGGCATGGTTTATGGCATGCAGTTAGTTGTCTGTAGGTGTAGCTGGGCCATCCATCTGGCAGAAAGCTCGTTACACGTCTGTGTAGCCGGAACACGAAACGGCTGTCGATCTGACCGAGAGGGTAAGCGATAGGGAAGGGAAGGAGAACTTTGGGACTCTGGTCCCTTACTGCATTTTATAGTCAACGACTACGACTACATGGTACTCAAATTGTGTGAATCGAGCCGTTAAGGTACAAGTTAGTTCACTCTACCATGTCCCAGCTCGTCGAGCCTGCTCGTCGTGATGCGTAGGCTTCGTTGCCTCGTTGCCTCGTTGCCTCGTTGTCCTGTGACCACTTTGTATAAATACAAGAGAGAAAAATCAATAAGTGCGATTAGGCACGTTTCCCGGGTTTATTTGCCTTACGACAATAGGGATTCTATTCCCATCTCATCCCGTCTTGTCTCGTACCAATTCATCTCAGTCACAACTCATCTGACTAAAAAAATATTAAGTAAAGACATTTGTTCACCAGCTTTTCACTACCAACATTGTTTATTTTTATATAGTTCCTCTTTTGTGCATGCAGACTGCAGTTCAGGGAGAGTGTTATTTATAATGAATGCCCATCAGGGTAAACGAATATTTAGAAAATGTTCGAAAAGAAAACTTATAATTTAAGCATTGCTTCTGCTTTGGCCACAAAATGCCTTGAATACTCGTGCTTTTATTTAACATTCGTTCTCGATCTCTCGTCCTTGGTATGCGATAGGCATTTTAAATGCCCTCAATTTGCAGAGCCTGTCTTCCTTTCTTCTACTTTCTGTGCTTTTGTGTCAGGACATGCAGGACAGCTCCTGGCATTTGCAGCATGTTTATTCTGTCAGCCCAACAAGGGGTTGCGCCGGGGACGGGGGCAGGGACAGTGACAGGGGCGCGGGCGCGGGCACTGGCAGATATCAGAATTAGAGTGAGAGGCAAGCAGACAGCACCCTGTGCCAACGCGTTTAATTTATGCCTTTAAACTTGCTTTCAACTTTGGAATTCAAGAGCTTTGTAATTTTTATGGACGCCATAAAGAATGGCGAACCAATCGCATAACAAATGGCAACAATTCCGCTGGCGAAAGTGGCAAAGTGGCAAAGTGGCAAGCTGCTGCCGCCGCCCGCATTCAATCCACACTCAATTCAAATCCAATATAACTGCAAAAAAGTTCAAGCTATTTATTTGAGCATTTCACATTTTGTATCTGCTCACCGTATTTTTCTTATTTATTGCGTCGGGCTCGGCGCAAATGACTTCATTTTTTTCATTTTGTTGCACACATAATGCCTGACCCGGAGTGTGAGGCATTCCCAAGGCAAGTGCCCCACTTGCTGCTACCCTGCAACCCTGCCACGCTGCCATGTTGCCTGCCACTTGCCGTCTCGCCCACAAATTGCTGACAGCAGTAAAATTAAAAGGAAGAAATTATAAAGCGTCTGACTAAACTGGTAATTGTAACCTTCAGTTCAGACACACTCACCCATCCCGGTGTCAGGGCTGCGTGGCATTCAAAAGAGAAGCATTTGCAGCCCTGCAGCGTTGGCCAGACATGTCTGACACACCCAGGCACATCTTTGTTGTCGTTACTCATACGCCGTGTGTGTCGTCCGTGTGTTTAATAATAAAATGCAATACATCATTTAGCTTTTAACTAAGTAAAAATGGGAGGTTGAGGGACAGACAGTGAATGAAAGAGATAAAATGAGAGAGAGAGAGACAGAGAGAGAGAGAGAAAGAGTTTACTTATTACCATAGAAATGAACAATGTGCATGTCTGGGCTCAACTTGCAGATACTGGATGAGCACTTCCTGCACAAATACAACGATATCGTGCACAAACATGGTCTAATCACCTCGACGCTGGGTCTGCAGCTGGAACTGGAGCCACGGCACTTTCACGATGGCGACATGCGCGTCAAGTGCCTGGCCAGCATATCCCCCGTTCTTTGGAAAGGCGGCAAGGAGAGCGTATTACAACGTCGCCCTGGCATCATTGACAATCGGGAGACCATGCTGTTGGGTATGTGTGTGCTGGGAGTTCTTAAATGGGTACAACTTTATTGTCTTTTGACCCACAGTGCGCAGTGCAGCTGGCCAAGCTGAGAGCAATCTATTGCGACTATTGACCATTACCATCATCCTGGCGCGCATTGGGCAATGGCTGCTCAGTCCGGAGTTGACCTAAGGATCGAAAAGAAACGAATGGACTTCGAGGCAGTTAAATGATTTTCAATTCAATTCAATTGCAATTGCAGAGCATAAATGGTGATTTTGTATACTTTAAGTGTAATATCTTTAGTTTCTAAGCGATAACCGATAATCGATACCGGATAATCGGAAACAGAAGATTCCCCCAGCAACCACTCATATCGATGGCCCAATCAAAATGTGTGTAAGTGTATGAATGGAGTGCCACCATGAAGGAAGAAAATGTGGTAAATCTAGTGCAAATAACGTGTCGTCTCTATCAAATCTATCATTAACTGTTAACTTCTAGGCAAAGGGAAGCAAAGAGAGGAGAGCAGCTATAGGTACGAATATTTAAATGTTTGCTTTATATGTGCAAGTGTCTGTGTATGTGTGTGTGTGTGTGTGTGTGAGTAAAACGTAAAACGAAATCCAATTAGCAAATATCTAACATGTTGCGTGACAGAAGTATCATACCCCATTTCAATCCCTGCACCCGTCTTCACAATCAAACAGTTAAGGCATAGTTAAACTTAGTTTCTGTGTAAATAATATAATGAAACAAAGCATAGTGCAAACTTGAAACCTTAAATGTACCACACAAATACACCACACACACACACACATTCATACATATTCACATACAGACATTCAGTTGTGTCTTTTGAGTCAATTTAAATTTGGATATTTATATAATTAAGTTGAGTTAGTCTAGGTTGTTGAAGCGTTTGACAAAACTTTTAGATAATAATTTAATTTTAAGCAAAATTAAATTGAAAATCTGTTACAATTTCTTTTCTGTATTATTTGTTTAATTTGAGTTACTGAAAATTAAAAATAATGGGATGTTGTTTAAAGTAAGATATTATATTTGATTAAGTACCTTTTCCGCTCGAGTTGTAGTCCTAGGATTTAAGTAATATGTGTGCATACAAATATTTACGAGTAAATACGAATATGTTATGAGTAAATCGTTTAAATAAGATTTTAAGCGATTTGATTTGTAGTGGTTTGACTCGGTATACAAAATCAATTAACTTGTTTGTAGAGCATAAGTTAAGCTATAGTATAAAGTATAGTATAAGTAATGTAATACAAAGTAAAATATAATATAGACGATCTGACATCACGCACACACACATTCAAACATTCTGTCCCCTTCTTCCTCTATCTTAAGTGTTTAAAATATATATAAATATATATATAAATGTGAAAACAAGCCATGGTTTGCTTTTTATTCTCGCTCACAGTTCGTTGGGGTCGCTTCTCTTGCATGCATTTTAATTTGTATTTACTTTATCTACTGCAGACACGCATACACAGACTAAATAACAAACATTAACACCTGTAAAACCGCAACAAAATTGTTGTTGCACAGGTGTCGAGCTCAATGTGGCTGCTGCAACAAAATAAAAGATGCACGAATTATATAAGGGAGGTGTACGTGCATATGTATGTGCATGTAGAGCACAAAAACGGGCAACGACCAAATGTTTGTTTGCAAACAAACCGCAACTCACGGCCCTCACACATACACACATACACACACACTCCCACAAAACACACACACTGACACACTCAGCGATAGGCACACGCCATCAGTGGAATGAAAAAAATTGCGTGCATACTTTTAGGCGCGCGTAAGAATAACCAAAGGAAAGAGGAAACAAACTGAACTTCTGTTTATTTGCCGCACAGGCGTTCCCATTGCGGGTTCCCTATTTTTTGATGGCGTACTAAACTTTATGTTGTGCACATAAATAGAAATGCACGCAAAAACTAGGGACAAGAAGAGGAAAGGGCAGGAAGACACGCAAGCTCCTCGTAATACACCCCTGAGGGAGAAACATAGAACGCGAGAAAGCCTTGAGAGTTCGTGCGTGCCCCAAGTTAGTCGCCTTTGGGCACCTATTTTCTTTCAGGGAGCAGCCCACCCGTAATCTGTTCCTGCACCTTTGCTTCAGCTTGTCTAAGATTTATGCTTGCCATGCATTGCATAAGCGGCGCCATTTAAATGCCTACAGCCGGATCCCAGTTCCTAGCCCGCTTGGGAGCCAGACTCAATCGGCCTTTAGCCTTTGCCTGCTGGCAGGAAGTGGGCACAAATTTATTGCCAATGATTGCATAGCTGATAAATTTAGTTTGCACACTGGCCAGCCCTTAGTGTTGGCTCCTAGTAATTATGACGTGGCGCGGCAGTGTTGGTAAGTGTCTAAATGCGTGTTTGTGTGTGAGTGTGCGGAAGTGCCCGACTAAATTGCAGCTCTGAAACAACAATTGCATTTGATTTAAGCTGCATTAAATTAGTTTTTAACAGCTTTGATTAATGAACAACGCAACATTCTGACACCTTAATGAAATGCCACAACTTTGCTTTGAGTTTTCCTCCAGCATTTCCAGACATTTATTTATTAATATACTTGATTCGAGCACAATCAGTTCCCAAAATGAAATTGCAATAAATTTAAAGCGCTTTCCGGAATTCTCGTTCATATTTGGCATTTTCTGTATTAAAATCTGACCATGCGTTCACCTACATAATTTATGAGTCCGCACTCGATTCTGATTCACTTGCTCCCCATTCTATTAAGTGGAAATCAAAATGCATTTCCATTGTACGATGGAGCGAAGCTACATAATAATAATACGACGACAATTGAGAAACGAAATGAAGCGCCACATGAGGAAGGTTACTAAAGACGAATGCCATAAGCCAGAGAAATGCAGAGAAGGATGACCTTTATGTTTTCCATTTGCATAACGTTCTAGCACGTAATGTCCTTTTGAAGGACATCCATTGTTATTGGCATAAATCAATCTCAGGAAAGCACAGCATCCCTGCCTTTTAAAATGCATCCGTACTCTACGCCAATGTCATTTGAAGAGCGCTTTAGGAGAGCTCGAAAAGCAATTGGCCAGAGCAATTGTAGCCGAAATCTGCATTATTCGCCGCATCTTCTCATCGCGTTTGGTAATTAGAAGAATAAGGCCCATCTAAACGATAAATGCCAAAATGAGAATCGTCAGTGAAACTGCATTTCAATGAGGTTGTGCCGCCACAGCGCCTCTGGGTGCATAATGATGTTGCCTGCGATGTAGTTGCGGCCTTATGCCTGTCCATCAGTCTGCTTGCCGCCAAAAATTGTTCGGAATAATATTTTGCATGCCTATCTGATGTGCAGTGCCTGACAATCCAAAATACGGGAGTCTGTTCGAGGTCGCTTAGCTGTTGTGTCATTGCCATAATGAAATTGGTGTGGCCGTTAATGCTGTGGGCTGTATTTTGGCCAAATTTGCATCGAGAACTCGCTCGTTACGTTATGAATACCATTTACCAAGAGTACCAGCCAGAGTGCCAGCCGCGGCCACAGCCAGACCCAGACCCAGAGCCAGAGCCAGAGCCAAAATTGTTGGACAAATGATACAGTTGTTGCAGCTACCATTTTGACCGTGCGGCATTTTCATTCGCGGATACTAAGTGGTTCAGTTTTGCCTGATGAGATGCCCCACCAGCAGCATCAATTGGGAAGCTAAACCATGCTGCTTGAATTTCACTTAGTTGACCCACTTTGTAAATCAATTTTGGTAGCGAGTTACGTCTGGCAATTAACAGGGCCAATTGCTTTTGCGGCACTCTTGTTATCCGCCTCGCTGAACAACAACAAAAACCCATAAAGCTGTTACAAGTATGGTGCAATTAGCATTAAGCGAGTGCCACATGTTGACCAAGAAAGCAGAGAGTGAGGGAGTGCAAGGGTTGCCAGACAAAGAAAGAGAGAGAGAGGGAGGGTAAGACTTTAGGCGCCAAGGGACGCAAGACCGAGACGTGCTTGGAATTGGAGCTGCAGTTGAGGTTGGGCATGTAACTTCAGACTGCACATACAACACAGCAACAACAACACAACAACAAAAATGCTAAAAATGTCAACACAAAAATGCTGGCAGAAAAGGAAACTCTTTTGTTGGCCTGTCCAACAAATTTGAGTGACTTTCACATGAGCTCTTAAAGGGGTTATTTGGTTTCTTGCATAGTTAAATATGGCAGCAAATGACGTTAGCCTTATTACCAAATGGCTGCTAATGCTATCCGAATTGACATACAAATGCGGTCAAGATGAATTATGGTTTACTATTCGCTACATTTTTAAACACATTTAAGTTTGAATTAACTCTAATTTAATACTATTGTTATTATGAATAATCGATGAGAAGTATAAGAGTACCTTCTTCGAAGTATGATTGAGTTTATATAATATAATTAATATTAATACTAATTAATATTACCTGCATACGAGAACTCGTGTCTATATTCATTTGGTCTTTCTCTAATGTGTGTTTGCAAAAGTGTCTTGGCTTCATATTAAATATGGCAACTTTGCCCCATTTTGGCCATTAACCTTTTAAAAGTTCGATTATTCGAAATGTGGCGCTAAACCGATAAGTTTGTTTTTCGTGGAAACTTTTGCATTTCTTTGTTGGTTTCGTGGCATTGTTGGAAGCGTCAAGTAACTTTGAGCATATTCCCTGCCGCGACGCAGTTCATTAGCATGCCTCGTTGCCCCTCTTCCCTTAGCACCCCTTCTACCTATTCATTGTATCAGGTTATCCAAGGCAGGCATCTTTTGTTGGCATTGGCATCGGCATCGGCATCGACTCTTCGCATTATCTGGCAGCCCTTATCTAGAATACATAAATTCCTGCCTAGACTTGCGTCGGAAAACTTTCTTGTGGTTCTCAATTAGAGGGGTTGTAGCGGGAGATGTTGCACGGCAGAGGCTATGGCGGTGTGGGGACGCTAATTAAGACACGCAGACAGCGACAGCAAGACAAATGTTTCTGTGGCACGTAAGCGGCGCGTCAATTCTCAGGTTGCGGTCTGTGAGCCTAGAAACGCCCCCGAGCAGACATTTTTCACTTTTCACTTGGGCCGCAAACATAATTTTTATGATTTTTTTTAAATGTCCAAGAAGCCGCAATCCACCGCCCCATAAAATATGTCAATGAAGTGATTTATAAAAAATTCCTGGAATAGGGAAATATGCAAATTTGGTACGGTTAATCAGGGTGCCCACGTGATCAACTGGGCTGGCCAGCTTATTAGCCAGCCTGTTATTTGGCTCAGCAAACAGTCCAACAAGTTGTATTCAGCATTCCAATAATGTCTTCATTCCGTTGTGTGCGTTGTTCCTTATACCCTTTAAGAGGATACTAACATTTTTACAATGATTAAAGGGAAATGTTAGTGTAAAGTTAAGTTGATGAATGATGGAACGAACTGTTTTGTTCTTAAAAATATTATAATAACTGTAACCCAATTGCAATTGAATTACATTTAACGAATCCTGATCAAGTCTTAGCAGTTTTGGTATAGGAAAACTAGTTGGAGAATGTTCTTCTATGTTCTTATCAACTTCAAATTATATACTTAAATAAAAACAATCTGCAAGAGTATTCGACATTCGACATATACTCTTCCCTGTCTTTGCTTTTTTTCACTTTTTTCTTTGCGTGCGCAAAGTCGCACATTAAGTTTTAATGCCATATTTTATGCTAGCAAAATATACATAAATTTATTCACTGCCCAGCCGAGTTGGTCGACCTGTGTTGTGGTTGTGTTGTGGCTAATCAAATCAAAAGTGAGACAGAAAGAAAGAGAGAGAGAGAGGGAGAGGTGGTCTGAAGCAAGAGCAGCAAAAGAGCGAGCAACAATCCATGAATTAGTAAGCAGACATGCAAAGTTTTCGACCACCTCAGAAGTTAAATCTATAGAAAAACTTACACATCACATTGCCTAAACACACACACATACACATCCACATATATATAAGGATTTACATGTGTTTGTGCTGTGGGGAATAAAAATACAAGTAGAGTTGCACATACGACTTGCGGTCTCAATGCCAATGCAGAGCGAAGAGCGCAAAAGTGATTGCTGGAACACAAGCGCCACAACACACACCATCATATACTTGGTCATATACAACAACAAATGCAGTTGTTGTTGTTGTTGTTGTTGCTTTTAGTGCAGCTCCCAAAAGGAAGTCGCTTCTAGGAAGGCGAATGTATAATTAGAGCTATGAAGCATGTCCGGCGAAGTTTACCATTGAAATGCAGCAACAACAATATAACAACTGCAATACACACTCACAGTTACCCACACACACACACACACACACACGTATTCCAGTTGTATGCAACGTGCAACTTTGAATTGGGGTAAAAAAGTTGCGCTTGCCTGCGATATTATTGCCATAGCTTTTTCTTTTGTTGTAGTTATAGTTTTTGTTGTTGCTGTTATTCTTGCTGTTGTTATTGTTGGTCAGATATATTTTATAGTGCCTGGAGCATGCATCACAACAATTTCGCATATGAATTTATGCGGCGAGTTGTGTGCTCGCTCCCTTAACTCACGTTAGCTAGTGCTCCTTTACATGCTAAGGTTAACCAGGCCGACAAACAGCAACAACGAGAATAAGAACAACAATAATACCCACGGCAACACCAACACCAGCACCAGAACATCCAGCCTGCAAACGAGTCGGCCGCAACTTTATATGCAGGTTTATCCCATGATTTATACAATAATAAACATAAATGTGCTTGAAACTTCTTTTCAACCAGCCGCTGGCAAATCTGCAGAGAAATCGTTGCCTTTTCAAGAATATGATATGATTTTATACACTGTTTCCATTAAAGAGGAGTCAATGAGAATGCATCTGCCGATTCGGTTGAGATCGTTGTAGAGCACTCTTAGGTAAGTACTTCTACCTTTGGCAACTGCAATAGCTTGACATACATTATGTAATTTAAGAAGTAGGACAACAGCTTAAAGTCTGCAACTCGTGCAACTTCGCTGAACTTATTTGGACCGTAAGTCAGCTGCACCCATAGAATGTTCAACCATAGACCCATTACATTCCCCACTCCCCATTAAAGCGCACTCCCCTTCAATGCGCTTACTCTCATAGAAGTGCAATGAAACACGCTAACTTTTTCCCTAGACCAAAGACACAAATGTTGCCGGCATTTATTTTTATTGAGGCTCGCTTTTGGCCGGATGGTGGCTGGTCGCTGTTTGCTGGTGGCGCGGCTTATAGTCGGCCATTTTGGGTGCAGCTCTGTAAATGGCGTCGAATGTTGTGCACATTACGGTTAACACCGCTTAAACGCCGCAGAGCGAGTAGCGGCTAGTAGCAGAACCTTAAAGAGCAAGTTTATCGCGGCAAGCAATGACTGTGGCAGCAATGAAAATCGAGAATGGAAAACGGAGTATGGGGAATGGAGAATCGTTCTCGTAATATATTCGGCTGGTCGCAGTTGCAGGCGTCGCGTAATAATGTTAAATGTCAGGTGCACTGCAGTTGCCGCCTCAGCTTCTGTTGCCGTTGCTGTTGCTGTTGCTGTTACAGTTGCAGTTGCAATCGAAGTCGTAGCCAGCGGCTAATTAAGTTGCCCCATCCGTTGCAAGTCCCCCCGTAAGTTGCTATAAAATATGCGCATAGCGAGCACTTGGCACTTGGCTTTAGAGGGAACAGCAGACTTTTATTGCAAGCAGTTGCAATGCGGCACGTGTATTTAATGGCACTGTGGCAAGTACAAAGTCGATTCGAGTCATGAAGTTTTCATTTGTTTTGCGCTTCAAATTTACACACAACACGCAAACGCAGTGGCAGCTTGGCTTGACTGATAGATGCGGGGGCGTAGGTCAGACCTACAATCCGACAAACGGTCGGACGGAAGCTCAGCCTAGTATATTAATGTCTTACTTAGGTTGCAAGTGGCAGCTTTAAGCAGCTCACAGTTCATTCTCACACACACACACACTCACACACATACACGTTCAACTTCTGCTATGTAAGTGCATCGAAGCTTGAGATACATTCTGGTACATTAGCCAAAATGTGTTTGCATTTCCTGCAACAACAGTGCCTGCTAAAAGATACACTTCAAGTTGTCTATTTGTGTTTGCAGTAATACTCGTTCTTATAAGAAGCTATAGCTTAAAGTAATTCAATTTTACAGTGGAAAGAAGTCTATCAACGTTTAAGTCTATTGTATTTCAAATCTAATACCCAACCACAAACTTTTGAAAGTTATATGTGACATTTAATTCTCATTCTTTTCCTGGTATACCTTTGTTCAAGTCTCGAAACTATGAATTAATAATTAAGAAACTTCTCTATATATGTTCTATTAATTTTTAATTAGGCACACCCCTCTCCATTTCTTTACCTTCTTGAATTATTATCCAATAACTTTGTAGGCATTAGCTCATCATCAATTTGTTGCTTTCTAAAATTGGCAGCAATCACGTTATGTTCATTCAGACACACCCACATAATCACACTTATAGGAGCCACACTCACACACACACACACACCCAAACTCACACACACATCCACACTCACACACACATACATATGTATAATGTAGATTTGTGTAATTTTCAAAGTGAGTCTCGTTCGCATGACTTATTGGAAGTCCTCATCCCTTGTTGCCGTCAATCGCACTCCTATTCCTTTTGCGTTTGCCTTTGGTCTTTGACTCTCTAACTCTCTGACTCATTTATATCCTTTCTCGTTGATTAAATACAAAAATTGTTTGACTTTACTTACAAGCAAGCAATTAATTAAATTACAGCAGTCCAGATCAGACCACACCAAAAAGCGTATTATCAGTCAACTATCCGCCAGTCAAATCAAATTTTGCTCGTGCATGAAAAGCGCTTAAAGCACATCACAAAAATATAAAAAGGAACAAAGAACAAAGAACAGGGACGGAGAAAGCTTTCATTTCCGGATATTGAATTATCATTTGACGCGCCACTTAATGCAAATTTCAATTTATGCAGCGCCAAAATGTGAGTAGTTTGCCAGCTAACGAATCCTTGGTAGGCATCCAGAGATCCAGCTCCAGCTCCTGTTCAGTTCAAAGTTTACGACTTTATTTCATGACTTCTTGTCATTTAAGTGTAACACGCCAGCTTTACCATAATGACGGTATTGCGTTTTAGTTTGCCAGTTGGCCATCAAAACGGCGGCCTATACATCATGTATTTTCTATAATATGAAACACATTAAGTCTGTCAGGTCGGGGCACGTGCCTTCAAATGGCGTTGCCAATAAAGTTAAAGTCGCTCATATAAATAGCACTATGGTAAAACGGTAATACGCCACCGAAATCCCATTAAAGAGAGTAAATTTGCATTAAAACAAGACAGAATAACTATCATCCGAGTGGCGAAGTTCAAATACACTTGCAGACTGTTGTTAGCCGATAAAAATGTATTAATAGCCTAAGTCAGGTTATCGATATTGACTCAGATCAACGACATTTTAAAATATTATTCACAGCGTTACTCACTTCCTGTCTCACTTGTAATACCCCCATGAAGGGTATAAAATTGTCCAGAGGGGTTCGCTGTACACGTAATTTTGTTTAATTGGATGTGTCAGGCGTGTAAATTTATAATTAAATTACTTGAACTTTAACTACATCGAATGCAATTGTACCTACATAATTGATTACAACCAATTAATTTAGTTAAAAAGTCAGCCTAAGTGCGTGCGGCTTTAATAAATGCCAAGCAATTTATATAATTATGTTAATTTTGCTTGAATTGCTATTAGCTGTTTATAACACGCAATTATAGTGTAAGCCATGCTTAATGATAAATAGGCTTTATGAATAACTCCAAACATTTTCAAATAATAATATAAGTAAATAAAAAAAATAAAAAAAGTTCTTGTCAGAAGTGGGATTCGAACCCACGCCCTCAGAGAGGACCAGAACGCTCATAAACCTTTCTATGAAAGGCAAGACTATTACTATCTTGAGTCTGGCGCCTTAGACCGCTCGGCCATCCTGACATGTTGAAGTACAGTTGCCAAAGCATTTTAATGACCAAATGGTGAAAAGCGAGGAAACTCAAATTACTTTTAGAATGATAACTAATTCGAAAGGGAGACTCAGTGCAAAACAATAACAGCAACAACAAACATGCGTTTTCACACCCCGAAGTCTATGTCGACGGCAGCGTCAGCGTTGGCATCGCATGTCTGCGGGCTATTTTTAGACATTCTCTGCTCTCATTCTCATTCTTGTTCTCACGCTCATTTTTGTGTTCTCTTTCTCATTCTGTCCAAAGTGTTGTTAAAGCTTGCGTGTGCTTCTGGGGGCGATGTAAACTTTAATTGTTGTATTGTTAAGCAGAAAGTGGTGCATACTTTTTGCTGCATTCGTTTTGTAAGAATATTTTGGTAGGTGAATTTAAAGCATACTTTTAGGCTGAGCTCATATTGCATTCAACAGCAATGCTCCAAATTGCAGTGATGCGAAAGAATTTGGGAATACATGACATTCTTTACGTCAAGCCCCGGTCCAGCAGGTGAAATGCTGAAAGTTTCTTAAATATTGGTCTATTTTATTTATTTTATTTCAACCGCCCTTTTTTCGAAGGTACATAAAATTAAAACATTTAACAGTTTTGATTTATGAATTCGCCTCAAAGTATGCTTTAGAATAACTACATGTCGCATGAGGCGCAATAAAAAAGTGAAAAAAAAACATTTTAACAAATTTAGTTTTGTAAATTTAAAGATCTTGATCAAAATGAATGCCTTTAAAAGTTTGTCAAATTATGCTCATTCCCAGAATTACTTCTCTTATTATTGCCTCTTCTGTCCATTGTAAGATGGCACACATCGACGTCATCTACATCGATTTGGATAGGCGACCTTCATTCAGTCAATTCAATTTCAATTTATCAAATGCTCCAGCAACTTCTCTAATTGAATTCCATCTTGGCATAACTCACAATATATAACATTTCAATGCAAAGAGAGAGCAGCACAGAGACATTTTGCCCCTCTCTTTTACAATTTCGTCAGCTAAAATACGAGTACTCAAGTCTATTATATGTTGCTCGATTTGCTCCACTGTTGTCAGACTGCCGCTCCTTGTCCCTTCCCTTGCCTTCTGTCATGCTGTTGCAATCACGTTGAGCAGATTCCATGCCACATCAACGCGATAAGTTTGCTTATAAATCACAATCGGCCAACGGCAAAAGGAGATGGAGCTAACCGAGGATACCCAGCTCAGTTCTGCTTTTAAATCGATGAGCATCGCAAAATTGACAATGATTTTTTAAAAATAATTTTATTACTTCATTCAGTGGGGCATTCATGCAGACAGACTACCGCATACAAAGCAGTCCATCAGGATTGGCAGGCTGAAGATTGGAAACTGAATACTGGGGACTGGAGTTCTTTGTCCTGTGATTGGATGCGCTCATGCGCGAATGTAAACGCTGCTTCGATCCACTCAAAAAGCACTAATACAAATTACGCCAGTTTTCGCTATTTCATTAATTAAATGGCCGAAAACAAAAACAACAGATTATAATTAAAATTATCTTTTTTCTTATCTGTACTTCCGTACTTCCGGCTTTATTTTAAAGTGTATTGTTTTCTATCAGCTTAGATGCGATTGATTACAGCCAGCGTGCATCATACTGTTTGATGACATAGGTAAGTTTCTTAATGGCCAGTTGCACCTGCTCATCATCAACCTGGTGATAGAGCACCAAACGCATGAATACCCAATCCCTTGCGCTGGCTTTGAGTACAATTCCCGCTCCGTTCTTATCGGTTACTCCAGCTTGTATCTCCTCCGGCTCGACGATGCACAGCCGCTCGGCAAACTCAACGGCAGTCAGTTTAGGCTGCTTAATCTCCAGCAACAGAATGTTAGTCTGCACTGCGGCTAAGTCGACGACAACATTCGGACTGTTCAGCTTATCAACGGCTGTCGGAAATTAGGCTGATGAATTGTTAACAAGGTAACCCAGCTATTTACCTTCTGCAATGAGCTTAGTACGCTCATGGTCTTTTCCCAACAGCGGCACCACCTGCTCCAGGGCCACCAGTCCAGCGGCAGCCAGGATGCCCACCTGTCGCATGCCACCACCCAAAGCCTTGCGCAAACGGTGAGCTCTAAAAAGCAGGTGAGATGGACGGGGTTAGGTGGCTGCAGGGCACGCATCGATTACTCACTCTGCAATGAAGTCCTTAGAGCCAACCAGCACGGAACCCACGGGCGCTGACAAGCCCTTACTGAGGCAGACGGACACAGAGTCAAAATCTCGAGTAATGCGCTCCACACTGACGCCCAATGCTGCTGCAGCATTGAAAACCCTGGCACCATCCATGTGCAAGGCAATTCGGGAGATGCCCACACCTGGTTCGCGCACAAGCTTCGCCAGTTCGTCCAAATATGAGAGGGGGATCACCTTGCCGCCGCAGATATTGTGGGTATTCTCCACGACTACCATCGAGGTGACTGGCTCATGACAGTCCTTGTAGCTCCGTATCTTGTGCCTCAGCTCCGCCAGACTAAAGGTGCCATCTGGCTGATTTCTAATCGTAGCTAATTGGACGCCAGCCAAGTGGGAGGCACCACCTAAAGTACGTTCAGGAAAAGGATCAGGATGAGCAGCAACTATTTGAATGTGTTATTTGTAAGTGTTTACCTTGCTCGTAGAGAAAGACGTGCGATAAATCCCCCACAATGGCCTCTGCGCCGCGTCGGTGGCAATGAACCATAACTGCAAACAAGTTCAAAAGTAACAAGTTGGAGCTGAAGTTATATCTTGTATAAGTACTTGGTGCATTTTCACTTTTCATAAAATGAAAATTCCATTAGAATTATTAATTTGAGTGGGCGCATAAATTGTCACGAAGCTGACTTCACAATGGACTCGCTGTCGGGGCAACACGTCCAATATTTAAGTACATAAAAATAAAAATTAATGTTATGTATATGGTCCGCCCTTAACCTTTACGATTATGAGCCTGATGCATGATACGAGTGCGAGTAAGGGCGCTCTTTTTTCATTTTCTTCATTTTCCATCGTTTTCCATCGTTTTCCTTTTCGTTTTACCATCACGAGGCTCGATTAAAGCTAATAAACATTAGCGTGATAGGAGGATCTGGTCCAACCTCAGTTTAAACTAAGTCCGAACCACAGGCTCGCTTACTCGTCTTATTAAAGATTCAGTGCCCAAATCGAGGCTGAGCAATGTTATTTATGTGCACCATGCGTCGTGCTACTTACCCGCCAGTAGATTTCCCATGGTGCCGCTGGGTACAAATAGGCCCGCCTCCTTGCCGAAAATAGCCGCCGTCCTCTGCTCCAACTCAGTAACAGTAGGATCCTCGCCATACACATCGTCGCCCACCACAGCCTCTGCCATGCGCGTCCTCATCTCAGGAGTGGGCAGACTCACAGTGTCCGAGCGTAGGTCAACAACGGTTATAGACATTCTGGAGTGACTTCTATGGATTGCGGAAGTTAGCTATGTATGTACTAGGCATTCACTCGGGGAGCAACAAATCAACTTGCTTTTGAATTTGCATAAATGATAGATGTCAACTTGACGACGTTACATTCACTGTTTGGTCTATGGGCAGTCGACAAGCTCTTTATATGGCAAATGCCATTTAAAGTATATTTGTTTAAATGCATTATCATTTATGAAATTGATAAGCTCAACTGAAAGCTTAGCCTGACGTGGTATTCGTTGTCAAGAGCAGTTCTCAGACCACGTAAACAATATCAGATATATACATTACGAGTGCCATTTCAATTTATTCATTGATAATAATTATAATTCTAAACAAAAACACCGTTCGAATAATTCTCAAGATGCTGGCAAGACAAACACGCGAATGTTTTATTTTCTTATTAGCTTTCGATTATCAATCGACCGTCTCTTCCAATCAGTTTACTTTATTGTCTACAAAATCGACAATAGAAACACGTGCTCGCTGTGTATAAATAGACCCTTGGCACATTCCATTGGAAACAAACAACTATAATACAATTTGCACTTAACCTAAGAGTAATTCAACACACAATAACAAATTGTTTTCAGTTCAAAATAAACAAGAACAACAACTCACAGAAGTAGATACTAAATGATGGGAGGTGAGTAACAAACAAAACTTGCTCTGAACAACACTAAGAACAAACTGAACAGAACAGCTGGCTGAAGTCCCAAGTTGAGTCTTCGCGTCTCCAGCAGAGCACAAGAGAAACGATTGTTCTATCAGCTGAGCGAGAGCGGCGATCTGAACTGTGCACAGTGGGACAACACTATCAAATATCGTGAAAATGTAAAGTAAAATAAAGCGTCAGAATGCTTACTCTCAATTTTTTTAATTCTCTTAAATTTGAAACGACATACATTTGTGTTTTAAGATATTCTAAAATTGTACACCCCATTAAGAATTAATCCATCTAAATACAAACGTTTCACTGAAATAATCAAATTCATACCGAGACTGGATATAAAGTGACTATTTTCTTTAGGAAAAATAATCCTTGCTTATCCTGCCGAGTCCTGATCGGTGTGTATCTCAAATCGTTGAAAAAACCGCGAGTCAAAAGAGCTTTAGTCAAACACTTCGGAATAAAACACCATCCCTAAGATTGGAAATAAATAAATTTGTTATATTTCTTTGGTATTTTTTATTCAATGTTTCAGTAATTGTCACTAAAATTGTTGCTACTTCTAACATTTTCTTATTTTCATTGTGTTTTTGTTTTGTTACATTATTTTCACTTCTGAATTGGCCAACAAACATATTGCAATGCATCGCATTGTGTCAGATTCAACTACATTAGGTACGATTCAAAAATGTACAATACATTACGTGTAAAACAAAACGAAATTAACTATATTTATGGTCAATATTAATAATTATTTGTAATTGTTAACAGTAGTTTGATAACTCTTGAAGTACATCATTATTCACGCTGGAACTAATTCGACTAACTAATAAGACAAAAATAAACACAACATGACCCCCTGACCAGCCCCGTCCCACTAAGAGTGGAGGTAGGGGTTGGGGAGGGTACAGTGGTACGCATTCTGATAAAGCTACGTTTGTATCTCTTATCAACTAAAGTTGCAACAAATCTATATTTTGTTTTGTTTTCAATTTGATGTCTGGGATGGTGCAAAAGGAGGATGGGTGGTTGGTGGTAGGGGGTGTGGGGTTGCTGTAATTTCAGCATTTCATTTTGCATTAAATTTACATATTATAAATATACATGTTTGTTGTTGTAAAATGTATGAAACAATTATAAATAAATATTTAGCAAATAGTTGTTTTTCATAGTCTTTTAAAGAAGTTTCACTCGAATGCAATGCATAATATAGTTTACACTCTGTATCAATTCAAGTGTGTGTGTGTATTATTTTGCTTTTGGCACCCACTGTCGTCTATGTATGTAGTATTAGTATTATTATTGTTCTACCTACACAATTCAGCTGCTCAGGAATATATATATATGTGTGTGTGTATGTGTGTGTGTGAGTGTGGGTTGGGTTTGCGGAGTGCTAAAGGTACATCACTATGAATCAGAAAATGAACCAAAAAATGCACACAATATACAACAATGATTTGTTTGCTTATTTGTCTTATGTGTTTGTTTTGGTATTTCTCTTTCTCTATCTTTTCTCTTTTCCTTTTCATTTTCCTTTTTCTTTTGTTTTTGGTATGCGCAGACGGAGCTGCAAGGATATCGCTGGGCAGCGCGACCTTTTACAAAGGTCCCTGCAACGATTTCAACGCTTACTTCTAGATAGTACACAAGACACACTCATCTAATTGCTAACTTTAGACTCTAACTCGGTGCTTTGGGGCCTAGCGCTATGACGATACGTCTGCCTCGGATCCATCCAGCTCGCCGGGAGGATTCCGTTTAATGCAATCCCGTATGCTTTGTAAAATGACGCCAACCCGTCGATCGAGTGCCTCCAGATGAGGTTGCCAAAGCACCGGGCTGACTGGATCTTTGCTCAGCGATTCGCTCATCACCTGCGACAGCGGCTTGGGTCCATTATGGAATCTAACAGAAAACAAGAATATATGTAGTGAAAATATCTCTGTGTAAATATCGTTGGGGCTACTCACTCCAGCAACTTGGTGAGTGTGTTCTTGCGTATCAGGCAGCATTGCAGCACTGGCGCCAATATTGAGAGCTCATCGTGAAAGGGACGGCCAAAGCCACGCCCGTGGTCCAGGTGTAGGGGAAAGGTCTCGTTGCCGTAGATTCTGAAATGTTGCGAACAAGTGTGGATGTCAAATTGCGCATACGCCCCGTGATCAGCATGGCATAAGCATAATTGCCAGCAAATGTGATTAGAGGCAAACACTAGGGATTGGCTTTGGGCCATGCCTCAACTCAGCCAGGTGTAAGCCAGGGCCCCAAAGGATGACAACGTTACACTTTTGCATAGCAAACAATGAGGCAAGGCACCTGGCAACGTTTCGATTGCCGTCGTCTGCCATTTGCCATTTGCCGTTTGCCGTTTGCCGTCTGCCTTCTTCGACTCTAAACAGATTCTGGTTTACCTTATACCTGCTGCATGAAAATATCTTTCCGAAGCATTGCTTCCTGACGCTTAACATGCAGCTTCACATCCTTGCCAAATGCAGGCGTTAGTCAAGCGCATACGGCGCGTATACGTAACGTGCAGCCACATGCCACTTGGCACTCGGTAGGCATGAAGCCAACAACGCCATTTATGCGGAAATAAGCCAATCGCATTATGTGTCTCATGCCAAGAACGCTAACCATTTATGCATACCCTCATATCCCTCGACTGAATCAATACTCACTTGAATGTCTCATAATGATGACGATCCATGTTGCCGGTAAGAAAATCAAACACTGCCATGTCCATAAGGTCCAGCAGACGTCGGCCCTCGTCGTAAGGTGGAATATCGCGTACCTAAGAGACAAAATCAAAATGCAAAATTAAATTGCAGAACGGAAGAAACGACAAGAAGGAAGGGAATGAAAATTAAAGGAAAGGAAAGAAAAGGAAAGGAGAGAAAAGGAGGATGTTGGTAGAATGAAATAAGAACTTAATTAAGTCAAAGGCGCTTGTCTGCACAATAGCAGAGGCAACTCGAGCTGAAGTAACAAATAAAAACATTTGCATTCCATTCGAGCTGAAATGCAAATTACAAGTAAGTAAAAGTAACCGCAGCAGGAAGCGCTGCAGACAAAGCATTCCGAGGACAAGCGGAAGTGGAAATGAAAATGGGACACAAAAATTGGGGTAAACTCCCTCCATAAAAGTAGGTGTAGATGTTGAAGTTGGCGTTGATGCTGATTCTGCTGCTGATGCTGATGCTGAGACTGAGTCTGAGCTACTCGTTTACTTACCAGAGCACAATAATTGGCATCTGTCTCCCATTGAGCCTTCTTTCGTTTGTGATAGGAACGTCGCCAGGGATGTCGCCAGAGCTGCAGAATATTGGGATGGAGGCAGAGAAAGAGAAAGAGTAAGAGAGAAACCTAAATCAATATCAATTTAAGCTGCTGCGAAATATAATAATCAAAAGATGTCGATGCTGCTGCTCCTGCTTCTGTTGAGTGGCATTAATATGCCACACAAGCGTGCGGTCAGGCGGGCAGCTAAAACATTTATTTCTCATCTCGCAATGCGACAATATTATTTTTTATTCAGTTTTCCCTCGTGTTCCCTCGTGATCCCTCGTTTTCCTCGAGGAGGCAGCACTACAAGCGAAATTAATTTTGCTTAAATGAAATTATTTGCGGGGTTGCCAAGAGAAGCAATAAAACTTTCTTGCTGGCACTTTGGCTTGCTTCCCTCCTCGAGCCCGGTCCCGCCCTTCAAGCAACTTACCTTTCGTCCCTATGCATTTGGCAAATGGGCAGGGAACGCGCGTTTTTGGTTCGTTCGAGGGAGCATTTTTGGGGGGTGATCGTAAGGACAACAACATGAACAGTAACCAAAAATATGTAGAAAAATTAAACAGAATAAAAACGTTGAGAAAAAATCATAATAATAAAAGCGCTGGCAAGACTGTGTAATGACCAGAATCCCGCACTCTCCACAAAATGCAGCAGGAGGCGCGCAAAGCAAATAGAAAGCGGCAAGCGAAAAAAAATGCAAGCTGCCACAGCGGCAGGCGCCGCAGTTACTGTGGCAGCAGCGGATGAAGAGGAAACGGCAGCAAAAAGCAAACACAAAGCCAGCATATAAAAAACTAAGGTAAGTTAACGGTAGCAAGGCGACGATGGGAAAATGGAAAGAGATTGTTTGCATAAAAAGCAGGACCACGCCCCATAAACTGCATAAATCAAGTAAAATTAAATTCTCGCTGAAAGACAAGCGCCGGAATGTGGCATACAACCATGAGGGAAGCCCTTTGTGGCACGTTAAATCCTCACAAAAATAACATTCAAGATTATCAAATGCATTTAAATGGTGTAAAATGTGGTGCATTGTAAAGTAATATTGTGCGATGAGAGGAAAATGAATTCAAGCCGAAAATGTTAGAGTTTTCATTATCAAAATGAAATTAGATATGCAACATGAACAGATATCTACTAACTAAAGCTGCTTTCAATATGATTCAATATGAATTTAGCTGAAATTAAAGCTATTTTATACCTTTATCAGATAATTTCATGCTCATATTTAATTGGTCAAAGAACTAAATAATTCCCATATAATTCCATTTTAATTATAATAAACAATATAACAAAACATCTAACAGTTTATATTAAGTTTATTTCACATAGCTTCAAAACTAAGAGACTAATACATTGCGCAAAACATTTGAGTGTTATTCGCCTCAAGATATATATGTCTATCTCCCATCTCATCTTCTCGTAGTTCTCCCCATTATCGTGTCTTTTAATTCCCCAGTAGAAATTAACAAGCGTGCAAATCAAATTTGCAACTTAATTAAAATTCCGCACAATTACAACATTGTTTGGCATTTTCTTAGCACAGTTGGCCCCAAAGCAACTTAAAAGGATAATAGTAAAAGTGAATAAAACCAAAGCCAAACAACAATAACAGCGGCAACAACAACACCTCTGTATTTTTCTCTAAAAACGGCACTAAAGAAAAATGATCTCTTGTGCATAATTTACAGTTTTGCCTTACGCCAAATCTCAAGTATACACTTAACCATTTTCTACTTGTTAACTGCAAGAGAGCGAGCCGAAAGCCCAGCAAAAACAATGAATTAAGTATGCTTGTAGACTCGACCAATTGATACTCTGTTTGTATTGAAATGGTTTACTACAATATATGTAATATTGTAAAAAAGTAGGTTGGGTTGAGTTGATATTCGAAAAGATAAATATAGCTTCGGGAGATATACTGTATTAACATGAGATGGAAGTTTCCAGGTAAGTTTTGTGTCTTATAGGTTTTCCCGTCGATCACATTCTGTCTATAACTTTCGGCTTCAGTTTATCCTCCTTCTGCCGCTTTCTGGCTAACAGGGTATAAAGAAAAAGGAAAATAAAGAGACTAATTCCTTTGAGGCACAAGACCAAAAAGAAAAAAAAAAAACAAACTACAAAAAACAAAAAACGAAACCAGAGAAAAATGTTTTAGCTGCGGCAAATCTGTCTGCAAAATGCTAGGGGACATGGTCAAAGGGATAAACCCTTTTTTCTATGCCAGAACTGAGGTGGCTGAGTCGGCATGTTGCAAGCTGGTGGAGTTGGGTTTTTGGCTTAGATTTTCAGTTATTTGCATTTAAAAGCCGTTCCCATTGCCGCCGCCGCCGCCGGTCCCGTTACCTTTCCCTCTGTCCTCTCGTTTGATGGAGTGGACTCTAGAATTTATTAACGTCCGTCCATCTGTTTGTCTGTCTGGCCGTTCATTTGTCCGGGACGGTTGCATTTATATTTCATTTTACGCTTAACGAGAAGCTGAAGAACTGATACAATATTTTTGTTTTTAATTCAAGCAGCAGGCAAAGTGAATGAAATAAAATTGCCGAGCTCTGGGAGACGTGTGCAGAGTGCTGAGTCCCAAGCCAAACAAATAATACAAAAAATAAAAGAGCATAATAATAAAATGAAAAAAAATTATGCAAATTAAAAGCGGATTTTTTGGAGGCAGCAGTAACTTTTTAAAACTCTCCCAGTTTTCTGTAAACTTGGGTAAATGAACTGCCTTCTACAGGGGTCAGCTTGTAGAGCTTGTTTCCAGCTACCTGTTGCTGCTCCATACTCATGCCGCATGCCTCATGCCGCATACTACGTGTAGTTAAGTAAATAATGTGATTTGTTATTTAGTTTGCCCAAGCGAACGAAATTAGTAATGAAAGCGAGGGTCGAGCATATAAATTGCTGCCATGCATTAATCAAATACCACTTAAGAGGACCGAGGACTGGAAGATCTCCATACATGCGTGTCCTGAACCACCATGAAGCTTCATTTATATGAGTAGAAGTAGAGAGAGGGACTTACCTTGCGATTGGATGAGTCCAGACTGGGCAGAAAGGCGGCAAATGAGCCCTCGAGCATGTCTGGATTGCCGCAAATGGCATGCGAGGTGTCACAATAGTACGAGCACTTGCCATGGAAGCATAAATTAAGCGATGGCGAAACAAAGAATGTCTTCAATAAATTCTCGTCGGCCTTTTGATATATGTCCGTCGTAATGTTCAGCGTTCGACCTGCCACAGGCATGGCGCGACGAAAGCCGAGAACTCTGCAAGAAAGAACGATGTAAGCGATGAGATTCTGAGTGCGAAATAAGCGATAAACAAGAGGTCAAAAGAGAAACGCTGTGATGTATTACATATATCTAGCAGACATCTGGCAATTGATTAAATCACCTTAAAACTGTTGAAAGAGACAACTGTGATTCGACATTTAGGTGTAAAATTATCTGCCAGATACGTGGCATATGTACCGCAGCAACAGGTACAAGGGAGGGAGAGAGAGGACCCTCGTTGGACCAAAAATTGTTTGAGAACGATGGAAAGTGTTCTTTGCGTGTGCGGTAAGTTTCGCCTGAGGTTATCAGTGAAATGTCATAATTTTATTATAATTTATATTTGTTTCTCTCTTTATTTTTGCTTTCGGTGTGCTTCAGCAGCACTTCACTTCATTGTGTTGTTGGGGTCAACCAGTTGGTCCCTTTTAACAAATTACAAACTCTTGAAAGTGAGTTTTGATTGTATGTGCGTGAGACTGAATAATCTGGTAGACTGGCAGTCTGGTAGCCTGGTAGACTGGCAGTCTGGCCGTGTGGCAGCAACAATTACACAAGTTCTGATGCTTATCTAAACTCAAAAATGCCGTGCTGAGATCTCAGCGTGTATGTCGGCCTGCAGCATAATGGCCAACAGCAATAACTGCCAACTATGCAGACAATTTGAATCTAAATTAAGGCTAAACATGTCAGACCAAGCAAGTTAATTAGTCATTAAAAAGGGTAGCTTAAGTCCTGTGGTCATATCATTACTTGGATGAGGCTGCAATTTATTTTCACATAAAAATTATTATTAAATAGTATATTGTTTTAGGAATATGTGTGAGCCGTAAATCATTTAATTGCCATGACCGACATAGAAAATAAACATAAATTGATGACACCTTTTCCTTAGGGTTCCCTTGCGGCTATTTGCGTATTACCACTCGCTTTCCAAACGCACACAATTAGCCCGTAGACTCATAAAACTATACCAAAGAATATACATTGAGGATGGAGAAGATGTTTGATAGGTTGAGCTAAATTGTTATTTAGTTTGAATTTGTTAGATGCACGGAAAGTTGCAAATAAATTAGACTCTCTCATGTAGTTTATATTCGAATAGAATAAGGATATTGCATTTGCAACATTTACCTTTGCATAAATATTTACATTGGGTGGGCAAAATGTAATTAAAAATGGAATGTAAAATAAATATGCATTAATTTTGCACGCAGAAATGAGATCGCGTCGATGAATTTTATTGCATAAATTGCGACTGCATTAAGAGAATCGTACAGTTCACTGCACATATTCAATGGCATTTGCAAAGGACATTGACATTGTGATAAGGTGAGAGGGCGAGAGGGCAAGGGGCAACTTACCTGTCCAAATGGAAGGCTGCAATCTCGGCATTGTGACGTTCATAGTCCGTGAAGTAGAAATGATTGGGCAACGTTTGCTGGTCCCTCGGAAACCTGAGAAACAGATGCGCAATGATGAAGCGATAAAGAGATAAAATAATAAAAGACGAAATGTAATGTAATAAATTGAATTTAAAGTGCGGGTGCCAATTGAATGCATTTGCATTAACAGCTAGTCGAGGCGTGGCAAGGGGCAAGTCGAGAGGACAGGTGAAAAGCTCTGCTGGCAGTCAGCTTAATTACTTACACGGCGACACCACAGTGCAATTCAAAAAACGTTTCATTTAAATTGCAAATGAAGAACATTAAAAGGACACTTTACAATTTGGCAGCTGCTGCGGTTGCTCAGCTGTGGGCTGTGTCCTTTGAACAGGGGACTGAGCAACTCGTTCTTCCTCATGAAAAACTTGCCAAGCAGCGCGTTTAAATCTCATTAAAAAATGCGTATAAATAATTTAAATTGCGATCAGTTTGAAGTGCCATAGTAAAGCTGACATCGCCATGCATTTCAGTAGATGAAACTCAACGCGTTGTCCATTTGCCATTTGCCTGCCACAGAGAAGTCAGCATTGCCTCGAATAAATTATATTTACTCAGCGCAAAAGTGCGGACAAGCACGAGTAGTAGCATTGAGTTTCGAGCTTTATTAAATATTTCATTTTATCTCGATATTTTTTCAATCCTTGTCAGCCGTTATGCTCCTTAAACTTACCGCATTGGCTTCATTAGAGCCTTGATGTCGTTCGGATACTCAATAATCAGCTTCAGCTGCGTTCCTCCCTCTTTTTGCACTGCAGAAGAGGCGTAAAAGAAAAGATGAAATCAATTACAAAATACGTTGCTCAACGTTATAGCATTTAATTACGAGTATAACGTAAAGATTCTTTCACTGCAAAATTTGCACATCGTTGCACAAATATTTTCGGCCACAAGAAGAAGCTGCCACAGTAGCTGAGATAGAGTCTGGTGAAGGGGAAGGGGAAGGGTCAGTGGCTGCTTCAGATTTTGCAATCATTGAAATTGCATTAAGTGAAAGTGCAAGCGCAAATTACACTTGACTAAATTGCAATTAAAATGCAATGCATAAAGCTTACAATATTGCGTATACGCAAATTGACCTTACAAAGGAACCCAAAATGCTGAACTTTTTATTCAGCCTATGCAATCGACTGAACATTTAACAATGCCCCAACAATGGACACATCAAAAGCATATTTTTGCAAGCCGTCAATGCAATACCTATATATTGCTCAAATAACATTAGAATGCCAGAGAGTTATGTTACGGAATTACCGAGTATAAAGTGAGGCCCGCAAAAACTACATAAATATTGTTGAAAAATAATGTTAATTATTGGTAATAATAAGTAAGGCTTTGTAAGTATTTTACTGAAATTTGCCCGTTAGTTTGACGTATGCATGATAAATGTATACAAGGACCAACAATTTGTGCAAAGTTGTGACTTTAAAGTGCCATTGTTGTTGCAGTTGCAGTTGCTGTTCGCCCTGAGAATGAGTTTAGACTTTGTCTTGAGCATTTTAATGTTGTTGCGCAGTTTTTGTGCGCCTGTTGCAAAAGTTTATTATTAATAAATTACGGCCAGAGTAAAGTTTCAAATGAAAATAGTTTTGCCTGCCACCTTGGCGGGTCTCAATAATCCCGGCAACTTTTGTGCAGCTCTTTTGCATAATTAAGTTAAATGTGCACCCAGCCAAAGGGCGAATAAGTTCCGAGAAGGACGCAGAGGACAGAAGGCAGCTAGACATTGACTTCAACTTGAATGAAGGCACGACAAGAACTTGGAGTATTTATGGCTTTACAATATGCTCAACTGGCAGACAAACCGAATGGCTGACTTTCTGTATGTGTGTCTGTATTGAAATAGATTGGAATGGTTTTCGTATAAGTAATACATACCCACATGCTCTATTGGCAGCTTGATCATGTCACGTAGCACCGCATCGACCAGTGTATCCTGTTCGCCGTAGAGCTCCTTCTTCGTAATGCGCAATTGGAAGCGCTCCAAATTGCTGGCGTTTACTCTGCAAAAGAAGCGTAAAATAAAAGAAACTTTAGTTCGCTCATTCGCTCAGATATATAGACAGACAATCAGGCTTCGCTTATAAGTATGCTACGGAAATGCTTTGAGGCACACCCACACACACAAACACACACACGAACACTAGTAGGTATCAAGTTGCCCTAATGATTGTAACATTGATTTGTCAAAGCAGTCGGCAATCGCTAGATGGCAGCTGGTACAACAAATCTCTACTCTCTTTGTATTTTTTATGCCAATTTGGCATTCAAATGCATTCTCCCCCTTTGGCGTCGGCTTCCTCTTCCTCGACTCCCACACTCAGAGAAACGGAATGAGATACGCATCTCTTACGATGTAATCTTTCAAACCTTAAAGAAAACCATTGTCAGTTTCTTTTAAATCAACGATGGGCAGCAAAAAATGGCATGGAATTTACTTCAACCATACACCATGTTGCATACGTATGGTGCACTCTCGCTCCCACTCCCACTCCCTCTCTGCTATTCGGTTTGCTTTTGTCTTCTAACTGCTTTCGCTCGCATTGAAAACAGTTTATTTAAGCACATTTTTGCAGAGTTTGCTTTTAGTTGTGCTGTCAAAGCATTAAATCGGATTGAAAATTGCAGTTCAAATGCGCCGCAAACTATTTAAGTGGCTTTGCCTCCTTGTTGCATACTTTTCGGCTGCCGATGGGATCGAACAGAAATTGCTGACAGTTCACATAGAAAATAATCGGGCAAAAGAGACGCAAAGAGAGCTTAAATAAATGCCAAAGAGAAATATGCGAATGACAAATTGAATTGTTGCAATTTGCTGTGGCAACTTGTGTTGCAACTGCTGTTGCAACTGCTTTTGCAACTACTGTTGCAGCTGGTGTCGGTCAGTCAAGTTGCTAACTGTAAATCTGGCCAAAAGGGTTGACAGCTAACAGCATGAGCAATGGACAAATGTTTGCCGCATTGTGCGGCATGTTTATCACGAGATAATGTAGTCACCATTCGCCTAACTCTATCTAACGCAACACTCACCCAACGCTTGGCTGAACTCACGTAACTCCCATGGCCGTTCTGTCCCTGTCGTCCTTTTCAACGTTCGTCTTTTGCCATTGTCATTGTCATTACTGCCACTACAATGATTGCTGTAGCTGTTGCTGTTGCAGTTGCCGCCTGCTTACTTGGCTGTCTAGCTGCCTGGCTACCAGCTTGGCTAGCTGCTGTTGGCCCAACGTCAACTCAGTGGAATCATTTTCATAATTTGCTTGATGCCGTCTCTGATACTTTACGCAGGCAATGCTTTAATGTTACCTCTGCCTCTTTTACTGCCCCTACTCCCGTTTGGCAACCTTTCAACCTTTTGTCACTGGCTCCGGCTGGCAGGAAGGAAACAAATGTCTGAGAGCCAAGCCCCTTGTGTGCAACGAGCAGCACAAAATGACTTTCAATATTTTAACATTTTATGGAAATGGCGACAACTTCCTGAATGCCTGGACTGCCTTGTAATGAGACTGCTCAAGAGTGACTCCGACTCTGATGAATGTGCGGACTGCAAGCGGCATTTTAAATTTTTAAAGAGACTGCCAAAGATCGTTGGGTTTGCAATTAAGTATCAGCTCGAATGGCTACTCGTTTCGGCAAACGGACGCCAATTGTCATGAACTGGTCAAGAAATTGACAAGGGTTCGTTCTTAGGGTTTACAAACACAGCTGCTAAGTGTGGTCGACACTTTGCAACCACCATGAGGCACGAGGCATCATCATACTTCTTTCGAAGCGGTGCTACATTCGAGTGGCCAGTGTGAATCCAATTTCTGCGCATGTTTCATTTGTCAAATGCCCAACAGTGAGGGCACAGGGGCAAAGGGCCATTGGGGCAGCTGAGAGTTGCGTAATTGATGAAGCAGCTCGTTTGGACATTGACTAAGCGCTAGACACTGTCCAACTGGCAATATGTTGAGGTTGGCGGCTTCTTAAAACATTTGAGCAATAGTCTACAGCTGCCTTATGCCCCACTTAATCAGATAGCATTGCAATTGATTCACGGAAAACGGTTGCATCAGCTGCCACTAGCTACATGCAGCTCGCAGCATAGAATTACAACAACTACATGTTTCTGAAAGGTATAACAATTGTTCTGCAACTTCCCAATCCCTCTTCTGCAACATTGTTAACCAATGAATATTTGATAGCACAACACGTTGACAAGTCTCAGTCACAGACTCTGAAAGTGACAGTTTCTCGAAAAAGACAAAAAATGTTATACAAGTTTCTAAAAATGAATGACGCAGTGCGGTCGCCTGGTAACCTGATGCGGATGAGCTCAGCTCTGTTAATTTCAGCGGAAAATGAATTCGAAATGAATGCGCATTGCCAACTAATTAAACTAATTGAGCTCAGTGAAAAGGGAAAAGAGATATCCAAGGGTTAAGTTAAGTTTAGTTATTCTCTTCGATGATTTTGGGAAGAATTTAATATGGAATTTAAATTTTAGTCTAAGGGGTTATTTAATCTATTTTTAACACTATTATTGATCGATTTTCCCCATAGTACGAGTTAGGTTTGCAACTTTAACTTTTAAACAAACATTTCAGGCAACAAAATGTTGCCCAAGAATTCAACTTTCACTTGGAGTTTCAGTTCTTATCGTCAGAGTTTTTTCTTAGTTTATTTTTTTTTATTTTTGTGATTGCAAATGTTTTCTCTGTGGCCCAAGTAGATATAATAACAGCTGTCAGTCGGCATGTCCTGTGTCTGTCCTAAGCCCTATCCTAGCTCCGCCCCATAATTGTTTCAGCATAAGAAAATGTCAGTAAACTTTGCCTTCGCCGATTTCCTTTGCAGCTGCTGCTCCAGAGGCAGAGGCAGAGTGAGAGTAAGAGGAGACTTAAAAAGAGGATGAGGCAGAGTCAAAGCCCTTGCCACAACCACATCCACTTCTAGAGCTCCAACGTGTGCTTAGAAAGTGAAAAACTTTGTGCGTGTGAAATTGTGGCAAGGCGGCAACCAAAGAATGGGCCAACAAGGCAACCACGGCCAAGAATCCAGAGACGCGTCGACAGCCAACTGGCGACTGGCGACTGGCGACTGGCGACTGGCGACTGGCGACTGGCAACTCGCGGCTGGCGACTCGCGACTGGTGGCCAACACCCACAACTGGCGGACACTTTGAAGTGAGTTACAAGAACAACGGCAACGCACAAGAATGAAATTAAACTTATATTGTTGCGTTTGCTGCTCTACAAGGATAAACTTCAACATTAAAACCACTGACAGCAGGAGGAAAAGTAGCTGCAGCAGCTGGGAGCGTCCATTGGGATACAGTGTAGCTCGTAACTTGCATCTCACAACTCGTAGCTTGGCAAAATGTCAGCGTACTTTAGTTTTACACACTCGCCGACATTGAGCATAGTCTTTTATTACGACGCGTCTGTATAAACCGCAACGCCATCCGCAGTCAGATCCGGGCCAGGCCGGGTCTGGGACAACAGCAGCTGCTTAACTCGCAGTTCAGGTTTAATTCCTTGTTTTTGGGTTTTTTTTGTTACTTGGTTTGTAATTCGCTCGAAATAAGATTGCTGTCCCAGCTCAACGCGGTCGCAATTGCAGGCTAATTAAAAATTTGTCATACTAATTAAACGCACGCCACGAGTAGACGTGACGGAAGAAAGACAGGACTACGGCAGGACTTAGGACACTGCGGCTTATGGTAAATCAGTGGCTGAGGCAGTGGCAGTAGCAGTCGCTGTGGATGAGGCAACCCAAAGCGCTGATGTACTCGTAACAAGCACAAATTATCGTAATTATATTTCAACTAATAGAGAACCAACCGACCCCACACTGCTCTTGTCCTGCTCATATTTCATATTATAATTTTAGGGAAATTTGCATTTTTTGTTAGCTGCATTTTTTCCAAGCGAGTCACAGAGAGTTACCTGAGCATGGTTGCATGCTGCAAATCTGCTGACAAAGCTGCCACATGCCAGTCCCGCACTCTCGCATATCCTCAGCCTGAAGAGCCAAGACAAAAGGCAACCAAAACCACACGAGCTGCGAGCTGCGAGCTGCAAGCTGTGAGTTGCGAGCTCGGCACGCGTCTGCCGCTGTGGCAGGCAACAAAAGCGGCAAGCAGCGAGTTGACAGAATTTTAATGAGATATCTCTGATGACGGCAGTAAGAGCAGAAGCTATGCCTGAATCCAATTTAGGCTATATCCTAGGCCTTCTTTTCTAGGGTATCCTTACACTATTATAAAGTTTGACGCTTCTTCAGCTGACATTAGTTGTAAATAAAGAATGGCTTTCTTACTTCAGTTTTACGGAAAATCTTATCAAATATTATCAAAGTCAATCTTTGTTCTATTGAGAATAAATACAACTTGTCCATTAGCTGATCGCTTAGTAGACGAATCCTCTGTTTTTTAATACTCTTGTGAGTGTATTTTATGTTCTCTATATCACACTTCCTTTTCTCTCTTTTCTCTCTTTTTTTGCTCTTAGTTTCTTTCCTTCATTCCTTGCACACATTTACTGCTGGCAATTTCGCTTGTTAATGAAATTTGCATTTATGCTACGTGCAGCGCAAAAAAACATGTTGGCTCCGTTTCGGTGATGTACGATAAATTAGAAAATCAAGCACTTTATGCTAATGCCAACAACCAACAACCAACAGCCACAAGCCGCCTCCTGGCACGCCTAGAACAACATACTTTCAGATTGACAAGGTTTAAGCACTTTGCATTTTCCCCATTTGCCGTTTATTATAATTTACAACTACAAGTGTTCAAGTATTTTTATTCTTTCCTCCGCTAGCTGCATCCATGTGCGCCAAACTATTTGAGCAAATGAAATTACTCATACGCTACGTTTTCAATTTTGATAAAGACAGCCAAACAATCTCCCAGTAGCAATTTTGTGTGTATTTTCTCTCAGTTGATGCGTGGGGAAGGGGCGAAAAAGGGGAGATGAGAAGATACCTAAGCTGATTACTGTGAAAGGAAATCAAATGAATTCGCAGCGAAATAAATTTCATTGCTGCATTAAGTGAGAGCTGAGAGAACTGAAGAAGCTCGATACGGAGTCCGCATTGATTTCTTTATTGCAGTTTTATTTGATTGCTCTCATATGAAATTACGTATACGCAATGTTGAGACAAGCACAGTGTAACATTGCGCTAAACTCCCATCAGTGTTATCAGCGAGTGGCATCAGCCTTGCCACAGCAGCAACAACAATCACAATAAGCACCGAGAGAAGGAAGATGGTAACGTTAACGTTAGAGCAAATATCTAAAACGTAAATGTGTCACGTAAATGGAGCGTAAATTTCAATAAAAATCATTTCAATTTCACCAAAGCCAAAAGGACCGGTAACTGCTTCAATCGTACTCACGACGCACCACACAGCCTCTCTGAGAATTTGGGTGCTTTACTTTGGTTAAAGGGGGTGGTTGGGTGATTCATCGGCTTTGCTACACCCACAATTACAACAGTTGCTGCGCGTGCCTGGCAATTGTAAGTGAAACTGTAACCAAAGCGAAAGCAAAGCAAAAGCAAAGCACGACAAAGGTAAAACACTAAGTATTATGCCATCCGCTTAACGGAAATTGAATTTTTCGTCCAGCTTACTTTCGTCTTCATCTGGCATTAACAATCACAGCTCACAAATCACAAATCATAAATCGAAAATCGCAAATCGCACTTAACTACTCACCCGACTTGTCGATGCAGCATCTCGCCTAGCGTTGGATTGTTAACTGACACATCTGGAGCGTTGTCCACAATGACGTGAAGGTACTCATCACTGCGTAGCAGCTTTTGCAGATCCACATATCGATCGTGTGGAATTGGTTTTCGTGTCGAGACCGTGGAGCCAGCTACAACGGCATCCTGACCGCTGGTTGTGCCACCATTTTGGCTTCCCGAGGCCTGAGCCTGAGTTGACGCCTCCTTGGAGCCAGAAGAGTTGCTGCAAGAAAGGAAAGAAATGTAAGAAGGCCATAATTAGTTTGACTTTGAGGCACACTTGACAATGGACCATCCACTTGCTCTTAATTGCAACTTACAAGTGGCAGTTTATGCAGTGCACAAAATGGAAAATAGAAAATGGAAAACCACGACGAGCCGAGAGAGGGGGAGCCGAGTGTCTCAAGCTGCGCATTTAAGGACATACTCCACAAGCTAAGTTGAAACTTTGCCTTTGGCTTAGGTAAGCTATCTATGGTACACACGTATTTACTGACATGGCACACACAGAGCCGTGCACACCCACACACACACACTTACCCACACATGCAGCTTGAATGCAATAAACCAAAATTACAAACTGTTTTGATGAAACGTTGCATTCCGTAAGTCGACTCTGAATTTGTTTAGCTTACCATACAGTGGAGCAAATTGACAAAATAAGTCAGTATTCTATTCAACCATTCACTATAACTTAGCATTAATGTGATATTTATGTGACCAGAGTCACACGGTTCAAAGAGTGGGCCATATGAACGTTGGAAACACTCCGAGAACAGAGCTAAGAAATTACTGACTGAAGAGGCATTCTATGTAATAGCTGGTCACACACACAGAAATAATAGAGCTTAAACACAACTTGGGGGTTTTGTAATAGGCTTTTACAGGGTAAAGAGCGATCTATTAGAGTTACCACAAGTAACTCGCAAAAACAGTCTACAACTGTTTAAAGGAATTGTTGTATTCTATCAAAGTAACAAGTGTAAAACTTGTTTCGATTCGTTGCCATTGTACATTGTACGCAGTCAAGTAATCAGCAGCAGTTTTGACGTGCTTAAATATGACATAAAGTTGCTGCACTTTGTGCTCCCATAATATGATACTCTGCTGCCCGAACTGATTTATATTAGTGCTTAGAAACTTTTAGATTTTGACTAAAACTTAACTCATTGACGTTGCATTTGTTCTTGTTGTTGCTGTTGATGTCGATGAGAGTTACCTTAACCTTGGCCAAGTTATTGCTCTGCAAATTGCAGTTACTCGTTAGCACAATTTCAGGTGCAGCTCCTCTGAGCTCCGGGCACTGGGTTCTATCATAATTTGAGTGTGTTCCTCTTTGGCCATTAAAATGACTCTCAAATATGCCTATGCAACAAAATATTCACATGCACAAGACGAGTGTTGCATCATTAAGCCAAGGACTTACAGCATAAGTTGAGTGAAGAGTTGAGTCTCAAATCAAGACGTGCAAATTGGTTTGCCTTAGCCACAAAACTTTGTACATTGTCGTTTACATTTTTAATTGTTGCAGCAGACTTAGCAGCAGTAGCAGCAGCAGCAGCAACAACAATTTCAGATGCGTGCGCTTCAGTGGGCATCTTCTCACCCTCCTCATCCCCTGGGAAAATGTCTCTGTTATGCGTCTGTCTCTGGCTGTCACTCAAAATACGCGCACATGTGCAGGTACCCAAGTAAAGTGCGAAACTTTTTCAATTAACAGTTACCAGCAAGCTTTAAACTTTACAGCCACAAGAGCAGCTTCTCACTCCTCTCCTCTGCTTGCCACCGTTCAGTTATCTTTGCCGCAAGGCTTATTACAAATATCTCATAACGAGCTTCAGCAGATTTAATGCTTTTAATGCCATCACAGCACACACAGGAGAAGAAAGAAAAGCAGCATGAAGCATGCCACATAATGCCATTTTATGCGGCAATAAGAATTAAAAGCTTACTTTTGTTTGCATATATGGGAAGGCACGTAAGGCAAGGATAACCGATGAATCACATCTCGCTTTCACTTATTTTGCCCAATTTAGATATTTATGCAATATGCCAAATTGATATTGTGGACACCGACAGGTTACATGATGACAAGCAAGCAACGTGGCAAGATTAGTATATACTTATGTTGCAATGGCTTCGTGATGCAACGTTGCAACAAATTTGCTTGTGGTATTTCTGACATGATTCCGATCGATTTAGTCGCATAAGGCCGCAACTATACTCATTTAACTGTCACGTAACATGCGTACAGCAGGTGACATTGCCGGAATAACTCTCAGGGTAGTAAGGGGACATGCAACGCGATTAATTAAGCAATTTACGTAATGTCGAAGACGCTGTCAAGTGCAGTTGTCAAGGATCCCAGATAGAGTCATATAAATCCCACAACCAGGCCGTACAGTCCGTCAATAGTTGTCAGAATGTCGTCGCTACCTACAGAAAAATTTAGAGGAATTATGCGCTTCGTGCGCTTTATAACAAGTTGTGTTGGTGTCGATGCCTACGATAAGAATTATCACTTTAATAAAATCACGGCTCTGACCATAATGGTCATTTTCATATATTCATTCTTCACATTCGCCACGGTGATCAATGAGAATAATTGGATGTTCACCTTGCAGGCAATTGTGATGAGTGGCAGCGCTCTGCAGGGTGTAAACAAGTTGTGTGTTGGAATCTACTATTCTAAGGAAATATATAAGTTGAACAGTCTTGTTTTTGAGATCTATGAGGAATACGAAAAGCAGCCAGATCCCAGATTTGTCGAGGTTCTATTGAACACTTGTCACAGGGTGCGACGTACCCTCCGTTGGGTGAGCGTAGTTTATCTAACTGGAGTTACTGGCATGGTGGGCACGACAATTGTGACAAGCAAACTGACTGGTAAATTCATTTTGGTAATGCACTTCCATGTTCCCGGTGTCGATGTGGAAACTGAACTGGGTGCCTGGTTAACCCAAATAGTGCATATTGTAACTCTGACCATCGGTGCACTTGGATTGTTCGCAGGTGATCTGGTAATCATCATACATCTCTTGCAGTCCTTCATTTTCGCGGATATACTTCGCCTTAAAGTCGATTTGTTTAATAGATATGTGGAGGACCCAGAGGACAATCAATCCGAATTGCAGGCTGTGCAAATGCTCATCGATATTACGCAATTTCATCAGATCTATTTAAAGTGAGAGGATATTCTTCGTATGATCCGGTTTCTACTCTCAATTTAATAAGCTTCTCTTTATAGATTCATCGGTCAATGCAATGTTATATTCAATTCAATTGTCTCCGTCCAAACAGTCACTGCTGCCATCTGCATTGTGATGACCTTGTTTGTTCTGCTTACCAGTGCGTGGCCCGGAGGTTTCTGCTATGCAATTCACCTCATTCCGAATATGTATATGTATTGCATACTAGGCACTTTATTACAGAACTGTGTATGTGTGACCAGCTGATCTAATAGTATACTCCCACTAAAACCGACTTCCATACAGAATGACGATATCATGTATGAGCTCTACAATATTTCCTTCTACAATCTGACTGTTAAACAACAACGTCTAGTTTTGTTTATGTTGTGCAAAAGCCAAAGACCGGACGTAATTCTGGTGCTTGGAGTGTTGCCTTTGGCAGTGAGCACAGCTCTAAAGGTCAGAGATTGATACATTTCTAGATTGTTATTTGAATAAGTATATATTTATGTATTGCACTATCTCTCACAGATTACCAAAAATATTTATAGCATCTCCATGATGATGATAAAGTTCTTATCGAAATAATTAAGAGTTGAAAACAAATCAAGGCAACAGGAGAACAAAGCTGCTACCTGCAAATTCTAGAAGCTTCAATATAATTTATTACAATGCACTACATGGCATTTTGTAGGCATCACCAACCGACTTCTGAATTAATTAAATATTTACTAGCAAAATATTGGCGTTTTGTATTCCTTTTGCAGCTCCAACAGCAACGGGAGGGAATAGCGAGCCCCTTATGACCTGACTCCCATCCTGCCTACCTGACTTTCTGCCTGGTTGACTGCCTCCTCTCCTCCTTGCCTTCTCGCCTTCTTGCCACATTGTTAGTGGGCTCAGCCGGAAAGTCTTGCGTCGTGGCAAGCGTATTTTGCGTCTTGCTGCGTCACTTTTTATGCTTTATTACATAACTTTCGCCAACCGCTAGCTGCAGCAACATGGTGTCGTTACCAATACACATGCATACACCCGCACAACAGACACACATACATACACACGCTGCGATTATGTGGGCATAAAGAAGCGCAGTAGCAGCAGGACGACGTCATCGTAAAAACCGCAAATGCAACCTTAGTTTTCCTTAAGGTATGTGAAGAAGTAGGTAAAAGGTGCGCCGAGCAGTCGTTACGTGTCGTTGATACATACAGTAAAGCTATCATATATAGAACGCCTCTAATTAGAACTATCCATTTCACATTGTTATTGACAGAATCCTATGTACTCGCAGTTTCGTTTGTATTTTGATTTGGTTAAGCGCTGTGTTTAGCTGTAACTTATCTTTATGAAATGTACATGGAATACATTAAATAGAGGTTCCACTTTACGTTCTCCACTGTGTTACACTGGTCATGCAATAACTTAAGCATTAAGCAAAATTGCCCTAACTTCTTTCTACTTTGCAGCAAATTTGGTTTTCATGCTAGACCAATCATCCTCTATTGCATCTTTTGTTGCATTTTCTAAATTGAATTATATGTTCGTATATATTGACTTCATGTACAGAGGACTTTTTTGTGTGTGTGTGTGTGTATGTGAGAGGGCTTAGTTCATATAATGTATATTATTTATACAAGGCTTTGATTGCACAGCAATTTCATATATATTTATATCTTTTCAATAAACATTATCTTCATTTTAAAATATTATCATCAATAACTAATAATAATATAATTATATTTAGTTTGTTTGGTTATAAGTTTAAGTGCTTTACACTATTTATCCTATTTAGCTAATATTCTCAACTTTTTCTGTGATTTTCTTTGAGTGTTAACTTCAATGATAATTTAAGAGTATTTCTTAGTAAAAAATTCTCAAATATCCCCTATTCTCTCAATATTTCTCTGTAAAACTCATTTCCTCTAATCGCATTACTTTGTTTCTTGAGTACAGGCAGTCAATTCAGAGCAGTTCATTCACTTATTATCATTTTTAAGAACAAAGCTAGTGTTAAACCAATCTCACTTGCTTTAAACTTGCTTTCATTACAAGGTACTTCATAGTGCTCACTTGATTTAAAGGTTCTCTTATTAGCAAGCAATCAAGGCTCGGTACTCACCTCTTCTGGAGAAATTTACGTTTGAACTCGTGCAGCATTCCACCTCCACCTGCTGTGCCGACATCGTTGTAATCATTGTTGCTGATGCCGAAGCGCATCTTTTGATGCTGTTGCTGCAACAGATGCCGATTGGCAACACCAAAATCCATTTGCACATCGACAATGAGCAGCAGGGTGAGCAGCACGAGAGTCGCTCCAAGGCTAATAGCCAGGCGCTCTTTAAGCTTCATAGTACGCAGGACGGCCATAATGGGATTACGACTGGGATTAGGATCAGGAAAAGAATCGGAAACGGTATGGGGACGGGAATTGGCTTTCCTGTTGCTCTTGATATTCTCTTGATTTTGAGTGTTTTGTTCTCTAAAACTGAAATTCCGCAGCCGCGATAGCCAGCCGAGCTGCCTTTCCTGCGCTGGGATGACCACCTTCCTGGTTGGAGAACGGACGCGTGTCGGGCGTACAATTCGACGCTTGATGAGCACACGTCGTCGGGAGGCAGATGGTGTCCCTTCGCTGACTTCGTCGCTCTGTCGGACTTCAAACTGTGCTTGTGGTTCGACTAACGCGTCAGTCGAACAACGTGGGGCGGCTTCAACTGCATCAACTGCCTCAACTGAAGCAGCAGCAGCAGCGACACTGCGGCAATGCCGAACTGCGGCTTGGCAATTGTTATTGCTATGCCTATGCAAATTGGTAACGGTTACGTCTATTTGTTCAGCTGATAACTTGACATTCGCGTTGTCGTCGCTGTTGATATCAACGCTGATGTTGTAACGCTGTTGTCGCTCTCGGAATCGCTGCAGGCGCTCCGCTAGTGGCGCAGACTGCGCACAGCTGCTATGGAGATGGGAGAAAGAGGTGGAGTGAGAAGAAAAGGAAAAAGAAGAATTTCATTAGCTAACCATATCGGAGTTTTCAGTCAAACTGATTGCGAAATACAATCAAAAGCGAGGAATAAAATTAAACTGTGAACAATCTGTGAGATAAAAATCAATCGACACTATAATACCCTTTCCTCATACTGCAAAATAACCAATATTTCATTCTATTAATATATTGTCTCTTTGACAATCATAGAAGTTTGCAATCAATTCGATTATATAGCATAAGACCAAGTTTCGCTGTCATATTTCTAACAAAACAACATATTTGGTCTATAGGAACCTTGACTAAGTTGTTAAACTCTTTTCTGTTGAGGCTCATAACAACTGCAACAAGCCTCAAAAATATGAACAGGCTGAGAGTCAGCTATAGTTTTGTTTGTTTTTTTGTTTGCTGCGCATAAAACGGCGTCACGACCATCCGCTATGTTGACTGCTGCCGGAAATGCGCCAGAGTCCATTTTTTGTGCAGCCAACTTTGCAGTCGTCATTGTTTTCTATTGTCTGCCACACAATTTTTTCGTTGCATGCAGCATATTTTTTCATTTGTCTGTGTGACAGCCAGAAAGTCGGAGTTTGAACTATAACTATAGCAGGGTCGTCAGGAGCTTATTTGTTGTTGTAATTGCTAGCGTTGTTGTTACTGCTGTAAGTGATACCCAGGGCAAAGTTATCGAAGCTTGTTTCTTGCCCACATTAAGGGCCAACATTGGCTGGGTTCGGTAGCCGCTTCGATAACAACACTGATATCATGTTTGTAACTCTGTTTTAAAATATAATTGAAACAACAATTTGATTAGAGAAGCCGAAGGTTTAATACCTTTTCCATCGACGACTTGCGATAAGAGTTTACATAGATACAGTAGACATCCATGTGGTTCGATGAGCCTAATTCCAGATATGCCGAAAGCTTTATATCATTTATTCTTAATAAGAACTAGAATGAGGTTATGAAATTACAATTAGTTACCCATTACAACGACTGTAAGTTTTTGTAAAAGTCGATACGCAACTTATATAAGGCCCGCATATGTACTGCTCACAAAACATCACTCAGACTGGCTCAGATAGAAACAATTAGAGGAAAAGAGGGTTGGTAATTCTAGCGCAAATTTGACAGCAACTCATTGCCGTCAAGAATTACCGATTAGAGACGATGGATGACAGATAACACGATAAAAGGCGCCTTCAGATTACCAATCGAAAGAGGAATTAAACTGAACTTTCAAGCGATCCAGCAGTGAAATGGTGGAGGTGATGAAGGGTGGGGGAGGCATATGTCAGACAACAAATCAAACATTGTGCCAATTGGCAATTGGCAATTGCAGATGCAGCCTATCAAAGTTGCATATCATGACGCGCGCTGATGATTTGACAGGCACATCCAGACGGAAGCAAATGCACGGCTGGGGCATATATCTGGCTGCAACAATCAAATCAGCTGCAGACATCGACATTGCAACGCTAAAACGGCGCCCCTACAACGCCAACTTCAACTGCAACGTCAGTCAGCAATTGCTAGCAACGTGACACGAGCAAATGCCAACGATGTGTTCAAAGACGCAGTTCAGGAGTAAGGGCAAGTAGGAGTAAGTATGGCAGGCATATACATATGTATGTATAGAATATATATGTATTTATATATATATATATATTTATCGGTTGACGACGACGACGACGACGTGTGATAAGCGACAGCAACAACAATGGCTGTTCAAGTGTTTGGTGTGCGATGTTTGGGGTGGGATGGGGGGATTGTTAATAGCAATTGCTATCGCTGCATGTTGTTGTTAATGTTGCTGTTGCTGCTGTTTGATAAAATTGCTGCGTTGCATTAAATTAAACTGATGCGGTGTATTAATGATGGAACGTTGGAACCCAGGGTACGTTAACAACACCAAGCGATAGCTTCGTTTTAATACAATTACCGACAGCACAGCAACAACAAGGGCAACAGCAACAACTTAAGTGAGTGACAGCAATTTCCCTTCCAATTTGCGATCTGTTTTTATTAATCACACAAAAAGAGAAAACAACACCAGAAAATAAAAGTAGAGTTAAGGGCAAAAGAGTTCAATATCTTCATTTTTCTGTATAGGGAACGTGATAAGATTGCAGGGCAACACTTAGTATCAATTCTCAGATTGTAATTAGAGTGAAATATGTTAGCTAATTGTAGAAATGTTTGTCTGCCATATACGCGTCTAACGTCTATGATAATTTCAGTTTGTTCTCGTTCAATTTGATCGACTTTAACTTGGCCTCATTATCGACCTCACAGTGTAAATCAAACTCACTTTCAATCAAATGACAAATTGCTTCCCGCTACCTTTCTCCTGCTCAATTAGCCTCAGTCAGTGAACTCGCCAGCGTCGACAACAAGATTATGCATTATACACCTCCCTCTGGCCCGCAAAATGAATGAATCTGCGCAGTTTGTCCCCTTCTCGGTCCCATTTCCCTTTTCCCTAGCTACGCATGATTGATTTTCGGATAGTACACCCAGTGTCATTCCCTCTTCCATTTCATCGTCACCAATTGTATGCTCTATATATATTGGGTTGAGTTGAGTTGAGTTGAGTTTAAGCGAACGCGTAACCCGCACAATTTCGATTCGCAAATCTGCGAAAAAAAAAACTCAATTCAAATCACTGGCGATTGTGCAATTGCAACTGCAACAGCTACTGCTTAAAATGACACGCTTAATGCATTCAGAGACACGCCCCCTCCTCATACCCAGTTGTCCCCTATTGCACTGGCATCTATTTGTTGCTTGCCACGCATCAATGAAATTGAAGAATGTCGTTTATTGTGCTGCTGTCGATATACCAAGCAAATTGAGAGTGCCTGACAAACAGACTTATCGATTTTATTGCGATTGTTGTCAGCAGTTGCACTTGAGCTGCTTACGACAACAACAACAATAACAACACTAACAACGAAAACACAGCACAATCCCAACAACTGCACATTTGTCTTATCTTCGTCAGCCAATCGAGCGAGCAACCAAACCAATTGCAATCCGATATGCAAATGTCTGACAAACTGTTGCAGTTGCAGTTGCAGTTGCAATTTGACTGGCCATTCGGGTCAAGGTTATGTTTCGCTTTTATTTTAATTGAACAATAACAAACAAATTACTGATTACAGTTGAAACTTTTGCTTACAAAAAGTTTAAAGCTTTGCCTTCTGATACTTATCAAGATTCGTTTGTCATTTATTTTGTAAACAATTATTAATTATTTTGTTCATTAGATGCATCTCCTAGTCATCCTCCTTTCGAATCTGTCTTGTTTATACTCTGCTGAAATCCAATTTAATTATTTAAGCTAAACTAGCTAACTCAGTACAAGCTTTCAATTGTAAACAGTATTTAAATCATTCGAGAAAGTCATTTGCAAGTATCTTTAGCAAAGCAAAGATATTTTTCTTTTTTTATATTTAGCTTTGTCGCTTTGCCTTTGACTTTACCTTTGCCTTTGTTTCTGAGCTTTGTCAATTACCTTTCGTTGTGCACAGTTTGACGCTGCAACTGCAACTTTTCAACCTCATTTGCATTCGCATCCCCATTAACATCCTCATCCCCTTCGTCATCCTCATGCTCGTAGTAATTGTAAGCTGGAGCTGCAGCTGGAGAATAAATTCTTGGTTTTTGTTCTGCTTTGATTTTACCGGCCTCCAAAAACTGCGAATCGTGGAGAATTTCCTGGTGATTCAATGTCTCAGATTTCTCAGATTCGTTGCCCCAGGTGGTTTCATTACCATAGTCAACATTGTTGTTCTTATTGTGCCAGAATCTGGTCAATGGCTTCAGCTTCTCCTGCGGCAGCTGTTTTTCCATGCTACTGTTAATAGAATTTTCCGGCTGAATCCTTGCTTCTTGCCAGTTCTGCGAGGATGGGCGACGAGGCGAGGTGGCTTCAACAGGAGGCTGCTGCATCTGCCCAGTAGCCGATTCAAATGCTCTCTGATGCCAACCATTGTAGCCATTGTTGTCCGTCTTTGTGTAGTCGTCCAGTGCGTAGTCCAACTCATTGCTACTGTTGTTCTTGTTGTTGTGGATGGCATTGTCCTGGCTCCAGTTACGCCCCATTGAATTGCTGTTAACGCCATTGTATTGTTTCATTGCTGATTGATTCCTAGTCATTGTCAATTGATTTATGCCTGGTCTATCACTCCCCAGACGTATGCTTTCCCTCTCGTAAGCACCCGTGTTCATACTCGTATTATATCCATTGTAGCTGGCAATTTGTTCCATAGAGCGTCCCAACATTTGGTTGCCGGTTATCATGCGGTCATGCTTTGTCTCCTGCTCCTGCTCATGGTCCTGGTCTTGCTCCGACTTGAACTGTTGACGTTCAAGGCAAACGCTACTCTGGCTACGTGTTCTGGCAGCTTTCCGCTTTGCCAGCGTTGCAGGCGAGGGAGCAAACAGATTTCGTATGTTGGCATTGCGTTGAGTGACGTTAATTTCATTGCAACTGCCGCTGTCGCTGCCTCTGCCTCTGCCTCTGCCAGCGTCGGTGCTCTGCTTAACCTGAATAATTGTGAAATATTTGCAATTGGGGTTTCCATCGCTCTTTTAGCTGGGAGCCGTTTTGTTGGCCGTTTAGTATTGTTAATTGGATTGGCTCTGGGAGGAACCATGACGCTCAATAAAATTCATGCGCAAGGAAGTTCAGCAACAACAACATTTGTTTAGGTTAGTAGAAAAACGTAGCTGTAAAACGACGAAAAGAACAAGAACGAGAACGAGAATGGCAACTATGTATAACGATAACAATTGTTATAAACACGCTAATATCTAACAAGAATGCAAGGAGCAAGGAGCAAGGACATGTGAAGAAGCTAAGCCAACTTTGGTCAACTCAATGGGCAGACATAATCGGATGAGTTATTTGTGGAACAATTTAAGCGACAGCGATGGCATGGAACGGAAACGGAAGTACTTACGCTGCTTGCCAGCGATATCCTTGAAGCAAGTGACATCGAAGGAGCTGCCAACAATTCAGAGGGTCATCAAGCACATGTACTTCTACGATGGATGTTTGAGAATGGATGCAGCCCTCGTCTGTGAGCTCTCAAAGCCGGCTCAATCTCTTCTTCCGTGAAAAACAAGCGCACATAGCAAACATGGCAAAGAGAAATCAGTAAGAGACCAAACCAGAGAGAATAGAAAGAGAGAAAATTTGAAACGTAAGACAGATTAGCATAAGCGGATAATTCTCGCAGCACCAATGAAACTGTAACAAAACAGCAACTTCATCAGAATTTGGAAGCCCAACTTTGTACTCTCATCTGCACTCTGAGTTTTCGGATCGATAGGCAGCATGTGTGGAACATCCAAGTGCTGATGCTTAGTAATTCGTAAATGCATAACAAACAAAGCCGCAGAAAGCAGAGCTCAAGGGTATCTACAAAAAAAAAAAAAAACAAAAAAGACAGCAACCACTGAATGGATGGTTCTTCTTCTCAAGCAGCTGGGTAGCCTCTCGAATCTGAATTCTCCTTTTTGAGTTGCAAAGTGCATAACAGCAATACCAACAGCATCAAAGATAACAACAACTGCTGAGATTTCCAGCCATTTCAGGTAGCAAACAATTTTCTTATTTTGGCCGAAAGCAACAAAATAAGCTAAAGGGATAATCGCATCTGTTCTTCGCCTCAAAAGTGTGCTACAATATTTGTAGCTTGGCCCATAAGCCGACCAATCATTCCATATCAAAAGCTCACAAGTCTTACATGCATAAAATCAATTCCCGATTTGGAATTGGAATTGTAAATGTAGTTTAGAGATTAGCATAAGCTGATTAAATTCTAAAAATTCAAAAATGTTTTATATTAAATAAATAAATGGACATATATTCCAAAAGCTGTGAAAGTCAATCTCTCCGTCCGCCTTTCAGTTGGAGAAGTTGTTTGTTTTGATCGAATAACCGAATTCCACTCTCTGTGGGAGTTTTTCTCAAGGTTCTGCATGCCGATGATTGTTTATTTGTGCAAGTAATACCCTGCCATTTTCCCACTTATTCCTAGCTTTGGCATTTTTCACATGCTTCTGTTGTGAAATACGAGTACTTTCGGTTTATGCTGGGGTTCGCCAGCAAAATAATCAAAACTGGGACAACAGAGACACACACACACACGCTCAATTGCGGACACACCCACAGTCTGTCGCGCATGGTGAGGATAAGATTTGAAACGGGAAGGAGCACGCCGTATCTGATGCAACTTTACATCTGTTTGTTTGTTACCAGAGAACGCTGGGAAGGGAAGTAGGGAAGAAATGGAATGGATAGGAGTGAGAGAGGCATACAAAAAATTGCATGTCAAGTGAAATTACTCGTTTGCTGTGGCAACAAATGGGTAAGGTAAAGGGGCAAGCAAGGATGCAGCAACTTCGGCTACACAAACATACACAAACACAAACACACACATACACATCGCAAACGCATACAGATGAGTCTGGGTTGGGACTGTGATATACGCAGACGACACTTCGATCTGTACGGATATGCGGCTAAGAACGATAAATTGAGATGAATGTCTGCCAGTTTCTCTGGTAGCAGTTTCACTCCTGTGGAGTACTCGCCTCTGCCTTATATTGTGATGTGCATAGAGTACATTTGCCTGCTCGCTGTCTATCTGGATGTCTATTCTGCATTGAGCAAGGTTCGTGATAAACATTTTTGGCACTTCGTATGCGGGTGCGATTGTTTGGATTGGTCTTTAAGATGCCCAGTTATTGAACCATGCGAGGTCTATAAATATTTTATTGTGCACTTCATTGCATGAACCGTAAAAAAAACGGAAAATATGGGTGTGTATTTGTGTCAGTGTGAGTGTGAGTGTGTATGTGGGCGGAGACGGCCATTAAAATGCAACACGCATGCGACGCGATGCAATTGCGACGCGTTGCATAATTTAAGGCGTTCGCGCACGCAGTCAACTGAAACAATCAGGGACAAGCCGAGACTTCCAACGATATTTTCAGTTTTCAGCATTGCTGCTGATGTCGACCATAAAATATTCATTTAAAATGCAACATGCAACACTTTGCATGACGCATTCAACATTCACCCACCTCCTCTCGTCCCCTTAGCCACCCTTATTCGACCGACACATCATTGCGGGTGTCACATGCAAATGCCAGCCCTGTAAATGTTGCATGCCGTTGACAGCTTCAAACGGACAAATGAACAGCCCAATAACAATTTCTAATCCCTGGCGTGAGCATGGACATCTATAGTACGTGTATTTACCGGGGCTTGGCCCTTAAACAGTTTGCGATAACAAGCGGTATAAAACAAGACAAATATCAACAAAAACTGCCAACAAGCACTTACCAAATATGCCAAACCAGCTGTCAATTGGTTGATGCCACTCGGGTCCCGGTGCACAAATATGCCAAATCATCAACTGTAAATAGTGCAAGGATATATTTAATTAGCATTTCAATTATTCCCAACTGTATACTCGACAGAAAAGAATAGAATAGTCCTATCCAAATTAATAAGACACAATAGCTCATCATTGTATTCAAAAAATGTACAAAACTATTTTATCAGCAACAGCATATTCACAAATTATGCTGTTGAATTGGCAGCTGTCACTTCAACACACTTGTGATTATCCTTTGTATCCCTTGATGCTGCATCCTATTGAATATTTATCTAACTAACAGTGCGCTAAGGCCTGTTGTTGCTGCCTTGTCTCTGCAGACTGGTATGTTCCCTTTGTTAAGCCAAATGACAGGTAACTCCCCTTAATGCACAACAGTTGTTTGGCAAGAATATGCCATATACGAGAGGGATATGTCGTTGTTGTGGGCCGCTTATTAACATTGGCTTTTAAAAGCAATATCACGTAACATATCAGGAGGCATCTGCAACAAGATAATGCAGTAAAATGCAGCCCATGGCTGGGCTAGGCTTACCCAGGCAATTTAAAGTATGTTCAATTATCCAATTCACTCAAACGTGGCTTGATAGTCGTTATTGCTGTCGTTGTTGTCGTCATCGTTGATCAGGCAGCCAAACTCCTCGGCTTGTTTCTATAAACGCAATTTTATGACTCAAATGCCCAACGGCTGTGTCTAATTATGCTTTACTGTGGCAATAGATTGTGAGACTCCCAAAGTCTAAGATTCAGGTATTGACTCACGATACTCACGTTTTTCCCCGCCGTGATCATGGCTTTCAGATTATTATGAGGCGGCTCTACTGAGTCTCGGGAACTGCACGTTTTGTGCAGAGCCAAAAAAAAAATAAAAATAAAAATAAATAAATAGATAAAAGCGAAAAGGGGGAAACTAAAAGGGAAATTTTTACTATGCTCACGTAATTGAATTGCAGGCAGCTAAATTGGCATTTATTATAATAAAAGCAAAAATGCAATTTCACTTTTTTCTAAGAGCATAAAAAAGATCGACAATATCAATGAGGAAGCGCAAAACTGAAAACTGCAGAAACTAGTTTGAACTAGGAGTATGGAAATCAGCCTCATGGTGAAAAGGTGAGAGGATAATCGAAACGACGTGTGAAATAGGCATTTGATTATACACCAAGTGTTAATGTGACAGCACTCGTATCTTAAAAGCATTCAAACTCAGCTACCCGCTGCTCAAAGTGAAAATCAAACAGAGAGAGGGAGAGACAATGTCAGGGACAGAGCACTTAATCAGCTTACGAGAAACTACAATTGTCATACTAGTGTATTATGCTTTAATGTATGTATACAATCCTCTTATGGAGTCAGTCTCAATATTTTTAATTAAACACTCATTAATCAGATTTTATTATAAATGCAATGCCAAAGAGGTAGACGAACGTAAATCTGATTGAATCAATTTGAGGTGATTATATACCATATTTACACTGATTAAAGAGTGAGTTTAAGTTGATCATCGATGACTTACACTGCTAGTTATATTATTTTCTATCACATTAGCTTTAATTGGGGTTCCATTTAGTCTGTGCCAGACAAACTTGCCACAAATTTCACCACAGATGGCATTTGATATAAATAAATAATTGAACAGGGTATGTGGTAAATGGACCTAGTTTAAATGCAAATAAATCGCATAAATATTTAAAATGACAAAATGCCAATGTTAGAGACATAATTGAATCGAATCGAATCGCCTGCAAATTGTTCAGTAAAAATTAGAAATATTATGAAATTAATTTATGCATAAATTATGATTAATTGAATGCACGACAATTCGTGCATTTTTCACCCATTTTCCGCTCTTTGTGGACTAATTCGATTATTATAGATTTAATAGGATTTACTTTGAATTGAAATTGAATTAGATTGCATTTCCTTTAAGGCCACAAAGTACGTACTTATATTAAGCCAGAGGATCGCGGAATCGCTCACCATTTAAATGCAATTTGATTCTCTCTCTCTTTCTATCTCTCGAGCTGTGCATCAATTTGCGAAACGCATTTATTTAGCAATTTTCAAATTACGCATGCAGTTGCCTCATTTTCCAGCTCGCATATTGAAAGCAATTATACCAAATAATTGTGCATGTGTGTAGTTGTGGGCATGAGTGTGTGTGCTGCCAACTCGAGTACTTCAATAGTGTCTGGGTCTAACCAGCCGCGACGAATGAAGGGAATTATTTGACGGTAAAAAGAGTTTATCATATCAAAGGGTATTTGAAGTATAGGCCTGTTGATCGCTTCAAACGCGACAAATGAGTTTTCCATTGCGGCAAACAATTTCCGCATTTAATTGCATTAATTATAGGCGGGGATTAAGATTCCATTAGGGCATGCCATGCTATCGTATCAGATGCAGCATTGAACTTGAAACTGTTGCAAATTGCTAAATTGCTTGCTGTAGTTGCTGCAATGGCTGCAGTTAGTTGCCATTTGTGGGTGTTGGGCGATGGCAAGTGGCATGTGGAAACACTTTCATGCTCTGTTGTTGTCAACAAAGTTAACGCTTCTGCAAATTGTTATAATTGCTAGGCCGGCAACTGTGTTGCCTATGTGTGTATGAGAGTATGAGAATTAAACAAAATCCATTAACTCATAATTTTCTGCTATGTTGCACTTGCCATCAGTTCTCTGCAAATGCAAGCAACAACAACAACAACAGCAATACGAACAACATTGTCGACAATTGAGCGTTCAGTTTGTTAAGCCAAAAGGCAAAATTGTGCGCAATTTAACGGCAGAGCGCGCTTTGCCACACCAAACCAACAAAAGCGATGCGCACGTATCCGTGAAATATTGTGAAAATACTCACTGTACTCGTACTCCACAGCTTCACAGTAGCTGCAGTCAACAGTCGACAACAGCATGAATAATAACAACAACAAGAACAGCAACAACAACAACAACAACAACATCAACTCCTACTCGTACTCTCTGGTAAGTGCGGCGCAATTGCGGCAACAAGAAATCTTCCAAAAAGTTGAGGGAGATCGTTTCGAACAAAATTCACACGACGTCGCTGTTGTTGTTGATTATGGGAACCACTCAAAACGAGTTTGATTGTTATTATTGTTGCTTTCGTTGTTGTTGTTTTTGCCGCAGTCGTTGTTGTTGATATTGTCGTTGTCGTTGTCGTTGCCGTTGCCGTAATTTGACTGTTGCAAGTGAGGTGCATTGTTTGCATATGCTGTATACATTCACATCAAAGGTACTCAAAGATACTGCTATTCGAATATATGATTCACTTTTTCACGTTTCTTGTAAATTATAACTAACTGTGAATAAATAATATACATTAATTGAAGCTTAAATATCACCGCGAAATGGGCATTGTAAAGTGAATTCAATTAATTATTTATGATTTGTTTTAATGCAAAGAGTATTCATCGGTCGTATTCTGCATTAATCGTTTTATATAACTTCATGCAGGGTATTGGTAAGTCGTATTTCTCTTTCAGTTACAGTTGCTCGTTTTGTACAGGAACTAATTGAATTTGTTTACATTGCGCCTTGTCTCGCACAATGTTAGGTTCATTTGTATTTTTGTTTTATTAACTGTAAATTGGTAAATTAAAAACAATTATATAATTTCATAACCATACAAAGTCACACGTCAGCCGCACACACGCATTTTGTCAGACAATTTTATTAGCAACAATTGGCGCTGGTTAACTAGTTAGTATATCACGTGCCTCGATTCCATCAGCACAATTTCACAATAATTTCATTAAAAACTTCTCTGATTCAATTCCAAATGCTGCGCATTTTATTGTAATTTTTTCAATTCTTTTCAAATTTAACCAGCAACTGTAGCACATGGACGGTAACAACATCTAAAAGTATAACAACTTGCAGTTCACAGGGAAAATAAACTTTTTTTGGGCGTCCTATTGAGTATACGCAATGTCGTCAAAGCTGGCGACGGATATGAAGTTGGCGATGGAGATGGAGATGGCGATGACGACGTTGCCGGCCGGAAACTAACGGAAATCATTAGACCCTGCACAAATGACTAGAAGTGATTCTGCCTTTACTGTTGTCGCTTTAAGCACATTTGGGTACGATGGGAAAAAGTGAATATTGAAATAAAATCAAGTATTAGATACAACAATTTAGTATAGTCGATAGGATGAGTTAATGTAAATTGAGATTAAATATTACTTAAATATTCTTTTAGGTCAAATATATATATATATATATATAGAATTAGAATTAGTTAGAATTTAATTTAATCTTGTTCCACAGTGCACTTCTTCTCTACGTTCTTTGTTCTGTCCAGATATTTTCGTTTGCCCTTCACACAATAGGCAAGATGTGCCACTAGAGGCATTACAGTTATTGTTGTTAGTTGTTGTTGGTTGTTGCTGGCAGCTTATGCTCGAAACTACTCAAATATCCGGAATCATTATTATAAGAATGTGCCAGTTTCAAAGGGCGAGAGTCAGAGTCAGAGACGACAGCGGACGCACTGGGGCCAGGAAGTAATTAGAGCAGTGCACATAATTGGTAAATTATTTGCGAGACCCGTTAAACTCCTTGATGGCCAAGAAACGGAGCTGCAATTTAGCCAGTTATCTGCGAAACAGGTAGCGTTAATTACATGAAGGGAGTTAAGACAGTGGGGTGCTGCTTGGATATAAGTCACGAAGAGTCAGTCAGGGGCTGGGCTGGAACTTTAAAAAATAGCCCCTAATAAAATCAGCTGCAAAGGCAGCGGGGCGTATTCGCGACGTGCAAACAAGGTGCCAGTTCAGGTCGCCAACTGGTGGCAGTAAAAAATAAAAAGCAGATAAAAATCAAATTAACAAACGAAGTGAGCTCACGAAAAAAGTTCGCACAAGTAAATAAAACTGCCCCAACAGAGCGAGTCATCTGATATAAAAAAGAGAGAAAAAGAGAAGGTATCTGATGATGCTACGTTGCAGCGACACCTGAAGCAATAGTAAGGCGAGCAGGAGGGGGGCACGGTGCTACAAGTCTCTAGCTTGTCGCTTGGACAGAACCAATTTATATTTATGTATATGCAAACATTTGTTGTTGCTACTGATTGCGAGTAAAATGAATTCAGCTGCTGAGAAATGACTGCGAAATAAGGCCGAAATGCTGACTGGACTCAACTCCCCGACTGACCGAGTCACTGGCTGACTGAATGGTAGCGTGTGTTGCGTTGGCAATATAAAAACCCAATTTAACAATGACCGAAACGACATTTACAGAAGCAAAATTTAATGACGTTGCCGAGCGGCGAACAACCCGCAGATAACATAAAAAAAAAGAATGAAACCAGAAACCAGGTGAATTAAATGAGCAAGCTCAGAGGACGACGCGTCGACGAGGCTGCTGGCGAAAAGTGTCCTTAATCTGTTTAAAAGCCCTACGTTGACACCAGCGAGCGAGGGCATCAAAATTAACGACAAGAAATTTAAAATGTAATTGACAGGCCAACTGACAGAGCAACTGACGGCAATGCTCCGGCCGGCAGTTATTAAAACACACGTTGCGTATACGCAACGCGACGCCAAGCGGATACGGAAATGCAGCATTAAATGAAAATAAAGCAAAAACGGGAAAGAATGGGAAGCCAAAAATGACACATTCCGTTGGTCCTGCCGTCTACTGTCGTCTGATGGCCGTTAATGTCGCTGCGCGCTCTGCGTAATTGCTCTCCGTGGAGGACTTAGCTGAGTCGAGCTGCTCCGCTACTCGAGTGTGTGTGTGTGTTTGACTGGGTGTGTTGTTGTCAATGCTTTATTTCCGTTTATCGCGATCGCTCTCTTGCCGCTTTCGTCCTGTTAATACGCCAATTCACATTTGCATTATTTTTATTGCACAATCGTCCCTCGAAATATTTGTCATATTCAATGTGTGCGCTTGTCAGGCAATTTCCATTTTCTGCCCACAATTTTCCCTTTTGCGCTTTGCTCTTTTCCGCTTATCGCATAATTGCATTGCACTCAAGTGCTGCACAAAGTTAAATTTAAATGCTGCCACAAAATGGCAGTTGGGTCGAGAGAAGCTCCAAGCCATAACAATTAGAAGCAATTGCTACTCTGCTCGTCGCTACTCGTCGCTGACAGCAATTTCACTTTTCACGTGCAACTTGTCAGTGGAGTGGCAACTAGCGGCGACGAGTGGCAACACGAGTGGCAAAGACTGAAGACCGACCGGCCGACTGACGAAAGACGAATGACGAATGACGAATGACAGACGCCTGGTGGCATCGTAGCATCGTGGCATCATTGTAAAGGTAAACATTAAACGTAAATCTCATGGCTGCAGCAGCTGAGCATTGCGAGCCGGAAGCGCCAACGCATGCGAAAATTTCACTTTCCACTCTTGACTTTATCTACAACTTGGACAACAACGCGCGACATAGTTATACACAACGACATCGCCGACGACAACGACGACGACAACGATAACGACAAAGACAACAATAACAATGAGTGTTGTAGCAACAATGCAATGCGGGGGCAAGCCGAAAGGGATGAAGAGGCTAAAACAGCAAATCTCATGTTACCATGCAGCATAGTCTTACCTCCATAAGAGTAGGAATATGGCAGGGTGGGGCGTGCAGCGGCAACGAGGATGCTGTCATACATCTCTTGGTTGCCAAAAAAAAAAAAAAAGAAAAAAGACAGAGTTGAGGCAGAAGATCATGCGACATAGTGTATCCACTTAAAGTTGCAACAAAGTTTGTCAACACAGCAACAATGGCAATAGCAACAACACAGACTACGACTGAAACGTGCGACGTGCAACGTGCAACGTATTGAAGATGAACTTAATTGCGAAAAGAAAAATGGCAAAAGCTGAAATTTGAGGAAATAAAACAGCTAATTGGTCAACAATTAAGTGCGAAGCTGCAACTAATTTAATAAAAGCATAAAGTTGCTTAAGTCTGCCAAAAGCTGCTTAAAACTGCTCAAAGTTGCTTAAAGACTAAATAATTTTTCTTATCTTCTTATGATGGATGCGAAAGCGATTTGTGGCAAGGAGCAGAAACTGTAGAAATTTTCTATATTTATCTCGGTTACTATCAAATTAATTGCTGGTGGAGCAACTCCTCCCTCTGTCGTTTCACACTTCGGGTGCAGCAACAACAGAGCAACAACAAACAAAAACTGCAATCAATTGCATCTTGTGCCGCATGAATGCTTGACTGAATTGCAGCGCGTTGCGTGTTCTCATCTCATACAGGGGAACTAGTATTGTTTGTAGGGGCACAACCTCTGACCCTTCCCTTGCCCACGCCCCTAGGGGTAATAAATAGCTGCAAAAAAGTTTCAAGTGCATCGCATGTGCATTGCATGAGTGAGTGAATAGCTGGTGAATGAGTGAGTGAATGCGTGCTCTGCAGAGTGAGTGTTGCCAGAACCCCAAGTAAAGGATTGAAGCCATAAAAACTACAACTGACCCAACAACAACAACAACAACCGCAGCATTACAATCTCCAATCTCCAATGGTTGTCAGGCTGAAAGGCGACGAATGCAAATCACAGAGCTCTCCCACTCCCTCTCCCTCTCCCTATCTATCGCCTTCCCTCTCTATTACTGTTTCTACGCGCTGAGTTGAATTACAATCGGTACTTTTACTTTGCAACACCCTTGGGCCTTGGCGATGATATTGATTTGCTGTCATTATTGTTAGTTTTTGTGGCATGTCGTTGGACACATGAAGGGGACAGGGCGGTTCTCTTTACGAGCGCCACGAGTTGCTCCGCCTAGAGGCAGGCTACACAAAACTCTCAACGCGAACGCGGCACGTGTGAAAATAGTATCCACCCTTGGCCTGTCCCTTGGGGCTCCAGTTACGAGTACAAAATTTGAATTTACGCGAAGCTCGAATCGCGAAATTGAAATTGTTATTTGTTAAGCCAAGCAGCAGAGCCAAAGCATACAGAAAAAAAATCAAAATAAAAATAAAAAAAAGTTTGTGGCTTGCAGTGGCCCAAGGCAGCTTCACAATTCCTATAACCAGTCTTCGGTATCCAATATACAAATTTTAGCCTCCCAATATATTTTAGGGCACATTTCGTTTTGATGTTGTTGCTCTTGTTGTTTCTCACTGGCAGTAATTGACGTTGGCCAATGCAATTTGCATGCTGATAGTATTTCCAGCAGCTGCATTTTAATTGTGTTCATTGTACGAATATCTAAGTTAGTGCTTGTGTTTGTGCTTGTATTTGTATTTGTATTTGTTTCTGAAATGAACCCAAGCCAAGCTGTACCCCAAAAGTTGAGTTGATTGTCCACAAGCCGGAGTCGTTTAGCTGCCAGGCTACCAGGCTGTCGGGTTGCCAAGCTGCCAAGCTGCCCCAAAAGTAAAAGCAAACGAAATCAATTGTCAGGTCATCTGTCAATTTGTTTGTTGTCTAGCTGCAACACGACAGCTGTCAAGGGAAGGGGTTGCCACATCAGCAGGGGTGGCAGTTGCAAAGGTAAACATGCCAAAACACAAAACGCTTTTAATGTGACGCGCAACTTGCAACAAAATTGCAGAGTCTCTCCCCCAATCCAACAATTGAGACAGGCAACAGGGAGGCAGTAGCCCAACAAACAGACTGACAGACTAGCAGACTGATGAACTGAATGACTGACGAACTGCCTGAATGAAAGTTGCCGTCTTAAGTCGCGGAAAAGTTCAAAAGTTCGTTGTCGCTTGTTTAAACAAATTATTTGTTTTAGCTGCTTTTCCTGCCAGGTAATTGGCCACGCGAGCTGGCCAACGTCAAACTCAACACATTCAGTCGTTCGACAATTGCCATACCCAGTACATAGCAACATAAAGGGTATCTAAGCTTTCATTAGGATAGACATGACACTTAGAGCTTTCTCTAGCGATATTTATCCAATTATTTGCAATTTATTATAATTATAAATCACAACTCTTTAATTTTGTAGAGGGAATCGTACGGCTGAGTACTCCCGATTACTAACATACCTCTTTCGCTTGACGTTTGACATTTATTTGGATTTTGTGCGGCCGGACAAATGATCGACTTGTCCCTTAGCTTTTGTTATGCAAGGGTCGAGTTGCAGTCTTGGTTTTAGTCTAATTTGAGTACAAAATGTTGTGGACTTGCCCCAATTAGTTAACAAATTAAACTCCATTGGTTGACATTCGTCAGCCAAGAAAACTTCCATATTAACATTCACAAAATGAAAACGATTAATAACCATTTGAAAATCCACTCACAACACGAAAATCAACCAAAAATATAACTGAATATCTATCAAAATGCGCTTACACTTTGCCATTAATCAAATTAATTGAAATTGATGATATACCTTTTGTTCGCCTACAAGTAGCACTCACTGTTTGAGTGTTTCCTTTCAAATGGCGTTTACGTAATTGCGAGTACTTACGCTTACACACAAAGTGCTTGAAGTAGCCATAGAAGGATTAGGGTGGATGGACGCCCCCTTATTCCATTACGACCAAACCGAAGCATTTATGGGATCCCATGTGGCCTAGCCTTTTTGGTCTCCTAATTATTTTGGCTTACTCGAACGTTAATCCCTGGAAAGCCCCTGTAAATTACAGTTACACAAAGAACTAAACAAATAGCAAAGGTCTTCAACGGTTTATATTGTTAGATAGTTAGACAGTGAATGTAATGAATACAACTGTAAAGAGTTGTAAATAATGTAATATGTTAAATGAAATATTGATTTCTCATGTTCACGATAGGGTTGAACAAAGGGTTTACAAATATTGTATGGAATAATATAAAGTTTATTAATTAATTAAATTCATAATATTATTTATTAAGCTCGCTATATTTAACTCAATGCTACTATTGTCCATCATATATTTAGAATATTTTGATATATTTCACCGACGACTCTACGCATAAACAAACTATTTGATCCTTAAAAGAACCGTCCTTCCTTGACAGAGCGTTCCACGCCTGTGGAGTGTCAGTTTCAGACACTGAAAAATTAATGTTATACATACATTTGCACAGTGTGGTTTTATGTGGGGAAAGGAGGAAAGGGGGAAAGATTGGGAGCGACAATCAGGGATTTTAAGTCGTCAAATATTTGACTCATTTAAATGATTGAATAAGGCAGAGCTGAGCTCTATAACAAATGGGGCACACTCTAAGCGTTCGGGTGTAATAAGCAAATACACTGTGGCAGATATGAATTTGGGATTGCCGTGTTGGCCTGACCAAAGAGAACTTAACGCGGTCATTACATTTATGGCTGGCATAATAATGAATAATGAATAAATCCGGGGCAACAAACAGATTTCAGCGTGGCAAATGCTTTACGCATATTTACATGGAATTAAATTGTTTGCAAAACGGGAATCACATTCGAATGGCAGTTAAAATTCATACGGTTTGTAATCAGGAAATGCAGGCAGAGAGGATATTATGAAAGGCATATTGAATGCGCAATAAAGGCAGAGTTAGTTATCCTACGACCTAAACGAAACCTCAAGGGCATAACTGTATATGTACGTACAGATGTGCATGTGTGTGGGGTTGGGCGGGTCCTAGTATTTTCCAATCAATTGAACTCCAATTTGCATAATTTTCAGAATGTCAACGTAATGTGCATATATGAAATTCGATTATTTTCCATTGAACTGAACTGGAGACATTGAGAGTGGACTACAAGTGGACAAAGGACAAATCGTTCAGCTACAGTTTTGTACACACACAGTTGTACAGTCTCACACGCACACACATGTCTGTGGGTCGGCATTGGGTGTGTCATGAAGAGAATAAACATTTTTTCACTTTTGTATGTGTTTTTCTATGCTTTTATACTACGGGGCAGACGGACTGTGAGCAACCCCAAAGCATTAAGTTTGACTCAAAAACGAATAAAATGTTTACAAAATGTGAACTCTCCTCGAATGCAGCTGGGCTGAGAACCAAATTCAAAGCGGGAATGTTGAAGCACAGCAGGAAAACCAATAAAAGCCCTGGCAATGGAATTCTCGCAACGCTTCGCTTCGTTTTAGTTGTGAGAAACTAACACAAGCAGCTAAATGAATTTTAGAAATGCAAAATACCACGTAATTACTATTTGTTAAAAATAAGGGTCTTTAATAAAGAGAATACCCTGTTATCTGCAGAAAAGGTTTGCTTTATATTTATATCACAAGCTGTATTGATTTGTATATGGTATATGGTGTCGAGCATACCCTTTCAATCAAGCTCTTCTACAGAATATGCGTGTTCTTTTTATACATTTAACACGCCCACGTGCCAGTTCCTTTGATAAAGAAAAAGGGTAAAATGTATTTACAGTTTTCTTTGTTGTTACTTTCGCTCGTATTTTTCTTTTTTATTATTATTTTTGCTTGAGAAATGTAGAAAACACGCAAAACAGTCGCCAGACAGTGGGTAAGGCAACCATGTTGTCCTTGCTGTCCTTGTTGTCCTGCGGCCCTGCCCATTCACAAATAAATTTGTCCTCGCTGCAAAAAGGCAAGTCACAGTCTTTACTTTCGACCAGCGCCCAGAGGCCACATCGACCATTGAGTGTTTCTGGTTTTTGTGGGCGCGCGTGTCGTAAAAATTTAATTAAAAAATTATTTTCGCTAACAATAAAAATCAACACTTCGCGAGGCTTGAATAGTGCCGCCAACCGACAGTTGTCTGTCTGTATGGACAGCCTAACGCCTCAAGCCAAATAATGATTAGGCATACGCTCGACTGCAGTCTAGAGATTCGCTTTGCCACGCCCATTAGCCGAGGCAAAATGTGCAAATAATGTACATGGACATCGGCCATTTACGGCCTAATACGCCCCCAAATCTCCTTGCTCTCTACATAGTTTCTCTGCCCTCTTTGTAATGTGTCAAGCCTAACAAAATTATGATGACGACTTTTATGAGACAAGCAGGCATTGTGCTGCCCTTGTCCTATTGGTGGCTGTGTTTGTCGGCTAAGTGGCCCAAGCAAGTCAATAAAAATTCAGTAAACCTCTGTCGACATAGGCTCAAGGATTATTATTGCTACTTTATGACGGTTTTTGTGCTGTATATGCTGTGTGTGCTGTGTGACCACACACAGAATCAAAAACGATAAATACACAAGGATCAAAAAGAGAGTTGTCATATCCGACACTAATGTAAATTGTCTGCAAGGGATAAACAAACGCCCAGGCAACCTGTAACCTCATCTAGATTTGAAGTGGATCCTATGGAAACATGGTCCGAAATTTAGTTTGATTGCACGCCTAAACATAACCTTATTTCCATTACAGTAAACAATCTTCAGTGAATTATCTTGTTTCACTCTTAATAAAGGGAAACATGAAAAAAATTAACAATGTTTTAGCTCAACCAAATTCTCACGCTAATTATGCGCCAACGAAGAAGACGGCAAATTCCTAATGACGTCTACAATCCCAATGCTAATGAAGACGTAGCTCAAACCAAATGCTTGAGCTCTTGGCTCAATTTTGGCCCCGTTTCAATGCCAACCCCATAAAATTAGCATTGTTTTCCACACTTCTTGTAGCTTTTCATGTTTTCAAATATTCGACATGGTAAATACGTTGACACCTTTTTTAGGGGAGCTCCAAAAAAAATGTATACAAAAAGAAAAAAATCAAAAACAGAAGAAAAAAAACGACAACGAAAATAGACGATGCTAATTGCAAGCGGGCGGCTCAACAACGGCATAATTACGGTGTTGTTGTTTCTGTTGGAGTTGACCTTTTGACGTGGCATGTTTCAATTTAATTTGCATAATTTACGTCACTTTAATTTTTCTACATTTTCTGTGCCAATTTTCACGTAGCATTTGCATAAAGAAAATTTCATCAATCCCACCCCCGCCCAAAGTGCACGAAATCAGCGAAACTTTTGGCAGCATTAAAACAAATATTAATATTACAAAAACCGAGCCAAAAACAACAACAAGCAGAAAGGGAACAACAAAAATATGTGCAACAACTATGAGAAGTTTTTACGGCGATATTTGCGCATCAAATTAGTTTTCTCGCACACGTTTTCAATTTTCGGCGCTGCAAAACTTTGTTGCCAGCGAGTTGAGGGCAGCAAGGGAAAGGGTGGTAGCTAGGGATGTGAGGGACGAGTTAAGGGGCGAGTAAAATAGGGCAAAAGCCGACTGCCATTATAACTTAAGTGGATTGAAGCAGTCAGCCTAAAAAGTGGGTCAATTACCATTGAAAGCAAAGACAATTTAAAATTGAATAGATAAACTGTATACTGAATATGTATTTCTATAGGGAGAAAACAGTATTCAATTGACATTTAATTTAGTTAATAGTTACAATGAAACACACAAGGAAACACAGAGAGTTTGCCTAAAACATTCGCAATTACATTTTCAAAACTGACTACGAGTAAATTTTCTCTTACAGTACACACTTGGCTCATGAATAACCGATGAGTTGGGCCCACGCTGCGTATGTGCAATATTTGTTGCGTCTGTGCAAATATGTGCATATATATACTTATTTATCCAAACTAATACCAAGCGAGACACGACGAGCTCACAAAGCTTACAATGTTGACAAACTGACAAAAGTGACAAAAACTGATAAACTGAAAAATTGACAAAGAGACAAACAGCGCAAACAATTTGCCTTTGTTTGCCATTGATTTCCATTAGTTTGCAATTTTGATGTTGCCATTGATTGTAATGTATTTATATAAAATTAAAATAAGTTTTACTTAATGCTAATGTATTTTGGCTAATTGAGGGTATTAAATGTCCCATTTAATTATCACACGAAAAAGATAACACCATTTACCGAGGGCTTTCGAAAGGACTATAGCTGCAAAACAATAGCACTATCGACTATCGAACTATCTAAATTGCATAGGTAAAACAAACATGCATTTTCAATTGAAAATAAATTAGTTTTTGGCTTAATATAATCAATTGAGTAACTGCTGAGTTCATATCCGAAATGACTCTATCAAGGTTAAAATCGAATTTACTATCTGAATAGAAGTCATCTGTTGAGCGTAATATCAATAGTTTTGCCACTCTACCTTGAACTTAGCAAAGTAAATATTTGGAATAACAAACATATTTGCACTAGGATCAGTTTGCTCAACACATCTGTATCGAAAGGCAAATAAATAATTATATTATGGGTTTAACTTTTGTCTTTTGGCAATACATAAAATATTGATAGCTTAAATTGTTGATTATTTGCACAATTTGAATATAAAATGTTTCCTTTTTTTTTTTTTGTTTGAATAATATCGCCAATGATTTTTGAACAGTGTCGCAGTTTTCTAGGCTAAGGGGAATAATATTTGCTGTCTGAAGAAAACAAATTTGAGGTGAGCAAATATTGAAGCAAGGTATTTGTACTTGTATTTATTTGATATACACAATGTGTATATCTGTGGATGTGTGTGTTTTCCTTTTCCATCCACTGTCTATGCGCCATTTTTTATCTGGCCCTGACATGCTAATGCCTTAGTTGATACTCAGCAAAGACCTAGCGATTATATGCGACCCGGACACCAAGCCCCGGGCCCCTAACCCGGACCCAGGCCCAAGTCCAAAGCCGGGACAAATACGAGTAGATGATAAAAAAAAAGCTTTTAAAGCTGTCAAGCAAATCAAAAGTAGCACATGACTAATAGTACAATGCAATTCTATTTTGATACTCTCTTTGCTGTAGCTGCTATCTAATTATCAGCTGGCTGCTTATTTAATAAAGAGTGTGAACCAAGGGGCAAATACTCGTGGTAGTGACAACAAAAGCCGGCACTTGAGCTACAAGCTACGAGTAGTTAGATAAGACCACAATTGAGAGAACTACCGCACAGTACTTGCCACATTTGTGCCTCATGTATCATGGAATCAGATACAAGTATCTAGATAACACAACAAATGTGGGAAACTATCCAAACTGCGACTTACAAATCCTCGTTCCCGTTCTCGTTCTCGTACTCTTACCACCTACGCGTCTATGATAAGTATACAACAAATAACTGACGTCAATTCTCTCTGGCGCCCACTTGATAAGCATTGCAAAATTGTCTGTGTAAACTGTTTTCCCAGCTTTGTTTGTCGGCTTTTACTTACCCACTTCACTTGTACCTCCACTCCACAAAGCGACGTTTGTCTGTAAAGAGAGGAAAAGACAAAACTTGATTAATATGCAAATGCCGAGCAATTTGATTAACTAGTTCAGCGCCCAGTTTCGTTTATCCCGCACGTTTCCGCCAACAAAAGCAAACAAAGTGCTCAATGAGCAACCACAAAATGAGCCTAATGCACTTGACGTGACTCTGACTCAAAGTCAGACTCCAGCGCAGAGCCACAGCTAGTCACTAAGTTGGCTGAATGGCCACATAGACACAGTTTGCAAAAGCTTTCAAGAAGAGGAAGCCTAGATTTAAGTCGAGAGCGAGCAGCTTAATCATCGCAACCGAGCCACAACTAGTAATAGAATTGCAGCTTTACACTCAAAAGTCAACTCTAGACAGTCAACAGTCGAAGCTCGACAGTTTACAGTAGAGTCTTGGTTTTGCAAATGTCACAATCGGCTTAATGGTCATTGGCCAATCTAGAGAGTCATGTGCAAATGTTTGAGGTGCAATCCACAAGATGCCTTGACGTTTGAAATGTGCGTCAAACCAATTAAGATGTTGCTTGTGTTACGAGTTATGGGTCAACCTTTTGAGTTTAGAGCTCAACTCAAAGCAACCCATACACGCAATCTCACACACTCACACTAACGTATGCATTAATGTACATGTGTGAGTGTGGAACCACTGTGGGCACTTAATGTTAAGCTGCTTAGTTGTTAATTGAATTAGTTTACGAGTGAGGCATTGCATTTGCCTTTGGGTCTATGAATTGCTTATTGGCGCATAAAATGCACTCTCCCAACACAGGCATACACACACTGAGACGCCCACACACATACTCGCACAATCACACCCACAATTACACTTACACTTGGCTTACAATTAGATTCTTTGTTGTGGCTGCCAAAGCTAAAACAATTTTTACTCATTGTATGGTAGCTGCAATTCTTTTCTTATTGCCTCAGTTTTTATGAACGTTTAATTGGTTGCATCTTGGCTTTGACTTTGCGTTTGCCCCACGGTTGGGGCATGCAGCTGCTTACATAATGAAAAGATCATTGGAGCTCCAAGAAAATTGTTTAATTAAGCCATTAAAATGCCATAAAAATAATTAGCAGGCCTAGCTAGACGGAAGTTAGAGAAGGGGTACTCTGGGTACAAGTAGCTAAATATGCAAGAGTTCAAATGGCTTTTGACATGCGACTGCTAAACTTAATGAGCTCAAATATCATGGCAATGCTTAGAGCAAGGTTAAAGTGGGCAAAACTTATGAGTTGTTGGGAAACACAAACAACAATTAGTAATACACATTGCTAGGGCTCAAGCGACAATTATTCGCTTTCCCTGTTGAAAATTCATGAAACCATCAATTCAAGAAGTGATGCTGATTTAACTACTCTTAATAAACACCTTCATGGCAACAGATACTTAACTTAATCAGTAGCTAACGTATTAACCAAGCTGATGGTTATGTCCAAAGCCCGTCCGATGTGTCATTAACAAAGTGCCATTAATAATGACAGAAACATCGACTGTAACAACAAAATCAAGAACAGAAACCATACAGGCTGTCGCCATAGCGATAAATGATTACAATATCATTAATTTAAATAGGTCACATTATTAATAATCCATTACACAATAGCTTATCATTATGCGCATCAGGACTCGGTAGAAAACTGTTAAAGCAACATATCACAACAGCCAAATTAGTTGATTTGCACTGCAGAGAAATATATGTATATATTCTTAATATATTTAATAGTTGATAATTTAATTTGATCTCTATTCTCTGTACTTAATTGAAAAAATCAAAGTTTAATTAAAAACAATTAATTGTTTTCTCAAAAGTTATGCTGTAGTTAAAGTTAATATTAATTGCAAATAAAAATGCCATTTACAAAGGCTCTCCCTTTTTATGAGCAACTCACATTTTATATGTTTTTTTAATAACTTTTCTACATTCACATCATACTCAGTTTAATTAAATTTTAATAACGCCTGTAATTTATATCACGTTTGCCGCAACATAAAAAGAGAAATTTACGCAAAACAATCCGATTTCATTAGAGAAACTCAGTTGTCCATTTCATTCAGCTTTACAATACAATAAAATATATCATTGAATGTGTTTCACAATAAAAACAACATTTTTTAGAATTCGACTTGTCCGTCGAAATTCCATAGAAATATTTCGATTGGAAATTGTCAAGGGATTCCGATAAATACCAGTAAATTGGAACATTTCCAATTGATATAACAAACCAATCACAAATTAAAGAATATAAAGAAAATATTATATTTTTTATACTCTTAGCATGACCAATGCTCAAATTTCAAACAATGATTCAGATTCGCAGATAGATCCACCTGAAGCGTGACGATCGTTATAGAATACAGAGGGCAACTCTGCTTCATGCAAGCAAGCTACACGTTGCTTTTAAGAGTTTTAAGAGATTTACCAATATACCAAATACAAAAATGTGTATTGAAATTCAGCATTCAGCTGATCTCTTGAAATGAAACATGTTTGAAGCAAATCGATTTCAATGGAATGATCAAAGTTTGACAGGCAGAACAACCACGAAGCAATTAAATTCGCTTCCACTGTTGCGTATGTGTAACAACCTACGTACATATATCATATTTTAATTTGTCCATACGCCATGCAGGGCACAATATTCAGCCAAATCATTTAAGCACAGAAACACTAAAAAAATTGAATATAAAAATCTCCGCACACACACACACACGCACACAATCATAATGGGAAATGGAAACAAAAAAAAGAAACTAATAAAAATAGCAATGGTTAAACCAATTTAAAAACAACAATTCGAACAATATGAAAACATGGATTCCAACACGTGAAGTGTCGCAAAACTTTTTGATTATATTTTCCGGGAATGCAACAAAATTGCGACGTCAATCATAGAGCCTTCATGTGACATGTAAAATGGAAAATAAAAACAGAGCTCCACATGTTTTAAATGCTTACGAAGTGAAGGTGTAACTCGTTTAATCAATTATGTGCAATTTTCATTAAGCTCTTCACAGATTTTCAGGCGACAGCTATTTATTTTTGTGACAACAGAAATTAGATTTTTATCGTATAATTTGTTGAATTATTTGTTGTATTATTTTTACCCTTTATTCCGCTGTATACCTTCCACCGTCTCCAACAATTCTGAACTGTTCTCATTTATAATTATTAAAGAAAAGTTTTTTGCCCAGCCAGTTATTTAAGAGATCAAATCCATAAGCATAGAAGTAAACTATCTAAAAACTCTCTCCCATTTTCCCTACTATTGCGTCAACTTTCGCTCTGTGCACACGCTAATTGAACTTTCAATGAAACTCAAGTCTCATTAGAAAGTAAGAGCAGAACCGAGAGACTGATGTTCAAGTAGAAATCAGCGCGGCTTGAAAATGAAATTAAAGAACAACAGAAGCCGGCCATGGAATCTAAGATGGGAGTGATTAGTTTTCAGCGTTTCTTCTTTGTGTTCAAGTTCGTCTTCGTCTTCAACATCGATTTGTTCGCTTTCGTGCAATTCAATTGAATTGAAATCAAATCAAATTAAATTAAATGCAATTATTTTATCATCATTTTGCCAACTACCTAATTGGGTTAAGTGCGTTGCCGCTTAACATCAGTCAGCCCACCACAGAACAGTGACTACTCAGTGAATAACGACATTGTTTATGGCATGCACTTCAAATTAATTAGCTCGGTCGAAATTCGTCTCGAAAATGTTGTTCTAATTCAATTATCAGGGCGCGCGAATCTATTTAAAATTATATTCAAAGAGCACGAAAATTTGCCAAATGCGTGATAGAGAGAGAGAAAGAGAGCGAGAGAGAGGAGAGAGAGTGGGAGAGAGGCAGATTTAAAGTTGAGCCAACAACAAATTCTTCTAAAAAACTTAACACAAATATTTGTGGCTCTCCCTCCCTCTCTCTCTTTCTCTCTCTGGGGGCAGCTGCCGCAGTTGTCGCCAGGCAGTCAGCCACAACCGCAGCAACAACGACAACAATAATACATTGCGTTGACTCCCAGCGGCCAAAGGTGTAAAGACAGAGACAAAACAAACACTAGTCAACTGTTTGTGTGTACGTGTATTTAATGCAGCTTAACTAAAAAAGCAAAGCCGAAAAAGGTGGAAAGGCAAAGGTCAATATTGAAAATTGATAAACAGCCAGAGTGGAAATAACCAAGAAGAAGAAGAAGAAGAATATCAAGACCAAAAAGCAATCGAGAGCCATCAGGTCTCGCTTGCCGCATCGCTCAACGCTGCGGTCTTATAATTAAAAGTAAACAAATTGCGAAACTCGAAATTAAATTTCGACAAAATTTGTTTCGCGTTTAATTTTAAACTAGAAATAAATACATCAACATTATCTGAGAAGCACACAAACCGAATTGGAGCGTTATAAATAGAGGCGTCTATTTTTATATAGCTTTCAGCGAACAGATCCAAACAACAAAGAGACAAAAGGGGCGGCGGACGATAGACAATGGGTGAGTATTTCAATTTGAATTAAAACAATTACAATAATCTTCCCAATTTACACAACCAAGCATTCCCTCGATAGACACAATTAAGACAATGTGACAAGCAAGCATAATGAACCTGTTTTATATAGGTCTAGCCGTAATGTGATGACCACAAAATATCAGGCTGACAAAATGGGACGAATTCTATTTATAATATTTAATATTACAATAGGAACTTTAAATAGATTCAAGAGTTTTTGCTTTCAGCACTGCAGGTAAATATGACTTGACTTAGGCTTTGTTAGTCAAAATATCCGCATAATAAATAAAAGTATTTTGCCTTTAACCAGCTTTAGTAATCTCGCTTCATAAATTTCGATTGCACTCATCTGCTTTCGGGCATTTGAATAATAATAATTTATTGGCATTTCTCACATTTTTTATACATCTCTGCATTTATTTTTAATAAATGTTATGCCAAACGGAAGTTTCCACTTATTGAATGAAGAAATAACATCCAAAATGCATTCACAAGTATGATGTAATTTATATTTTTTTAAATTAAATTTTTGAAATGGGAATTTCGATATGCCATTTCATGCCACAGCAATCACAAACCGTAACAAAATGTGCTTTTTAATAAATATTTATATGCATTTAAGAATAAATATAAAATAAAGTATATATTTGAGATACTTTTAATTATTAATTGATATTGCACAGAAGAACTTTTCATTTTCTGAATTTTAACGTACTGAATTTTGAAGAATGACTGCAGGGCAGTACTTTAAATTTAAAATAAATTGTATAAAAACAATTATGATATTTGAAGTGGAAGACATTCTGAGTTTTTTTTGTCAGCACGAATGAAAACTATTTTTACATACTTTTCCTTAAATATCAAAAACTTGTATGAATGTTATTCTATATAAAAATCCGAATAGGACTTTGATAATAGCAGTAGAAAAGTGCATATATTACTTAATATATCTGCATTTATAATTGAATTGGCAAATTAACTCATCTCATGAGTTCATCGATACTATACTACTCAGGCAAGACTTGCCTCAGATGATGGGAACAGTCAATGAAATGTAAAACAATAACTCTTTAAATTAATACTTTATGCATAGAAGAGCTTAAAATTATTGCAAAAACTCCAAGTTGATTTTAAGTTAAAGTGTCATCAACTATGCTTGCTTAATTACTATGCGCAAATGCAAATTTGTAGCTCATAAAGTTGTAGGCCATGTCGAAAACCTCTGAAATGGTTTTTGATCAAGGTGTGTGCATCCGTACTCGCATTAATAAAAAAAAAATATAGCGATATAAAATATATTTCGCTGTTTATTCTATTTTATTACACTTGAAGTTATTGAGTGGGCGCCAATTCTCGACTTGGTGTTGCTGACGTTCAACTTATTCTGTGGCGCCCAAAACACATTTTGTCACACACATTTCCTCTGCCTGATTGAAATTCGTGAACAATGTGCGTCATCAACACGCAATGCAATTAATGTAAGCCAAACAATCGGGGTGACAGCCAGTGATTCGAAATGAAGTTTATTTCAATGTTATTGCAGAGTGTTCAGTATTGAGCAGGCAAAACCCAGAGCTGAAATCAATTCGACCGCCGGGTCAGTGCTGAAAAGTGTTGTGGCAGTGAGAATTCAAATTATTTTTGGTTAAGCGACGGCAAAGGTTTACTCTAAAGGTTGCTTAATATTGCCACATAAGTATTTTAATAGAAACGGGGGCCCTGCCACGCCCTCTCTTGCAACTGTCATTGTTAAGCGAGCATTTTAAGGTTGGGTTTTGGACCGCGTTGGATGCGGTTCGTCTGCTGCCTTTTCGAGTGTTGTTTGTTCAACGAGTTTTCCACATCCAAACTGCTTAGCCCAAAAAAATGTACCGTAAGCTAAAAGCATTGCCAGCCAACTCAAGCGTGGCCAATGCTCTGGTAGATACTGTTGCTGATGTTGTTGCTGTTGCAAGACTGAGTAGAGCAATTTAGTTACTTTATTTTGGTATCCAGTATTCTATAAGATTTAATTACGACGTCCTCTTCCTCTTTCACCTGCCCTGGCCCTGACCAAAAAGTTACTGAATACAGAAGTTGAGGGAAAAAACAGTTACGCTTTGTATTTTTCAGCTTTTTTAGCCGACTAAATACAGCCCCGTTTGTTGGCCCCCATTTGGTATTGTTCTGTTCATGAGCTTTGCACTTTTGTAAAAATGTTTGACACAGTTTCTGGGTCGTTTCACTGCCGCTGCTGCTGCCTCTGCTGCTGCTGCTGCTGAGATTGAGACTTTTCGCTTTGGTCTTTAAATAAATACCATTATAAGTAGTTCTGCTTTGAGATGTCTTTATGCTGGCTTGAAATTCTGAGAGCGCCAAAATGAAAGCCATGCCGAAAATATCCAAGTCATGTTCTGGAAAGCGTAACAAAAGAAGCCAAGAAAATTGTATCTCATTGCATCTGTTTCTGTATCTGTATATCACACTATGTGACTGTTGAAACAAAATTATCTCTGACATATGAAAATTGGCGACGCACAAAGATAAATACTCACCATACTAAAATGCCTTTAATAATGCGTATCATTTACACAAGACACAGCGAGCGCCATAAGTTTATAACTCATTAACCTTTCCGACCAGAAAATTCTTTCTGACGTCTCTTTGGAGCTTTCACGTGAGTTTAGCGTCTGTCAATGTTTGACTGTCTCCTATTGTTGTTTATTCGCATTTGCCCAAGTAATATCTTGCTTCTGTGTCACTAGTACAACTAGACTGTTCTGTAACTTTAAGATACTCAGCACATTTATGCTTCGGGACCAATTTCAAGTTGACTTGTGCGTCTCGCATGATTCTCACATTTTGCCAGAGTCAATTAAAATTTGTTTCTGAATAATCATGCAGTTTAATAGCATAAACAACAATAACATTAAGATTAAATCTAACAAAAGAGAAAACGAATAACATGAGATAGGGAAACTCTTACAAAATCAGTGTTCTATTGATGATACTTGATTGAAAGTTGTTTGCGGCACTTGATAGTCTTACGGCCTATGCAGTTGCTTTCCCGGTTAAAAGAAGCACGTATGGCACTTTGTGTGTGTGAGAGAGAGAGAGAGAGGAGCAGAGAGAGACCTACTGCAAGGGCTTCGAAAGAGCATTGGCCGATTAAAATTATGTCGGTTTGTGCAGCGGAAATGTTCATAATATTGCAGCTTATAATAAAAGCCATAATCTGCATACCGAAAAGGAATAGGAATTGCTTGGAGAAAGCCAACTACAACTCACAACTCGCAACTGTTCAAAACAATCAAAACAAACCTCAAGTACGAGTACGCAATGATACAACAAATGTAACCAACCAACGGGCGAGGCATACAAAGTAAAGATCTGAGACAACTCTTGGCATGTGCTGCGGCTTCCTGGTCTCTGGTGTTGAATGCGTTGCTTTGCATACTAATATAAGATCAAATATTTTAGGTATTTAACAATAAGTATAGAAAAAAGTCTCAACTCGGTGCGATGTTATGAGTGCGAGCATTCACGAGTCGTTTGACTAGTTTGAGTTACATTCAACTGAGTATAATTTGCCTAACAGACACGGCACACTCAAAATGATACAAGCTAATTGTTTAACTAATCGTAGATACCCGTTCAGCTGAAGCCCATTGAAAGCCAATGATGGGAGGTCGCTCCAAACAGCCCATGAAAATAAACAAGTTTGTGAATCACTATAAAACAAGATTATGCATACTCTAGGTCGAATTGCAAATCCTCTCCCACTCAAGTATGAGAATTTCCCACAAATTTAGTTAACTTATTAATCAATTGGCATTAATAGAGTACAAGCAAGCAATGTCATCGGCAGACAAATTAATTGAGGGCTTTCAATTAATGTCAAGACTCAAATTTATTACCATCTCAATAGAGTGCAAGTGTTATGTTGGCAAAGGGTATTAGAGTAGTCGACTAAGCCCATAGCCAGCTATCTGGCATTTTCTGTGCGAGTATTGCAATTTAATGCACGAAAATTTCATTGACACAGTTTTTAGGTTTGTTTCTTGTTTTTTTTTTCTTATTCTTTTTCTCAGTTGCTTTTCCTTTTTTATGTCAGCGACAAAACTTGTCTGCAACTATGAAAAAATACTAAAAGTTCGTCAAACCATGGACTATGTTGGCCGATGTATCTCTTAAAATATATGCAAATTTATGTAGAACGCGAGATTTGATTACTCGGGTCGATCTGTAAAATAAAAGTTCTGTTCGGAGCCGAACCGGTTCTATTGAAGAAATTCCAAGAAGAATGTTGTCCCTTGTACGATCATTGACTTCATTTCAATCAATGCCATTAACTTTCTCAATATTTTAATTGAAGTATCTTTTGGATACATTCTAACAAATTATATAAATATGTAATTTGACTAAAACTGTTGACTGCTTGAGCATCCATCCCACGCTACACTATACACTATACACTATACATCCCACTATACACTATATATATATATATATATATATATATATATAGATGTTGAACATATCTATTTCTTTATGTCGTTCATTAAAATTCTATGCAAATCTCGACTCGCACGTTTCTGTGTAGTTTACATTTTGCAGTCACTGTTTATTGTTTTTATTTTTGTTGTTGTTGCTATTTTGATGTCACGTCATTTATTTGGGTGCCGACTTTTATATATAGCTTGCATTTTTTTGATTTCCTGCTGCAGAGCACAACAAATTTGGGCATCGACAATTGCCATCCAGCGGCAATTGTTATTCGCCTTTATTTGGTTGTTGTGTCATTGTTTTATGAGATTTGTTGCTAATAGCAGACTATTTCATTTTCCAAAGCAACAGCAACAAACCCAAATAGTTGTTGTTGTTTTTGTTAAACGTGACATTTGTTTCGTTATAATGCCAAGCGACCGGCTGATTGTTTCAATTTTCAGTTGTTTTTCTGTTACTTGTTATAATTTATTGCTATTGCTATTACTTATTGTTATTGTTATTTGTATTTGCTTTTGTTTTTTTGTTTCTGTTGTACCGCACGTTCACAACCCAAGCGATGTGTCGACATGAATACGTATGTGTATGTAGTCAAAACATACCACAGTCAACTGCAGTGCGAGTGCAACGAGTGAAATCGCTTATCAGTTAATCATACAGCTGCCTATCAGTAAATGTGCTCCACATTTTCTGATAATAAATTGCAGATGAGCTACAAACCACACCGACAGCAACAGGTGATTGTACTCAAAGCTTTCCTAAGCTACGTCTGGTCAAAGCTCAAAATATTCCACACGCCACCTGTGCGGAATCCTGGCGAACTTAGCAAAATTATGCTTTGAGCTTTTAGAAAGTTTTGCTTTGCTTAAAATTCCATGCTTAATCTCCAATGGAAAAGAGAGGGAGAGGTGGGAAATAAACTTAAAATCAACTAAAAATTATAATAAATTGCAAAATAATGACAAAAATTGCTTTTAAATGTAAACTGAGCTATAGGACAAAAAAAAGAGAATAAAATTTAAAGTCAGAAATGGAAAACGGGAAAAATGTAAGCATTTACGAGCAATGTGTTTTATTGTATAATTCAGCGTGCTTGCATTATTTCTTTTTTTATATATCTCAAGCTTGCAGTTAAAACAACAGTTAGTCGGAAGAGAAGCAGGCAGAAAACAAAAAAAAAAATAAATCGACACAAAGAACGCGTCCAATGGGTTGGGCTTTGGTCGTGGTATCAATCAGGTAACGGTAACCGGGACCCTCATGTGACAGTAGCAACAACAACATTAATTGCGGCAGGCATTATACGTCAATGTCAAAAATACATTTAATAAATCGTTTGATACACGGGACTTTAATATTTTTTATACATTTATCGCGTGTCGATCGACTCGAACAATTTCCAGTTTTGATTCAATGCGAATTTCCCAGCTAATGTATCAAAAGTAGCGGACAGCTCGTCAATTTTTAATGCAATCAAATGCTGGCAAATAACATTATATTAAAGTTGATCAAATGAAAAAGTTCGGCAATTACAGAAGATTCATTCATATACATAACGATAATATACTGCGATTGCCTGACAACAATGTGCAAAACTTGCGTGACCCGCAAATTATTTCGAAATTAGAACTAAAATTCAATGAAGACATCTTCTTTGAAGTGCAAAGTGCAAATTGAATAGATTGATCCTAATAATTAAGTTAAATACACTTTAAGTTGTATTAAGTAACTGACTCACAGTGAACACGCAATACTCAATTTGAGATTTAGTTTTTAAGTTTTAATAGTTTTAAGTAGAAGTACATTTTTCATATCAACTGTAAGATTTATTGGTCTTAAAATAAGTATTTAACAGAGTTAAAAGCAAAATAAATGGATTTTAGTTTCTTTTTAAGTACTTTTGTTGAAGGGAAGAACTGAAAAAGTTGCAAAGCAACAAAAAGTACCCAATAATCTAAGACTCAAAATTAGAAACGGAAGGCAACAACAAAAGTTCAATAGTTTCATATACACGTAAACCTCGAGTTCTCTTTGTTGTTATTGCTTAAAATGCCAAACGCTCGGCTTGGCCAAAAATATGAAATGCTTATAATTTGGTGTTACGAATAACTCATACATATGTATGTTTGAGCCAGTTGTTATAGTCGTTATAAACAAAGGCCGGAACACAGAACAATGAACTGAAAACGTGCTGATTAATTCTCCGCACACCACAAATGGCATAGGTCAGTTACACTAATTGAAATAGAATGCTGCTGGCCAGTTTTATTTTTCGGTGTCGGTTTAGTTTCATCCATCGAATACTCGTGGGTGCTGAGATCATATGAGAGGCGCACGATCAGTTTTCAGTGTTTGTGTGGATTGTGAATGGCACTCGCATTACCAACTACTTTGAGTAAGTGGCCATCATTTAGAAAGCACCAAAGCGGCATAAACTTATGCATAAGCAGCTCCTTTCACTTCAGAATGCGACCGAGGCGAGTGAAAGTGCATCAGGCGATCCGATAAACAAACTTGTTAGTAAACTAGGCATACAGTCCCCACGCTAATCTTGAGAACTAAAGGAAATTAGCGTGAATACATAGAAAGTCCAAAGTTTTGTATACACAGGTGATTTATTTGATAATTCGACATCAACAAGTGTCTAAATAAGTATGTATGAGAATTGGAATGCGGTCGAAAAAGCTCTCAAGGATGCAGCCAGCGTTGACTTACCAACAGCCGTCAGAGCTTTCGGTTAGCTTTTAATGCCCTAGAGCTTAATAAAGAAAGCCAAAGTACAGCGGACAGCTGAGCCCGAGTAAATCACGTGGATGCGAATGAGAGAAGAAGATGAGAGCCAAAGAGCATCGCAAGGATGAGCTTTCCGCATGCGTGGCTAATGTCAAACAAGTAAAGCTTTTGTTATTGTTGTTGTTGTGGTTGCTGCTGCTTGTTGTCTTTGGTGTGAGTTTGTTGTCAAAAGTTGGCCTGATTTGACGAGGGCACAAACAGAAGGAGCGCCCATTGCACAGTGACTGCGACATTGATTGACAAGATGAAGTGGCAAATGCAGCAGTTGGAAGCAAAGTAGCGCGTTGCCCACTTTAAGCAGAGCCCCAAATGGGCACGTAAAAGGCGCGGAAAATGGAACTGGGCCCAAGTATCTTATGTGTAACAAACAAGCGTCGCGTCGCGTTGTCTGGGTACAAACTAATAAGGCGCCAGAAAAGCATGCGAGGCCAACTAAGCGGCACCCACGCCTACAATACCTCTGCCACACTTCTAGGAAAAGGGGCCTGCCAAGGTTAGGCGATTAACGGACAGGATATTCGGTGGAGGAGTGTGACTGTGAGCGCAGTGGTTTGGAGGTCATTTTGTCAGCAGCTTGTGCAATCAGCTGTTGCTAATGAAAAGCGTTAACAAGCCCCCGAGTTCAAGGTAGGGGAGTAGGCAAGGCACACAAATATTCACACGGATACACTTTTATGTGAGTACACAACGTTAAAAGTCAACCTTTATTGATTTTCTAACTGTTTTTTATTATGGTAAAAAGGAACTTCGAGAACGAGTGGAATTTCCAGGAAGCAACAACAACTGGTGCTGATTAGTCAAATAAGATAAGTGGTTAATTAGTAAATTGATGATTAAACTTACCACTCGATATTTGGACACGGCTTTACCGGTTCGCTTTTCATTCAATTTCTTCTTATTTTTCTCTTTTTATTATTGTTTCGCTTTATTGCACTCACAATAATTTATTAAATGTAGTTTCTTTTCATAAATTGCAATCTCATATATATGTATGCAACTATTTCCGCTTTGAATTAAATGCAATTTCAAATACAATTATTACTTATTATAAAACTTATTATTGTTGTTATTCAAGCACTCGCGATACGCGATTTAAATTCATCGTTGAGTTTTCATATGCACACGAGCTTCCACTAATAAAGACATTTTCCAAAACGATTTGCCACACGTCGACAATGAAAACCTACGACTTTCGCACACGCGAAATACGAGTAAACAAGTGAGGATACTTTGTATATACTTTATTATATAAAGGTGTACATACATGGAATAATACGTATATTATTCAAATGACCGGTTGGGGTCAGCGATAAGAGATAGGACTATCTGTGTTATCAGGTTTGTAAAATGCTTTTGTTGATAGAGACTGAACTGTCAGATATACAAATTGAACAACAATGCAATCAACATAACACAACACAACAACAAGTGCAGCATCTTGTAGTACACGTTTGTACTGTTTCATCGTACTTATTCATTCATATGTTGTTTACCATGTTTGCCACTAGAGAACAGCAAATGATAACAGACAATCAGACTATAAAACGTAACAACGAAGCGTCGAATCAGCGAGAGACCGGCAGACAGAGTTGTCAAACATATGAACAAATGTATAATCACATGACACTACACATATAAACATATGTATGTGAGTATGAATGTCCATAAACGTGTGAACTCTGATAGTTTTTAACAGCCTTGAACACATTGATTTATTTATTATAAACAATTTCACCACATCAAACAATTTCACTTTGCGCAAGTACACACAAAATATATTGTTTTGACAACCAAACGCTAACGCTAACAACAATAACAACAACAATGACAACAACAACCCGTGAACTTGAGCTGCAGACCTAAGAAGTTGTTGATTTCTCTCTATGAATTGATTATTATGTCGTACTCCATGTATGTATGCGTGCAGATAACTGCCTATATTAATACGAGAGAATATCTAGTTTGTTAGATAATTTTAGATATCTATATTTTTCCTTTATGCACTGCACAGTGTGTATTATTATTGGCTGACACTTGGCTATTTTATAATTAAACTTTTTTGCAGCCAGCAACAAAATAAGCAAGTATAAAATGTATTATTCTCATGGTGCCAAGAGAGAAGCAGAGAGACAGTGAGAGAGTGAGAGGCGAACGCGCGTGGGAGATGAAAAATAAGAGGCGGAGAGTGACAGACAGTGAGAGAGAACGAGCGAGCGCGAACAGAACAAGCGAAGAAGAAGAAGGTAAGTTAAGGTAACGCAATCAACAAGACCAGGCCATGCCAGGCCAAACCTAAACCGAACACCGAAAACCGAAACCCAACAGCAAAGCAGTACAACTGCAAACGAACCGTGCGCGTCGACGTCTCGGACATGACAGCGGCAGCAAGTTCCGATAACAACTGACTGCGGCACAGCGGCGGCTCGCTGAGTTTTGTTAGTGGGCTTTGCTTTTGCATTTGCTTTTTGCTTTGCCTTCTACTATGTACACACTCTGTGCCGTTGTAGTGTAGTTCGGCTGTGTGTGTGTGTGTGTGAGTGCTAGTGCTGACGCTCAATCAATTGACAAAAGTTTTGCAGGGGGCTTAGCTTTACAGCTTGCGCTCTCTTAGCTGTCGCTCTCCCATCTTGCGCTCTCACGCCTTCGCTCTCTCGCTCGCACAGCTAAACAGCTGTTTAGCTTAAACAAAATGTAAACAGACTGTGAAAAAGCTTTTGGCGCTGCTTCCCCCATATTTTAATTGAAAATAATTGTAATCAACAGCAACAACAAAAGCAAGAACAACAAAGCCAAGGTAGACGGAAACGAGTTTCTACTGTAGGCTAAAGGATGACAACGAGGGGGCGTCCAAGTGAGATGACCTAGGAGACAGTATCAGAGGCGTCGCTAAATTGTTATCCCATGGTGTGACCCTATTTTAACTCGTCACTTGGCAAACGGCAAACGGCAGACAACAGACGACAGTCGACGAATTGTAATGTTGCTTGTCGTCAGCCCGCAAAGAGACCCCAAAATTTGTGTCACACACAAACCGAAAAGGTAAACCAAAATAGACGAAATGGACGCCAAAGAATTTCTCAGCTGACTGCACGCAGGCGACGCGACGTCAACCTCAGATAGTCGACCTAGACCCACATAGCGGGGGCTTAAAGCAATTGCTGCCGATTCTAACGGAAGCCTCTCAGCAATACATACTCGTACGTATGTATGTACGAGTATTTGCAGATCCCCTCAGCCGAAGGCGTTATAAATCTTGCGCAATGGCTCATTGGCGTGGTCTGTGGTCTGTGAACACCTCAAAGCTAAACAATAGATCTTCGCCTGGCTATAATATATTTGCACAGCGGCATAGCCGTAATTATGGCCGGGTCGTGAACGTTCATTCTAATAGCCCATTGTTGGTCAGTGTGCTAATGTGATTAGAACCGCGATGTTGACCCGGCCACTTGTTGCTGAACGCTTCACCGCCGTCAGCCTTGCCAAAAGCAGCAGAAGAACTCAACGGCCAATGCTCGTAAATTTTTACCTGACATTTCCGCTTCTTACTTATCTGATATATTCATTCTCATTCTATCTTGTCAGCGGCATTTGCGAGCCGAATGCAAAATACACTTGCCGACTTGTGGGAAAGAGGTTCACTACCTACCTATAAGCTGATTCTTTGGAATATAATAACTCGAGTAAATAAACGTTATGGTTGTAAAAGAGGTGAATGAATAAAGATTGATGATTGAGGATAAGTTAAGTTAAAGGTAATATTATGACGTAGGGAAGGTTCTATGGAATACCATTTGCGGATAAACTCTCCTGTTGCACTGAAATTATTTGAAATTGAATCTAGTTTTATCTATAATTATAAAAACCCCACGTTTATACCCTAAGCTAGGGTATTTTTGGCTCGCCATATATAAATAGAAACTAGTAAAAGTCGTTATTCGTATTTAGCCTTTCATTTGTTCAGCATTTGTATGTGTCGAGGTACACACATTCCCATGTCATTGTATCTTGTAGTTCGCCGATTGCCTTTGCGCTTTTGCTCAAAATCCAATTAGAAAGAACAGCTAACGACCGAGAAGAGTGCCCTACTAAAGTCAGTATCAGTCAGCGTCAAGCGATTTGAGTTTAACGTGCTGCGCTCTCAATTCGACTCTCGACTCGCTATTTTCGATGTCAACACAACCCAACAATTATGCGATAATTATAAATAAGTATTGCCCTATCTTTTTTAGAGGTAACTTACAGTCAGAGGCGTTAGACGTTGCGTCAGTTAGCCCAGTTAGTAGGTGCTTAGATCATGTTTAGTAGCTATCGCCCGCTCGCTATCAGGGGACAGTCGCCATATAATTTATGATATATCGTCTACGTAAGTGTTACTTAGCCAGTTCCAAAGTTTTCTCAGAAATATATGTGTATATTGCAGTTGTTTTTGAGTATTCAGCGTCTATGCTTCTTAATACAAGTGGATCCAGGTTATTGGCATCGGAACTAACTGTTTTCACTGCGGTAACAAGTGCCATAAAAGAAACAGACGCTTCATGTAACGTGGCCAAGATGTAAATGGCACTTAACCGCAAGCCGAAAGACGCAAGACACAAGGCACAGGAGAACCAGTTCTCAGTCAGCCGTCAGTTGATCTCAAATGCGAAACTGATTCAAGTTGATGTTCTGCCGTTTCAGTTACTTAAGTGGATCGCGCATATTTTTGCGAAATTCTTTAATGATCATAAGATATGCTAATAAAAAACTGTCGAAATCTTTAACACCAACTGGACACATAAGAATGTCAAAGTTGAATCCCAAACTAACCACAGCAAACCTAAATACCAAGCCCATACTCAAACTGAAACTCAATCTCACCAATTGTTTGGGAGCCGCCAGCAGCTGCATATGGCAAATTGGTAAGTGGAAAATGCATTTTTGTTTTTGACTGTGGCGTCATTTTCTTGGCTCACGGTTTCAACTTCGGTTTCGCCTTGCTTCAGTGTTGCCAACTTTATTTTGGCTGGCAAAAATTAGACTTTATTGGAACTCTAGCTTTTTTCAGCTAAAGGTCAAGCAAGAGCCTCAGGCAACGTGAAAACATGATGGGTTTATGAATAACCGAATAAAGAGACCTTTAATCTATATGAATACAATTTTAATAATAAAAATAACAAACTTATTGTTATATATTTTCAGCTATATTTCTCTGAAAATCAGCTTTTTTGGATCATACACGTTGGCAACACTGACTTCAGCGATTGTTTGAAAAATGTATGAAGAGAAAAGTGGGTTGCATAGACTACGTTGATGCCCATTTGATGATAAGAAATTAGTGAATCAATAAACAAACATGTTTAAAACATTAACTTTACTTTAAGATTTCTAATTAACTAATAATTCTTATTGAGATTACAATAAAATAATTGAAGTATTTAATAACAATTATTCAAATATCTTAAAGCTTCTCAGTTTCTTCATAAATAACTTGTAGTACAGGGTATGCAAGAGGCTACCAGCACACGTTTTGATATACACCTCTTAGATTTTATAAGCGCTTTGCACGCGAACTGAAAGTCAGTTAAGATTCAGTTGGATAAGGAGGGGTCGGGAGCGGAGGAGCCAATGCAAGTCATCATGTAATACTCGAATCCAAGAAATGTAGCGATGAGGCAAGGCCTCAGCTGAGTTATGCCAGAGTGTCTCTAATAAGTCTCGACACTCACTCAGCTTTTGCCATAAAGAATCAGAAATTGACAATGCAGCTGAATCAGCGGAAATTAGGCATATTTCACAGACGCGACTTGAGAGAGGCCTTGCCTTGCAGCTGCGAGTACGAGTGTAATTTGCATATGAAGACGACGGCTTAGAGAAGACGAATAGATTGAATACGAGTGTACTCATACAGAGTCTAGTGTTAAGCGTTATGAGCAGGCACGTCGTGAGGCGTGTATTGACTGCATCCAATGCAGCTTAGATAGATCATGTTCATTTACCGCTGCCCCATAACTGTTATTAATTTCAGAAATCTTGTGAAATTCTCTTCCATCTCAGCGCCAAAATAATATAATTGCGTCCGTGTGCGTGTGAGTGTGAGTGTGAGAGTGAGTGCGAGAGAGTGTGTGTGAGTATATAGTCTAAATGATATTCATGATATGCGCAACAGCAGTTCAATTTCTTCCTGCCAAACACAAAACTGGTCCACCGTGACCCACAAAAAGCCGCATGCAACGCCGCGAAGAAAGTTGCCTTTAACACTCGAGTTGCAAGTCAGCGTAAAAAACCCCAATAAATAATTGTTGCTACCAAATTATATTCAGTTTATAAAATGCTTAAATTACTCCCCAAACCTTGAATGAAACCCAAAGAAATATTAAACGAAAATCTTATGAAGTTCCCATTCTGATAACATAATTTAGCACTAAATTAACTAAGTTTAGATATATGTTTTATTGATGCCTGCCTGCAAAAAGTGTTGACTCACTGTGAGCATATCCAAATTTAAAGCATGAGTAAGCCCAGAAGCGAGTACCCGTATTTTATAACTGATTATTCAACTGATTATTAATAAAACAAAGAGAACAAAGGCTTGTCTGACGTGTGTTGCATTGATCTCAATTATAAATATACTTCATTGTATGCAAGTTCGCCATAGCGAAGATCGACTGTAGTTGGTACTCGTAGTATAAGCTGATTACTGCTGAAGGCACAAGGGTTAATGACCAGAGCATTCGTGTTTTTGGTAACAAAACAAGATCAACAACAGACAGAATAAGAAATCTGTAGAGTTTCAATGGCTATGCCCAATACAATATATACCCTATAATAATTAAAACACACATTTCATAGAGAGTTTGAGCTGATCTTAGTCAAATGTTGTTACAACAACCTGTGCTTGGTATCGCAATTGCTTGCAGCTCTGCCTGCCTCATAGAGTTGCGAAGGGGACTCTCTGTTAGGGTATATATAATGTGTATCTATAAACGAGACAACAACAAGCGGCAGAGCACAAATGCAAATTGGAAATAGTATTTGTAGTATTTCTAGAAAAGCCAATGCAACGGCTAGAGAAACTGGCACAAAGAGCAGCTCCGACTACTGGGAGAGAGAGACAAAGAGAGTGACAGACGGAGATAGGACTACATTCGTGAGTTGGCCTGAAGCTGTTGTCAGTCGCCGCCCAATTGGATAGCCAAAACGCAATTTGGGTTAATTGTTGCACTGACGCATTGGGGGCTCCGTTTCGTTACAGACTCGGACTCAGACTGGGACATGGACATGGATTTGGACTTGGACTCGCACATGGAGTGGTAGTTACAGTTGGACTCGCAGACGGAGACGAATAACTGCCAATTAATGTGCGGAAATCAGCAAAAACGCATAACGTCATAAAACACTGTCACTTTTTGTTGTAGCCAAGTTGACTGTGTCCCAATGGAAATGGCTGCCACTTGCAACTTGCCTCTTGCCAGTTGCCAGTTGCCAGTTGCCACTTGCTGGTTGCAACACAATTAAGAGCACTGCCTGGCGGCATTCTTGCCTGCAAGCCTTGACCATGAAACACGCACCATAAATGCATCTCAGAGCCATTTCAACAATTCCAAGGCAATTAAATCCATTGAAATTTTAGTTAGAAACTGAAATTACTCAAGTCCAGTCTTTGATCCCCTCTTGTCCACATTTCCCCTTCCCCATTCCCCATTCCCCACTCACCAATCCCCATTCCCCAGTCCCTGGTCAATGCCACTCGACCAGAGACAGTTACTCCTTTTACGAGTACTTTTATATACATGTCTAAGCGTATTTATCGCTGTCATTTTCGCATCTAGTTCAACTGGTTTTCTAGCTGTTTTCAGGCCTTCGATCCGCCAAAATGGAGCTGTCTGTCAATTAGCGCCGGCTCAACACCGCACAGTGCACTGAACTATTGTTGTCATTGTTGTTGTTACTCATTGTTGTTGCTGTTGCCGTTGTGCTTCAAATCTTCATTGTTTATGATTTGTTAATGTCAACCGGCTCGTTGGACACACATAATTGGACATGAATATGCAGAAGTGCAGCCCAATGTGACGTCGCACTGACTCCGCATTGATTAACCCATTAGTGACCAGTTGTAAATCGCAATATATGCAAATATTGTGTTTTAACAGTTGCATTTGTTTTACGTGCAATTAAGCATTTAATTTATAGTTAACAGGGGTACGGAAAATAGTTGAATTATGTTTTGGCATTTATCAACGAACAATAATTTATTAATGTTACGAGCTTTATACAACAATGACTATATAAATCGCAAATCATATTAATAATACTAATAGATAATAAAGTGACCAATGCTTACCAACAGATAAATGTTACTTTCTCTACATTTATGCAAAATGAAACATTTGTATCATCAATAGGGGGTTAATCGTCGTACTTGTTTATATTCTATTCCACTGAGCTAATAATTAATGCAACCCTATTATATGTGAATTAATTAATTTTAAGTGCAATAACAATTTCGAAATAGTTATGAACATTTTCAATGGGTTAATCAACATACTTGTTGTATATATGCACTTAAAATTAATAATAATTAAATGCATAAATTTATCTTAATTTATAAAAATAGTATCGAATCACCAGTCTCGCTGTGGCTTCTAATGGGTTAATCAGCGTGCTTATAATGTGTGCATACGATACAAAGCAATATTCCCACACGCACACACACACACACACACACGCACACAAACGTACTCAGCGAGACAGCACAGCCACAGCCGCATAGATCTATATACATATAAACGAATTTATATTTGTAGATAACAACAGAACAGAAATGTGGACCATACTGTGTTGTAGTTTGCATAGCGCTCTCGATCAGCACAAAGGGAAGAGAGATGTGAAAGGGGAAGGAGGGCAAGTGATCTCTTTTAGTACACATTTATGAACAGAACAGTTGTGTTTTATTTGTGAAGCTGTGCTGAAGTGCCGAATCGTTCACTCGCAAATGGATTTTAATCGTAAATGCTGTTGTATTTTGTGGATCGCATTGGCTTTGTCTCTGCTGATAGCTTTGGTAACTGGAACAACGCCACTGCCGGATGAGATCAGCACTGAAACAACCATCAGACCTGCGGTCACCACAGATCCCCCCAAGCTGCCACTGGCCATCCACTATGAGGCCCTATGTCCGGACAGCATGTACTTTATAAGACGCCGACTGCATGATGCTCTCACTGACAACGATTGGTGGCCACGAACTGAACTGAAGCTGTATCCGTTTGGCAAAGCAAATGTGAGTTGATAAACTTATCAATCGATTGGTCGCTTATCGTTTATTTTGTTAGTTCTACAACAACACAGCCATTGGGCAGATGGAAGTGTATTGTCAGCATGGTGACGAGGAGTGTGAGTTGAATGCGCTGCATGCCTGTATTCTGGAGCATCTTGAGCTGCAAAAAGCCTTTAAGCTGATCTACTGCATGTTGCGCTCCTACAGAAACAACATTGATGAATGCGCCAAGAATCTAAACTTTGATGTGACTGCGGCCAAAGAGTGTAAACGCACAAGGAAGACTCCGGATATTTTGATGCCCTACGGCAAGGAGACTCTGGCACTTCAAATATCCTTTGTGCCCAGCATTGTTATAGATAATGTAAGTTTATTATCGATTGACATATGCCTTATCGATTGACTCTTATGACTTTATATTCTACAGCAATTTGAACCCTACCAACAGAGCAGCATACGGTACAACTTTGAGCAACACTTTTGTCGTCATTATCAGCGCAAGTTTCAAATAAGGCTGCCAACCTGTGGCTAATTATTTCAATTTACTTCACTCTTAACCATATTAAATATAACACAAATGCATTTCATTTCAAATTCAATTTACTGTTAATGGAAGCTCTTCGGTGTAAAGTAAACTCTGTTAACAAAATCATGTTATGAATGTTATGTGTGGAGCAATTCGATTGGTGTGGAGTGAGTCAACGAAAAAGTTTTAAACTTAACGATTCGTTTATTCTCAGCACCCAGCTAAGACGCACACCTTGTAGGAAAATTATAAGTTCTGCATGAGCTTAGTATATTTCCCTTGAATATCGTAAGATCTAAATACCATTGTTTCTTTAAATAACAGCGTTGCTCATAGATGGCGCTTATAACTTAAAGTTATAGCAATAAGCTTTTGTTAGAGTGCTTATTGTTTTCAGCTATGACTGCGTTGCCAAATTTATTTGCTACGAAACCCAGTTAGCTTGTACCTATGTGGCAACTTCATTTGTTGTAACGGTCGAAAAGAGCGCGGGCTTTTCGTAACGTCTTTGCCTAATAAGCTTTAATATAAAATACTAATATAAAGTGCAATAACTTATAATTGAATCACATACATCTACACAATTGACTGCTAACAAGATTAACAAGTCAGATCGTGCTTGGGAAGACGATAAAATAGTAATTTATTAAATATCGAATTTCGAACGCCCCTCGAATACCGAGGCATCAATAACTTGCAATCTGAGGAACAACACTTCGGGCCAGGCCATTCAACATAGTTACAAAACGGCCAATACATAATAATTTGCCAGTCGATTTGTTCGCGAATTCACAACCAGTTTGGAGCGGGTAAGTGCGGGTAATAGGGGTAAGAGGGAATTAATGGGTTGGCTACTGCGAATAGACACTGACCATGGACCAGCGCAATGTGAGTGTGTGTGTATGTACGTGTGTATGTGTGGGGAACAAAATCTTTTTCAACTAGTTCTTTTAAACAATAGCGACAATATAACAAAAGTTGAGGTCTGCAAAATCAGGATCTGCCTGCAATTCGATAGTCAATCGACCCTCTACGTGCGTTCAGCACTTACGCAATTTGTTGCCATTGGCGCCGTGTGTGAAATCCTCAGCGGGGCAGGTTTCAAGCGCGTGTCAGCAGCAGCCGCAGCCGCAGCTGCAACAGCAGCCCCCGGAGCAGCAGCAGTATATGATGTGTGCAACAGCAACGTTGCTAGGCTATCGTTCTATGAGGTTGCAGGGTCAACATGGGGCGTGGTTCGCAGCAAGTGCATGACAGAGTGCCTAGACAGTGTCGCCCGCCTTCTGCCCGCCTCCTGGCCACCTCTTGCCCGCCTCCTGCCTCCTGCCTGTGTGCCTGCTGTGCTTTGAATTCGAGTTATTGCCAGTTATTTCAGTCGGGGATGTCGTTGCATAAAACGTAAGCCAAAGCCGACGGCAGTTGCAGATGCAGCAACAGCAGCAGCAACAACTGGCATTGGCTGCCTTTATGGCATGTAAACTGAATCTCAGTTGGCTAAAAGCGGCGAAAAAATTTTAATTTGCACACAGAACAAGTTTAAGTGGCAGGCCATGTTGCAGCGGGTGCCCTTGCGGCAGCAAGAGTTGTGTTGACGCAATGGAGATGCATTTGAGTTGCTTGGGTGCTGCAACCGTTTTGGAACCGAGCCACCACAACACCACAACACCTCACCACCATTCCGATTGATTGCCCTTAGTTGGAAACCCTTCGGCTATTTGGGCAGTGAGCGCCAAACTCGTTTACAATGCAACACCGATATAACAACAACTACGAATGTTGCATTTATAAAGGCAGCAACCATAAAACAACACCAACACCAACAACAACAACAACAACTGCGCCAACATCAATGGAAAAGCAAAAGAAAAATTGCAAACAAATTTACTGCCAATTTGCTGCTCATTTCGTTTAGAAGGTGACATGGCCATGCAACATGCGTGGCATCTGCGGCAGCATTGCCATGAATGTGGCAAGAGGCAAGTGGCAGGAGGCAAGGGGCAAGTGGCAAGGGGCAAGGGGCAATGGGAGAGCAGGGAAGTGTGCACTTTGAGCGTATGTGTTTCGCATTTTTACACTTAATTGCTCCGCTTTGCTCCAAATTGAGCTGACTGGCGATGAAGAGGGCGTGGCGGGAAAAGGAGGCGTCAACTAGAGCAAAACCCCGATCTGGCAACAAAAAGCGCAATTGCAGCTGCAATACAAAACACATGCAACACAAGCAGGCAACACATGCAAGTTAAGGGCTTATAGCACACACACACACACACACACACACTCACACACACACCCACACACACACACTCACACACACTCACACACACACTCACACATACACACATAGGACTTTACGTACCCCCCAATAGTTTGGGGGAGTTTTCGGAGTTTTTGGTTAGTTGTCGATAACGTTTAAAATGCCAATAGACCCAACTGGAAAAACGTAGAACAAACTCAGCTGAAGCAAAAACAACAACAACAACATTAACAACAACAATACTTGCAACAAAAACTAACTATTTTGTGTGCGATAATCGACGTCAATTGCAATGCACCGCAGTCGTCGTCGGCGTCGGCGTCGGCGTCGGCGTCGGCGTTACTTGCCTTCTGCCGAATTTGCGCAATTTGTGGCAACTTTTGTGGAACATAATTTGGTGGCAATTACTTGCGTGCCACGTGCCCCGTGTCCCATGCCCCATGCTCTGCAACTCATGTGGGTGTGCCTAGCTACAGTTGCTAGCGTTGCTCATCATCAGCTGGCCAGCAACGGGAGCTGGAAACCATCCCGAGCATTCAAATTTATGCGCTTAAACTTCCGTTCCTTTGAACCAGAAAAATTGCATGCAATTTGATTTGCGAGACGAGGAGGTGAGAAGAGATGCAGGGCAAGGGGTTGGGTTATTCATTTAAATTATAAATGCATTCGGAATGTTTAATTTTTGAATAGTATGGCCAAGGATTTACACTCCTTTCAACACACCCACACACACACACACACACACATAGAATGAGAGGGAGAGAGAGAGAGAGAGAGAGAGAGAGAGAGAGAGAGAGAGAGAGAGAGAAAGAAAAGTGATGTCCGCATTTACACAGGCAGCACATTCGATTCGCATTAATCTTCATTTGTTTCAGAATAGACTGGCTGCTGCTGCTCCTCCACCTTTCCCTCTCTCCCTCAGCTCCTACTGCTGCTTCAGTTCCAGCTGCAAAAGGACAAATACAAATCGCAAAGCACAAATGTCTGCGGCATTGACTACGACGACGGCGACGACGACGACGACGACGACTACGACTTCGACGTCGACGTCGATGTGGCAAAAGAAAACGCAACGAACAGAAAAGCCATAGGTCATAAATTAGATTTTCCATTAAGCATATAAAAGCACCTTTTGGTTATCCTCAAATGCGTTTGCCCCTCCCCCTTTCGCCTGATAAAAGGCGCAAATCCAACTGTGCTGCAAAATCGAAGAAAAGCATTGAATAAACGAATAAGCCGACGAAACGGGACGAGCGGGAACGGGAAGTGGCAAGAATGTACATCTAGGTGCAGGCAGGCAAACATTCAGTACCAAGAATGTTGGCTAAGGTGAACACTTAGGAGGTGGCGCAAGTATCCTGCAACGGCAGCAGCAGCCATATTGAATGGATTTGCACAAACGTGCTGAAAACTTTTGCTGACACAAAAGGATGCAAAAAGGTGCAAGACTCAGCGGGACAGCTGCACCAGCAGCCGCAGTAGCAGCAGCCGCAGTAGCAGCAGCCGCAGTAGCAGCAGCAGCAGCAGCAGTTGCACTTGCAGCAGCCACAAGGATCTACTTTAAGACAAACTTGAACAAAAGTTGATTTGATGTTATATTTTTACATACACAAGTATAAAGGTGTGCGAGTCTTCATCTTCATTCTGTTGCCGAACTGCTTTATGAACAAGAGTTATTGCTGCGAAATGCTTTAATCAGCGAATGAGGTCGAAATGAGGCGCAAATGGGGCACATTGAAATCCCGTTAATGTAATGAGCCTTTTCGCCAGCCCATAAAAAGTCATATAAACATTTCAATTAATGTGGTGCACACGTATCCGTTACTGGCGATTCCACAAATCCAATGCCAACCACACAGGCTGCTTCACAGTCACCTGAGGATGACGACGATGACGACGCTGACGACGAGAATGAATGAGCCATGGCTTTGATAAATTGAAGCAACAGAGCCAAAAGACGACAAATATAGTGGGGGCCTTCGACTGTATGCGGATGTAGTTGGTCTGCTTGGTCGTTTCGTTTCAATTCATGCCATTGCCTGGCTAATTTAGTGAGGAAATGGACACAGCCACGAGGGCATCGGACAATGGACGGCCAGGCAGGACATCGGGACAGGCAGGACAAGGATGGGCAACGACACAAATGTGTCGTATTCAAGGTCATAAAACGTGCGACACAACCGGTAATCAAAGCATGAAATTAATTTCCAATTGATTTTGGACCCTGTCGATGCTTTCCCAATCGCTGCAGGAAGTTGACCAACGGAAGTGCGAAACGATAAACAGCAACGAGAGTCGCAAATGGCAATGGCAGCCCAATCGAGACCCTAGCACATACTTCATCAGCTTGATGGGGCAAAGAGACAGACAGGGAGCAGGGTGAGGAGATAGGCAGGGAGTGAGAGAGGGGGAACATTAAACGATCAAGCGTTTAATGACACCCGGTCAGCCATTGATTTGCCAAATACATGCAGCAACTGGGCCAAGAGGGAGACAGAGAGGCATTCAGAGGGTGAGAGGGTCTATGTTGAGTCAACATAGCCGCAGGCAGAACAGTCAGTCAGTAGACAAACGATGACGACGACGACGATGACGACGACAGCGTCTATGGCAACGGTCAGTCAGAGGACATCAGGCCAAGTGTCGAGGGTAAACTCAAGTGTTGTTAAAGTGGCTAAGCAATTTGTAGTTACAACTCCTCAAGCCGCCCTCGCTGCTAACAGTGACAGCCACGAAGCATGACCATCAATATGAGACGAATGCCAATGCCCAAATGCCACACTCATAGACCTTATAGAACAGAGACCAGCTGGCAATGGTCAGGCCAACACTTGGCCTACACCACAGGCACAAACAACTGAAGCGGGGCATTTAATGTCGCTCTGGCTGTCATCACCAAAATCGAAAAACACAACAAAACCAAAAAAGAAACGAGAAAAAAGTGACAGACGAATCAAATACAATACAGAGAGAGATAGAGAGAGATAGAGAGAGAGAGAGTGAGTGGGAACGAGGGCAGCATCCTTGACGTTTGTTCGCTCGTTGACGCCCAAAAGCAACTCCAAGTCCAAAAGTTATAGCTATCCTGCTCTATTTCCTCTACTCCATCCTCTCCTCTCCTCTCCTCTCCGGTCAAGGGCCCAGCATGGGTCCAGTCGAGATGTGTTCCATGTCTAATGTCGAAATGGTTAGTTTCACTTTTTGCGTCAGAAATCGTAAAATTGGATATAAAATTTTACGAGCGTGTGCCTGGCCCCTGTCCCTGTTTCTGCCCAAGCCCTCCGTCCTCCTCGTCTCATCGTCCCCATCTCGAGTGTGCTCTGCTTTCTGTTTGACGATGACGATGACATTGGTGGTAGATGCCACCGCTGCTGCTGCTGCTGCTGCTCCTGTTCTTGCTGCTTGCACAGCCATTGCCGCCACACGAATTTGTCCTGCGCCTGTATTTGGTCACGGCGCAAATTTTGATGCCTAACTAGCAATGGCAGCTGAAGTGGCAACAACAACAAAAGCAACAGCAACAACAGCAGCAACAACGGCAGCAGCCGCATTTCTGTTTTGTGGCAATAAATCATTTATGTAAGTTGCAGTTGCTACGTTAGTGGAAATTTGTTTAAGAATTTTGCTTGTTAAAAATAAGAGTGCCCTCGACTCGACTTCAAAACGACTCAGCTCGACTTGCCCCTAGTTGCCCCCACTTGCCACACTGCGCTTCCACTTGCCTTGACTTGGCATTGTCTTGGATTGTGTTTGCCAGTTTGTCTCCTGTGTGAACTTTAGAGTTCTTTCAAGTGTGTTGTGGCAGCCGTAAAGCTGTAAAGCTTGTAATATGCAATAATCTGCGATTCAAGCGCACGCATTCAAATGCACACACATACACACACACACACACACGCACACACATAGAGAGACAGATGCAGATTGAAACTAATACATATGTAGATTCAAGAGCAATACATTTTATAAGCATCATTGTGCATATTGGATACAAAATAAGCTTAAAATACAACAAGTGTGAGCAGTGCACTACTAACAGAGAGTGCTGCACAAGGAGATACCCTGAAAAATAAAAATCACACCATGTTACACAAAATGTCTTATAATTTCATTACGATCTGCATCATTATGCATGGAAGAGTTAACAAATTCTTGAACTCTGTAGTGTATATCTAGAATATGTGGGATTGATGCAGTTATACAAATAGTAGAATGTTTGTTGATATACATTATAGAGAGCTGCCTGTAACATACTCTCGCAAAAAGTTATAATACAATTGGGAACAGGGTATAAGCATATTTCGATACTTCGAGACGGGCGCTGAAAGCAATCAGACGCCACATAAGTAGAGCCCCTTCTAGTAAGTACATGGAACTCGCTCAGCCATTGTGGCAAATGCTCAGCAGGGCTCCAAATATCCTTTTAAAATTGTATCAGCTGCCGTGAGTGCACACAGACAAACACACACTCACACACTCGAGCATATATGGAATGTATTTGTAAGTCTATTGTAAGTGCTATCTGTGTGTCTGTCCATGTGTGTGGGTGTGTGTGTGTGTGCAGCAACAAAATATTTGCAAAATTGTAATCGAATATCAACAGATCATAAAATCATGCACATTTTATTTGTCATAGTCAAAGTCGTAAAAGAAATAGAAAGGAGAGTATGAAGAAGAAGATTACGAATGCCTCTGCACTTAAATGGAAAGTATATTGAAAATAAAATAGGAGAATACTTTATGGGCATTACAATGCCAATGCCGAGCCAATATACATAATAGAAAATTGTGGTATTTATTGAATGGCTTTGGGCATAACCATATCCATTACAATATATATACTCTCGTAAGTAGATATCTGCATCCTTTGTTTGACGCGGATGATACCTTAAGATTAAAGGATTCTTTCTCTGTAGACCAAGCCGCAAGGAAGCGGTCAATTTCATGATGGCCACAGTGGGCAGCTACTTAAAATTTAATTTGAAAATTGGCCAAACCACAGGCAACAACAAACACGAACTGGAGCTGGAGTCGGAGAAGGGATCTGGGATCTGGGATCTGGTCGTTGGAAGTTGGAGTAACAACATTGGCCACAACAGCAGCAGTGACAGGCAACTTAAGCAAACGTCGCTTCTGACTTGTTTGCTGAAACTTTTCAGCTAATTTTTGATTTTAACGAGAATTTTCGAGCAAGCTACACCCAAGAAAGCTCCGCCCGAGGATGTACGAGGAAGGAGCTACTAGTTTAGAGAAGCTCAGCTGCCGATGTGACATGGACAACGTCCAAATAACTTGGGGAAGCTCGCAGCTAACGAGAAAATTGCTGGCAAACACTTAAAAGTTTTACGAGATGCAATCCAAGTTGACTGCACTATGGAATCAATAGCAGGAATCATAGTTCAACTCTGACTGCAAATCGACATCATCAAATTCAGAGCTAAACGATTCCGACTTTCAGCTAAATAATTGTCTATTTCACGCCATTCACAGTTCAGTTTTGTATTGCCTTTAATTTGGAGTTCAACCACTGTGCATCAGGTTCAGGTTCAGGTTCAGTTCGGAATTGACTGACGTTGTCATTGACTCTAGGGCAGGCTGACAATCCCCACGGTTTGGCAACCCTCTTTCAAATAGTGTCCAATCCAAACGCGTTTAAAAACTATACTCTTGACAGATAGCTGAATCGGGGCAGCTGATGGAGGAGGGGAAAGAGAAGGGAAAGGTATCTGCGTTACATTTGTACTTAAAAGCAGTCAAAGGCTCTGTGGAAAAGCCAAGCTATAAAAAGAATGCTAATTATAGGCAAGACTCACTGTACTCCTGTCTGTCTATCTGCCTGTCTATCTGTCCCTTAAACGTGTGTCCACTGTAAATGTATGTTGAGCACAAAACCAACTATTTTCGTGGCAATTGTCAAAGCTGACAATTTGGCTTTATGGTCTATTTTATGTGTGGCCCCCAAAAAGTCACACTGGACAGGCAGAGGAACAACATGAAAGTAAGCAAAAAACTCTATGAAATTGAACATGGCTGACAGTAGTAATAACCGGAGTAAAATGGAGAGAGAGGGTGAAAAAGGTAGGCAGTCAGGCAGGCAGTCAGTCAAGCGACTCATTGTTGCTGGGCCAGGCAGGACTAAAGTAGCGATAAAAACGAGATAAAACGCTTAAACCGAGGCAAACTGTTCCCTTTCCAAAAATTATTACTATCGTATAGCCAGCCACAGCGCAACTGAAGTGAATAGTCTTGTTTTATGGTTTATTTTAAAGTCAACTCTGTAGTCAGCCAACCCATAAGCAGAGCGATAAACAAGGCAACCCAGCAAACCATCAAGCCAAAAGCCACCAAGGCACCAGCAAAGCCAGCACCACAGTTTGTCAATTGAACAGTACAACCTGCAATTGGCGAGGCAGCAGGAAAAGCAACAGCAAAAGCAACAGCAAAAGCAACAGCAAAAGCAAAAGCAAAAGCAACGGCAGCTAGTAGAGCTGCCAAAACGATTAACAGCACAACGAGGCACATCAACCTCAACTACAACCTCAACCTCAACCCAGAAAGTCAAAAATTCATTTGCCTGAAATTACAAATTACGGCACTTGCAGTTACCAGCAGCAGCAGCAGCAACAGCAGCAGCAACAGCAGCAGCAACAGCAGCAGCAGCAGTCAGTTGCTGTCAGCAGCAGAAGTACGCACAAATGTTAAGGTGAAGTACAAGCACAGAGCAGGAGAGCAGCAGGGGGACAATCCAACTATTAACTCAACAAGCATAAAACGAAGCGACTAAGAACTGAGGGAACGATAGAGTGGCGAATGCCTGCGCCAGGCTCTGTCCGATTGTGGTAGGCTGCTTCTCTCAACATTCATATGGCAGCTGAACTGGCAAATAAGCCGACAGCAGATATTGTCAACGTGTGACGCACGCTCCAGGGAAGTGGAAATGGCAAGTGAGTGAGAGGGGGACGGAATGGTATGGTATGTAGAAGGTGGAAAGGGTGACTTATTATGTTGTTCCAGCGTCAGGATTGTTACCTTCGCATGTGCTTCATAATTCAAAGCCGTCAACACTTTTCAGCCGGAGCATAACCAAAAAAAACAAGTCAGGCAGCTACAGTCGTACAACGTCTGTGGTAGACTATGAACTAATCGGGGAAAGCAAAAAAAATAAATCAAATATAAAACTAATTTAAAGCCAAATAAGCTTAAGCAATGTTCAACTCATTATCGTTCGTTCTTGGAAGAGAGCAGCAATAGTGAGTGAACGCGCAAGAGCGAAAGGGAAAACAAACAACCGTTACTTTTTTTGCGCGTTGCTGTGTATACACGTATAACTGTAACTGTACAGCGCGCGTCTGTTTTTACTGAGATGCTTATGAAAACTATGCTGACAAATCAATTGGTGGTTAAAAACGCGTCTTGTGCATATATATTGCTTTTATACAATTTTAAAAACATAAAAATTTTGTTTGGGATGCATCGAGATTCGAACCGCAGACCTCTCACACGCAAATAGTACGTCCTATACCTTGAGCCACCGCCTTACATACTGCGCAGTCGGCAACGTCAATACATAGCACGAGTTTTTGCATTTGTCATATATATACATATGTATATGTATACGAATTTCTAACGAAATTTTGTTATTGCTTTCTTTTAAATTCTTAACATTTTCTGACAAATAAGGCAAAATTAATAATATATGTATATATAAAATAAGAGTAATTAATTTATAATTATTAAAAAATGTAATTTGGAATTGTCAGCAGTGGGATTCGAACTCGCGCCTGTGCGGCAATTTTGGCCGCAGAGGCGCCATGAACATGGAGATCATTCATTCCTTAATATCTTCTATGTTTATGATCCGATCGTGCTGAAATTTTCAGAAAACGTCCGGAAAAGGACATTCTCCATATGTGCCAAATCTGAATTAAATCTAAAGTCGGTAGCTTCAGTTATACGTTTTTTTCGATTTGCGGGGGCGGAAGGGGGCGTGGCAAAAATCTAAAACAAACTTGATCTGCCTGCAAACAATACACGTGTTGTCACCAAATTTGGTTACTCTAGCTCTTATAGTCTCTGAGATCTAGGTGTTCATACAGACGGACAGACGGACAGACGGACAGACGGACAGACGGTCAGACGAACATGGCTATATCGTCTCGGCTGTTGATGCTGATCAAGAATATATATACTTTATAGGGTCTGCCACGCCTCCTTCTGCCTGTTACGCACATTTCGCCTTCGTCAAACCTAATAGACTTTGAACTTTTAGTTCATAGTCTAAAAAAATAAAAAAGTGCTTGTATTTACTACAAATTCAACGGAGCCGCAATTATGACAAAAGTATGGCTGGCATAAATTTAGCAGTTGTTTGCGAGGACTCGCTGCTCCTGCTGCTGCTTTAAAAGCATCTCGGTGTGAGGATTGTGTGCTGAGGGTTGAGGCTGTTGTTATGACATTTGTTTGCTGCGAAATAAAGCGGCGCATTAAAGTTAATGACGCCCAGGAAGGTGGCTTAAAGTGCCAGTCACTCAACGGTCACCACAGGCCACAGCCAACCACAAGGCATAGCCACCAGCAGAGCCCCACTAGCCTCCACTGATACCCAATTTAACAGTCCCCCTCTTCACTTCTTGGCTCTCCTTCTGTGCGATGTGCAGGTCACAAGCCGAGGCGGAAATTAGAAATTAAGTCGCTCGCTGTTTGAATATAAATTTAATTAATGTTACACAAATGCTTAAAAGCCTGCATAGTTTGTTTGCCATAGACCACCGCTACAACAACAAGAACAACAACGACAACAACAATACCAACAACAACATGGGCAACTGTGACAGGCAACAGCACGCGTCTTCCGACCCCGTTTTCCGCTTGTGCGATGCGAACTTTTGGACGCTGTTTAATAGTTTTCAAATGCTTGTCTAACTGACGCCTTCCGTCACTACACAATATACATTTGCATATTTATATATACTAGGACGAGGGTTGATTAATAGCTATCTACACAATGCAGAGCGATCCGTTCATTAGATGACTCTTTGAAGTATAAGCTTCATCCTTAATACATACTTATACTTTATTTAGGTCTTTATATAAAGTACTTATTTTTCGGTTGTTAGGTTTTATTAACCTACCTTAAGTACGTATTGAAGTTAATTAAAAATATATATATATATATTAATAATGGACAGCTTTCTAGTCGAAGTCCACGAGACTTTTATAAATGATTACTCTAGTAAAGTATAACAATAATAATAAAGCCAAAACCGCAACTCTAACTATCAGAATTGAATAAAGAAGCCCTCTTTCAGGCAAACAACTCGCACGCTCGGCGCCTGTAACTCGTCATGGAAGGGCAAGCTGTGGGTTGGTTTGTTGCCACTCAAACTGGCCAACAGTGTTGACTAATAAAGGCGGAAGTGTATCCGTTCCGTAGTACTTGGTTGCGTCATGTAGACCGGGAGAAGTCCTGCTGCAGTTCATTAATTATTTGGCCCACAGCGGGAGGGAAACTCCGCTCTTTTTATTTATTTTCCATTTTGTTTTTGGTTCTATTTGACAGAAGGGATGTCGCTTAATTAGTTTTACTACTCGGATGTTAGAAGTAGTTGAAGTTTATTATAAGCGCAAACTTTGACATCGATAACAACACAATGTCATTTGCATGTGCATCCCCCCGCCCCCCCCCCCCCACGCTCTTCCTCGGACACCCGACGAGCAGCAATGTCACTGCAGCTACATGACAATGCTTTTAATGGCGTTCGCTCTTCCTCTTTCCCCCGTTTTGCAATTTTTTGGTTCTCCCATTTTCCCGTTGACGTATAAGCCAAATAACATTTTGGCCAATGTGATTTGCATCTTACAGCGGATCGAGTGAGTTTTGCATTCGATTCGTTGCGGACGGACCCACAGCGAGTGACCTCCTCCTGCGGGCAGTGTCATTATATCATGCTAAATGTCAGTGACTGTTGCTGTCACTCAGCCGCGTTGGAGCTGCGGGTTGTGAGCCAACACCAACACCAACACCAGCACCGACGCCAGCGCCAACGCCATTGCCACTTGTGCTGCGGTTACAAATGCAAATAGCAGCACCAACAACATTTCCATGGAATTAGTTAACATTTACCAGACCGAATGCCAGCAATAACAACAACAACAACAACAACAACAATGCAACAAACCCAGCGACTGCCTGTCGCCGTTTGTAAGCTGGACAACCAAATTGACAGTGTTAAATTAATTTGAAAATACATGCAACTGTCCCATCTAGCAACCAGTTCAACTCGAACTCCTAACTCTATTTCCATTCCCATTACCATGGCCTAGGTAAATTCAAATGTGCAGCAGCAGTAACTGGCTCAGAGCAACCCCAGAGCAATGCCAGGCCAATCGTCAGTCGTCAGTCGACAGACCCTAGTCCACAGTCCACAGTCCACAGTCCACAGTCCACAGTTGAGAGTCGAGAGTGGCCAGCTAGATGCGTTTCACTGATTTTAATTAATTCATCTGTCAAATAGGATTAGTTTTATAGTTTACATTGTCCACAGTTGTTGTTGCTGCTGAGGTTGATTGCTCTCGCCGCTGATATTGGCACTTGCGGTTCCCTGTTGACAGCCAACACACACATGGTCTATGAGCTATGACTATGCCACGCTTGTGATATGGCTAGGGTATGTATGTAATATTGCTGAGTACTTGAAAAATAAATAATTTATTGCAAAGCAAAGACCAATTCAGCTTAACGTGAATCAATAGAACGTGAAAACAATATATGTACAATAATTTAAATCAACTAAATCTACACCAGGTTAGCGTCTTCTTCTCCTTAATCACATTTCGGCCAACGCCATTAATGAGCCATAATAATTCAATAAACCGAAGGCAATTTAAATTAACCTGTTGCCCAGACGGTCAACATAACGCCAATTTCGTTTGACATAGACACACATACGCATTCCAACACACATGTGCAGTTATGGAGATAGGGACATTCATTAGGCGCAAATCCTGCATAGCTTTGCTCACTCCTGAAGCAGTCATATGGCCCATTAGGCACAGATTTTGTAAATTATGTCAATAATTCAATACAGAAATGCCAACGATGCTGACATTTGGTACATGTCGACCTCACAAACTCCCCACCATCCAACCCCCATTAGCCACCTTAATGACAACAACAATTACAATGACGCTGAAGCCGTAGTCGCTGTCTCTGTCGACGTCGACGTCGACGTCGAAGTTGACTTCGTGTCAAATTTGTGCGCTGCTTTCATTGTTAATCGTCCGGCCATAAACCCAAAAACAATTAACTTAATCAAATGCAATTGAGCAATGTCATTTGTGATTGTGCTTGTGCTTGTCAGTAAGTTACCGTAAGGGGCCTTCTCATTGCCTTTGGCTGGGAGCATAACCTTTCCTCATATTGTTTATGTGTGCTCGCGATTTAGACTCTCTTAGTTGACACTGCTGCTGGTGATGCTTCTCGTGTTGTTGCTGCTGCTGCTGCTGCTCCTGCCGCTGTTGTTATTAATAGTATTGTCAATCGCAAATTGTGCCTAGGCTTTGTAAGCCACAGCGCTATCCAGAGCTACCCAGGCCACCAGCTGACACCATGGCTCTGTGTCTGGGCGTTGTCATCATCATCAACAACACTGTCGTCGTTGTCCTCGTTGTCATCGTTGCTGGCATCGCTCGCTTTTTGGGGCCGGGATCCATGCAATGCTTGGTATTGTGGCTGAAAATTATTATAGCGGTTATTATTCACAGTCAATTACATTGCCAGAGAAACACACACACACACACAAAGACACACACATACATTCGAGTTGCCCGACGGGTGAAGACAACGAGAGAGATTTTGACAGGCGCACAACTACTATCTATCTATATATTGCACATAATGACAATTATAATGGCAGCCACAATTATGAATGTCTGGCGATTAATAACGCCAAAAGCGGCGAACGACCGACAGACTCGACAACAGTTGCTGCTAGGCAACAACATTGACTGCTGATGTTGTTGCTGGTGGTTTGTAATGTGCCCCGAAAAATGTCTTCGAGTGTATTAAAATTGTCGGTTCGGGGTTTAATGCGCTGTCAATTTAACATCGCTTAATTTCTCATTTTGGCAGCAGCATTTCAACTCATAATTGGTCCGTAGACAATCTGCCAAAGGTGCCGTAGGAGGCTCACAAGAATACGAACAGAGTGGGAAACGGAGAAGGAGAAGGAGAAGGAGAGGGAGAGGGACTTAGCGACGTTGCCTGGTTGCCTGGTTGCCATACGCCATCCATCTATAACACTTTGAGTCATTATTATTAGCCTAAAGCGAAATATTACCAGGCAATGGCGACACTGAATAGCCGCAAAGTTGCCACCACAAATGGAGTAAGATTTCAGTGTCTTTTGACGTCAATGCATTTGCAATTAACCAAATAGATAGTCAAGGAGCTTAAACTTAGCTACAGCCAAGGGCTGTTCTACCTATGTAATTAATTCTAATCACGGTGTATTGATATGGCCATGAACGTTTGTATATACACATGACGGTGTATGAATCCTGAGGTGTACTTAATTTTAGACAAGAGAAAGCTATAAGTTCTTTCTGTTCTTGCTCGATAGCTGAGCATGTAGCTTGCGACTTTGGTTTTCGTCTTCTAGTAGTTTTATTTATTTTATGTATCGTTGGCGCATTTTAATTAAACTCTAAATTAGTCATTCTCATTGGCCTTTTGACTCAAAGTACAAGTGCTTCCCCACACTCAGGCAATTCCATTTTGGGTGCTTCTCTTACAGCTTTTCCTTTATCTTTGAACTAAATGAAAATGATGGCGCATTCCGCATAGTAGTCAACTCGAAACAGCGTGTATGGGAATGTTTATAGTTGCGCTTTTTGCTGCTGCTGTGCATTTTCATTTCATTGAGAAAGACAGTTACCAAAGCTGGCTTTCTCTGTAGTGCAATGGTTTTGACTCGCTCGGGCGAACTGTCAAGCCACTAGAGTTTCGCAAACTAAATTAGGGTTAAGATTGCAAATAAAACGTATTGCCCGAAATACCATTCTCTTTCTTCTATCTCTCTCTCTCTCTCTCTCTCTCTCACTCTTTTATCTTTATATCTCTCTTTTTCTTTCTCTAAGACTCTCTCTCTCTCTCTCTCTCTCTCTCTCTCTCTCTCTCTCTCTCTCTCATTATCTCCCTCTCTCCCTCACAGCGACTCATTTGAATTGCATAAACAACTTAGAAAGCAAAGAGTTCAACGACTGTCGCTTTTGCCGTTGCCGTTGCTGTTGCTGTTGCTGTCGCCATTTATCTCTTTTAGCTCAACGCTGTCTAATGACACGCCCACCAAGCACACGCACGCCACGCTAAAGCATCTCCAACTAGAGGAAGAGGAGCGAGAAACAGCGAGATGCATGGAGAGTGAAATTCATAGAAAGACGGTCAAAATGACCGCAATTTAAGCCTAAATGCTGTACGTTTAAACAACGTCAGGGCTAACGGCTGTGAATGTTGCCGACATACAATGGACCTCCCCACTTCTAACCACAGACCCAGCTTCAGTTTCAGCTGCTGTCGCTGCTGCTAACCAAGCACAAATTTGTTCGCAGGCCAATGCTATAACATCCTCTGTCTGTACGACTGCCTTCCCGTCTGTCTGTCTGCCTGTCCGTCTGTCCGTCTGTCTGTCTGTCCATCTGTCTGTTTGTCCGGTTTTGTCTGCATTCGCTGGCTGTCAGCGTGCCTCGAGCTGTGGGCTGAGCCCGTTCAACACGACGTATGCGCAATGTGCAGCCCCAACTGCACTAAATTTAACTACAGTTAAATAAATTTCATGAAATTAGTAATATTTATGTTACATTATTACACTGACGGTAGCTACAAATAAGAGGAACAACCGCAACAACAGCAGCAGCCACAACAATAAAACTGGCGTGTGCCTAAGTAACCGCTCTTTATCTCTTTCAATAACGAGTCTAACGACATCAGCAGCAGCAACAACAATAAGAACCATAACAACAACAATAACAAGTAGTCGTAGTACTAGAACTATGCGATTCGGTCGTCAACTTGGTTATTGTCGTTGCGCTTTTGTTGGCACCGCCCGAGTTGAATGAATGACATAATGGTGGAAGACCACAATTTCAAAAGCATACTTAACAAATATTACGAAATACTGCGAAAGTGCATATAACAAAGGAATAACAACGGACAACAAGCAAGCCAGGCCAAGCCGAAATGGGGGACTCCCAGAAGAGTGCAGTGGCAGTGGACAACAACGAATACAACAACAGCGACAACAACTAGCAACCTGCCCTGCTAGGTGAACCAGACAAAGGGACAAAACAATGCAAACGAAACGCCGTGGACAACACAGCGCCTCAACAAGAGACAGGCTCAGACCGAGGCTGACATGCAGACTGACAGATAGACAGACAGACCGACTTTCAGACAAACTGTCAGGCAGACCGACAGACTGCTCTAAAACCACAAGCAAACTGCAGATGATAACGTGATTCAAGCGCGAAAAGTCTGCATTTGAATACTCAATGCTAACTGGCGAAAGGAATTAATGCCAAAATGTTGTATAGTTTTGAATATTATCATTAAGAAAACTTTCCAATTTTTGGTAAATCAAAATTAGGTATGTGACAGAAGTTACCTGTATTTTCGATATTTTGTAATTGTTAATTATTGTCAAAACGAATGGGAGTCAACGTGATTCTAAAGAGATTTTACAAGCAATAGAGGAAACAGAAATGGATGAATTTGAAATACAACATTAATTTAATTATATAATCATTACAAGAACAAGCAGTCGAAATCTTAGTTCAAGAGCTATGTAATTCTTTCAAGTTATCGTCGTGTGCCGTGCCCTGTATCGTGTCACGTACTCAGCACAAACTAAGCACTAAGTTGACACTCTTTGTTGCTGGTGTTGCCTCCTTCGTTGTTGCCTTAAATAATAATAATCATAATAAGTAATGTAGGTAGGCAATGCTTTCGAGTGAGCAGCGCGTGCTGTTGCAGTCAAGTTGAGAGAAGAGAAGAGAAGTGAAGTGAAGTGAAGAATAAGAGTGGTGAGGAGAGGAGAGGAGGCGAGGCAGGACAGCACTTGGGCTAGCTAAACGTCATGCAAAGTGCGCCAAAAGGACACTACAGGATGCTGTCGCTGATGTTACACTTCCTGGCCTCTCTGCCAGAAGGAGATGGTGGCGAAGGAGAGCAGGGCACGGCAGGCGACCTGTGTTGTCTGTTCATTTAGCAGCCAGGCTGCCAACGAGTCTGCCTTTGTTGTACTCTAAATTCCATAGCTGCTGTTGGTTGGCGTTTAGTTGTTAGTTGTTGCAAATCCTTGTAGTGGCTCCATCTCCATTTCCATCTGCGTCTCCACTCATCAGCCTCGTCAGCACGTCCCTTCAAATCCTTTAACAGAGAGGCCTGTGTATTGTTATCTGCCTGCAGCTCTCACCTGCCATTGCCATTGTTTATACTACATACGTGTGTGTGTGTGTGTGTGTGTGTGTGTGTGTGCGTGTGTGTGCGTGTGGGTCTCCCTCTTGGTATGTGTTTAGACCAAGAGCAGTTGTTCTGGCTTGCGCTTTAACTATGGCTTAGCCCACTGCAGACAAATACTTTGTGGTTCACATGCTACCTGAGAGGTAGCTTAAACAACAAGCATTATCATCATCAGCATCATCATCAGTAGGATCATCATTGTCATCGTCAGGAGATGGGGCCTAAACAAAACAATGGCTACGCAGATTTTGCATTTTGGCTTTGGCTTTGGCTTTGCCTAAGCCGCTGCCTCTGCCCGAATTAAGCACAAATGATTTAATGAGCATGTTTTACCTAAAATGTAGTAATTGTCACGTATTACGTGCTCAGCCTGAAGATTTCGTACGCATACGCAGACAAATAGCTAAATCTTTTGCATAGCCTCGTTGTCAGTCGCCAGTTGCCAGTTGCCAGTTGCCTAAAATTTTGTTTACCCCTGGCTGAAGACTACGGTTTGACTTGAGAATATGTATATTTGCATATGTAATTTTATGGTAATGCTCGTTAAAAAATATATATGAATAGCGTTGCATACATATGAGTATAAACAAGCAAAGAAAAGTACGTGTATTTGGGTAGTTAGTTGGCCTATAAACTGAGTACGAGTTTCTTTGTATTGTTGTTCCTCAAAAACCAAATTAGAACGTTGGAAAGCAGCTCAGTGGCTCAGCAGCTCAGCAGCTCAGCAGCTCTTGAACAGCTCAACAGCCAACGCACGTGGCTAACGAAATTTGTGGCAGCTTCTTGTTGTTACTTTCGTTGTTGTGGTAAAACTCTTGGAGAACAAATTTTCGTGCTGAGTGCATAAAAGACTCTAAAAAATTCATATAAAACCAAAGAACGCACTTTACACGCTCCGTCATATGCACACGCACACATACATACATGCAGGCACGTATGAGTGACATGTAATAAAAAAGAAACAATATTGTATGATAAAGTATACGCCCAGTGGGCAAAAGGTTTGGCAAGCGTACTTCGATGTGCACACACACACACACACACACACACATAAATAAACGAGTGTATATCTATATATGTATATGAAAACTGAATTAAACGAACTACGAATGGGACCATAATAACAACAATAACAACAACAAAAACAGGAGCAGCAAAAAGCAAGAGCCAAACAGCCACAACAATGGCCAGGCAATGAGAACAACAAAAAGCAATAGCCAAAAGATAATAGCAACAACAAAAATCTGCAAACGGCAACAAGCAGCAGCAAGAAGACAAAAAGCAGCACCAGCAACAACAGCAGCAACAGCAGCAGCAGCAGCAACAATAGCAATGCGCAGCATAAACAGGAAGCACAATAGAGTCAACTTTCGACGAGGTCACCAAAGAGCAACAACAACATCAACGATGACGACGATTGCAGGTCTTACGGTCGGTCACTTAATAGCAGTTGTTCTTCTTGTTGTTGCTGCTACAGTTTTGAGTATGCTTTTTTCTTGTTGCTGCTGTTGTTGTTGCTGTTGTTGTTGTTCATGTTATTGTTGTGCGAGGGCAAGCAGCATACTTTATTTGATGGTCATAACTTTTTCATTAGAACAAAAATATATATTCGAGCACAATATGTCCCGCAGCGCCGTAAACTATAAGTATATAAATAAGTACGGTACGACAGAGAAGCTGAAGTACAAAAAGAAGCAGCAGCAGTTCATATTATTTCACATATGTGAGTAGACAAGTGTATGATCGTGTGTGTGTGTGTGTGTATGAGAGTGGGGGAATAAGACTGTTGTGCTCTGCGTGGCAGCGGGAACAGCAAGAGCAATAGCCTGAGTTGTCATACTTTTTGGATGACCATAAAAGTTGCTGTGAAGTTGCACGCTTTACATTGCCATTGCAGCTACTTAAACCAGCAACAACAATAACATCGACAACAACGGGAACAACATCAACGAGAACAGAAACCAGTGAGTTGCGGCCTGACTGAGTCGCTGGCTAAAAGTTAAAGTGTATGGCTCCAAGTCACTCACTGGGGACTGTGAGCGTGAGCGTTAAAAGTCTGGAGAGCCAAACAAGTCAAGATTTAAAGATAAACAAAAATTCAAAAGCGGAAAGCAGAGAACTCGTAGCGATTTACAACTCTGAGTCGGGAAATGGCCACAGCGTCTGCCCAATGCAAGTTCACTAAACAGAATATAATGCAATCCTAATTCTATTTAAAGTATTTAAATGCATTCCACTTAAATCTTCTTATCCGTACCGTCTGAAATTTGAAATACGGAAAGGTGGGAGAGGAAGCCACAATTTGAAATAAAGGCCATCTTTAAACGGTATATAATGAAATTCCTCTTTCTTCGGATTTTAAGCAAATAAATTGGCTAATTTCAGTTTTCGGGCTTATAGAAAAAGCAAACTGGAAATCAATGAATTAAAGTACTAGTAGAACCATCTACAATCCCAGCTGGTTTATAATATATACTTAAGGTACCCATAAATTTACCCGTTAAAATGTTTTACTCAAGACAGAAATCTACCAATTTAATGAACAGATTCGTACTGTAAATATCGGGTATCGGCACGTTAAGCACTCTTGACTAGCTAAGATTGAGGCCTCTTCTTTGTAACGCTGTCTAATTAAAGACTCTTTCATTGCTGATTGGTATGACTTGGGCCTGCATTCGCATTTTATGATGTTTTGTTATTGAATCGCCAATTAAGGTACAAATTGAACGAGTACAGCTTCGTCTTGACTCTAACGACACTGCCGCATGCAACATGCAGCGCTGTGGCGTTGCCTGAGTCGCTGTTGCGAAGGCTCCATCTCTGATTCTGGTTTTGTTGCTGCTGCCTGCTGTAACATTGTTCCAGAACTTTTGAATTCCAATATCAAAATCAACAATTTACCGCTGTTGTTAGCGTTGTAGTCGGCGCATACTTACTTTTCTTGTTGTCGTTGTCTTTGTTCTTGTTTTCGCTATTGTAAACGACGCATTAGACTCAGCAGGCGGCCTGGTCTGAGGTCTGGCTTGGTCTGAGTATCCTGTATGTAAGCTGTTTTCTGTTCTGTTCTATTCAGTTGTGTTGTGTTATATTATGTTTGTTCGTTGCCGCTGCAAAGCCAACGAAACTTTTGTCCTCAGTTGAACAAATACGACTGTGCATACACACACAAATATACACAAAGGGAAGTGTACAAACACTCGTGGCAAAAGATTGCCTTGGGAAATAAAACGTCATCTCATGCAGTTGAATACCCCAGAGAGAGCTTACTAAACTATTATGCTTGCGCGCAAGTTGCAGCAACAGCAGCGCCTAACCGAGACAACAACAACAACAACAATAACTATAATCACAACAACAGCAACAATAACAGCACTAATAGCATCTAAAGCAACAGCAGCCCCAAGAACAACAACAGCTCGCATATCACATCATAGCAATTTCTGGACTAACTGCAAATTCAAAAGCCAAAAGCGAGTGCACACAGCTGCAAGCCCTGACACACAAACACACAAATAGACACAACACACATACAAATACTCACTCATACAATTACATACTGACAGTGATACACACCCCTATACAGATATAAGAGCTTGGTGTCCACTTTAGCACAGCTTGTCGGTTGCCCAACAGAGACAAAAGGCAGCTTCGCACTACAAAAATCAAGCACTAAGTATACCCTTAAGATATTTGCAACATGTATTTTTTTTTTGTTTGTTGTTTTTAATTTGGTTGTTTGTCATGCTCGTTGCTGCTGCTGTCGTTCTACTCTGTCGCTGACAAATACATTCAAATGACTGCAACTTGCATGGTTATTGCTGAAATGGACATGAAAATGAGAAATGCGTTCAACGAACCAGCAAAGCACAAAAGGCACTGTCCAGATACAGATGTGTGTGTGTGTGTGTGTGTGTGTGTGTGTGTGTGTGTGTTTGTGTGTTGGCTTGTTGTAACAAGAAAGTATGGCTCATATGACAGTTACTTCTGATTCAGCTGCAACTGCAATACACACACAAAACTCATCAGTGTCATCAACAAGATGCTTATGCAACAGCAACAGTTTCAGCTTCTGCTTCTGTTTCTGCTTGTGCAGCTCTGCCAGCAACAGTCTGAGGCAAGCTGTTTTGTTTGTTTTTGATTGTTTTTTAGCAGCAGCTTGCCTCAAAAAGCGGCAATACAATCATATGGCTGACTAAATCGCGATTAATGCGCATTGCTGCATGGCCGTAGTATTACGCATACGCCGTATTGCACATTCAGTTAGTCGGAATCCAATTAGAGTTATAAAATCACTTGAACTGGCACAAGAAGTCTCTTTAGAGGAATTACTTGAAACTATTATAGAATAATTTCTGCAACTCTCTAAATATAGCATTCATTTTGAGAAATAAAATATAAGCTTATAGAACAAGTTTAAGTGGCCATTATATGAAGCTTATCCCATTTAACAATTTACCAATAAATCAAATGCACATTTTTAATGCGAATTCTGAAGGCAAAATATTTCGATTTAATGTACATTCATTTGTAGTGAATGCAAGTTGAGTACTATGCAATCCTTCGGTTGCTTCATTCATGTGCAAGCATCTGAAGCAATGCTCTGAGTATACTCGACTAGCAGAGATCAGATCCAAGACAAATTTTTCACATAAAGTGTCTTCATCTGAAAATGTGGGGCTAGGTATTGAATTTGAGATACCCTTATAATATAATCCTCTTTTAATGAGCATACAGTATGATAAATAAGAAAACCAAAATGAAGATCAAGCATTGTTATATCGCAGTTAATACATAGTATATGTATTTGTGCACAGAATCTATGCAGCTGTGTCCATATGTGTGTGTGTGTTTAGGGAGTAGAAATATATATGAAATTCAAGTAAAAGTCAAATGCACGCACCAAACGAGGGCCAAATAGGGGCAACTGAGAGCAGCAGCAGCACGAAAAACAAGAGAAAATCTCATATCTAATGGGGATATGTGTGCTTTTCTGCAGGCATCACGTAATCATTGCACAACTACGTAAAAGACAGCCATTATTATTTGAATGAGAATGTGAATGTGAATGTGAATGCGTCTGCGTATGCGAATGGGAATGTGAGAGTGTTGCAAACGTAACAGAAAATTACAAGCAAAAGATGTTGGCATTTACGATAAAAGCCTTGGTAATGTTCTACTTACGACACACAGTCAGGTTTAAAGAGGAAAGAACTGGAGAAGTAAATGAGCTAAGACTAAAGCCAGCTTGTTGGCTTTTTACGTTTTTTCTTTTTTGGTTTCAAGTCTGTCTCAGAGTTTGTTGAATTTTCAATAATGCGCATTGGCACGCATGTGAATTGCTCTTTGTGTGGAATTGAAATTGTTTGCAATTAATTTCTTTAATGAATGCATAATTGCATTTTTGTACGCGCCTTGAAGCAATTTTGCAAGAGAATTCAAATGAAAATAAATTAACGTAAAGCAAAAACTCATTAAAATGTGGCAGACGGCAAAAGGAAAACGTGTAACGCACACACACTTACGAAAACTCACTCACACACAGACAGACAGACACATGTGCACCCACAAATAAGTATGTGCATTATTTTATTTCATTTATTTGCTTAATTTTTGTTTATTTCTGTTTTGCTTGTTTTTATTTTATTTGGTTTTTCTTTTTTATATATATATATTTTTTTTTGCAGTCGTCCGAATAATGAATTTAATGAACCATTAAGATGCTTGGCCAGTGATAAATTTCAATGCGGCGCATAAATTAAATGAACCCAACGAAGTGGTCCATGACTCCACAGCAACTTTGATTGCAATGCCTGAGCAAACAAATTTATGTAGCATACATAATGCAATACATCTATATATATATATATATGTATATATATATATGTATATGTATATATTCACGTACCATTTTGAATTTTTAACTTGTTTAATTGCACTACAAACAAGCGTAATTACTTAGGCTACTCCAATGCATGGCTTTGGCCAATTTTCAAATGCGGCTTAAGTCTGCCTCGACTTCGGCTTCTCTTGCAGCAACTGAAACAAGAAGCTGAACAAATTTTTTGACAAATTGCTGCAACCAAAAGAAAAACAAAAACACAACAACAATAACAACAACAACTACATTGGGAGCAAACACTTTTTTCCCAGTGCTGGCATTGTGCTGGCTTTGGGGCGTAACAAAAGTGTTTTACATGCCAACAGATTCATGGTATTTGTACGCACGCAGCTTAATGTCGCACCCAGGAGCCAATTCCCTACCCAACCCAAATTCCCCTCCCTCCTCACAACTTACCACTCACCACCTCACCTCACTCTCATACCCATGCTGCTCACCTCTCTCTACTTCCACACATTAGCATTTGTAAGTCGCACGTTGTCTGCTTGTTTGGATTCTGTGGTATAACTTTTCCATGCAGCGAGAAGAAGCCTTTTTTGCTTTCTATCTATCGTGCTTTCATTCAGTATATGTTGTATTGCATACTTGTCCGTGGAAGGAGGACCGAAAGAGGGGGGAGCAACAAAGTTCATAAGCTTCTTTAATGGGATTGTGCGTAAGGCTGTGCCAAGTTCAAGCCAATGTAAGTGCTTTTAAAGTCGCAGCCTGCGTCTTGCTCATCAACGCACAGGCACACACACACCGACACAGGCATACACACCGACACAGGCACACACACACCCTCACTGGCACACACATACCAGTCAAAAAATAATAATAAATAAGTAAAGTTAATAAAAATAAAAGAAAGAGAAAAAGTTTGCAACTCAACTTTAATTACATTCTGTTACAGGTGTGTTTGCATGTGTGTGTCTGTGTGTGTGTGTCTGTGTATGTGTGTGCGTCTTGTCTGTATTTCAATGCTTATTTAGAAGCGCTTGCTTCATTGCTCGCAATAAACAACACACAAAAAGCGGCAAATACCTAAAAGCGAAGTGTATAAAAAAAGGTGAATTTAGTTGTTGCCACTGACTGCGGCAGGTTGGCAGCGGTAATGCTGCCAGCGGTGGCAACGTTTGCCATTGCCACTGCCACTGCCACTGCCTTCATAATGACTTCATTCAAATGCCAGCAAACTTGAAATGCCAAATGAAATAACTTGTGCCTGGGTACGGGCATTTGAACTGCCAGCCAACAACAAGTTGAGTTATGAGTTGCTATATGACTTTCATTTTGAATACTAACACATACACACTTATGCACACACTAAAGTGTACCCACACATATGTGCACAAATACAGATACGCAGCCAGAGGAAGCGAGAAATGCTGTTGCCATTTTGGAGCAACGTTCCCACATAAAGTGTAAGCAGGCTGCTGCTGCCCCAACTGCCCCAACTGCCACAACTGTTGTTGCCATGGCCATGCCCATCCAAAGCCCGCAAATGTTTGCATTTTTGCACATTTCTCCTGTCTCATTATGCTAAATACATTTGCATTGTTTGCCGTTGTTTTTCTAGCTCTTCTGATGCATATGTGTTGCCATCGTTTTCCGCTCTCCGCTCTCCGCTCATATCCTTTTTCATCTCATTCTCTGTGTATGTCTCTGTCTCTGTCTTCGTCTCCGAAACTGGTGCTGGCTGTGGAACATGAACTATATTGTGAGTGAGTGCGTGGCGGAGCGGCTGACTTGGCTTTATGGTTGTTTGCTTCCGCTTTTGGTTATTACGCATTCATGTCTTGCCGAGTGCTCCTCAAAACTTTGCAACGCTGCCATCGCTGCTAAAAAGTCAAAAGCAACAAATATCAGATTTTCAACAGCATCACATAAGCACAGTTGTTGCATCAGCGTCAGTAGAAGCAGCAGCAGTTGTTGCAGTTGCACATCCAGCACAGACTGTGTGCAGTTTTGCATATGAAGTGCCGACTCAACAATCGAAAATTTGCGCAACAGACGCGTTAAGTGGGCCCGGTTGCCTCTGCATTCATTGAGCTTGCCTCAAAGCTCTAGCATACTTCTCAGCTGAATTTATGCAACTCCGTAATGAGGCAACTGTTTGGCTTTAAACTGAATTTGTCAACCGGCAAAACAAACGTTCGTATGTATAAACATAGTTAGAGCTTGAGTCTTATTATCTTCTTGCCGCACAGGAACAACAACGAAGTCAACACCATTGACATGGCATAAGCATAGATATGGGAAAATTCCAAGCTCCTTCCAAGCTTAGCTCGTTATCGTGTTAGACTTCGTCATAGCTAATTTATGCATTACAGTTATAAATAGGGCACATCCACCACAGAGAGAAGTGGGAGAGCCATTATGGGGAATGCCAATGGCAGCTGCAGTTTCTGTTCAGTTCGGTTGTGGATCTCTAGGTTCCCTGGATACGGTATTAGCAGAACAATCTGCATAACAATAAGCGACGATTAAAGGCCTTACCGAGGCGTAGTCCAAGCATAGGCCAATTCACATGCCTGCCGCATATTATCTATTAAAAATTTATAGCCAGAAAGAAGACAGAAGACAGAAGACAGCAAACACGCCGACAAAACGACGACCCTGTAGCCCAAACAAAAGCCAACAAGTATGCACCAATTTAAAATATTGGCCAAAAAAAAGTAACGACAACAACGACAACGAAAACAACGAAAGAGACAACAACGACAACAGGCGACAAACCAAACGCAAGAAAATTTTCAAATAAAATTCACAAGCATGAAAGCGCTATTATACGAGTGCGAGACACAGTGGGAGAGAGCACTGTATCTGTCTGATTCTCTATCTCTCTCTCTCTCTGTCTCTGTCTCTGTCTCTGTCTCTGTCTCTTTCGGGTTTTGGTGGAAAAGCGAGCACATAAAATGGCAAAGCCCACAAAACCCACGAAAAAACAAAACAGCTTCTAATCATTTTTAATGAAATTCCAAATAAACACGTAAAAGCCAATGAATGTCATTTCAAAAAGGTAAAAGCTTGTGGCATGCGGTGTATGTGTGTGCCCCGAGGCACGAGCGTGCTGCAGGGGTGATTGCAGAAGCAACAAGGTGGAGCAGCGCCCAGGATGTGCGATACTTGCCGTATGAATAACAACAACACGAACAAAAGCAACAAGCAATTGCCGTTGGGCAGCATTGTAAATTGAGTGGATAAGAAAGAGCGTGGGGGAGGGGGGATTGAGTGGACATCGGGAGCGGCAGTGGGACGTATGGCGAGCGAAACAAGCGCCGCAACAACAGGCAACAAAATTTATTAGTCCGCACAATTTAACTACTTTTAGGCGCAACAACCGCAGGACAGGACTAAACAGAAGAGGACGCCACGACACCAGGACACCACGACACCAGGACACCACGACACCAGGACACCAGTACGACGGGCCGCAGCATCGCACGGCTTCAGCTTTCAGCTTTATATTTCAGAGTGTGACACTCGCCTGGCTGCAGAGAAATATGCTTAGCTGAAAACCAAGACAAATAGAAAAAAAAACAAAAAAAATAGCACACAAAAAGGGGCGCACGAACAACAACAACAAACACGAGCCACATCCGCATACAAATAAACAAATTTATGGCGCAAACTGGAGAAATATTGTTAAGGCAGACGTAGGGCTTTCTCGCTGGCCAAGACAAACAAGCCCAAAAGTTGAATGCACGTTAAAGTAACTTGAAATTTATTAATTTCGTGATAAGGTAAACAAGCCACTGTCGACCTCACATTGAGTGTGCTCCGACCGGAGGACAGAAGGAACAAAGTGGACAGAGAGGATAGACGTGCAAACGACTGACTGACATTAAAATACGGAACAAAATAAAATGTCTAATTTAAGTTACGCTACAGTTGTTACAAATTTTCATTTTCATTATATATGGAAGCGCTTCAGGTGGTCATGGACACCCTACGTGTGGCCAACAAGCTTCAAAGTTAGCACCCACCGCTGAATGCCCTTTAATCATAATTTTGGAAAAGAGATAATTACTGGAGAGAATTATTTAGAAAATGGGAAGAGAAATGGGGGAACTGTTAGTCTATTGAAAGCAATGAAAGAGTAAATTTATATAAATTACACTAAGATATGTCCTGATTGGCGGACTGATAACTTTGTGAATATGTTTATATTATATAAAAGGAAATGGTATAGAATTTGATCGATAGATTAGAGCGTGATATATAGACTAAAATATATATATCACATAGTAATCTATCGAATAGATTCTATAACATTTCCCTTTTTATAAACTAGAGCCATCCATTTTGTCAAAGTTATCAGATCCTCATACAGGGCATGACACTTTACAGAATTACAAATAATTCTCTTGGCCATGGGGCGTTTGGCAAATGTAAACCGACTTCATGCCAAAATTGGCAGCATGTTTGCTTTTGCATTGCTGTAATTTAAATATGCTTGACGGTATTAATTTTTTGCCTGGTTGAACAGCAAGTGCAAAAGAAAAAGTTTTTTATAAATATTTTATTTGCGGTATGAGAGCACACGCACACACACACTCACACACATTTTGAAAAGGTGTTTGACCGGCAATAAGTCAATTTTGTTTACGTTTTATACACGCCGAGCGTCAGGAGACGAGCTCACTTCAGACCTACAGGGAATTGCCCACCAAAAATTCAATGATTAATGTGCGTTGGTGGAGTTGTTGAATGGGTTGAAGCACAGAACGTTGAGGATGGTGGGGAAGTCTCGAAACTGGTATCGAAATCATGGGAGCTGAGCTCTGTGCGGTGTCCGTAACGATAACGACGCTCAATGCTCAATGGCCTCAGCGTATTCCAAAAGTTTATTAATTTATTGGATTTATGAAGTCATTGGGCATTATGCGTGGGAGGAATCGCATTCCCGTTCGTTCTGTGAGGTGGCATTGGGGTTGAGCTGTTATTCATTTAGCAAAAGTATTCAATCTCGTGGCTTTCCGCGTAGGCAAAAAGGTAATTTGATTTAACAGCGATTGGACTGAACTACATATCGGCTTTCACATTTGCATAGTTTACATCAATTACTATTTTAGTATTTCCATTCCACATTAAATTCGTGACTCTGTGTGAGTGTAATTAGTGCCAATTAGGAAAGCAATGACCATAAACCGTTTAAGGCTGTCAACCGAATTCAACACTAAGCAATATTTAGAATTTATCAATTATTATTTATTCATTCATTTTGTATTTCTTGATTTCAACAGACTGGTACATGTCAACAGCACAACATGTAGTTTCTAAAATTCCTAAGGGAAGGCTTAAAGCCTCGAGAGTTTGGACATGTGAAAATTGTTTTTTGGCCTATCGAAGTGGAATGAATAAGGTATACTGGAAATCGACTCCAATTAACTTGCAAATGTCGTAATTTGGTGCTCGGTTATCAAGTTGCCTTAAGAGAAGTTCAAGATGACTAACAATAGTAGTTGATAAAGATTCTGATTTATAGGTTGGGAAACTGCTAAAATTATTTCCAATTAAGTAAATAATAAGCAACTACTTTTGAATATTGCACCAGACTACAAAGATTTCACTTGGATTAACTCAGAATTCCAATGGAATTACAGCCAAAATATTTGCCTCCTGCTCGATGGCTTGGCAAATAAAACAATAAAATTGCAACTGCAATATGCTGCAAGTACCTTGTGTGTATTCATTGCAAGAGCAATTATATCATTAATTATTTCGAGGTAAAGCACAAAACGCATAACACAAATAAAGCCAAAACCCCAGACAAAATGTAATTAAATAATCGAATTACGAAACTCTCTCTCTCTCTCTCTCTCACACAGACACACACACACACTCTCTGTGTGTAATCAAGGGCTTTTGTGCGTACAACTAATCAATGTGGATATAAATAAATACGTTAACTAAACGTTTAATGTTTGTTTTGTTGAGACACACGCTCACATACATGAGTTGTGGACTGAAATTGCATATTTGTCAATACATAAAAAAAGGCAAAAAAGCAAGGCAATTAAAATTTACGTAGTATTTTAATAGCAAAACTTTTCCCTTAAATGCTTATTTGGTTTGTTGTGTTGTAACCGTTGTTAGTGTTGTTAGCTTTGTTGTTATTGTGGGCTTTTTTGCCGCATTTCATTAAATAAAACTTTACCCACAACACCACCAACCAGAGACAGAGATGCAAATAGAATCAGAGTGGCCGGAGAGAGGGAGGCAAAAAGGGGACGAGAGTGAGAGAAGAGAGGGAGAGCGCACGAGAAAGAGAGAGAACACTAAAGCCATAGTTGAGAATTTAATAGCTACACCTAAAGCTGTAATACTCTCTGTAGTAGTTAGTTACAACCTGTGGCCCAAAAGCCGACAACAGACGACGGACAGCGTTGAACATTTCCAGTGCCTTCCACAAAATGCCATCAAAAGTGCCAACCTTGAGCACTTGGTTATTAAAATGCATTCAACCAAAATCTAAAAACTGCCAAACTAAAAAAATACTAAAAGAAAATAAAAAATTATAACGACTACGACTAGGACGATGATGATAAAAACTAAACAACTTTCGCAGCCAGTTTTGGTTGAAAGGGAGAGAGCATAAGGGCAGCGGGTCACCGGTCGGAGTCTGGGACATTGTCGGTAGCCGCCGGGGGGCAAGGATGAGGGGTTGACAGCGTATGCCCCCTACAATTTTTGTCGTTACACTTTCCAGAGGTGGCTTGGCTTTTTTTCTGACGGCAGCACACTGCAACGGTGGCTGCCTTGCGAAAAATAATTAATTTGCATAATCCTTTGTAGCATTTTGCTTCATTCATGCCCGGCACGTTGGTTGCAGTTGCAGCTACGACAACGACAACGCCAACGATGGAGATGGTGGCGGTGACGGTGACGGTGACGCCGACGGTGTTGGTAATAGCAATGGTGCCAACATCCTTGCCTTGGCCAAGCTCTGCAAATTCAGCAATGCAAATTACCTTAAGTGCGGCTCGCACAACACATCACATATACAGTGGAAGAAAGTTTAACAAAAATGAATAACAAGAAAGTACAACCAATGTCTTCACAACGAAGATGAAATACTCTTATAACATAAAATCATATAACCAGAAGATACACGACTTGTTTTATGAAAACTTGTTTGAGATAGATTTTGGCTATGATATCAATATGATATCTGTGCAAAATGTAGCTTGCACTGAAAGATAAAGATCGAAGAATTGTACTTTATCGACACAGCTTATCATCCTGATCAAAAAAAATACAGCCTTATACAATCTTATATATCTCATTCAAAGTGTCACAAAATTTGAATTCCCTCTGTAAGAGTATAATAAAGAAATTCTAAAAGATGAAGGTAGCCTGAGCATCGCCCAAGACTACATTGTACATGGCACTAAACAACGTCAAATCCTCGTAGATCTTAAGTTATGCACACACACACACACACACACACTTGTGTATAGCTGTGCGTATGTGAATGTATTTTCTTTGCTTGTTTTTCTGGTAGGGAAGGTCGCTTGACTCTGGCAGCCAATGCAGCTGTCTTGCTTTACGTCGCGGCGCGAGACAAACTAAGAAATGTGTAAAAAACACCTGCTGCCAGTTACTTTTTTAAGCAAGACCAGGTAACCAATGCTGCCAGCTTGTTATGACGCGGGTGGTGAGCTGGCAACACGCCTCCCTGCACCACTTCTCTGCCCCACCTGCTGGGCTGACTGCACTTCATCTTGCAAGTCGCCAGCGAGGAACACGTATAAGCCGGTCTAGGGACCTCAACCTAGTCTTGGAACTGAACCTGGAGCCCTTAAGGGGCAATAGCAACACCCAGGCACTTGGTTTCAGCATTTGGTTAACACGAATTTTCTTGCCGCCTCTGATTTGTATCCATATACTTCATCTCTGTAGTTTCAACTCGCTTTTTGCCACAGCCACAGCTGCAGGCGCATCAATCTGGCTCGCAGAGAGAGATCACCAGATGCGGATAAGGATGAGACTTTGGATGAGGATGAGCGAATGTCTTGGCAAATTAGTGCAGCGTCAAGCGGCAGTCGAAATTTGTCTGCTGTCAGTTTGTAGCCTGAGCCGGCCGCTGATTTATGCGGCACGTTGCAAACAAAAAGGCAGAGGCCACTTGCCGCACAACCCTCTCTCTCTCTGTCACTCATTCCCTCTCAGCCTCCAATTGTGTTCGCTCGTTTTGGCCAGTGTCCATGCCAGGTTACATAATTCACAACGCGTCGAGACGCTCGTCCGCTCACGACTCGAGGCTATTGCCAGTTACTCAATTTGCCATATATAACTCTGCAACTTCTTTGCTTTTCTTCTCTTTTCTTTTCTTTTCTGGTTTGCACAGTTCTTAACTATTTTTCAAAAATACTACTCCCTCTCTCTCGCTCTTGCAGTCGCTTTCTCTTTCTCTTTAAGTAATGAAGCCAGGTCTTTCAGTTTTGTGGGTGCTGCTTCATTAAGTATGCCATACCGTTGTACCTGAAGCTTACAACTTGTACATATATATACATATATATCTATATAATAAGCTGTCTCTATCTTCTGCGATAGTGCTATCTCTCTCTGTCTCTCTCTGTCTCTCGCTGCAGTCCCCCGGTTGAGGTTCATAGACCTGGGCTGCACTATAAAATTTATGCTGGAGCACCCAGTTTGTCCTTGCTGCGGCGTCTGCCTGGGCCAAAAAGTCCGTCTTGGGACTTGGGGCTGGGTAAAAGTAAAGTAAAGTAAGTATTTTTGGGTATTTGCATAAATTTTCTTAAGTGCATCAGGCAGTAAATTGCAATCGATGTTGTTGCTGCTGTTGTTGTTGCTGCTGCTACCATGCAGCACTTGTTTTCTTTTACACTCTTCTTACACTCGTTTCCCCCCTTCCCTCATTCCTCACATACACTCTGCTGCACGCTTTCTATTCTCTTTTTTCATTGTATTGCCAGCTAGCATGCTGCAAATTATATAGCACACTTTCCACACCTGGACAGGCCATCGTTTGACGTCGCTGTCGCTGGCCACGGCAGGGCCGAGAAACTCGAAGGTAGAATCTAGTAACTGACCCTCCTTTACGTTTGCTTCCGGCTCGCACACTTGGCCACCTTTCAACATGAGCCTTGGTGTCTGGCAAATTGTTTTCAAGGAACATGCAAAGCGCAAGTATTTAATTAATTTTTGCATATTTTATCTGTTTGAATTTGTTGAAGCATGTAACGAGTGTTCTCCCCTTGCCACCGCCTACATCCCCGCATTCGCAACTGCCCACTATGTCGCCGCCGTCGCCGTCGTCGTCGTCTCGTCGTATCTTGACTTCACCCTTGTGTTGAAATGCTTAAGCCATTGATTGCATCTAAAGTGGCGGTATTTATACGTTCAGTCTCATTTAAATAAATTCTAAATAAAGCACGACCCAACACTCAAACACTCAGACTGGCCATTGGCCATTGGCCATTGCAAATGCTTTTGCTTTTGCTTTTGCTTTTGCTTCTCACTTTGCTCCTGCTTCCTACTTTACCTCGACTCAAACTACACTTGGCCAATTAAGTTTGCGCACGACAGCATGTAAATGACGCTTTGACCTATCACAAGATGACCTTTTTGGAGAAAGGACATCGTTGTGCAACTAAAAGGTCGCTTTAATGTCTCTTTAAACAGGCATTACCTAATAGAAAGCAAAATCAAATATAAAAAGAATATTTTATTTTGTTTGTAAATGGAATTAAAATTTACTGTACTATAATCCAATTTCCACTTTGTACATTTTAATATTTTAAGCTATTTTTAAATTTTGAAATCATTTTAAAAATGTTCTTTTTTAATAATACACAAAAAGAAATGCGTTAGCTTATAAAATGTTGTTCAAAGTTTACAAAGTGCAAGAGAGGCAAACCTAAGTAGTTTTGCGTGTTGTTTTGTTGTGCGCAAACTTTGTTGTCCAACTGTTTGCACTCTTATACCTCAATGTATATGTATTCGAACAAGTGTGTGTACATGACTGTATCTATATGTTTAAATGTATGTGTTTACGTGTTTGTGTCCGTCCGTAGTTAGTTCATAAATTGCTTCTCCAGTTGATGTGGCTGTAGCTTATATTGCCTGTGCCTTGGTTCGAAAATCAATTATGCTGTCATTGTCATGCTTTAACCTGCCCTTCCATCCTCCCACCACCTCCCCATCTCCATCTTTCAATATCCGATGAGAGCCGACCACAAGCTGTTATCACACCTAACGCTCTTTAAAAACACGTTGCTCAAACATTGACTGTTGGCACCCCCTGACTGATGGACGACTGGCTAAGAACGGTCCGCTTATTGGAACAGGGTCCGAGCCGGGAGCTGAGACTAGCGTTAGCGTGTGCCACTCTCACTCTTCGCTTTACGTGCCCATAATGGACCCTCATCAGTCTCATTATTTATGCGACGTGCGGTTTCTTTGGATTTTGTTAGATTAAAAAGTGCCTGAGGGTTTTGCCGAGTGGCTTCAACGTCACCGCACGGTCACCGTGGTCAATGTTCTGCTGTGTGCGAGCCCAAAGGTGAAGCAGGTCAGACCGGTCAGGTATTGTCGTTGTCCGTGTCCCGACCATGGCACTGCGCCATAGCCCCAGCTTGTTTATGGCCCTCACACGCGCCCCTTTTACTGTGTCGACTATTTGTTAAATTTATAAAATAAAATACAGGCAAAGCGAAGGAAAGAAGCAGAGAATCTAACCAGTCCGGGACAACGGGGTCGGGCTAAGAGATTGGCATTAGCAATGATTTTGCTTCTTTTTTTATTATTTTTTTTATTTTATTTTACGACTGTGGTTGGCCCTTTGCACTGCTTAAAGATTAATGTGACAGCCATTGAATATTTATTAGTTGTTACTTTGCATATAATTTGTGGGCACGCTAACAGCCATTGAGCCATTGATTTAGCCAGTCTGAATATTTAAATATGCCATGCCAGCAGTCAAGCTGTTCACTCTGTGGTTTTAATTTGTCAAAGTGCGCTAATACGAAATTAATTTGGCCCAGTCAAAGAGCCTGCCAAGACACTTGTACAGCTTGTGGCCAAGACAAATGGTGACTGCTGTTGAAATATTAAAAAAAAATTCACACAGCAAAAGGAATCAGAGAGAAAAGGCAGTGAACAAAGACAAATAGAGAGAAAATATGTTGCCTGTGCCATGTGGCGCAGTGTCCGTGGCCGTGTCCATGTCCGAGTACAAGTGTAAAAGCAATTACGTTAAATAAAAACAAAAACGAAAACAAAAACAATAACAATAATAATAATAAAAAGAAAAGTAAAAAACAGACAAATAAACAAAAGGCAAGCTAAAGTATACACGCATCGCATCCCGGACAAGACAAATTGTTGCAGCAGCTGCATGTTGTGGCAATAAACAAAACAACAACAAAACAACACATCTACTAACCAGGCCAGAACGAGTGAGTATGACTGCAACTTAAGCAAGAGATTGCAGACATGTAGAGATGCAAGAATATCAAAACCAAATTAAATCAAATAAAGCAAAAGAAGGTTAACAAAAGTAAACCAAATAATGAGAATATTGCATTAGTTTTAGCCAATGGCCATTGGCCGACGCCCGAGCTGACCGAAGAGCTCCCGAGATGTCCAGAGATTTGCAAAGGAGTTGAACTAGAGAATTGTAGGTTAGTCGTACCCATGTCCGTGTTTGAGCATCGGCTAAAAGCATTAGCCACAGTGGCATCACAACAACAGAGAACAGAGAACCGACCACCAACAACCGACAACCGACAACCGACAACCGACAACCGACAACCGACTAGCTGGTAACACACACGTATCCAAACATGCTACCAACAGAGCCAGGACACACAGCCAGATGGAGGGATGGAGGGACACAGGGTCACATTGGCACACAGGCACTTGACTGCAGCAGCGAAAACTAAAGCTGAATCTGAAGCTAAAGCTAAAGCTGAAGCTGAAGCTGATGACACGCTTCTACAATGGCGACAACATGCTGCAAGGCAGTATTGGCCGTGGGGATTGCTTTTTGTCCCAAAGTAAAATGTTTTTACACTTAAAGACAAAACCAGAGATTCGGCCAGAAAACAAGTTGCTACCACTGCATGTTTGGGCTAAGAGGATGGGGGTCAAAATCTCTTAGCCCACTCACGCAACCGAAATGCCAAATGCTCTACTGTCCCGGGCAACTGAAACGTTTGCGGCTGCGGTTAGCACTTTTTGGTCTTTGAAGTTATGCAGCTGTAGTTGTGAGTGTGTGTTGGTGCGTGTTGGTGTGGGTGACTGAATTACAACAACAAATACTACACACAAACACACTCGTGCTTGTAGTCGTAGCTCTTTGCAAGCTGTTGTCGCTTTCGTCGTCGTGTTGCATTGACAGAAGATTAGTGTGAAGCAACAATGTGAAAACAGCGCTACAGGGTACATGCATACAAATACACACGCACACACACACACACACACGTACACACAGCTGCAGATTTGCTGGCACACTGCAGCAATAGCGGAAATGGATGGCAGGGCGCCGCAGCAGACATTTTTATTGCGGTGCGCTTGCTTTTTAAGTTGTTCCGAATTGCATTTGAAATTGTCGCTGCGTCTGCTGTTGCCGCTGATGCTGCTGCTGTGCAAGTATTGCTCAAGGATTACGTAATTTAATGAAATTTAATAAACATCAAAAGCAACTGTGCAGTCGCTCTGTCGCTCTGTCCCTTTGTCGTTTTGTCGCTCTTTACCACATTCGTGTTCTCCTTCGCCTTTTGCCTTTGTGTTCGCTCAGCAACTTGAGCTTTATTAAATTTTACGCATGCTACACTCGCACCTTCCCGTCCTCCACCCTCCACTCTCCTCTTTCACTACTTAGGGCAAACCTGAAAATGAATGCACATGCTGGCATTGCCACTGCATCCCCTTCCCCATGTCCCACCCAACCACTGACTGACTGTTGCTGTTGGTTGTGTTGCAATGTGAATAGGGTGCAAAATGTTTGCACATCTGCATATAAATTCCTCCTATTTTTGCTTGCCACCAGTCAGGAAGCAGCTTACACACTTTTTTTGCCTCAGTGTTGCCAATATTTGCATTTGCGTTCTATTTCGCGCTTTTTTTTCTTTTTTTTTTTGCTATTGCTATTGGCATTGTCGCTGCCACTGGCACGCTGCAGTTGATGTTGTTGCTGTTGTTGTTCACTTACACTGTTTACATAAACATTTTTTCGACACAACACATTTTGTTGCACAAATTTACATTTAAATTAAATTTTAAGTGCATTCTGAAATAAACTAAGCTTTTACCTTTGCAAGCTTGTGTGTGCCTGCGAGAGTGTGTGTGTGTGTGGCAATCAGTAGTCAATGCGTGCACTTTACCTTTATGAGCATGCATTCAGGGTTGAAGGGAAGGCCAAACTGACAATGACAGGTTAAGCGCCAACTACAGGGCGTAGCATGTTGTATGTTGTATGTTGTATGTTGTATGTTGTATGTTACATAGCGTGTGGTGGGCCTCATGTCGGCAACAGTTCCAGGACCGCGGTCGGCAACCAGGATAGCGACGACACCTGCACTTGTCCATATTGATTGTTATCAATTTTTGTTATTACATAGCAAAGCACATGCAATTTTCACAGCGATTTTTCACTCGGACAGTTTTTTAGTTCAGCGTGAGAGCAGAGTGTGGCTTTGAAATATTTTAGTTATTTACAATTGATATTACTTGTTTATAATTTATTAACCACATATATTCAAGTGAAAAAACTATTTCGATCATCCAAATAACGAAGTTAATAAAGAAATTAGCTCAGTTCCATTGCAGCTTTAGGGATATTTACTGTATTTCGAATATATTTCGATTCTATATCACTGAGAACATTATTGTCTTTGCTTCTTTCCTTTGGTTTCATCTATACCTAAATACACTTGTGCTCTATCTCTGTGACTTAATATCTCTCTCTCTCGCTGTTTTTTCACTCCAACTCTAAAGCGATCTTCAAATAAAATCACGAAGAGATCAGATAATAGATGCGCCTGTAATGGTGTGTCCTGCTTACATCAAGCATATTTTATAAGAAGATTCTATTCTATTTGAAAGTGTATATTAAAGTAGTTGCATCAATTTATTATATTTTTTTCTACATTTTAGTTAAGATTCAAGTTTTTACATTTATGGTCTTGATTTTTAGTGCATCGATTATACAAATGCCAAATTGAACTAATAAATGTGACTTACAAAAAGAGAGATATTTATACTATGAGAGTTTGCAATATAAATAGAATAAGGCTTACAAAGCACACACAAATTGGAGGCATGACCAATACAGCGATGAACATGAATATTCAATTGCAGATGGTTTGTTAGTTTTCTGTCTCTGTCTCTGTCTCTGTCTCTCTCTCTCTCTCTCTCTCTCTCTCTCTCTCTCTCTCTCTCTCTCTTTCGCCTGCAATGAATGTGCTTGTCTGTTGTGTAAATTTATAATTTGCGTTTATATATATATATATATATATATAAATATCCTTTCTTACTTTTTTGCCTTTGTTGTAATTGAAGTTTTGATTTCTTTTGACGCAGAATTTAAGCTTTAAGTACATGCAACTGACAACTCTGTACGAACTTAAGCTCCCAATTGAATAATTGAATCTGTTTCTGAAATGAATTTAAGGCTGCTACAAAGAAAATGCCAATAAGAAAACCGAAAATGTCACCAGCAACGAGGAAAAACCAAGCGAAATATGAAAGTCCCTCAGTGGATGGGGCAAACGAAAATTAATGGCAAAATTTAATGGACACTTGCGGCAATGCGTATGTTTACACACACTTAAGTACGCGCCAGAGATGCTACTTACAGAAAAGCTTACCCACACACACACACACGTATATGTAAATAGATATGTGTATGTATGTACTGTACTCTGTGTGTTATAAAGCACGCAATACGCAATGTAAAATTGCATGGCACAACGAGGTACTAAGGGGAGAGCTGAAAATGCGGAAGTCAGTGTCGAAGCTGCAGCAAAACAAAAAATGAGAACAAGTGAACTGAAAGGAAATAGCAAAGCTGCAGTCGAGGCTTCTCGACCACAAAGTACCCTGTAGACAGTCTCACAAGAGAAATCAAATTTCCAGACTGACTCAAATACACTTTAATGAGTACATGTTGACCTATTGACCCTGTGAGTTCCAGATGCCTTCTACTCTCTGCAAATACTGCATACAAATTATAATACCCCAATGAACTTGGAATTTTTCAAAAATATACAAACGTTTATTTTTAGTTCAGATAGCTAAGGCAATGTGGATGAGAGAATGTACATGATTAAGATTTGTGTTGATTGGCAGCAACTACAACATCTTCTCATTTAAAGTTACCAAAAAAGCAAACTAGGTTCATTTGATATGCCAGTGAAGTGAGATGCCATTTGCACTTTGATAAAATAAATGTGAATCCTCAGAAAATAAGCTTAACTTAAATAAGCTTAACTTATAGTGGACTCATAATAATGATCCCTTTCTCATCTATTTAAAAAACATTTTAAGTGCAATTAATATAATCGCCTTTACTTTGTTGTGCATATAAGTATAAGTAATAGCAAACTTACTTCAGTTTGAGAGTAACTTTAATTCCAGAGCTACTATCAAATGCACTTCCAGAGAGTATCATGATTCTCACATGAAATATAATAAATTGTTTTCTGCTTCTAAACAGATTCATGGATTAATCTACGGCAAGCGAAGCCTCTTTTTTCACAAACACTTTACTGTAATTATCTGCAACGAGGTGGCGCTTTAAGAGTTGAAAGTTCATTAACTCTATAACTCAAAACGCACTTAAGCCAGATCTTAAGACATGCGGCAAGTAGCAAAGCCAGCGCCTTCGACTATACACTGCTTCAGCTTTGCCGCTTTCATCTCAAGAACAACAAGAATGGCAACGAGAATAACAACAACAATGACAACGCATGCAGGATGCATGAGAAACGCTAGAAGGTTGCATCAGAGCAACCTGAGTTTTCCTTTATTTCGCCGAGCACTTTGGGAAGATACCACAGCGTTTTTAATTTACTACCGAAATTGCAAACAAGCACTGGATGGTTTTGCTTATGCAAAGTAGAAGCTGGTGAACGAGGGAAGGGGTTGCGCTGGCAGTGACTGTATGCGCAAATATATATTTTTTTATTTGTCAAAATGAAGGAAAACACGGTGGCAGTGTGAGCGGTGGATGCACATGAAAATATAAATAAATAAGCCGAGGTCGAATACACACATTGATGTGAGTTGCAGACTCTACCTCTAGCACTGCCTCAATCGTACTTGCTGCACTTGCTCTCTCGCTGCTCTCTCGCTGCACTCAACCACTCGCTCCGTCAGTGAAGTCAGTTTGTAATGTCGACTGGAGATGAAGTTGGACGCAGTTCTCTTGCACATTTGCATGACGTCAAAAGTCGAAAGTGGGCGGGCTGCGGTGTGAGAGGGGTATGCGAATGGCGGGATTGCAGTATTTCCCAGCCTTCTACATACTTTTTTTATATTAATTTTTTGCAAGGGCTTGCCAGAACCAACAATCTTGTTGGTTTTGTGCTGGCAGCGTGTATATTTAATTAAAACAGGATTAATCTAGCAAAAGCAATACTTCACTTAATGCAGCTCCAGCAACGCCACATGGCTGGCAGATGCTGATGCTGTTTTTGTAACGGTTTTTCTTGTTCTTTTTTTGTAGTTGAAGCTGGTCCAGGCCAGGTCTTGTCTGCGGCTGCGGGCAGGCTAACAGACTCGTTGACTTGCCTGGCAGGCAGACCAAGCAAGCAGCATGGTTGCCTGGATGCTGCCTTCCCCAGACTGAAAGCAAACAATGGCGTTAATTGTTCCTACATACACATACCCTCGCACACACATATACTTTGCACTCCTACACTCACGCATAAAGTTTCTGTCGAATGCCCCAAAAAGTATGCTATGCTTTTTGATGTGTTGTGCATATGCTCGACTTGGACAGCTTAGCGCTCAACTTCAATCATTCAACGTGGCGGAATTCGTTGCCAATCAAGCAAATTGCGTGCTCACATATCAAACAGGGCCAGAAAGAGAGAGAGAGATAGAGAGAGAGGGAGAGAGAAAGAGAAGCAGAGTGAGGGATATAAAGAAAACACAAGCGGAATAAAACGTTTTTGGCCATTTACTATCGACTTTAATTAATATTTACATTTTGATAGCTTGCTGCTTTGCCAACTATTAGCCAATGCAAACAGTTTTAACAGCTTGGGATGTTTTGGCTTTTAGAGCGAAGCAGCTAAATCACCAAGTGCTAGTCAAACGGAGGGCAAATAAACAAAATATACGTTTGGCAAATTTCGTACATTTCTTTTTAATATTTGGCCGAAACGGTAGAAAAAATCAACAACAACAAGAACAGCCATAACATAAACAAAAACAAAAAAGCGAAAGAACCGAAAGCCAAGCAGCAGAACAAGCGGCAAACCTAGCAAAAATCTACACCAGGAAGTGCTCTACACAGGCAATGCCAACAACAGCAACTACAACAACAACGACAATAGCGACAACAACAGCAACTGTAACATGAGTCGAAATTGTAGTTGTACAAACACGTCAGCTTTTAAATTACTTGGCCTAAAGGTAAATTGAGCGGAAGTTAAAATGTTGGAAAAACAGCATGAAAAAAAAACAGAGAAAATAGAGTAAAAGAAAGAAGAAATCCAAGAACAAGAGGGAAGGGGAAGGGGGAAGAGAAGCAAGAGGAGCTGCTGCACGAGTCGCAGCGGAACAGCGAATGGAGCTGCTGCCCATGCTGCTTGTGGTAGTGGCCATAGCAGCAGCAACAACAACCACAACAACATTAGCAACAACATTGAGACGGGCAAGGCGGCACACGGCAAATTTGCCGGGAGTAAACGTAAGAATAATAACAAGCGAAAGCAAGTTTTTTTGCCTTAAGTTGTTCTTGTTGTTGCAGCAGTTGGTGTCGTTGTTGTTGCTGTTGCTGTTGCTGCTATGAAATTCAGTAGCACACAAAACGTAATTTCAACTAAACGAACCGACAAACAAAACAAAAAAAAACAACAAAAATTTTCCAAAAAACCAACAAACAACAACACAAACAAAGCAAAACAACTGCAATTGCAACGAAATATTATTTTAGCTTGCTTGCATCCTTCCTGCCTTGCCTTGCGGCAGCCCCTCATTCTCTTTTACACCTCCCCCTCCCTCTCTATTTTCTTACTCTGTCTCTCTTTGCCGAAGGCCCCATCAAGATTCACATGCGCAAGGGATAAGTTGGCAGAATTTTGCAATAATAAAATATTTGCAATGTACTCGAAGCTCGCCGCCATCGCAATGGCAGTGGCAACTCTTACTGCATTTTCATAAAGTGCAGCTCATAAAGGAGGAGGAAGATAGAGAGGATTTGGCAATGGAGGTGCAACTGCAGCGGTGTGTAAGCTGTGGCAACAAAATAAAAACTCTAAATAAATATGAGGCAGCAGCCAGCAGCAACAACAGCAACATCAGCAACAACAGAAACAGCAACAACAAAAATAACAAGCCCAATCCAACAAACAACAATAGCAGCAGGAAAATACAATGCCAAATGAAAAGAGTGAATGGCTAGCTCCAACCTGACGAAAATTAAATACCCTGGCACATGTTTCGGAAAGTAAAAGTGAATAAGAACACTTTAATTTGGTTAACTATAAGTTTCATGTTTTGCATACCATAATAAGTGCTTCAATAAAGATGTCAGTTGAATCACAGCTCAGCTGTATATATACAAAAGATTGAGTCTTTGTCTTCCTCGTTGAATGCGTAACACATTTGATGACATTATTACAATACCCTCTGTGAGCGTGTAGGAACTACTGAACAAAAGCAACAATAACAACAACAACAACAGCTACAACAGAATGGTAATAATAAAAACCCGCGAAAATATTTGCAGCAGGCGTTGAGAAATGTTGAGCAATAAAAATTGCATTTTTATGCTGATGTTTGAATTTTGCATGCAAATGAAAAACGAAGAGCGAACGACGCGTCGGCAACAAAATGGCTTGGAAACAATAGGGCAACCCGGAGGGGTATTATGGGGGATCGCAGTCTCTCTCTCTCTCTCTTTCTCTCTCTCTTTCTCTCTCTCTCTCTCTCTGACTAAGGCAGGAAGCGTTGTTGCCGTTGCCGCTGTCAGTGGCAGCGCCTGTTTTGCAGCTTAGCTGCGACTTTGCGCCCACGCTGCACGTGTTTATGACTTTGAATTGCAACTTCATCCGCCGTGTTGGCCGCTTTGTGCTGCAAATGTTGGCGGCATGTGCCGGCGTTGCCATCGCTGTCGAGTGCAATGATGTCGGGTGCATAGCGAGCATTGTGACGCGAAATGGCGTCGAGTTGAATAATCCAACATGGCGTTTTGGCGCCGTAACGACCGCTAAGGTTTATTTGTGTAACAGTGTGTGTGTGTGTGTGTGTGTGTGTCGCTGTGTCGATGTGGGTGTGACGGTGTGGTTTTGTGCCTTAGTGTATGGGTGTTGTGTTGTGTCTGTTTCCGGCAGCCGGATAAAAAACTTGGCGTTAAAGTGTTAATATTTTGAGTTTTGAGAGCATTGTCGTACTCTGGACTGGCAGCGCATGCAAATACCCTACAACAACAACAACAGCAACAACAACAAGGTGGATCAACAACTGCAACGGAAAGGGGCCAAAGGCTTCGACTCGCCGACATTATTTCCCCTTGACGCTGACACTTGTTCAATTCAAATAGCATGCCACTGCAGACGACATTGATGTGCCGGCACGGCATCCGCCGGACTGCAGGAGCTGCAACTCCAATTGCAACAACAACAACAACAAAAAGAACTGGAAATGAAAGTGCAACTGGGACTTGGCGTGTGCCGCGTTGCGCTGTCAGACCCGGCACATTTGTGTTATCTTTAATTTTCGTTACAAAATTGTCCGTACGAGTGCAATTCCAATTGCCAATTCACAAGTATTTATTTTTATTACAACATCACTCGGGCCCAATGAAAGCTGTCACTAAGTGACCCCCCAACCCTCAAAAACCTACTCAACAAACTGATAGAGCTTATATGCTTCTTGACTATCTTTTATTATATGAAAATATACTTGTTTATAAAGATAACCTCAAAATTGTTGTATTAGTCGAGTTCTCAACAAAAAATATATTCTGTTGAATTTAAATCTTTAATGCTTTCAAATTGAAAATAACAATATAAAAATAAACAAATGTAGCTCCAAATGAAAATTCTACAGAAAATGTATCTTATATCTTAGTACAAACATTTATTAGCATGAGGCATGAAGTGATTGCTTTTGTTTCAGTCTACTTAAAGCATCTGTTGCTTTTTGTTCATGTCCAACATTTTTCTCTCACATTTACATTATTTACATTGATTTCTTCCTTAAATTATTATTTATAAATGTTAAATAAATCAAGTGCACACTTGTACTTGAGTGTTGTTTATCTCTTATTAAGTTCTAAGTGATTATTAAGTCGGAGTACTTAGAGAACATATTATTTGCATCAGAAATGTGAACTCTCAGCATTTATGGTTATTGTGGTTTTATTTTTCCCCATTAATTGTTAATATTTGAGTGAAAAATAGCAAAAGTTGCAATTTCAGTAAATTAAACTCTTTGATCTGACTAATACTTGGGGTTTACTCATAAGCAATGCATTGTCACATCATATATAATTATCAGTATTATTAGAAAATTAATTATCAGCATCTTGTTGTTGATTTTAGCAAGAAGACAGAATGACAAATGATGATGCAGACACAGACAGTCAGAGAGAGAGAGAGAGACAGAGAGAGAGAGAGAGTCTAAGAGAGGGAGGGAGAGATTGAGAACGAGTTGGTCATGTCTCATTAAGCATACGCACTGTAGGCAGATGCAACATAAGTGCAGGCCATGCCGCATTAACAACTCATTCAAGCTGCAGGCCAAGCAACTTAAATTGTCAAGCCGGCATTTAAAACTCGTTCTCATCAATTCCATCGGGCATATGCTTAACTTGGCTTGCGGTGATTTTTTAACTTGGTCGGCAAACTTCCAGGTAGTTGTTGGATAGTTAACTGTTTGGCCAACTGCCGGACTGGATGACGGCTTGGCTTGTTGGATGTTGGCTGTTAACTGCTGGCTGTTGGTTGCTGGCTGGATTGCAGGCCGGCTTGCTTGACTGGAGTGCTTTGCACATTGACAGCGTTAATTAACTTTTAATTTAATTTCGCGTAAATGAGTTTTTACTGTCAGCGGACTCTGCTGCATTCAAGCTCAGTACGGCCGGCCGGATGGACGGACAGATGGATAGACAGACGGACAGATAGTCATGCTTTCAAGCGTGGTTTTCAAATGTGGCTGCTGCGACTGTGACTGCGACTGCGACTGCAACTGTGACGATGTCGTTGACGCTGACGCTGACGGCGACACTGATGGTAACGATGATGGTGACGGTAACGGTAACGGCGACGGCGACGGCGACTTCGACTGAGCCTGCGACATTGTACGGCAGTGTCAATTTATGCCACCAAAGTGAAAATCCAAGCTGAAAGATTTATGTACGCGATGTGGTATATGCATATGTATATATATTATTTATTTGATTTTTCGTTGGTAAATGTGATTTATATGAAAATCTCAGCAGCAACATCGACGGCTCTCACTGTGTGCCTGTGTGTGTGTGTTTGTATGTGAAATATTTTGCATCATTTGAGCTTTTTAAATTCAATTTTCAACATTAATGCGAGAAGCAAATGCCAATGGGAGAGAAACGCCGATGGCAGCAAACACATACATCGCAATCGCGCGAATAAGTGCTTTAGACCACTGTGCAGTCAGCAGAGCAGGCTTAAAGAGAGAGAGAGAGAGAGAGATGAGAGAAACACGGAAGGCATGTGTGCTTCACAGAAGGTGTGTGTTTTATTAATTGCCAGAGCCGTTGCCGTTGCTGTTGCCATTGCTGATGCTGATGCTGCTGCTGATGATGCTGCTGCTGCTGCTGCTGATGTTGATGCTGATGCGGCAACAGCCACTACCACCGACGCGTCGCTGCCACTGCCACTGCCACCGCCACCGCAGCAGCCCGTGCAACAGTCCAGAGAGAAATATTCCAGCAACGCACGCATGTGGTTTTGTTGTTGTTGTTGTTGTGTTGCTTTTTACTCGGAAACAGGTTCAAGTCTGTCCACGAGCGCGGCATAACGTTAATGAAAACTGATTCTAGTGCCATTAACGTACGAGCTCTCCAGGCCAATGGCAACAGCGTTCAAGTGGAACGCCGTCTCCTTCAGTTTGCCATGCAGCGCCGTTGCGATTCATTTTCCCTGATGCATCGTCGTTGTCCCCTCATCCCGTACTCGTCTCAGTACTTTGCGCCGTTGGCTGAGTGAGCAACTGATTGCGTCCTGATATTGTAACTGCCCAGGTTGTGTTTCTTCCCCGCCTGCTTCCTTCCCTGACGCTGCTTCGATTTGGATACTCGTTCCTTGCTCTTGTTGTGCCGGCTGACGACTTAATGACAGGCATACAAAATACAACAACGGCGTGAAAACTGCATGCAACGCGCTCTGTTCGATGATTACCATTTAATGCAAAATATATACGACTATATGAAATGAAAAACAAGCACGCATGCGGCTGTCGAGAGTGCTAGACTGTCATATACTCAGTAGGCAAACCTGAGACTGATACATCAGATATCCTTTAGTTATGTGTGAAGTAATTCAGTAAGTAATGAATACATTTACTCTTTCCAATCAACAATATATTATAGATGATGTCTTACTCAACATAGAAGGCTCATGACTACAGGGTATAATCAGAGCAGTGCGAACGACAAGCGAACAAGGGAACAAGCGAACGAGCAAGATGACTAAGGAGAGAGGCAGCAGGAGAAACGAGGCGAAATGGAAAGTGGGATCTGGACCAAGCTCTGTCAGGGCATGGCATGTGTAAATGACGCTTAAAATTGAAAAATTAAATGAGAAATTATTATGTGTGGCGGCAGTGGCAAAAGCAGCAGCGACAGTGAGGGCAAGAGAGAGGGAGACACAGAGCCAGAGCGAAAGAGATGCCCTGAGCTGCCCGGGCTTTCTGGCTCCCAACGGGACAACTCTGCACATGTGTGTGTTTGGATGTGTGCATGTGTGTATGTGTGTGTATGTGTGATGTGAGGCGTCGCGTCATTAAATTAATTTGTCAAATATGTATAAAATAATAAATTACCTTTTTGTCAGTTACTCGTTTATTAATTTGTACATGGCAACAACTTTTCGGCCCCTGCAAAATGAATGACGGCACAAAAAGGTGTCGAAAAAAGGCGCCAACGAGAGTGGCCAAAAGTCAACTAGCATAAAAAATTATGATGTGTAAAAAGCGAAAATATAAAATGTGTATATATGGATACGCGACATGTATGTGCGCAGGATGTTCCGCAATCCGGGTGGGGAAGAGGGCGACAAATGGATGGAAAAATTGGCGCAACCTGCGCGTTTAATAGAAACGTGGCAATGTCAACCATCAACTGATGCCCAACGTCACATGTTTTCTGGCCAAAAAGAACAGAGACGCGACAGACAAAGAGAGTGTGAGAAGGTGGGAAAGAGAGTGAGGAGTAAGTGAGTTTCTACTTATTTTTATTGTATGCCAGAAAGCTGAATGATTTATGATTTATTCAATGCAATGACGGGCAATTTGTATGAGTATCAGAGCAACTGTTTGTCTGTTAAATTATTTTTTAATGGGTCTATTAAAAAATACAATAAATGCAACAACAACAGCAACAAAGTGACATGCAGCGGCAGCGGCTTCAATTCGATGAACAACATGGTCCAGAACCAGAAACAGAAACCAGGACAAACTCGACAGACAGGACAACGACTCAACGTGCCGCCTGCCGTGTTGGGGATTTGATGCCAGCATTAACATGAGCCAATACAAATGGCATGCCAAATTGTTGTGGATGAACAAATTTGCCGCTGCACATGAGAAGCACTGGAAGCGAGAGAGAGCGAGAGAGAGAGGTAGGAAGTGAGGGAGAGCAATAAAAAGTAGTGGAGCTCAAAGCCGAATGCGATTTGGTGGGGCATTTGTTTTAAATTACCCTGGCGTAAGTGATGAACAAGTAAATAGTCCCGACATAAAAATAGCAACAACAATAAAAAACATCAAATTGAGCAGTCGACATAAAACAACAACAATTTTCGGCTGGCAGCGCCTGGCCAGCATTTGAGGCGGGTCATGTACATGTGGACAACGGGGCAACTGTGCAACTGGGCAACTGGGCTTTTGGGCAAGTTGGAAAGTGGATCCGAAACTAAAGTAGAGCATTGAACCAGCTCGAGCTGATTGGATTTTGCTTTGGCTTAGTTTCGGTTGGGGTTTTGCTTGATTTCGTTTGGTTTGAGGGATTACGACTCTCCCAATAATGATGAGCCATAAAACTATTGTGGTTATTGTATTTAGGACAATCACACTTGGGATTTGCAGTAGCTTTGGCCAAACAGCCCAAAATGGATCAAAGAACATACCCGCAAGATTAAATACTCTTAACAGAATGATTCTACTCAAAATCAAACTAATCTCTTACCCCACACAAATCACTTAATTGCAACTGATAACCGCAAGGAAAACCAATTAAATTCAACTCGTTTTCCAGTTTGTCCAAGTAAATTTAAACATAAATACATACACATACAAATATTTATATGGAAATAGACTAAAAAGCAAGCAGACTCTTCACAAGTTTCATCAAATGCATTCATCATATTTCCATTGAAAGGGTTTTAACACTTTGAAGTCTGACCGCGACATTGTGTCAGTTGAAAGCAAATGAAAAGTTGTTTATACAAGCTGCAATGTTAACTCTTATGACCGGCACAAATAGTCGTCTAACAAAATGAGAGTTCATCAACGATTAACATTTCCAAATCTAGTTTGTTGACAGTCCTTCATCAGCTACATCAGCTAAGTAAACCACTCATTAGAACTGACCACGTGTAAAGTTCCACGTTCAAAGTACAATTTTAGTTGGAATATTTGTACATTGTCCCCCTCTCTCTTTCCCCCTCTCTACATACAGACGAAAGTGAATATGCAGGCAACTCTCAGTAAATTAAAATATTCTCATTAAGCGCGACCCGAAACAATCGTTGTCAGCTATAATTAAGCACAGTACGCATATGTTTGTCCCCAGCTCTGGTTGCCTCGTTGTATTTTATCCTCTGCCTGTATCTATTCCTCTCCCTCTCCCTCTCCCTCTCTCGCTATCTATCTCATTCTCTCTTTCTCTTGGTTTTTGGTGGTACATGTGATGTATTAATTTACAGGGAAGCGGCAACATCCGCATCGCAGCCAGCGGAGCAGCAACATTTGGTGGAATTACCGGACACTGCAACAACAGCAGACAACCACTGAGGATGGGAGACAAAACAATTTCATAGCTAAAAATGCTATTATGCGTTTGTATTAACACGGACACGCACACTCGTACCAGCAGGACAGTGGAACACACACGTGCAGGCAACAAACACAGGTAAGCAACATTAACAAGCACGTCGCATGCAAACTAACTGTGCCATTCGAGCAGAAATATCACTGATACGAATCATATGTGGCAGCGCCAAAAAGACAGACCATGCCGGCGAGATCCCATGCATATTTGCGAGGGTTGCTTCAGCAGTAAAGCAGCTGACGGAGAGAGGGAGACGGAGAGAGCCAGAGATAATTCGACAGAGATCACTCGCCTTGAAATCTGTAAAACTATTTAGGTTTGCTGTTCTTAGGAAATATTTCATTTGAAATAACATTACTAAGCACTTTCTTAATTAACAAATACTAAAAGCTGCAGAATTTTGATGAATACCCTATGAAGCCTCGGCTTAAGTGTCAGTTAAGGAACGCACTTACTTGAAGTTACTAATTTAATTGTTCATAATTTGCTTAATACCCAAGAAGCCTAACTGACGATAGTGTGCTGCAATTGTTGCAGCCACCCACGCCTGTACAGCATTTGTGCAACTTCAACGTACGCTAAATAGTTTGCGAATATTAGATACAAAAGCATCCTTTGTTCATTTTGCACACATACACATACACACATTCAGAGTCACATATATATATATAGATATATGTATGAGTCCTTACATACCTGTTTTTGGGATGCCGGCAAAAGTTAGTTACGAGGACCAAACAATGATATTAGGTAAAATATTTTGAAATTGCTGCTGTTACAGCAAGTCTGTTGACTGGGCGATGTGGCAATTTGTGAGTGTGTGTGTGTGTGTGCGTGTGTGTGTGTGAGGAAGGGGGCGTGACAGCGTGGTCTTGGGATTGCGGCCATGTGGCATGTGACAGCAAAGCATTGCTGACTCCGCCCCTGCACCTTTGTCGTAATTGTGGGGCACATGACCCCCGCCCCGTCAGAGTGTGTGTCGAGTGTGGCACCCTTTGGAGTCGTGCAGCAGCCAGCAACGAGTGGGAGGAGTGCAATGGCAGCAATAACCACAATTTCAAATGGAGCTTGCCAAAGGTGCCCAGGCGACAGTCCTCCTCTCTTATCTCTCCCCTCACCTCATACCCCTGACCCGCCAGCACCCATTCAGCATCACCCCTTTGCTTCAAACGTAAGCTCATTACGTTTTGGCTTTGTTTTGGACTAATTAAATTTGAATGACTATTTTCACTTAAAAACTTTTTGTCAGTGTTGTTGTTGTCGCTGTTGTTGTTGCTGTTGCTGTTGTTGTTTTTATCGTTAAAGCGGAGGAGCAGTGGAAGGGAAGAAAGGGAGGTGCAGGTGGTGAGGGGAACACAGGGTCCTGTCCTTGGCTGGTTGTCCGTGCAAAACTCTTGAGTGAGATATAAACAGAAGTAGAAACACCAAAAATCCAACCGAGGGCAACCGAAACCAGAAAATGCCAAAGTGTCGCATGGTTGTCACACAAAATATTAGAAATTATACTTAACCATAGAATGGCAGAGCATTCTGCCAGCTCTTGGGGGAGACAGGGAAGGAGGGGCTACGTTGCAGCACAGGCTATGATTATTGTTTATTTTTTTTTCTTTTTGATTTTAAATGTCAACTGGGAAATCAGCAACAGAGCAGAGGGCAGGCAATGGCAACCGGAAACGTGCCGCAAACCGGATATAAGCAACGCTGGCTGCATCAGCAGCAGAAGCAGCAGGAACATCAACAACCAACAGCAACAATGGAAACAATTAGTTCGTATTTTCAAAAGCTGTCATCAGATTCATTTTGTGATGTTAATACGCACATACTGGATGCGGAATGTAAATCCATGCAGTTTAGACACACTCATATGGAAATCTATATGGTATTTAAATGAAATTAAAATTAAATGCATTGCAGTCACATTCGATTCTTGCCATTTGCCATTGCCATTGCCATTGCTATTTGCCACTCGGCGTTTACCATTTACCATTTACCATTTGCCATTTGCCATGTGCATTGCAGGCAGAATAAATGGTCTCTGGGATAATAGATATTAATGGATTTTGTGTCATCCAACAAACATTCAACCAAATAATAATACATGCCAGTAAAAGAAAAACAACAATGAATCGATTACCTCAAACTTGCGGAGTTGCAATGCTCTATAAAATAATTGTTACATAAGTTTTGCACTTGAAATTCAAATGTGTTTCCAACTTGTTATATCTTTCCAATTCAAACCGAAACGAAGGAGGCCAAGCATTTCTCAATTGGATGATTTCATAACTCAGAGATTTGTTTAAATGGACACAATATATCGTCTCAGTTTATCATCATCATTTGGCTATGAATATATTAATAGAATTTATTAAATTTGACACTTCTCATCACTTAATTATAATACTCTCAACGATAGTGTATTTAAATAAAATAACAGCAAGCAGTCGTTGCATAAATAAATAACAACATATCGATGAGCTTTAGCTCTAGGGACAACTGCGAGGGGGTAGCGCGGTGAGGTGAAAGGCGGAACTGAGAATGTACAATAACACTAACAACAACAACAAACAAACAAACAAAAGCCGCACAAAAATATTTAATTGTGTTGAAACGAAATGAAATAAATCGAAGTCCTGCATTTGAAGTTGTTGTTGTTGTTGTTGTTGTTGTCGGCGCTTATTTCATTTCGATTGCAAGCAAAAAGTTGGCCAAGTTGAAGCCTCAACAACCGCAGCAAACCGCTCAAATCAATTAAACGCACAATTTCATAAATGCTCAACAAATTTTAAGTAAATACGGGTTTAATTAAATAACGCACAAACCAGTGACTACACACTACACAATTTCGATTTGCGTGTGTGTCTGCGTGTGTGTCTGTGTGTGCGTGTGTGCGTGTGCGTGGCGGTGTACGTGTGCCAGCCGACAAATTTATGAAAATTATCATTAAGTTTATCTGTACAATAAGCAAAACGAATGGCAAACAAATGATTATATTATTTAGTTATTTTCTGATAACCTTCAAAATCAGTTTCAATGATGAATGCCAAAAATTTAAAAATATATATACTTAGAAAATAGCGGTGTCTAAAATAATTTAATATGTTGATATTCTTTTATAATCTTTTCTCCGAAAAATGAAATTTGCCGTAAAGTAAACGGCCGTTAATTGGGGCACAGGTAAATGTAAATATGTAAGTATCCACGAAGAGGGAAAATTTGTTTAGACCCTGTTTTAAATACAATTTAAGATCCTAATTTAGACTCGTCACGCTGCCTACGCAAATGTGTGTCTGTCACTTTTGTCGGGTGTACCGTGCTGGTGCTGTTGCAGGTTACAATAAGCCAATCTATTTAAAAATAAATAAAATCCAATGATAATTGTTGGCCAAATGTAAAATTGTACAATCGCTTAGCGCTGCGGGGGTTGCAGTCTGTCCGCGTTTGTTTTTGACAAACTAAAACAAATGCCCATAAATATTAAAGTGTGTGTAAATGTGACGTGTCCGTGTCTGTGTCTGCGTGTGTGTGTGTATGTGGGTGTGTGCATGCGAATCGATGAGTGTGAAAAGAGTCGCAGTAAATGCGTATTAACAGTTTCAATGGGCGTCAATAGCCGCGGGTCTGATTAAAATGAAATATGAACATTAACCGCATTTGTTTAAATATACAACGCAACCACACACAACAGTCTGCAAACACACCCACCCTGCACACACAAAGCTACACAATAGCGGGTGGGGCGGGGGGACGGGCGTGGCAGTTTCCCAGTATTTGAGATGATAGACAAACTCGCATTGTACACAGTTTTCAACAGGAAAATTTAATAATGAAATTGAATTTACAATTATTTTTGTTTTGTTTACGCACACTCACACACACACACACACATACATATGCTCATAAGTACTTATGTACATACTCAAACAATGTGTGTGTGTTGGTGGAAAGGGTTTTTTGTGTAAATATTTGATTTGCGTTAAGCGTTAAGTCGAGGGCCACATCAAAGCGACTTGCCACAGCAACAATGAAAGGATGAGAACAGTGATGTGGCAGCTATGACAGTTGTAAGGTGGATGTGCTGTCTAAAACTTAATTAAATGACTCTCTTTTCTGCCCACATACATGTTGTCATCGGCCAATTACATATCAATTATTGTTGTTTCAAGTCTGCCAGGTCGCATAAATAAAGCAATCAAGTGCTGGAGTCCTAGATCTCAAGTAATTCAATGCTCAATTAACGCGCACAGTAAAATCTTAAGTAATTGCAATAAAACAGACTACCTGAAGTACATATTTTATAAAGTTGCTCGCCAAGCAAGTGAAAATGAAAATGGAAAAGGATGAGGATGAGAATGAGGAAAAGGAAAAGAAACAAAAGAAGAGGGGAATGAACACAAGCTCCTTTGCCGCTGTCAAGTAAATATGCCATAAAATCAGAGCCAAAGGCAGCTCAAGGAACTGCCGCCTCCATGATAAAGATGAGAGTGTTGACGACGAGGTAAGTCAGCCAGTGCAGGTGGTGGGTAGGGGGGACGGCTGGGCAGGGGAGACAACTGTAAGTCAGAGTGCCACCCTTATCGGCGCCCCAAATGAAGAGCTTTCACATGTCTGGCACATAAAAATGGAACGCTGTTAAACGCACCGTGGGGAATGGGGTGTTGGGGATGTTGGTGTTGTTGTGGGTGCCACTGCCAACTCGATGTGGAGTAAAGTGTGCCCAACTCGCGCCAAAGTTGTTTTGGTGTCGATGTCTAAAGGCAACAACAACAACAACAACAACAACAATAGCAAAAATTGCTTATGTTTTCATAAAATGAAGCGCAAACATTTTTTGACTGAAAAGCATAATAAAAGCAAATGCAAACAAGAATACCAACAACGCAACAGCAGCAACAGGAAGTGGAAGGATGAGAGGAAACGCAAAAATACTTTGCCTTGAACTCTCGAGCTGTAATCTGATTTTTATTATAATTTTGATTTTGCTTTCTTTTCATAAATTTTATAACAAACCCGCAGCGAATGAGATTCGAGGGCCCAAACAAAAAACAATGCTAAGCAAAAACCACCGCCAATAATAATAATAATAATAACAGCAACAACAGCAACAACAGCAACAGCAGCAACAACAACAACAACAGCAACAACGTTGATGGCTAACTGAGCTGAACTTTTGGGTTGCTTCTTATATTTTTGTCAGTCGGCAAGCTGGCGTAAAATAATAAACGCGAAATAAAGTGGATGCCCACAAAGAGGAAACCGCACACTCACATCCACACCTACACACACACGTGCCACATGTGTATGTGTGTGTGGCTGTGTGTGTGCGTGCGTGTGGCACTAAGCTGCGACTACGCGTCGGCAACTCAAGAAATATCCTGTCTCCATCCCAACCTGCTTGCCGAAGCGTTTACACTGATTTTCGCTTTCAGTCAATTTTAAAGACAACTTCAAGCCGCATAGCTAACCAAAGGAGAACGACAACAGCAACACAACAGCAACAACAACAGCAACAGCAACAACAATGACAACACGAGGCGCAGCCCATTTCCTTGCTGTTACATTTTTAATGAGATTAAAATAGGCTTACGCAACACGACAACAACAGCAAGAACAGCAGCAACAACAAGGGCAAACAACTTTCTCTCACACACATATACACACACTTAATGTATGTAGGTGCGTACTTAATGGCGATTTGGGGACTTGTATTAGATTCACATTTTTTTCCTAAAGAGTTCTTCTGCTCATCCTTGTGGCGAACAAGGGTTAAAGAGCTTTTATGTCTCTTTTTCGTTTGCCATTTGGCGTGGATGCGCCAACGTGGATGTGGCAACCTTCTTGGCCACTCATTAATCTACAAGGCATTAATTTCTCACCGCAAAATCCAATCTAAATTGCATAAATCAACAAGCCGTAACGAAGGGTGGCGCCTCCCCAGTAATTGGGTCACTTGTATGCGAAAAAGCAGCGAACTGTTGCATGTAAGCTACGACTACATGGGGCAAAGTACTCATATGTGTGGCAAGCAGCAAGCAGTAGGCAGCATTCAACATTCAGCACGCTGCAGGTTGCAGGCTGCAGGCTGCAGGCAGTAGACAACACTCGGCGTATGGCGTTTTGGCAAATGCGATGCAATCTAACAGCTACTTTGTCAAACGGCAGCTGCTACAATAACTGCAACAACAATCAGGATGCCAGTGGCAATTGAATATGCCGCTTCGATTGTACGCTGACTACGTTGCCCCGATTGCTGCAGCTGCCTCGTTGCCTCGTTACCTCACAGATTTGTGCGTTCTAATTAATTAATTGAAATTCATGAATTGCACATGCGACTGATGCTTGAAGTACGACTGCCACTCACCATGACACACACACACACACACACACACACACACACACACACACACACACACACACACACACACACACACCGTTGAAGCTGCCGCCAACGAAGCTGCATTTTAATTACAATGATAGCTCAGCGGGCTGCCTGCCACATTCCATGCTATCTCTCCACATCCCTCTCAAGAGCAGTCGTGAACGTTTAAAACTAAACTATATAAATGATTTTATATATATTTCAAACAAATATATAAATTTATACATATATAAGAAAGAAAATCTAAGCGAAAGCCGCTTACGCACTGAGGCATGTTTTAATATATTAATGGGAATTTGTCGAAGAGTCAAAGCGACGGAGTTATAGGCAGACAGTTCCAGTTTTAGCTGAAACAAATCTTAGTTACAACGAAGAGTTTAATACCCTTGCAGTCGAATATATTTCTATAAACAAGTCATAAGATAAATTAATCAATTAAAAACAAAAAGGAGAAAGCAATTCAATTTTCGAATGATCTTTCTTTTGAAATAGTAAGGTAGTACATACTTATATGTTTTATGCAAGTTGCCATGACTTCTCTAAGGCGTTGCATAGATCGTGACAAATTTATAATACCCTAAGCAAGCGAATTCAATGAGAGAAAGACAAAAAGACAGTGAGAGATTTGACCTACTGCGGTTTCAATATCATACTCGAATCATTATGCAGATTATCTCAATGCGTCGCGTAATTTGGATTATTAAGTGGCACTTAATTTAGTAGGCGTGTGCATTGCCTTTTCCCAAATCAACAAATTAATGAAATTGATAACACGCCTCAAAGCGAGCGAACTGACGTTGAAATCGAAATCCAAATTGAAATGGATGTTGATCAGGTTCGAATTTTGAGTTGCTCAATTTCTGGTTTTCCATTAGTGAAATGCCAGTAGCCGAGTGTCAATCGATTAAGAAACTCATTGATGTATTCGTATCACTTGAGCAGGCGAAAGGTATTTAATAAATTCCAACTCAAAACAGCTTCCACAAGCTATTCAACCAGACTCAAAAGAGATTCAAAATATGTAACTGAATTCCAGTCGAGTTTAATTTGATTCCACAGAAGTTAAGGAAATTGCATAAATTAGTAGTTAATTTTAGTATGCATTAATATATGTGGAAAATTTAAGATTAGGTAAATGCTTAACTATAAACTAAAGCAGACACTAAACGATAATTCTAATGATTGATGATAAATATTAAAAACTTTAAAGCTATTTAAGCCAAGTCAGTAGTGCATCGCTGTTAACGCTTAACATTGCCAAGTGTTGGACTAATCGTGGGGAAATATTTTGAAAACATTGCGGCGACAGCTCGACATTCGCATCGTAATTCAAACTGCGCGCAACAACTTTATAAAGAACAACAAACAACCGCAGCAATAACAACATCAGTCAAGTTTGGGAGCTCATTTCGAAAAATACTCTCTTCATGTGCTCTTCGTGCATGTTAACATTTCGAATATCGTAAGTTTCGAACAGTAGCAAGTTTAAGAGCAGACCAAGTTTAAGAGAGCGCTGAAAATGCGAGAGCGAGTTCGAAAATGCGACGGAGACGGCGTGGGAGTTGTTGTTGCTGACATTGTTATTGTCATGCTCGTCGGCAGCGTCGTTGTTATTATAGTCGAAAGTCACGAACATTTGCACTCGTATATAAATATGTGCAAATGTATGCGTGTGTGTATGCGCCTGTTTGTGTATGTAAATGTGAGGGACTCGCGTATCGGCATGTGCGAAAATCGCAGTTGTAGATGTAGGCCAATGGGTAGTCGACGACGACTACAAGTACAACAGCAATACGAGCAGAACACTAGTGGAACAACAACAGCAACTGTAACGATGAGAGAGAGGGAGAGAGAAAGAGCGAGGCAACTAACGCGGCATAGTATGCCACACAAATGTTGAATAGTTGCGGAAGGTTATGAATTTCCGTGAGAAATTACTACAAGTAATATGTGAGAGTTACATGTACGTATTTGTGTATAGGTGTGTGTACATATGTAACGCGATTATGTGAATATGTATATATGTATGAGCACGTAGCGCGCTTGTATGTATACGAGTCCTGTTGTTGTTGTTGTTACTGCAGCTGGAATTTGAATTTGTGTAAGGATTTGGATTGGAATTGGGATTGGGATTGGGCCTGTTCGCTCGTGTGTGACCACGTTAGAGCTGCTGGCGTTTCCCCGTCTTGTTCCCCTCCGCCTGCTCACTTGCATTGTGTGGCAAGCCTGTGTGCTCTCATGTGTGCATTCTGATAACAATGTTGCACTTGCTAATGCATTAATTTTAATGCATTTTCGGCTAGCAGTCCACGTCGAGCCGATGCTCCTCCCACAGGACACAGGACTCACACACACAGTTGCAAGCACTCACACACACACCCACGCACACGTAGAAAGACAGCCAGCTTCAGTTACAGTTCACTTAATTATATGAATGCTGTTGAGTTGCTGCTCAAGGAGGTGAAGGGCAAAAGTCAGTGGCAAGTGGCAAATGTCAAGTTATCCATCTTAGTTTTTGAGGTGCCATGGCCTTATATTTATACATATCCCTTATCTTATCTGTATCCCTATCACCATATTTATCCCTCTCTCTATCCCTCTCTCTGTCTTTATCCTAATACCTATCCCTATCCATGCTTATGCTTTTGCCTTTTGCCTGATCAAAACTCTGACAAAAGTGTCGTCCTCATCATTATCGCTTTTGTTTCAAGCTGCCGCTTCTGCCCAGAGCAAAAGAGCTCATGGATGAATCCTTTGGTCCTTTGGCGCCGGCCTGACACTTTTCTGACATTGTGCAAATGAATAATTGTGCTTTTCTTTGCCGGCACTGCAGACCGTCCGCCCACCTCCCTTTCATGGCCACAGCGACAGTCACAGCCCGACCACAACAACTGCACATCCGTTCCACATCGCTCGCTCAATGTCTCATCATCATTATCGTCATCACTATCACAATCATCATCATCAGCATCGGCATCATCATCATCATAGTCGCCGTCGTAGTTGTCGTCAGCCTCGTTGCTCATTCGCTGGGCCGTTGTTGTCGTCATTCTCATTCTCATTCGCATCCTCATCCTCATCGTCTTCCTCATCCGTCCCATCATCCTGGACTGGCTAGCTTGGTCTGTTCTCTTCTGCCCTGTCCGGTTCAGACCGCAGCCAAACAAGCAGCTAAACAGTCGCTTAGACAGCCTGACTACTGACCCCTTTTCAATGGGCCATCCGCTGCATAAGGCTAAAAAGGGGGCCACTGGACATTGCCATCCTCCATGGCTTCACTGTTTGCCCATTCATTTTGTTTCTGTTTGCGCTTTGATTGACGGAGCTACGCTGAGCTGGCGTCGCTGCTTCTGTTTCTGCTCCTGGCTACTGCTGCCGTTGCATGTCCTTGCGCTTGTCCTCTCGACCAAGCCAATGCCACTGCGCTTTGCGAGCGTTATTAATGATTTCTCCAAAGTTTTCGCTACATTTTATGCTACATCTTCTGTCCGGCTTGCTTCGGATACTCTTGTTGTTTACCCTTGTTATTCTCGTTGTCGTTGTCGTTGGTGTTGTCGTTGGTGTTGCTGGCGATGTAGTTGTTGTTTGCGTATTGTTGATTGTTCTTTTATCTCGTCTCTGTCAATGCGCTGCGTTATATTGCTGCGTTCCATTTGACTTTGGGTTTTGAATTTCCGCCGGCTCCCAACGGGAAGAAGTGGCTAACAACTCTTCTACTTCTCTTCTACCCACTTCTCCCACTCTCTCCCTTCACTCTCCGCTCTCTTCTCCCCTTCCCCAGTTCCATTTATGACCAACACTTTTCGCTTAACTGCCGGTTTTCGGGTTACCAGCATTTTGCAGTTTTGTGTTTTCGATTTTATTTTTGGTTTTTTTCTTTTTTTCCCCAGATAAATACTTGTCAATCAGTTATTAATTGCTTTTCAAAATTCATTGAATTTGTGGCTGCAATTCATTCGCTTCTGGGTTCCCAGCAGAGCCGCTGCCACCATCACTGCCATCAACTCAAAAGCCCGGAACTTTTGCTTCTGCTTCATTGCGTTTTAATGCAAACCTCAAAACTGAATGCGCAATTGATTTCAGAAAATTTGAAATGCGTTATGGATCCAATACATATGTGCCTATATAGTACCATATAGAACTGGGCAAAAAGTGTTTGACTACGAGATACTCTGCACCTCGGCGACTCTGAAAGAAAAGTTGATAAAAGAATTGATTTGTGTGCTCTAAATGAAATGAATATACTCAATCTTACTTAATTCTATATGTAATTTGCTCTTAATAATAATACTTTTCAGTAAACTCAATAAATAATGCAAAATTTACATATTACATATTTACAGAAAGAAAAGAAAGTAATAAATGTGTTATTTCTCGAAAGTTATTCTAAATTATGCAATAAATTTAAAGTTCTACATATAATAATAATGCACAAAGATTTAATACCCCTTTTCTGTAGATAAATAATATCAAATCTAGCAATTGCAATTGCCTTCACTTGTCTATCCTTAGTGCAATCAGCAAATTGCAACTAACTTTGCTGTCCCACAACCTCTTTAGCCAGGCCTATTAATAGCTAATAAATGCAGCTGAAAATGCAGTTGAATGTTGAATTTGAAAGTCAAATTTGGTTGCCCGTTGCAACACCTTAATTGCATTTCTTCGCTCTGGCGATACACAGTGTGTCAGGTGAGGCAATAACACAAAGTGGCAGTTCTGCATGAGTGTGGGTGTGCGTGTGTGTGTGAGTGTGTGTATGTGTGTGTGTGAAGCAAGCAAAGACAAAGAGACAAAGAGAGATTCTCAGCACAGAGCACAGAGATGGCGCCTAGCCACAATGTGACTGAGGAACAAGAGGCAACAATGCGCATGAAAGGTGTGTGGCCACGGAACTACACACATGTACACATAGACACAAACATGCACACACACACTCACACACACAGACATAGTAAGTTAACCTGAAAACAGCGAAATGCAATTAGAAAATAGATGTGGCCAAGAGAGTTGCTCATGATGTTGCGGCTGCTGTTGTTGCTGTTGTTGGTGTTGTTGCTGCTGCCATTGTTTGTTGGATAGCAGTCGGAGAGTTGTTACCAAAACCAAGACCACACACAGCAACTATTTATTTCCCCAATTCACTCTCCATTTCATTAAATGCACACCAGTGTTTATTAAAATGCATGGAATACTTTTAAAAACAATGCGTTTGTCGGGTTAGCACTTTGTTGCTCTTGCTGTTTACGAGACAGCTGCAGCAGCAACAATACCAGCAACAACAACACTATCACATCTGCAAGTAATTGACTTTACCCCTCTATATATCTCTGCACCCCTCTCCCTCTCCCTGTCTCTGAGCAAGCAATTTCTGTTGTTAGACTCGTAGTTATTTTACCGGCCACAGCCTCCTCTACAGAGCTTCTCCTAGCTTGCAACTGCAACTTCAGTCTCATTGCTGGCTTGCAACATATGCAGATGGTTGCATTGTTGTTGTTGTTGTTCTTGTTGTTATTGCTGTTGCTCTTGCTGTTCGCGCATCTGGCAACATCTTGTCGAGCTGTCAAAATATGCTTGTTAACAACATTTGTTGCACCGCAACAACAGCCTCAATTGCTGCCCCTCAACTGCTTGCCTCAGCTGCGCGCCTCGCCATATGCCTTGCCCCATCGATGCATTAGTCTAAACATGTTTACAAGACATCAGCAACTTTTTAGCGTTCAGTTCAGGCTTTTAGATGCCTGCTTTCCATTTAATTTCTGACAGCAACATTTTTTCATTATTCCTATTTTTTTCTGGTTCTGTTTTACTTAGTTAAAAGCGACAAAAATAATCACTGAAATTGCCGTTGTATTTATACGCTGCATACCCATCGAATTCAAATAATGAAGGGGGTTATAGCTTGAGTCAACGGAATGTGACAGAAGAGTATAATAGTTTAGTTGTTTATTTCTAATTTTGACATGATGATAAAATTAGTTAATTTGTAAAATTCCCTTCCCAAATAAAAATAATTAACTCTCATGGGATCTAAATGCTACTAAGTGAATACTATTATATGGTGTAATAATACGTGATAAATTATCAGCAACAATAGAGTTTATTAAGAACTGTTTGATCTATTAGATCTTAGGCACTCACTTTCTAGTTGGATACAGAGCAACTTCTAGCCGAGCAACGTTTGTGCTTGTTATTGTATTATAGCTGGCATGTTGTTCAACTTTATCTCATGGTAAACTTTCCATAAATAGTCATACCCAGTTCATGCAACAGATATGCTTGCGAGCTGCCGCCTTGGGCGTGCGTTTGTCTAATAGATCAGCATCAGCAGCAGCAGCAACAACAGCAGCAGAATTAGCAGAAACAACGGCGACTCAAATGTGCTTTTAGGCCATTTATCATTTGTGCGTTGTCTGCAATTTCAGCGACTGGGCGGCGTTCATGTTGCAGCAACAGCAACAGTACCAGCAGCAGCAGCAGCAGCAGCAGCAACTCTGCCTCAGCTTATGCCGCTGCTCCAACCTCAGCGTAAGCATGAAATTCGAGCGACGTGCGCGCACAAGGTGTCTGCATTTCAACGCCTCAAACTCAAGCTCAGCCTCCTTCTTGTTGGATGAGACCCCCACGGTCTGTTAGTGAAACCTGGACTAACCACTAATGTTGCTGTGCAGCATGCGGCATGCGGCATGTGGCAGGCAGTCAGGCAGTCAGGCAGCTGACCAGCTTGGCTTTTGCTTCATTTACACAGAAATTATTCAGCATAAATCATTTTAATGTTGCGTGATTTTTAGACGGCCATTTAGCGGACCGTGAATGTCACTTAAATTTTGACACATTAAAAAAGGCAAACAGACGAGGGTTGCTCTCAGACTTTCGTTTCAAAGCCAGAAAACTCAGGGAAACTGTTGAAAACTGTTAAATGAATCGACATTTTCTCAATTTATATAAAGGAATAATTTAAATACATTTTCCATATGAAAAACATTATAACAATATAACAATTTGTAAATCAACGAGCAACATTGCCTCTCATAAATTGTCTTAAAGTGCTTTTAATCTTATTCAATTAAATGTGTTAAGCTAGCAATGAATACAAATAAATATTTCGGCAAATCTTTTACAAACAAATTGAGCTGATTTATGTAAATTTATTTGAAGGCTTAAACCAAAAGGAAAATTCACTTGGAATACAAAAGTGTTAAATGCAATAAACAAATAAATATTGTAAAATATTTTAGAGTTGGCCTTAAAGCGCAGCATCTCATATTCAAATGAAGTTGATGATGCCACGCCAGATGTTGCCGTGGCAAGAAACAACAGGCAAAATTCAGGAGGCACAAAACAAGTGGCAGGTGGCAGGTGACACGTGGCTGGTGGCAGGGGCAGGGGCAGGCAGTGCTTAATACATAATCCGAGTACACATTATAATTGCAGACGTTGTGGCATTAAAATATAAACTTTTGACCGTGTTTTAAACCCGACACAAAGTTGAAAATATGCAGATCAAAGCGCACACACTCACACACACACATGCATATAAAATATATATAAAATGTACATATAAGAAGTTGATGTTGTTTATAGTATGTAGCCACATGTGCTTTGAAGTTAATTCCAAATTCATTTTAACTTCGAGTTGGCATTCGCAGGAATCACGTCTTTTAGTTCACAGCACAAATGATACTTTGTTGTCGTTGTTGTGTTGGTTGATGTGTTGGTTGATGTGTTGGTTGTTGCGATGGTTGTCGTGTTGTTCATGCGCATAAGTATAAAAATTTTCATTAGTATTAGCATCATAGAATGTGTTATTGTTGCCAGACAGGCAGACAGTCTTATATACTGTCAGACTGTCAGGCTAATGGTCTTTGCCAACTTACGCCATCAACTTTCGGCCTGCAGCGTGATCTTTGCAGGAAGCGCATTATGGCAGGCGGCATGTGTTCCTTATACATCGCATATTGGCGTAGTACAAAACGGCAAGAGCTAAAGTGCACACATTGGCCAACAGTCTTGTCGGGTGTCTGGCAGCTGGGCTCTGTTAGCAGGCGAATAAATGTTTATATACATACGATATATAAAGGATATATATTCGGGTGTGGTGTGTGTGTGTGTGTGTGTGTGTGTGTGTGTATGGGCCATAATCAATGGCTGGCTTACGTGTGTGGCACAAAGTTGGCAACAAGATGACGAGACAGCAACAGAAGTACAAGAAAATCAATCGAATTGTGTGCCGCATTTTGAATTTAAATTTGAAATTCTCAGTTGCCGCCAGCGATTTTGATGATGTATTAAAGTCGCGTTAAAGTCTTACACGCTTTAAGCGTCTCAGAGTTGAACTGGGAATGAGGAACTCAGCGAGAAACATAAACCGAAACCGAAACTGAAGCTCAAGCTGAAGCTGGGCAGCAGATTGTTGCTCAAGTAAACAGCTTGAGCGCTTTGGCAACTTTAGATAAGCGAATGGAACGGAACATTCGCTTATCAGCGACGTGCGAAACAAGAGGCCAAAAACAAAAATATGTACATAATATGTAAACAAAGGCAGAGCACACACAAACACACACAAATACACACACACACCCAAACAAGAACTAGCAGTCGAATTAACTGCGAGAATGTAGATGAGGCTTCCATAAACACATGTTTAAGGCGGCGCATACCAGTAAGAAGCTACGCTCCCCTTCCTCTTCCCACTCTGGAGGCCTCTCCTTCTGGTGGGCGTTGCCGGCGAAAAGGCAAATGGAAATTTATTATACATATATGTAGATATATTGCCAAGTTGAAAATGTATTCAAAGCGTGTAGAATGTAGCAGCTGTGCAAGGGGAAGCCTTCGACTTGGTTGGGGTATCTTCTGATGAAATTAGCCAAATTATTGCCACTGAACAAGACAAGTTTGAACCACAACGCCTCTTTAAGGGCTAATTGCTTTAATTGAAAACACCTGAGATAAGCTGCGGTCTGTACAATAGAATGTAATCATTACCAAATGATTCGATTGCTAATTGGATTTTCTATTCTATTTATATTAGCCCTTATAAAAATAAAGCAAATTCAGGCTCAAATTCAATTTCAGTCAACACCAGTTAAACGCATGTACTGCGTACTGAACGAACGTGTGTGCGTGTGTGTGTTTGTGTGTAGTTTCGCTTCGCAAAATTTTAATAAAAATGTAAATTTGCTTTTAGTGGCCTAAGGGGTTTCTGGCACATGCGAAACCAATAAAAAGATATTGCTCGTTATGAACTTGATGGCAGTTTTGCAAACCTGTGCACTTTCCCCCCTCTCCAAACTCAAAAAAAACTTCCAAAAAAATATAAAAAATAAAAAAAAGGTGCACACAATAGCGCAAAAAACCGAGAAAGGAAGTTTTTGGCAATATCATTGCCGCTATTATTCGCCAAGTTTAAAGTTTCCTTTTCAGTATGTCATATCAATTTTCAGACTCTATAGTTCGACTGGGGAGCTGGGAAGCTCCAAATGACCCTCAAGCTGGGCAATCGCTATCGCAAAACTGATATTCATAAGTGGCTGCACATACACATATGTATACACACCCACACACGTACTTTTGTATATATGTATAAATATAAGCTGCTAAGAAAAGTTTTGCCAGCTTCTGTCGACTGTTGGGACGCAATTCACATAAGTTTGTTTTATTTATTTATCAAGAAATTCCCTTTAGCATAGTTTTTGCCACACTTGTGAACTTACAAACGCATTATTTTAAAGATTGATAAGCTATCAACAAGATATTTAGAAATGACGAGATGAAAATCTAATAGTAACAATAAATTTCAAAACAAATGATTATCATTAAGTAATAAGAAATAACTTCATTAATTTAAATTTGATTTTAAACTATTTAAACATTTAACTTGCGCTTTTCATTTTCTTATACAATGATGCATGAAAATGAGATGGAGTATTGATTAGAAGTTTAATTTTATCAATCATAATAATAAAAGTCTATATTCTTTATAACCCTAGCAACCCTTCAGTGTCAATTTCAGCTCTCTTAACCTAAAGTTAACTTTCGCTATCTATTAAAAAAAGAAGCAATTAACACAGTTTTCACAGTCCATAACTATATGTATATTGTTGAGGAAATCATAACTGACTTAAGAGACATCGAGCCATTATCGAACACATTGCGAAATGCAGCGAAAGTGTTGAAAGACTTATTGTTTGCTCATAAAACGCGCACATCATTAAATTCCTTCAGCGCTCCCTCCCCTTCCCCCTGCAGAGGCTAGACTCAATGTTGCAGGCTTCCCTCACAGATCAAGCTCTGCCCCTCCCCTTCTTTCAGCCCATTCACAAGTGTAACCGTTTAAGTACGATATTTAGATATGTGTACAAAACATGCCGGAACCGAAGCATAAAAACCGAAAATGCGCATAATAAAAAGTCATCATCATAGACATAGACCCATCGTCTCAATGTCCCAATATCCCAATGTTCCAATGTCCCCCCATGTGCCATCGTCATAGCCACAGCCCTTTTACAGATGTGCGATAAAACAACGCCCGGCAACAAAGGGCATCGGGTAAAATATGAGAGACAAAGCATAAAATAAAACACTTCGAATTTCAAGTTGACAATTTGAAGACGTCAATAAAGTTTCCAGACCAGCTCGATGTTAACTTTGTTGCTATTGTTATTATTGTTGTTGTTGTTGTTGTTGTTGTTGTTGCTGCTGTTGTTGTTGTTGTTGTTGCTGATGTCGTTTGCGTTTTCGCTTTCTTCGTTTTTCCCAATAAAAATTCTTTAGAAATCATTTAGAAAACGCATGCATGCACATCATGTGCACACTCACACCCACGCCACGTCCCCCTACCTCTTCCATCAACCCCTTCCGCTCTCACTCAAAATGCCAGCACATAGATAAAACGCGTGTCAGACACGACACAGCCATGGATCATGTGTCAAATTGTGACTTGCACTTGCAGCAGTATCTATATGAGTGGCAGCAGTAACTGCAGTAGCAACTAGTTACCTTGCAACACCAGCAGCAGGAGCATCTTGCAGCTGCAGCACACACATTTGCAAGACAGGGACACAGACACAGTTAGAGGCAAGTACTCAGCTGGAGGCGACAGCAAACGGAGCACGCAAATGCACTTTTTGATTGCCTCTGGCTGCTCTTATCTGTCTCTCGATGTTTTTCTTATGAATACCAAAGTGTGAGGAGTCTCAACAGCGACTGAGGCTCACAATCAGACTTGGACTAGTTGTTCTTGTTCTTCTTATTCTTATTCTTGTTCTTGCTCTTATTGTTCCTCTTGTCGCATTGTCGTTTTATTTGATGTTCGGGTAAAAGCTTTTATCAAAAATCGTATTGCATGCAAATTAGATTCCTCTCAGATCTTTGCTACCTACAACAACAGCGAAACCTTGACTGTCGCTTTGAGCTGCATAAGCCAGACAGAAGTAGAAATGGCTCGCCAAAGAATTGATACCCTGCAAAAAGCAAAAGAGGGATTCCTATGACACCTCAATTGCAGACCTATGCATAGCTATATGAAATAGTAATCAGATCTATATTTGCCCTATATCGCCTCAGCTCGTCTTCTGATCAAGAATAAATATATTTTATACAGCTTGTCACGGCTTCTTTTGGGATGAAATTCAAATAACTTATGTTAGGGTATCCACGTTGCTTTCAAAATGATACCATTGTCGTTGATGCTGCAGCTGCCTCTTCAACTTACAACTGATGTTGCTGGTGTTGTTTCTGTTGCTGCTGTGGGCCTGCTGATAAAGACACCGACGACAATGCTGCCAAACGCTGATGATTCAGACATTGCATCCAACGCGCATTCAGTTGCTGCTGCTGCTGCCGACGATGCTTACGACCAAATTGTTGTTGCTGGTCTTTTGTCGCAGGTCTCAATTGACTTGATAAACTTCTTCCTACATTTTTTTCAATTCCGTCGTACGCTTTTGCTTGTTAACGTCAACTGACTACACACACACACATACACACACACACACACACACACAATAGAGAAATGCAGGCGCAAAATGAGTTCGCCTTTTTCTTTGGACTCTATCGAGCACGTCTTATCTTTAGTCTCATACGTATATGGCCCATGACAGCATCAGAGGTTTAGAGAAAGAGATAGAGGAGGGAAGAGAGGGAGCGAAAGAAGAGGTAGAGTAACGCCGGCTTAAACACACTCGAATGCATTTCCATTTCATGGCTATGGCTTCATTGCCGCCAAACGTCGTTGCCGTTGTCGTCTGCCGCTTTGTCTGGTGGCGCAGCGCCAACTCGCCATATCAGGAAAAAAACTAAGCAGCATCGCCGCAGCCTCTGTCGCAGCTGCTGCCTCTGCTGCAGTCGCCGTGAACGTCGCCGTCGCAGACCCCGGCTCTTGGTGTAATAGCGTTCATCGAAGCTTAAGGTGTATAAATCACACACAATGCGGTCTTTTGTAGTTTCAGGCGACAAGCACACACACACACACACTTACACTCGTGTAGCATGCCCCACTCTGTTGCCGCAGTGAAAAAGTACGCAACGCTTAAGTTTTTTTTTCTCTTGGGATTTAAATTATTGCCGTTCCGTCGTGTCGTTCCGCTTTAAAGCTGGACTTTGGTGTTTTGGGGGACAGCTGTTCACAGTTTCCGCATGGCATTTAAATAATAATAGAATTATAATTTATTTTTAACAATTTGTTGCACTGTTTGTAATCATTTGTTAACTGTCAAAGCTTAAGTCACACTGCACTGAGAAGGCGTTTAAGCCGCTTAGCCCGAGTGAGAAGAAAGAAACCAACTTGAGAATATGTATAATGGCCCAAACCAATACAAATACCCAGCCACTTGAGTTCGCCACAGAAAGTAGCCTCGCCTAATGCCATCTGATGAATAGCCAAAATATTTAAGAGCTATATTTAAAATCAAATAAACACATCTGCCAACAATCAAATGTCTGCTTGCACTACTGCAAATTAAGCTTAGTTTCACTACATTTAGGACTCGAGTCAAGTCGAGTCGAGCTCTGGATGCCGACGGCAACCAGTTGGAAAATTCTGCAAATTTAACAGCAAAGCGAGCCATTCAAGTGCAAGTTCAGCGACAGCCCCTGGCAAAACGGCTTAGCTTGGATTGAATAGGAATTTGTTTATGGCCAACTGCAACAGCTCTCTGCAGTGAAGTTGCACTGCATCAATATTAAATGGAAGGGGAGGCAGCTCTCTGGCGTTATGTGGCGCCATGGAAACAAATTTGAACACATGTTTCTGTCATTTTATGGAATTATGTTCAAGACACATGACAAACGGAATAAAGTAATTTTCCTGCTTCATAGACAAGGCCACGACGGATTCTTTTCCACAACATTGGGTCCAAACCAGACAGATGTACTATGGATAGTAAAACCATAAAGATCAAACAAAAAATCAATAATGCTTCATTATTATTTATTGCAATAAATCATTTTAAAAAAGCCTCCGATTGATTTAAATTTTATTACAACAAAAATAAACGAAAAACGCAGAAATTAAAGAGAGAAAGGAATATTAAATTAAATATTTATTTATACAAGGTATTTGTCAGAGTCAAGCCACTTTTCGTTATTTTTTTGCAAGCAAATAAAAATAAATTATTACTGAAAGAGGAAAACAAATATGAATAGAATATATAAAAATATAATATAATATTTGACATGAAAGCCAATTGAAAGTGGAAAGCTGAAAAGTCAAGATGCAAGTGCGAGTATCTACGTGACGTTCAACACATAAATCTTCCTGTTAAGAGTATTACAAATTTTATACTGCAATCAGGGGCATATCAACGAGTATTCGTATAGTTCAAAAGGCTACAGAACTTCTTCTATTTGCCAAGCATAAATTCTCAGCCATTGTGCCGAGACATTTGCCACGGCACAGAACTCCGTCTGTTTATCGTTCATCGTTTATTTCAGCAATGACAGGTGCAGCTGTTGGAGATGTATACGAGTATCTATAAGTTTGTTGCGTTTGTTTATGGAATTGAAATTGGAATTGGAATTTGAACTTTTCGCTGGCCCAGAATAAGCGACTGCATGTCTGCTCGACTGACTCTGTGACTCAGTGACTGTTAGACCAACTGATAGACTGACTGATAAACTGACAGATTGGCTGTCTAAGCTCACTCAGTTAACCAAACAGCTGGCGCTGTGATTGTGTGATGCTGCCGCGGAGTCTGTTTACGAGTATGTAGTTAAATGCAAAAATGATTTCCTATCAAAACAAGCAGACAAACAAACAAACAAATAGAAATGAGCACGTACCAAGAGGCGCCAGCATTGAGTTCTTTTTCTTTTGGTTTAAAATGCAATAACCAATCAAATAAATTGCCAAACAAAATGATTCGAGCATTAAGCATTAAGCCAACGCGTTGTCGACATTTGTATTATGTTCCTTTTATTTTTGTTGCTTTTTTTCAAATTGAGTTTTTATTTATTTCTTTACTTTTGAGATGATTTTTGTGATTTTGTCGCAAATGTGCCTCATTATTGCGTGATATTTATTTAGGTTATGACTTAAGTTGTGTCACGTTCGCTTGAATTTATATCCAATATGTTGGCCATCAGTTGCAGCCAACGCCAAAAATTCACGGCCAGTTCCAGATAGCCAAAAATATTGTCTTCCAAAAGCAAACACACAAAATAAAGCCCACAGATCTAGCAGAGTGATATCTGGATGTGTGTGTGTCTGTATGTGTGTGTGTTTTGTGTGTAGTTGCTGTCCCACTGGACCTATGATTATACATAGATAATTTATATGCAAATATGCAATGCACGTCGTTTGCATTGCATTTCATTCCAGTCCGAGTTTGAGAGTTGGAATCAGAGTCGGAGTCACGGTGACCGAGCGAGAGCCACAGCACGGCACCACTAATTGGACCCAGCGGTGAACCATCGTGATCGCATTTAAATGTGCTGATCAATTTAGTTAAATGTTAATGGCGCTCTGGGCGAGCCGACGTTCCAACATTCCAACTGAGACAGAGACTGAGACTGAGACTCAGGTTCGAAGTTCGATGCGGGTCTTGGCATCGTTTACCTTCATTTCACTTGACAGCATAAAAATATATATGACACACATAAACTGAAATTAGCTGCCAATTTGAGAATCGTTGTCATTGTTTCAGTTTCTCTTCTTGTTCTTTATGTAGCTTTTGTTGCATGTGAATTGTTTTATATTTATTTGGCGGCATTAAGCCATTAAAATACGGCATACAATATAAAATTCAAGATTACAATAAGCTATCAAGCAGCTGCAACTCCAGCCCCATCTCCGACTTCGTCTCCATCTTCGTCTGACTTGTCTGACAGTAATCAAATCAAATTTGTTTGGATTTGGGTTTTTCAGTGCAGCCTAAAAGTATGCCACACATTTTTCACAAACAGCTTTAGCTTTAGCTTTTGCAAGCTAAATCCGCTGCACTTTTTCATTGGCTTCAAGTTTTTTGTCTATGTCTAAACTTATTATCATTCTGGCTATTTATTTTATGGTACACACACACACACACACACATACAAACAAACATAGCTACTACAATTGTTTTCACATGCAAATGTAAGGTTCCCCTGCTCCCTTCTCTATCAAAAACATTTATATGCAAATAGATCGCATGAGTCGCAAAGTCTCGGGAGCGTGAGCGTAAGAGACACACTCAAAAAGAGATTTCCACTAAAAGACAAATGCTACAATATTACGGGAAGCGTACCTTGAGTGGCTCCTGCAAATGTTGGAGGGTTTCCACTGTCCTTCTCTTCCATCCATTGCTTCCACTTCTGCTTCTATCTTCCTTCCTTCCTGCCATCCTTCCTTTTTGTCTGCCCTCCTGCTACGCGCTCAAGTAGCAAAAAAATCGCTGAAGTCGCAAAAATTATTGCAGTTGGCAACTTGAAGCTGACATTTCACACACACAAACACACATGCGCACAAATAAAGTGCGCGTGCGATAAAAATAAAGTGACAGCAAAAACAATTGCAAACTTCTGCAATTAATTAAGTGAAAAGTGAGCATTTCTCTGTTGCAGCATTAGAAATTGAGTTGCCACCTTTGATGATGACTTTAAAAGATTTGTTTGCTGAAAACCCTCGCAACTCAAAGTCTAACTCAAACTCAAATTCAATGCCATTGACAATGTTCTCACACGTGTTGTCATTTAAATATTTAAATATGCTGCTGGCAGCATCGGTAGCGACAACGACAGTGACAACGACAACAGTTGCTGCCGTCGCTGATGTTGCTTCTGCTGCTTGGAGTTTTGCATGTTTTGCTGTCTGTGTTAAACCAAAAACCAAACTGTTACCCTGCTGCTGCTGATTTTCTGTCTCTCGTTGAGAGACTAGCTGGGAAAATCATATCACACACACACGTAAGCACTAGCAATCACACACACACACAAACACTGTCTCGTTCAATGTGGAGTTTTTCTCATGCCCAGACATTTTTTCTTACTTTTTGCCGTGCAGCGTCTTCCTTTATCAGACAAACTAAGCGCAAAATTAGTTTTTGAACTTTTTAAATTGGTTTATTTCATGGAGTTTTGATTTTTAGCACATTGCGTAACGAGCCTGAGAACTGTTCGCGTTCCTAATTGGCTCGTCGTGCTTTTCACAACTAAGAAGAGCAATGATGGCAACGATTGCAGCTTGCTTAGCGCCTTCATTAGACATGAAAGTGTGCGTGTGTATGTGTGTATCTGTGTGTGTGTATCTTTGTGTGTGTGTTTGTGTGTGAGTGTGCGTGTGTGTGTGTATGTGAGTAACTACTCAATTTGCCAGGCGACTTCAAGGGAAATCATTTTTTGCTTCGCTCTCAACATCTTTGACTACACAATTTTGCAATTATTGTAATATGTACGAGCAACACTCGCTGGGCGTGAGCACCGACCCCTATCCAGCTCCTCCTAACGAATCCCACCTGTACATGCATAAATATTTTTATGACATTTTTTTTTCGCTTTTAATATACCGATAGAGGGTAGTAAAATGTTGTCGACTTTTGAAGGAGGCGAGACATGATATATTTATACATATACTGCTGATCAGATTGAAAAGTTGAGTCCATATGCTAGCTATGTTCATCGGAAAATGAAGATGAAACCTGCCACAGAAATTGCTGCTTCTCGCAAATAGATTATAAATAGATCTACAATTGGTTTTCTTTGGAAAAATTGTACTCAAAATGATTGTGTATGTAATACAAAACATTTAAAAAAACACGGATAACAATAATCAATATATAACTGATACAGGAGCAACCTGCAAGAGTGTTTAATCTTCGACACGCCAAAGACAGCTGTCCTTACTGTACTTATTTTTTCTTTTTTTTTGTTTTTACAGCGATACAAAGTGTGCACACATCCGTATATTGCTACAGTACGTGCTGGGGGAAACAGGATGGGGAGGAGAGCGGCGGGCGGCGGGGCTTACTACGTGCCCATGCCAGCAGCACTTAATACCTTATAATTTGCTGTGAGTCGTTGCTTTCATAAAATATACTTTATGAACAATAATTCATATACGCGTGTGTGTGCGGAAAGTGCATAAAAATCAATTTTTGCACATGAAACAGCAAACGGAAAAAAAACTGGCAAGGCGGCGAAATAATACAACAGCAACAACGATAACAACAACAACAACAACAACATATAGAGCAATGGTAACAGCAACAAAGTCGCATATACGGCAATGGCAACAACGAAAACGACAACGACGTTGCATACTTCTCAGATGACAAGCAATGGACGATGGAGGAATTGTATTGGATGGTTGGGGAGGGGTTGATGAAAACAGGCACGAAATAGCTTTCTCACATAACCGAGACCCCTCCCCCTCCCACATGCTGTGCATATAGTCGTGCTACTTGAAACTGATTACATGCACAATTTTGCCCCGCTCTTTGTTCGGCATTGGCGATGGCAGGACCCAGAGTCGGAGTCGGAGTTGGAGTCGGAGCCAGAGCCAGAGCCAGGACATTGCCGCAGCAATTGTTACTCGCTTTGCATGTGTATTGGAATTTGTGTACATGTATATGTTTGTATGTATGCACACACATACATCATTGTGTATGTGTGTCGTTGGTATTGTTATATGTTCCTGTGGTCGTTTCTGCTGCAAGCTGCGCCATGGTTGCCTCCGATTGCTGTTTCCTTTTCCCCCATTTCCCCGTTTCCCCTTACCCTTTACGTCTTACCCCTTTCATCTTGCCTCCCATGTTGTGCGGTTCCCCCGCCATGCAATTATTTCAACAAATTTAAACCTCAGCGAAATAATAAACAATTCGTTTTCAGATTAAAATGCAATTTTCATAACTTTTTGTGCAAGGCACTTTTACGGTTCCCCCTGCTCACCCAATCGCCACGCAATTACTACTTATTTTATTTATTCGTAAGCCGGCGCATTAATATTTCACAAGGTTTTTCCTACCATTCGATTGTTGTTTGCTTCTGCTGTTGGTGTAATTTTCCTTACTTCATTGTAGCATCTATCATTCCCGCACATTTACCAATTTACTTATACACTATGCAAATGTTTTATAGTTATATATAACGGGTAGAGAATCTCCCTCGATTAAATCATCTCTTTTTTCATGCTTAACAACTTTTCATCGGCAGCTGCAACAATCAAGAAATGAGAAAAATCGTGGAGCAATCAGACTGTATAATTAGCATGGCAAATTATTCCATTAAGTTACGATTGAATTACCACCAATGTGGCGACAGATTTGACAGCTTATATATGAATATGAATTGGCCATACCACCCTCGCTCACTCCGTCCCTTCCACCAGGCCAAATTCAATGACACGTAACAGCCCCGTCCTTTCCCCTCGACTCAGGTAAATCAGGAGAATCAGGTGACTCAGGTGAACGATACAAAATTGGCCAGATGACGGTTACACATTATGCGTTGCATATTTAAGCCCAATGGCATTTTAATGACTGTTGGATTAGCTAATTGGGCCTACAATTAGCAAGCGTGTGTCAATCTCGATGACAGATCCAACATCTGAGCAAAGCAGCTAGTCGCCATTGTATTGAACTGAATGATGTCTCCAAAATAGATATTGTACTCTCAGATATCTACCACTTGCCATTTGCCATTTGCCTGTAAAGTCCTTCAATATTTATTGACATGGCATCCTGCTATGATAATGTGATATACGTCAACGTCAATTGGATTGGATGTTTTCAAAGCCAATAAGCTTCTATTCACTGGGGATACACCCCACACACAGACATGATTTATTGCCGGAAAAACAAAGACACCCCCTTGAGCTTGAGCTTGAGCTTGAGCTTGTACTCGCAAATGTACTGTACGATTACTTTGATAACTGGAGAGCTATTGAAATTGAGGAACTTGAAGGCTAAACGAAGTCATTTCTAACATATTGATTGTGCACACTTGAAAATCAAATTTGTCTGTTATCATAGGGTATTAACTTAAGAAAACGTCAATTAAAGCTATACCCTACTTGACATCAGCCGTAAAAGTATTGTCAATACGGAAAGTTGAATTCAGAAAATGCTCTAATTTGAAAATACTACGATGCTGAACTCCAATATTCAATATGAGACTTTAATAATCAAATTATACATTAGCTTATACTAAATATATAATAATTTTAATTTTATTTTCAGACAGTGTATTAAACATGTATATTTTACAAATCTTTTATACATTTTGATTTGTTTTTTTATGTTATTTTCTTTTCTCTACTTTAATCTGCCATTGCTTTTATAATATAAACTATGAAAAACAACAACAACAATTGATCAATATTCACCTGGCGCATAAATTGGCAAAGAGCCAATGATGATGGTCCAATCAGTGAGCTTCATAATAGATTTTTCACCAGCATTCGGTGTCATAAAAGTGAACGTTTAATTCGAGTATGTAAGCGTGTGAAAATTACCAAGTGAACACACACATACATACATAATATATATATATCTGATATATATATATATATATCTTTAATGTCTGTAATATGTGCGAAAATAGGGTTAATTTATGCACTTAAATGTTAATGTGATGCATCTGCGATAGTAAAGCCGTTTATCAGATTTATATTGAAGTGAATTTATTTCGAGAGCGTCATTTTATAATTTTCTTTAATTTCAATTTAAAACCATTTGCCACGCATTTATGCATTTGTGCATTTTAATTCATAATTATAATTTTCATGCGACAACTGAATTTATATTCTTTTAATTGCATGGCCCGGCTGCTTTATAATGCAATAGCATCAACTAATTACGACTAGAATGGGTGTTAATAAGCGAAAACAGCATTATTGTTTATCTACACGCTTTCTTTAGAGTACTATCATTTAGTTAGGCAATTTGCAACAAAGAAGAAAAATATGAAGTATTTTTATTTTGTAGTTAAACAATAGGCTAACGAGATTCTAACACTAACCAGTTTGAACCAAGTTTAGAGTGGCTTACTACAAAGGGTATAAACTATTCGTGAATGTTTTAAAGAACTCTTATTATAATTTTATTTTATTTTATGTATGCGCAGCATAATGGCCAACGGCCTATGGCCGATGTAGGAAATGATAGCCAAAAAATGCGTCAAACCAATTAATTAATTCCATGCAACCATTTAATTAGTTGTTTTTGGCACTCATCATTCATTCCCCCATCCCTCCATTCATGCAAGCAAATCAGGCTGAGTCAGCAAATTGGCTCAATTGATAATTTCATTGAAACACTCAATCAACAACTGGCAAAAGGGATATACATAAATTTGAATGACTGTCGAATGACTCTCAGTTAGAATTGATGTCGCACTCTCTTTCTCTCTCTCTCCCTCCCTCTCACTCTCTCTCTCTCTCTCTCTGCCTCTCCCTATCCCTCTCGCTAGTTGTGCTCGTACTCGTATAACCGGATTTTACCCTCTTGCAATGTCTATATTTATGTTTAAATGGCACTTTTCTTAAAAGGCTTAGGCACACACACCAAAACAAGAACAACAAGTACACACATACATATATATGAAGTGCTGCTCCTTGACTGACATTCAAATAGACAAGCTGCCAATACGTGCAGCCGTTGTGCATAAAACTAAAGGACTCAGCACTATCCAGGCAGAGTCGGAGAACGAGGATGTGGATGAAGAAGGCCCGGGCGCAGAGAGAACATTGGAAAACCCAAAACGAGCAAATTTTTGTTATTGCATTTGAAAATGGCGGGCGTGGCAGGGAGGCGTGCACATTTGGGGCGTATTGTTGAGCCCATACATACGGTTGAAAACCATTTGGCATTGCCCTATACCCATAAAATCATTTAAATTGGGTATACTGAGGTGACCACTATATGAGTGTGGATATTTTCCTGTTTACTCTTTTATCTTGTTATTTTTATTTTACTATAACTCTCATTGCTTTGATGTGAGTCTGTAATGTCAGCAGTAAAGAGGTGATAGGCTGTACTTGTATTTACATGTCTACCTAAATACATATATAGGCTATCTCGTAGTCGATTACTCGAGTCTAGGTAACTGTTTGCTTGTTTCTTGCTATTGTTTTGTTGTTCGCTTGTTGCCTTTTTTCTGCTTTGGCAATGGCAAATTGAATGGCCAAATTTCGCAAAATGCAGTTTGAGCACACGTTTGAGAAGAAAGAGAAAAGAGATGACAATAAAAGCAACAACTTGCCTTCAAATTTCTCCTATCTATTCGATCTGACACTAGAGATGGGCACTTTCAAAGCTCAAAATGCTTAAACAGACACTAAAAATTATACTTCCTTCCAAATGAGAAGTTACATAACTGTTCGAAGATACAACTCTCGTTGCAGCAATCGATAATATCGATTGTTTTGCGTATTAGTGATAAACGAGGCTATAAATAGTAAAAACTAACAAACTCTCCTGCTCATCAGCATTCATAGTCCAGCCGGGGAATTGGACCCCTTAATGACTTGGTCATTATTGTTGCTAGCAGCTTTTGTTATTCAAATTAATATCCACATTCGTAATTCACAAATGATTGTTTGCAGATTTCATAGGGATGACAGTTTGCAAAACTAAAGTAAAATGAAATACATATTGACTGAGTAAAATATATATATTTCAATATTCTGGACATATTCTTTAATTTTTGCATGCAACATTTCAATTTCACAGTGTCATCTCTAGTTGTTCCTCTGTTCCCTCCGCCCTCCCTCCACTGCACCCCACTCGGTATCTCTCTCTCAATATTTAGGTGTTGTTTTTTTCCTGTCCCTTGTTTTGTTTTTGATGTTTTGGCTTTGTATTGTGTGATTTTTTGGTTGACTACGATGGGCTGACAAGGGATAGCACGGGGGGCGTAACAGTCGGTTGCAGCAGTGCCAATGCCAAACTATTCATTGGAGCATTGGCCCAAGGAGCGTGCACCAAAATGAACAGCAGAAGCTGCAGGCAACACAGAGTCACACACAGGCATACAAGATATACACAAGACTGCATTGCTCATACGCAACGTTGGACAAGTTTCTGGACAGGGCACAGGTAGGTGAGTTGGACAGAGCATGGAGAACAGCAAAAACACAAGCCAGACAAGCAAATCACATGCCATGGCAGTCGACCTACAACTGTTGGACTCCTCGTATTGTTTGCAATTTGCAGCATTTCTTAGCCAGGTCAAAACCAACCAACCAACTGACGAAAGCCAGTCGCTGGCCTGACCCCTTCTGGCATCTTCGCAAATTACCTCAAATTCTTCAATGATCTTTAATAAAAGCACCATAGGTATTAACAGTTTCTAATTAAAAAGACAAGGCTTAATTTCCTAGTTTCATCCGCTCATCGCCAGACATTTCATTCATTTTTGTGGCTGTTGTTATTGTTGTTGTGGTTGCTGTTACTTGACTGGGCCAGTGTCATGTTCAGACTGTTGGCCGCAAAGCCTAACAAGTTGTTTGTGCAGTCAAGTCCGTTGGTCAGTCAGTTAAATGCTCGTCATTCCGTTTGTTTATTGTGCGCAATGATTGCAAGGCCCTTAAAACTGCTGTGATTGCGAACAGGATTTGACTTGCCCGGGCTTGGCCCTGGCTAAAATAGTAGTGGTAGTACGAAAAGCTGGCTTCAATGTGCCGTCAGGCATATGTGCAAATCGTTGGAAACAAAAATCAGATATTGTGCACACGTACGTTAGCTTAGGGCCCGTTGGTCTGGTCCGGTCTGGTCTGGTCTGCTCTGGTCTGGTCTGGGCCTGGTCTGCATGGTTTTTGGCATCGCATGCCATGCAATTTTTCCCAGGTAACAAAATGAATTGCCTGTTGGGGAAAAGCGTCTCCTACTGCTGCGAGTCGGACTCGAACTCTGCGGCTGACAGTGTCGCATGCCCAATGCGCACTATTTGCCATTATTCCAGTGATATTTTGAGTGCGCCAGGTTGGGGTCGGCAGCAGCTATAGGGCAACAGCCCAATCGTATATACTCGCACTCCTTTACACTGTACGTAGTATAGATGAGTGCAATTTACCGCTAACAATGCCATGCTCCAGTAGTTACAACAAATGTTAGACGCAGCCAACAACCAACAACCAACATCCAACAACAGTCGCGCAGCAGCAGCAGCCGCAGCAGTAGCAGCAGCGTTGCACAGTTGCACAGTTGCCCAGTTGCCGAGTAGGGGCAGTTGCACAGTTGCAGCAACTAACTACTTGGTAGCTCTAGCTAACGGCTAACACACACAGCGACATATGTTGACCATGGAAATGCATAAATAATGCGCCACAGTATGGGGCACCAACATGGCCTATGACCAGGACAAGGATACCAGGCAAGCAACTGTTGTTGCTGCTGCTGTTTGTGTTGCTGTTGCATTGGCATTGCTGGCAGTGCTGCCAGCAGGCATGTTGCACCGTTGGCATGCCCTCTCTGTCCCTCTCGGCCTCATCTTGTTGTTGTTTGCCATATTCGAACATTCACATCAGGATTTCCCGCTATTGTACTTTTTGGCTTTTGTTTATTTACAGTCAGCGCAAAAATGTTTGTTGTGTGGCCCATGGCTGCATACATGAGTGTGTGTTTGTCATGTCACGTGTGTGTGTGTGTGTGTGTGTGTGCGTGTGTGTGTCTAGCTGGATTTAGGCTAAGTAAGCCGCATACACCTGTCCCACAACAAACAACAAACAAAGAGGACCACATGAGCGACCAATTTAATACATGATGATGGCATGCTCAGCTCGTTCAATATTTGACTACCATTATTGTTGATGTTGTTTGTGTTGCTGCTCCTGTTCTTGTTGTTGTTGTTGTTGTTATTGTTATTGTTGTTATTATTGTTGTTTCTGCTGCTGCTGTACATCTGCTTAAACAAATGTCACGCGCGGACTCGCCTCCAATTATTCATGTGGCGAACGTTATTAATTTGAAAGCATATTTATCACAAACGAAATCTACGCCACATGCCATAATAAATCAGGCAACGTTTTTGGCTTGACACACACACACACACACACACACAAACACACCAATGCTAACATTAAATATTTAAATCAGTAGCACTCACCTGCAAAGACATTGGGTGCGTCTAGCTAAAACGTTGCCACAAACCGTGTGCGGTTTTGTTGCCTGTAGATTGTGCGGTAGTGTGGGTAGAGGAGGTAGATGCGGCGTCAACTCTCTATGACATATCCACATTTAAAGCTCGCCAACAAGTTAGTCAAGCCAACTCATAGCGCCTAGCCATGTGACAGTCAGTCAAGTTTCCCAAATACAACAAACAGTCAAGGTGATATGAACCTCTTAGACACGCTTATCGTCCTCTTTGACTCAATTGCTGTGTCTGTGTGTGTAGACCGTGACGACGATAAATACATAAATTGTCAAAGCCATCCAGCCCAACATTTGACAATGCGTCATTGTATGTCAGACATTTTGGCTTCAAGCTTCAAAAAGTAAACCCCAAAACGAGTCGAGGACTGAGTTTCAAAGTAAAACGTATGACATGCCAATTGTTTGTGGGCGTCGTTTGACATTGTACTTTTTTTTCACCCGTCCAAAACCAATTGCAATATTAAAATCATGCCTCTTATACACACACATATATATATATATATATATATATTTATATATACATACATATACGTATACATATACATATAGACGCCCATTGGCTAAGTAAGAGAAAAGTTTCGAAAACCATGCGACAGCGTGTGGCAGACAACTTTGCGGCTTTTGCTAAAGACGCTAAGCTGACTGCCAGAACACGATGCCAGGATGTCAATGGCAGCAGCAGCCTGAGCAGCAGCAGCAGCAGCTTCAATTCACGGTAGAAAGGCCAAGAGGACACCGACACGTTCAAGGACGCCATCCGCAGACGCAGCACTCTGCATACTCGTATAACGTTTGATGCTTATGCTACTTACGCGTTAAGAATTTTATTTCAAAAAATGTCATTTACCGCCAAAATCTACTTATGCATATACAAATACGAGAACAACGCACACTTTTGCCAACAGACGACAGTATGTACACACTGCGTATACGTATTTATATTGGTATAGACAGTATGTGCCGTGTGTTGTGGTGTCGCGTGGTGTCGTGTGGTGTTGTGCGGTGTTGTGTGCTATACTTGTGAACTTTCAGCTTGTTTGCTCAAATTACCCGAACATGATATATCATATCAATAAAAATCATACACAATGGGATAAATTGGATCCTTAACTATAAGTACAAGTCTATTATAGAGAAATCAATCATTTTGTTAAGCTCGTTGTAGAGAAATCGAAACGCAGTCTGGAATCAAAGAATGAAGTACAAACGTGGGCGAAACAATAAGGACAGCATTCTTTACCCAACAACAATGTTAATATAATTCAGTTATAATAGTACTTTATTATATAATTCGTTAGTATTCTTATGCCCATAATTAGGTTGGTGAGTTAAGCGAAAGAGAGAACACACAGAAAACACTTTATGTACAAATTTAATATTAATAATTCATTTAACAGTTTTTATTTAATAGCAATAAGAATTATTTAATTAAAATTTATTTTTTCCCCATTTTTTTTTTTATTTTTATTGAATGTAATGAATTTAACTTAATACAAAGTAAATCGGTCTATTATTTCTATTCTCTGTTTTGTTTTGTTGTTCTGGCAAAGGTTGAAAATTAACAAAAGTTTACTTATATTAATGCAAATATTATTAAACTGTTTCATATCATTTTAAAGGCTTTTAAAGCAAACATATTTATTTTCAATATGTCCCTCCTTTCGGACACATCTTTCCACTGTAAAACGATTCAATTCGTCCTTTGTCTCTGCGTAAGAATAAAAATGGAGCACAAACTGAATGTCTGACTGACTAGCTGATTGACTGACTAACGGAATATTTGAGTATCTGCCTGGCTGTCTTTCCGTCGGTCTGTCAATCTGACAATTTACCAATTGCCTTTACAACACTTGGCGTCGACACTTCCGTGCCATTGTATAGCACTTTTTGGGTTCCGGCCATGAGAGAGTACTCCACACTTTTATTGGCCATATGCGTGTTGTCAGCCCATGTATGAATATTTGCGACACTTCTTATGAATTTTCAGGCACGTTCATATTCGAGTATTCGCATATATACAAGTACTCGTAAGTATATATGTATGAATATATGTATGCCACATACCGGAACAGGACGAAGGGACGCAAGGACGACTCCATTTTTTGTATGCGACATTATTATGGCAATTTTACCACATGATGATGCGCTTGGTTATTTGCTTATTTGGTTACACTCGTGTCGTATCGTTATTTGGCCAAAATCAAGCAATTTATTCACAATTGTCGTCAACACCGACACCGACACCGACAACGACAACGACAACGACAACGACAACGAAACCGTCATTCGCTGCAATTGTGTGGAAATCGATATGCGTTGTTATTTTAAACGTTCATTTCCTTCATTGCCATTATATGCTCATACCCCAGCAAATACATACATACATACCTACACGCTCACGAATACACACGCACACACACGCACAAACATACACAATGCAGTGTGCACAACAAAAGTGGAGACTGCTTTCGCTGGCAAAATTTGATTTATGCATATTTCCATATGATTTATTTCATTACCATCATTTCGAACCGTAGATCGACCGACTGTTGCCTTTGACTAAGCTCCCTCCTTCTTATTATTCGTTGCGTCGTTTCACCTACCTTGTTCTTCTCGTTGCCAAGTTGCTTTTTTAATATTTATTTAAACATTTGTTGCAGCTTCCGTTTTCATTTCTCGTCCGTTACATTTGAGTGATTCAAACTTGACGGTTGCCTTTGTATACATTTTTTTCCACCTCATTTGATCCCGAGAATGAAAAGTTTTCATGCAACGCCTCCTCCCCTTCGCAGCCAATCCCTTCCCTCCAGCCAAAAAAAAGGCAAAAGTCTCGAATAAAGCGCAAAACTTTTGTTAAGAAAATATGAATTTGAAATGAAAATATGGTTGAAATGAATTGAAACCGTAACGGGTCTGAGTGGGCCAAAAGTAGCGTGTGCACGAGCGAGCATCGCAAAAATGCCGATTCTCTTTCCCACCCAACCGCACACAATGTTGCAAATAAAACAGCGCATAAGAAACAATATATACAATAAAAAAAAAAAAACAATAAAAATAAAATGAAGCAAACGAAAAGAAATGCTAGAGGAGCATTCTGGCTGGTTGGCAGATGGAAATGAAAGGCAAACACGATTCAGTTAACGAGTGACGAACGCTATTGCTAACTGGGGACTTGCCTGCCCATCGAGGCAACCTAGCAACGTCTATTGAAAATGCTGACTGCCTGTCTGAAGATGGACCTGGAGCTGGACCTACAGCTGGCGCTTAAACGAGGACACACGATGGGAATGAAGCAGGGGGCACTGGCTGAATGATTGCCTTACTCTCTGTACTGACTGACTAACCAATGAACGGCACCAAAATGAATGACTGAATGAATGAATAAGTGAACGGATGAGCGCTTCTCTTCAGTTGGTTGCATTCGCAAACACACATACTCACTCACACATATACCACATGCCTCACTTGAGGTGGAGTGTGTCGAGTCTCCATTGAACTTGGCCGTAACCGACGCCATTCGGTCAATACAATAAAGTTAGTTTTCCAAATCGGCTACTTTATTGAGCGTAAGTCTCTCGACCAAACTATATTATTTGATGTGGCTTGTTGGTTCATAATCATGAAGTCAAGCACTGTACGCTCGTTCACTTCCTATCTATGTATGTTTGTGTGGGGAGTCCATTTATATTTCTACATCAACGGCCGATAAAATTAACTATTTTGATAGAGACAGAAAGCACGTAATGGGGGCATCATCAGACAGCGACTCTGTCTGTCTGTCTATCTGTCTGTCTGTCTGCCTCTCTCTCTTCAACTCCTATTTGAACTGCTTTAAATTGCCATAAAAAATCGCTATCAGCAGCCATCACTTGCGTCTATTGTTATCACTCTACTACTGCTGTTATTATTGCTGCTGTTGTTGTTCATTTGTTGCCACATTTCTACACTCAATTTGTACAAATTTAATTGTCCGCTGCCAGCAGCAATTGGCCAATAGCCTCGGCATTTTACATTATTCTATATGTTTTTATTTATTTTGTATTTTGTATTCGTTTATTTTTTTTCTATTTCGTGTTGCTGTTGCTGTTGTTGAGTTGATTATTTGTTGCTTCATCGTTGCTCGGCCAACGCCTGGCCGCTTGGGGAACCTTTTATGGCATTTTATTTATTTACGATGCGCCCTTTAAATCAATGAAGCACAATGTTAGGCGCTGTCGCTTAAATTTACGCACAGTACCAGTAACAGTCAAGGTACTTTTTTTCTTTCCCATTTATATTTCTTTTTCATTTTCTTTTTTGTTGCGCTAACAACAATCAGCTAGTAAATCGAATTTCTTGCCTAAAACAACAACAAGAGCAGTGACTATGAATGTGGCAGGGCAACAAAGCGTGGCAGCAACATCAACATCAACAAAAATAAATACAAATACAAAGTCGAGAGAACTCGCTCTCCCTCACGCTCTCTCTTTCTAGCTGCTGAACACTGGACGCCAAACTAAACACTCCGTTTGTTTTAGCAGCTTCCGCTTCCTGGCAGCAATGGCAGCAATGGCAGCAGTAGCAGCAACGAGGCATTCATCCATCTATCCACATAAGGGGACGAGCTAACCAACAACTAAACATACGCATGGCCATCCATCTACAATCATCCATTCATCCATCCATCTATCCAACTATTGAAGCAAACGTTCACTCACCGTTCCTTTGACAAGCGCCAAAGCTTCCTGTTCCTGTCCTGAACTGTTGCTCATTTTACTTTCCTCTTTGCTCTTCCCTTTCCCCTTTCCGCTTCCTCATTGTCTGCTTATGTTGCCGGCCAAAGCTAAACGCATTTGTTCGAAGCTTGTTTAGTTTAACTTTAATTGAATTTTGTGAATTTTACCAGGCCCTTCCCCATTGCATTTGCCCATGTTCCGTCCATTTTCTTGTTGTTGATGTTACAACAGTTTTCTTACAGTATTATTTCTTGTTCGACCCTTTGGCCACTCGTTCGTCCGTCTGGCAGCTGGTGCCACTATTATATGCCTGAATTTATTATGGACAATAACAAAAACTGTAGAAAACTGTTGCCCACGAGACGGACAGTTCGCTCGCTTATCCAGCAATCCTACAGGAATTGCGCTCACCTTCACCATATGGTCAATGGCACGAGTTTGGCTCGTAAAAAGGCTTACGGAAGATGGAGTGCGGCCGATGGAACTGCTTACCTTTTTGCCAAGCAACTGTGAAATTGTCTTGTTTTGCCAGCCAACCTTTATTGTTGATTTTTAACTAAGGCCAAAGGCAAATTCGCTAGACATAGGCGCTGTCAAGGGCGTGGCTGCATACAATATACAAATTCAATTTTTATGTCGGGCATTTTAAATAATTCGTGTGATTTAATTTCTGACTTTCCCCTAACTGAGCCAATAAAATGCTTTGGGAAAATGGCACAAAAACGTACTTATACGGCTCATTGCTGTTGAGATGAATCGATGATTCTTCGGTTTGGTAAGCCTCCACGGCGTATACGTAATTCCAGTTGATACAGAAGCCAACAATGTTACAGAACGATGACAACATAAGCCGACTTTGGCTTTTCTGATTGTCAAAGTCAAATATGGAATTATATGTGGCAGCGGTTTAGGCAAATACAGTCTGTCAGGAAAGTATGCGCATACACAGACAATAATTGCATCAATTCAAATAAAAGAACAAGAATAAAAGCAACAGCAGCCTGTGTTTGTGCTTCTAAATATTAGATAATTTAAGAAATCACATGCAATATATTTTAATTAATGAGAATAATCTGCAATAAATGCAAATGAAATGCCCGGGCTCTTCTATGTGAGCTCTGAAAATTTGTCTACCATTAGCGAGGTGAAATCAAAGCGAACGTTGTGAATTTGTGAAAGTTATACTGCAAACACGTGCAGGAATATTTGATGTTTATTTCTATTTAAGTATTTATTGTGCTGAATAAACAAATTCATTTAAATACATTTGGAATGTTAACTTTTGTGGCTAAGTGTTAATCACAGTCGGCGATTAGTAGCCATGCATTATGCTCTTTGTATTGCTGTATAAATTATGTGTTAAGCTGCTGCCTATCGATGCGGTTTACTGTCTGCAGTCAGAATAGAAATTTATCTAAACACAAATAAATTTAATCAACCACAATCGGAAGTATTCGAATAATAACACAATAAACAACAGCAATTAAAATATCAAACATAAATCATTTACAAATTTACAACAATTGTCATGAAAGGCAAACAACAACAAAAACTGCATTGCAATGCAATGGAAGACACAATTCAAACATGCAATTCAATGTGTGTTTTTGTGGTCTAAAAAGTCATAAAAAGCGTGCAAACACAAGGCAGGCATTTGCTAGACTGTGTGCATGTACTGTATGTATAACAAACACTCGCACACATTGTATATAACTAAAAGCCACGCCCACGTTGACGCCCATAGTAAACGCCTGCATAAATTTGTACTACGCATAAAATCAAATCAAAATTCAACGGCATGTGACAATTTTATGTCCACAAAATTATGTATTTGTTGAAAACACACAAACACACACACACACAGCAACAACAACAACAATCGAACAACATGGCATAACAACAATAACGCAAAGCAATGAAAATAACCACAACAACAACAGCAACAACAACTACACAAACAATGTCGAGTGAGGACAACCAACAAGGACATAAGCAATAACAGCAACAGCTAAAATAGCAACATGAGCAGATTATAATGAACAACATATTCGCACGGCCGCACCCAAGCACGACTCCACCTTTTTGGCCACCAGCCACCTACACACTTACACACACACACACACACACGCACACACGCACACCCGCTTGAACCGCACGCACACCCGCTTGAACCGCACGCATACATACAGAGAGCAGAGCAAAGTGAAGCAGAGCTCCAATAAAGCGACACGCAACAATTTACGTGTTTTGACACTCATACAAAAGCCATTACAATACACGCAGGTATAAATACTCACACACACACACACACACACAGAAAGAGAGAGAGAGAGAGAGAGAGTGTGTGTGAACTGGTCGGGCTACCACTTAGGTTGTTAAGGGGTCTGGTAACAAAAAAAAAGTTTATATGCTGCCGAGACGTTTACATGCTCCACGTGCGTTGAGTGCGATGAGTTGTTGCCTTTGCCCACTTTAAAGGTGGCCAAGACAAGCAGTTCATAAAGAACTCGGCCAGAACGATGAGCAAGAGAGAGCCTGTTAAGGTGAAAGTTTTCAAAATGGCCTCAGGCACATATTTACCTAGCTTCAAAAACCGAATTCTTGGCAAAAAGCGTCAGCAGGATAACAAGCAAAAAATAAGGGCATGGTTCAAGCTGTTTTCTATGGGGCCGCACCTTAACTTTGAGACAGTTTCGATGGCTTTGCCAGGCTTTTATCTTTGACCAATGGACAAACTGGCCTGGCGACCAAGACAATGTCAAAGGTTGCTCTGGGGAATGGCCTCTGCTGTGCTGTGCTGTGCTGTGATGTGTTGTGGTGTGAGCTCTTTAATGATGAATCGTGGGACAGAGTCAACGTCGTATACATTAGATTTGACATTGACATATTTTGCATTACATAGAAGTATGCCAGATATTTTGTATATCATTTATTTTCATGACCAAAGCGAAGAAAACTCCACAGACAGAATCTTTATTAAAGTGAAAAGCAATTTCAGACCAGACATAAATTGACCAACAATTTAATAGCAAAGACAAGTGACAAGTTTAATAACTTGACTCTGACTTAAAGCACAGGAAAGCACTCATATTTATACCAATGTATCTGGGGACATTTGTGCTACAATTTGGGATAAATTAACTTAAGTACTAGACGTGAATGGCATTCTATCTAAGTATGCAATCCCCAGATGCCAAGTGCTCTCTGAGGAAACTAGACGAGAATCTATTTGTGGCTAAACAAAGATAGAACTTCAATCTGTATGATTGTAACTCAAATTATAGTTCTATTATGTACATAAATCTTTCGATTGCACATTGCATTCTCCATATGAAGTGCAAGCACTCGAATTTAATTAGCTATGCATTTTGGAGCTCTATCTCGACACTTTGCTGTACTTACGTGAGTCCCGAAAACCCACTAACTGCTCTTTTCACAAGTGTTTAACTTTAACAAGAGTGCAAGTTGTTAGTTGAGTTTACGAGTGGATTCAGCAAATAAAGTCAAATGAAAATTTACCCATATTACGGGTTGAATATTCCGCAAGATGGAAACTTTATCACGGCAATCATTAAGGAGTATTATCCAAATCAGCAAGAACTTTTAGTTCCAGTGTGTGTTTATGTATCTGTGTGTGTGTGTGTGTGTAGGCACTGTAGTATTTTATGATCACATACGAGAGTAATTTTCGCCTAAACATGCTGCTATACATGTGCTCTCTTTAAGCAATCACACACGTAGTTTTAATTATGCGTTGCGAATCGGAACAAAGACAAATATCAATACGAAGAGACGAGTAGAAAGAGAAGGTGAAGGGAAGATTGAGAGGCAAATAGAGTGTGAGGTAATTCCAAGTGGGAGGCTGTCGAGTTTGCAGTCGATGCACTTTGCAAAGTCGTTTTGCCAAGCAAAATCCTGTTCATTGTCCAAGCTTGGTTGTGTGTGGGTGTATGGGGGCGTGTGTGTGTTTGTCTATTTGTGTAAGTGAGTGTAATCATGTGTGCAACCATTCAAATGTACATATATTGACAGATTGAAGGATTATCGAATGCCTGTCAGAGCATCCTATGCTCTGCTGTGAACTTTAAGCTCATCTCTTGTTTGGCTGCACTGAAAGTCACCCACGCACACCACATACCCAGACACATTCCCACACACATACACATGCATACGTATGTATGCACCGACATATGTATACACACCCACATACGCATACATTGCATTGTGAAAGGCGCGTTTGCGAATTAGAAATGATGAGAATGCAGCCTGAATTGGTCGCTGTATTGTGTGTAAATATATTTACAGTTTATTTTGTGGACTTCCGGTTGCAGACAAATCAAAATTTCTGCACAAATGGACAAATTGCCAGCCAGCAAATGAATGGAAATGAGAACAACAATAATAGCAATAACAACAATGACATGTATTGCGGTCGTAACCTCCATTCCGAAGCTCATAACCCCTATGCAACCCTGAAGCATCTGACAATGTGACAATGTGACAAAACCGAAACCACAAAGGACAACACAGCATATTAAATTAGTTCTGTGACTGACTTCTCTGATAATCCACACACATACGCACACATATATAAGAGGATAATCAAATTGTATTTCGGAAAGCTCAGTCCACCGAGTTGAATTTCTTTTATTTCAAACTGACAGAGATATTTGCCTAGATGTCAATCTAAAATCGATATGTTAAACACGGTTGACTTGCAGTTTAAGTTCTTTTTATAAATATTTTAATGTATACTAGAACTAAAACGATTCTTCAGCAAGCAATTTAGGCTACTTTCTCGAACTAGAACTTAAACATAGCTAACACAAAATGCTGTCTACAATGAAAAAGAAACAAATGACAGCTGAACTAATTGTTGCCTTAACATCCGTAGTTCGTACTCTTATCGATCTCATGTAACAATTTAAAATATTAATGTTCCAAGTTGGCTAACTAAACCAACTTCTAGCAATATACATTAAAGTGAACGAACTAATGAGCAGATAAACAACTGAAAAACTGATAAACTGATGAATTGACTAGAGCAGTCAATATTGATACTTACTTCAGCACTTTGTGCCAACCTCCCTTCCTTCGTGGCTGCCAGCAAGTTTATTAGCTACGCTCGATACAACATTGATGATTGGCTGCTTTGCTGCTTTGCTGCTTTGATAAGCACAGGGGCATTAAGCTGACAAAAAAATGTAGCTAACGAAAATGAGGAAAACGAGGAAAATGCTATGAACGTAGATAGGAAAAGTAGCAGAAATGCGCAAATCCTTTAACACGAAATTAAGACACATAATCCTTGACAAGCAGTAATGGCTATCAAATATGCTAACGCTTGCATTTTCGCTAGCTAAGTCGAATGTTCGATTGACAAGGCGTCTATGGGCGTGGCAATATTTAGCGTAGTTGAGCCTTCTGCTTGTTTGTAAGCCTTTTGGCCATTTGCTTATCTCGCAAGCAAAAAGCAAAAGCATTCATTCCACTTGGATGATATTTGAAAAATGGCCTTCAAACTGGCATTAAGCAAATGAAATCGCATTAAAATCCCATCGCTTAGGTAAATCTATCACTTTAATTAGAAATGGGGGCACACAATGGCTGTCTGCAGTCGTTAAATAATTACGAGAGCATAACCTGGCCATTGTGCATGGCCGCAAAAGGTTGAAATGGAATGGAAATGGCAATGGAAATGGAAAATTGTAATTACATTTTCAGCACATTGCAGATTGCTGTTTTCTATAAATTAAATTTCATTTCCCGTTTTGCTTCCCGGGCTGCTGTACGACTCTACAACTGTACGATTGTATGACTGAATTCTGCCGGCTTTGCATGCGCAGTAACGCCATTAAACAGCAGTTTCCGGTTTACGCGCTTTGAGTTTCCGCCTCAAACACCAAACGGCAGCAACAGCAGCACCGCCAGCAGCAACAACAAAAGCAGAGTGCCTGATTGTTACTGGTCGAGTGGTGCTTGCGTTGCAGCTGTTGCCGTGGATATTGTGTGCGCCTTTGTTAGAAATGCTGTTATTATTTCGGCACCCAACAATGCCGACATTGCGGGCGCAGTCGACGCCAGTCGTCGCCGCGCGTCGTCGTCGTCGCATCGTCTTGCAACATCTTTAATATAAGATTCAATTCAGCATAAAATCCCTCCCACTCTCTCTCTTTCTCTCGAATCTCGCCAAACTCGCCTTTGTGTGCCACAATGTGACGAGGAGACTTGGAAATCACTGGCATACACACGCACTAGAGCCGCAACAACACAACCCAATCTAGGACGGCAACAACACCAAGAACAACAGCAATTACAGCAAGAGAGCGCAAAAGCAATAACCAAGTCACATTTCTATTGCATGCCAGCATCGCCAGCCACAAACACACACACATTTATATATATTTTTAATTAAACGCAAATCCCTTTGGCACCACCAACACGCAACATGCAACACACACAACCCCACCGCACCACAGCACCACCACTTTACCACAACCCATCTCGCAATTGGGGCAAGTGCGCTCGCTAGCTGCAAATCGCGACAACGACAGCTTCAAGGTTAAGGCGTTCTCCTCCCCATATGCCGTTGCTGCTGTGCTGCGAGTCAAGGCTTCTGTTAAGCTGAAATTTTGCCGACTTATGAAATTCAAGCATTTGTTGCAATACGTTAAGAAGGCTTCGACTTTGCAGTTATATGAATACTTGAAGTACTTGAAGTTAAAGGAGCAGGCAGACATGACGAAATCAATGCTAATCGAGTATATATTCATATTACTGACTGTTTAATATAGTTTCGCTCTTATGTTTATATTTATATCAAATAAAAATATATATATTTGGTGCTGCTCTAAGATCCACTAGAGTGCAAATTCCACGGCAATGTTCGTTATGTTTAGCAATTTATCTGAAACTTTAGAAAACTTAGAAGTATTCCCTATCCTGCAAATAAAAACTCGTTAGCTGAAATGCCAAAATTTAATTGTATTGTATAAAAAAAAAATATATCAAAACAAGCATCAAACTTTTCTAGTTTCTGCCAGTTGCATTAAAATTGAGAAGTAGTCTTATGACAGTCTGTCTGATTATCTGATTGCCCATGCTATGGCCATAAGAGAGCGTGTAATTTAATGATGCCAATGCCAATGGCGATGCAAGTTGAAGTAATTTTCCAATGGCATTGGGCAGATTATAAGGCACGTCTGCCATTGCGCACACAGCGGTATGAAAGGCCAATTAATATTTCATAAAGGAGCACGTATTTTTCGCTCATATACGTATATGTATACGTATAGAGAGCATAAAAATCCCTCAATCACTGCCAATTAATGTCAGACACAGGCACTCATATCTACCAGCCAACCATCCAGCCATCCAGCCATCCAGCGAACCAGCCATCCAGCCAAGCAACCAGCTAGCCATCCACCCAACCATCCTGGCCGCCATTCAACCATCCAGCCATCCATTCAGCCAGCAAAGGCAGCGAAAGCAGCTCCAGACGTCATACATAAAAACAATAAATGATTTATATATGAAAACAAAAAGTATTCGAGTAAAAGCCACGAAAATAAAAATCACACATCCTGTCGCATAAGCAGACAGATAGACGGCCAGCCAGATTGACAAAGGGGGGAGGGGAGAGGGATAGACCACAGCAGGATATGGCGAAACGTGAATTTTGTGAATTTTACTGACATATTTCTAGTACAATTGTATATTTTATTATTCGTCAGAAATCAAAGCAAAAGAAATGAAAATGGAATCGTAGAAGAGCATAGAGTCGTCTATATGTCTGTCTCTCTCTCCCTCCCTTTCTATCTCCCTCCCTCTCTCTCTCTCTCTCTCTCTCTCTCTCTCTCTCTCTCTCTCTCTCTCTCTCTCTCTCTCTCTCTTTCTCTCTCTGACTGTCTACACACAATAAAAAGCGGCATAGAACGACAGACCAATATATGTATACTATATGGGCGAAGTCAGGCAATCGAGCGTACAGAGACTCCGGATCTAAGCCATCGATAGAGCAAATGAAGTCCTTTATGTTTCAATGCTCTGCATGTGGTTGCATACATTTGATGGCAGCTAATTGGCAGTTGAAATTACGTTGTGTGTGTGCGTGTGTGTATGTGTGTGTTTATGTATGCTGTGGCTGTCTGTAGGTTACACTTATAGAATATACATATTCGTTTATTTAAATGTGTATTCAAACTAATTGCAGGTCTTATCAATGCCAACTTTTTATCGGTAACAAAAGCCAACAAATTAATTTGCATTTCTATTATTTTCATAAATAACAAAGCCTCAGAGCCTCGGTTCGCTGTGGTCATGTTTCTGTTCACGGTACTTCCGACAGCTTCCCAAAAAATCAGTTCAACTGCAAAAACAATGACGTTTTGGCCAGTGCCAAAAAATAAACAATTTAAGTCAATTTAAATTTCTGATGATTTGCAACTGTCAGTTGGCCAGAAGGGCAACCCAGCCATTGCCACTGTTGCTGTTGCTATTGCTGCTACCGCCGTTGCGGCTGTGGCTGCGAGGCACGAAAAAAGAATCAACTAACTCACCACACTATCAGTCACACTTACTGCACGTTGCACAGTTTCCATTTTGATGAGCACAGCTTGTTGGCAGCCAAAAATAAATAAAGCACAAAAAAATTGTGGCTGGCGCAAAAGAAAATTTGAATGCGAACAAAAAATTATATACATATGGATAAATATGTATATTGTATATATATTTGTATATATTGTACGTAGATGCAAGGGCCTGGGTATGTCCAAGAAGAAAAAAAGGACCCACAGCACAATACAAAAACAAAAGCAAATGTTCAGAGTGCAAACATTTGCACGCACGCACAAATCAAAACATCAACAGAACGAAAAACAACAGAAAAATTGTTTGGCAAAAAACCAACGGCACGTAGGCGCCCCCTACTGCCCCTTAACCACTTGACTACTACTACTAATCTCCCTGCCACTCGCCCTTTTCAACAGGCACTGCACAGTGTTTGCATGGGAAAAGTCTCGGCAACATTGTACGTATTTGACATTTTAAACGGGGCAGTCGCCACTTGTCAATCTTTGTTCAAGTTCGCATTTCACATATTCCCTCTTTTCTCTAGCCTTTGTTTTGATTTGTGACTGTATGTGTGTGTGTGTGAGTGTGTATGTTGGAATGTCTGTGTGCTGCCATAAAATTCTTTTTCTTTTTGCCCAATTTGTTTTTTGTTTTTTTTTTGTTTTTTTGTCGTCATTTTCATGGCATTTTTACTGGCAAATGGCTTTCCAAACGCGAATGGCGCACAGCAAAGTCAGCCTAAAAGTATGCAAATAAAATACGCGCTCTTATCTGTTTGGCATTGGCTTTTGTTGACTGGGCCCATTGGCCATCGTTGGTTGCGCCAGATGACCAGCTGCCAGTCTGCCAGTCTGCCAGTCTGCCAGGCTGCCCTGCTGTGGCTTGCTCTGTGGCAGTGCGTTCGCAAAAAACGTCGCCAAAACAATGTTTTAAAATGCATTTGGGCATACTTTGCACTCTGGCATATGCTATAAGCCGGATCGGAGCCATAGTAACCATTTACACGACCATTCCTATCCCTAGCCGTCTCATGTTCACATCAGCCCATCCGCATCGTTGGCACAAACAGTTGCAATCAACAAAATTGAAATCGTTTGTTGTTGTCGCTGCAGTTGCCTGACATGCTGCCAGTTGCGGCTCATGTGTTTTGGCCAAGTTAAACAAAAAGTAAACAGTCGACTGACTGCCATTCAGCCATAATTCAAGAGAGTCCTTCGTCTTAACTCCACCGTAGAATAGGCTAAAGAGTTCCCTTTAACTTGAATCGTATTATATTTAAATGAAAATCATGTGCATTTTCTCGAAATGCGACTTTAAGCTAAAGTTATGACTACATATTAGCTTAGAGTATTACCACAGTCGAGTTACAGCTCCGATTACATTCTATATGTACTTGAAACTGTGTTGCCTTTGTTCTGTTGCTGTCATGTGCACTTATTTCTAAGTAATTGAAAAGTTATCGCAAAACAAAGGAACAACACTCCCGTCAGCCCATGCAGCATCAAGAATTTCTGTTAAAATTTATATAGATTTTCAACCAACTGCTGAAAAAATCAAGAGCTCTCATATGTTAGCTTTATGATGCCATTTTGTTAATTTATATCACTTGCTTGACAGTTTGTTTTTGAATTTTTTTAATATTTTTTTCCGTCATTGTTTTTTATTTTTTTTTTGGTGTGTCTTCGGTTGAGTTTTGGCTATTGTCTTGTGTGGCAAGTTCACCCGCTGGACGACAAAAATATATGTATTTTGCAGCATTCCTTTTTAGTGCAGCGCATTTTTCGTGTGTCTGTGTTATTGCTTCTGTGGTTTTGACATAAAGTGCTCTTAGAAAAAACCACCAAGTTAGAAGCGCGCTGCAAACATTTTTTGATGAATGTAACGTTAGCAACGAGTTAGCCAACCAGCTATACAAAAAATTCAACAACAAAAATGCTCGCAGCGTAAAAATAACTGATAAATTTGCGCGCCAAAAACAAATGGTTAAAGTTTGTAATTGAAATTGGGCCAAAAGGCAACGCAACCAGGAAAGTTTAGCGTCATAAGCGTCGTTGCGAGAATGCTAAAAAAAATGAAATCAAAAAGGGAAATATTAAAAAATAAAAGAATACACATAATAAATACATATCTCAATCAAAAACGACAATGGGAAAAAACAGCGCCAAAAAAAGGGAGAAAAGCAAAGATACCAAGCTGCAGGCAAATATGACAGCGACAAATAGACAAATAAGAAACTCAAATGAATATGAAGCGTTGTTTTCTATTTTCCATTTTGCATTCTCCATTTGTTATTGTTATTTGTTGTTCCCATTCTCGCTCTCGTACTCGTTCTCGTTCTCGTTCTGGTAAAACAAAGGCAAGAAAAAGGGTTGGGCTCAGATTAAAAATCTAAACTAAAAACTGAACAAATATAAATATATAAATGGTAAGAACATTTGCATTGCATAGGTACGAGTGAGTATAAGCTGCTTTCATTTTGCAGCATCAAAGATTTTCTAGATGCTGAGATAAAGCAAGCAACTAAATAAAAACCGCACACAGACACATACATTGGGAATTAGATGAAGGAGGCAGGCGGAGGATGGTGCCACACGTACAAGTGCAGCTCCATTTATCTTCTGTCACTGTACGAGTGTTTCCGCTTTTGTAATGAATGTCCAGCTGTGTGCATTGCCACTACCCCAGCGGGGATGAACAACCAGTCGGAGGGGCGGTTGTGGGAGGAGGCCTTATCCCGTACCAAACTCAACTAAACGAATCGCAAACTCAAACCCAAACCCAAGCCAAACTCAACCCACTCAGCACAATTGTCGTTAGCTGCGTCGACGCTGGACAGTCGCTGAAAGGCGTCTTTTATGTCACTTGATAAGATAAGCCATGCTTAAAATATACGTCTATATATATAGACCAATGTGTACTGCAAGAGATATAGATACACTGAAGAAGGCCAGAGACAAAGGCGAGTGTGCAACTTGTATGCGCCGTATTCTTAATCCAGAGTTTTGTCATTACGTTTTCTCTCTAGAGCACTTTACATCCGTTTGCCATAGATTTGCTTTTTAATCGTCTCCACTCTTCTCTCTCTCTCTCTCTCTATCTATCTCTCACTCGCTCACTGATTCTCTATCCGCTTAAATTAGGCAAATTCAGTTGTATGCTTGTATTATTTGCAAACAGCATTTGCGAGAGCAATTCAGAGGCAATCAAAGAGAGTTTATAAGGATTTACAATTGCAGTGGACTAAATAGTCAGTCGCTGAGCTACTTACTATTAAAGCGTACATATTTAATTAAATTAAGCTATTTTAGCGAGGTGCAGTTGCTAAGCATATAATGCAATAATAATTGATCTTATTTTCTCGTTGAACTTAGAAATTGAACAATTTAATGTTTCAGCAAAAAATAGTATTTACTCAAGGATAAGCTAAATAATAAATATGTAATGTAACAACTTGTGATGTAACAACTTATGAATGTTTTCATATGCGTATACCAAAATTGAAGAAAGTTTTCTTTCATTTTAACTTTTGCTAAAGTTGGCAACACCTCTACAACAAGTTAACATGGCTCTGTGCTCTCTGAGGCATAAATGGATGAAGTCTTGCTAAGTTTTATTTGGCATTTTCAACTAAATTAAACATGCAAAAACCAACTCCAAAGAGAATTTTCAAATTCAATATTAACATTTGAATAGAAAACACATATGTTTTCCCTATCAAAATATATTTACCACGATATATCAAAACACATCCATTTCCCGGGTTCAGTAAACCACAGGACTCATTCCATCAAAATGAATTCACAATATTAAATTCGAAATGTAGTCCATTTATTTTACCACACTTTTATTTAAAAAAAAGAATTAAATTACCAAAATATTTAGTTGCATTAAAGCGAAAAATACTCGTGTATTTACGCATTTTCATATTTCGTGGGACTTATTCCTATAGGGCCACATTAATTTCATTACAGAGCATGCTCCCTATGCTCCCTCCGCTCCCACCTCTCTCATACTCCCTTGTCATTTCTTCCTGCAACAGATTCATCCATTAGAGGAACAGAAAACAATTCCCTCAACTACGCAAATTGATCAATTTCAATTCAGCTCAAATATCATGGGCGTGATTCTGTAGGGTCGCAATCGTCGTAATGTTGCACTGTAATGTTGGTAATATAAACTTTTTATTTTATCTGCTTACAACGTATCCACGTACAACGAACTTCATCGTTTTTCTTTGAACGACACCTCGACAAGAGTCACATTGTGCACACAACAAAAATTTGTCAAAGTTGCCAACTGAATTCGAATATAAAAAGCAAAGTTGGCAGTTAAGATTCGGGCGTCAACTTTATACTCGTAGTTTATTTGTGCTCGGCAATCACAATGGACATTGCTATTGAATTCCTTTGCATTCTGCTGAGCTTACCTATTCGCATTGTGTTCTTTGTGCTGCACGTTTACCTTCTAAATGTGCTCGGTTTACTTCAATTGTATAGACTCTTTGTCAGGGTGCTGATGGATTTGGTCGGTACTGCAAGACTGGAACACAGTATGCCGCTGGTCGAACAATTGCTACGACATTTGCAGATGCTAATAATACTGCAATCGGTTCTTCTCAATCATCAGACCCGAATGATGCAGCGCCTATGTCGACTACTGCGCCATTGGTCAAAGACACGCACCTGGATAATCAAGCAGCGGCGGCTCCGTTAGAGCTACAAATTATCTAGTGAGTGCAATAAAGGCTGGCGAACCGCAAGCTCATGAAATTTAATGCTCTTTTGGCATATTTTCAGTTTGGATTTGGGCTTGGGGATGGGTTTGGGTTTGGGTTTAGGTTGTGGCCAGTTTGCAATTCGCATTCGCATTCGCATTCCCTTTTAGCGTGCGCAATTACACTTGAAGAAATCCTGGGGATTTCAGGCGAAAATCCATTTGTCACAATGCTGAGTACGTGAGCAACGCTGCCTGTCGCAGTCACCCGGCCAGCAGTGCGTATAAATGTGTCGCTTGAGTCCTGTGCGAAGTCCTGTGCAGAGTCGTGTGACTCGACTCCAGAGTCTGACTCTGCTATTGCACCGCATTGCTGCACAGCTGCATTGCCGCGGCTCTATCACAATGACACTTCATTTCTGTTAGCCTCACCAGCAAGGACATGATGCTACGCCAAAATATACACACAATCCTACACATAAGTCCGTAAGTACTTATATGTATATCTGTATCTATGGCCATTGTCAGGGTCTGTCTATATGGGAATGGCTCAGAGGCCACTGCGGCTTATTTGAGTTGACCAAATCCATTTATATAATGGCGTAGTAAGTTCGAGGGTGGCTCAAAAAGTAGGATATTTTCAGCAATAAATGTGTATTACAAATTCACAGAAATTTACTAATGAATTTTACTTTTCAATGTTCATTCATAGAAACTCAAATGAAATGAAATGCCGTCAAAGTTGCGAAAGTTTGAATCATGATGAAATGACTTTCCTTTATAAGTGGTAGGAAATGGCAAACGTAGTTGCATTTGTATCCTTCTAGCTCTCTTATTTTTAATTCATATAATGCGGTCAAGTGCAGAGTACTTTTTATTACATTTTTTTATTTGTTATGCATATTTGTACAACTGTTTAAACGGAGTCGCATAATAGAATTACATGCATGTTGAGCCCATTAACTTTAATTAAAACTATTTTTAATTAATAAAATGTCAACATTTAACCCTACATAATTACAAGTAGGCATTAAAATGTTTTTATTTTTTTTCATAGGCTTACATCAGCAGCAACAACATCAGCGACTGGGACAATTACATTATGAAATGCAGAACAAACAAATAAAGCAGCACAACGGCCAGGGGAATTAAAAAATATGTATTCATTCAATGAAATATCAAACCACAAAAAAATGGTTAATTGACCAACAAGTAACTTAATTAAATCAAATGAAAATTAAATAATTCAATTTAAAATGAGCTTCCAGCAGTGTTGACCTTGTTTAAATTACACACAACGCGATTGTCACTACTATTGCAGGTAAGGTATGTGATAGTTTACAGGTTGTTATATCGTTATTTTCGACATAAAGTTGAAGAATAGAAATGCTGAGACTATTCACAATTTAATATAAATTAATTAATAAAATCCATACCAATACAATTGCATACCTTGATATAAATAATAAATAGATACATACATTTGATTTTCAGTTTGAAACTAATATCCACTACAATTTAATATTAATAAAAGCAGAAATAAGAGCAATAAGTATTCACTTGAATATCATTGCAACAAAAGTGACTACAATAACAACAAACTTTAAAGTGCAATTGAAAACTATTGAAATTGAAAACTAAGCAAATGGTTGCTACCTGTTATTGTTGTTGTTGTTGTGGATGCAGCTATAGTATACAATGATTAAAACAAATCAAAAAATCAATAAAAAAAATAAATAACAAATAAATGTCGAAAAATTAAATAAATAATTGAAACAACTACTTAAAACAACAACAATCAAATGGAAACCATTAACAGCTTAAAAATATTTAATTACCAGCCTCTAACCGCACCACGAAAGTGATTGGAGGAATGGAGGGCACAATGGGGTCGAACAGCGGGTACATGGTGGTCGAATGGGGTCGGAGGGATAGCAGAGAGGGTCGTGGACCTGCCACCAAATTGCAATTAATCTTCTTTTAACAGCAAACTTTTGATCCGCTTTATTTGCGTTTCACTGTGGCGCAAACACAAACAGAAAATGGAAACGCCAACAACAAGAACAAGAACAACATCAGAGGGAGGGAAAATAACGAAAATGCTTGTCATAAAAATTTATCAAGGGTTAAAAATTATGTTACGCGTTTCATTTTGGTGGCTGTGCAATGATTTATGCAAAATCTGTGCCCTAACCAACAACAACAACAACAGCAATAACAACATAACCAAACAACAACAGAAAAAATGAATATAAATTGTGCAATTTCATGTTGTTTTTTTTTTTTTTTTGGTCAACTTTTTATGTCCGGCAAATTAATTTAAAACTGTCTTATAATAACAACAACAAGCATAAGCAGGGCACATTATTTATAATCTCACATTGAACTTAGATAGGGGAGAAGAGCGATGTTCAGCCGACGATAATTTTCTTATAACCGAAATATCCCGGATAGTAGCCGATACTGCCGTAGCTGTAGTACGGCGAGCTATAGTAGCTATAACCGGGATAACCCCAGCCATAGCCTCCGCCATAACCCCCGCCAATCCAAGCAGGCCCAGCTCCAACTCCAAACAAAAAAGAACGCGCATTGCGAGCTCCTTGCAACGTCTCCGTTGCCGCCGCCGGATTGCCGCCAATTTCCTGCTCCAATGACAGCAGATCCGTTTTAACAGCGCCAACTGGTGCTACATCCTTGTCAACAGCTGTGGCGAAGCCGCCACCAATGACAGACGCTGCTTCAGTCAAGTGCGTGCCCAGCAGCAGCAGCAGCAGAGGCCACATCGCAGCCAGCGGCTTGTACATTCCACGCATATTTAAATGAAACGAGATTTTCCCGGCTAGAGAATATGGTTTTTCAATTTATTTCAATTGTAGACCACGACGACGATAACTTGGCCAACTCGCTGCTTAACGCTCGCTCGACTGTCAGCCTAAAGACCAAAAATATTTCATATTTATATAGGGAAATTCTCCCCATCTGAACTCAGCTAATTTTAGTCAACGCAAATTGTTTTAATCAAAAATAAAAACAACACAGAACCAAAAAAAATGTGTGCTAACTAATTTAAAATGCGCTCAAAGTCAACCGCAAATTGTTAACAATCTAAGCGAAGCTTTGATGCTCTAACTGGAAAATAATAAACATTAAAATAAAGTCATAAATTCCAAGTCTAAATAATTAATAATTAATAATAATTCATACAGTTGTCACTCAGCAGATAAATATATATTTATCATTTTGTTTTCAATTTTTTATTATTTACAAAAAAGTTATTATCAAAACAAGCGGATCAATACAGAGTGTAATACGACAGTATAATACCCTACAACGCTCTCCGTAAAATAATATATTATATTCCATAGCCAACAATAATTTAAAATAAGTTCTGAATCAGTCTTAAACGAATGAATTAAAATAATTGAATTTTTCATAAATAATGTATTTATTATTATTTTATCAATCATTTATGCCACATTCAGCATTCTTTGTTCATTTTTTTCCATCTTTTTTTTTTTTGAAGAATGTTTGTTTGATGTAAATTTTGATAATATGGAAGCACATTATACAGACAAAAAGAAAAAAAAAACAAAATTACTAAGCCATGGCCAACGTGTTTGTTGTCTACGCACACGAATGCACATAATGAAACATTTTACACATTAAGCATACGCAACGTTGTCGTTCACTCGTCGGCTGCCAATTGACACATTTGATGTTCAAATATGCGTAAACAACAATTATTGTAATTTTTTTCGCTGTACGCGTGGGGTAACGAGTGAGACAAGAAGACGACTTGGCAGTCGGCAACAGAGAAGATTGAACCTTGAACTTGAATGACAGTGTCAAGTGGCAGCTGCGACATTGGAGACATGACGACAGGGCGACAGGCGACAGGGCGACAATGTGTGCCGATGTGTCAACGGTGCTGATTGCGTTGCATGATTTGCAAGAAAAATGAAGACAATAGTTGAGTTTTTACACTTTCCACTCGACGCCATATCAATGTTGCAAGCAACAGTGGCGACAACAACAACAATTTGCGCTGTCAACGCGTCACGCGATTTACTGGATTGAACAAGCATGAAATGAATATATTTGTCATTCTCGTAAAACAAAGTTATGACGCCGACATTGTCGCGTCGGGTTCGTTTTCCCCATTAGCAAGTCGCCGACAAAGGGGGAAACAGAAAAAACCCCCAACCTACCAGTTGAGGCGGTAAATTGGGTTAGTACATTTGCGTTTTAATTCTATTTGCGAATTCGTTTCTTTTCTTTTCTTTCTTTCTGTCTTTCATTCCGATAACAACAAGAAACTGCGACGCGTTTCCGAACATCACAAACTTTCACGGTTTTAGCCGGTGTGAGAGTGTGTGAGTCTGTGTGTCAACAAATGGCTCGAATGAAATTTATAAGTAAAGTTAACCAAAAGTGCAGTGGCACAAGTTGATAAGGGTTCGCAGTCAACTCGGCCAACTCTGTGATGGCCAAACAAAGATATGGCCCATCTTGGCATAGTTGCGGTCTCTCAACTTACCAAAAAACCGAGAGAGAGGCCAATAAGCCAAAGTAAACAAGACAAATGTATTCATTTCGACAAAGTTTAAGTTAACTTCAGTCTAGGCGAGGCGAGTCGAGTTGAGTTGAGTTCAGTTCAGTTAATTAAATGTTATGCCAGAAGCCTGTTTCAACTCAAACATGAACTATTATCTATATCTGTGGCTAGCCGAAGGATGATGAACAAGTCAGGTTATAGAAATATCAAAAGTAAATTTATTTATTTAACGGAATATATGTACATTCTATGCGATAATCATTTTGTTATTTACTTTCACTAAATGGCTCTCATACATGTGTAAATTGCTTGCATTCTTTTCTTAACTATGCAAACAAATATGTAAAAGTTTACTTAACTGCAATATATGAGTTGGGAAGCCAAATTTGCTGTATCGTCATGTCTGCAAAAAATGAGTGTGGGATATAGATATTTTTAGACAAGACTCAAATTCCAGTTCACCAACAAAATTTTAGGTATTCATAAATTGCAAGCAGCTAAAATCTTACTACTAAATCATAAATAAAATAAATATTTGAATACCTAGTAAGCATATCATATAATAATGCAATGTCAAGCGTGCACTTTATTAATATCACATTATTTTTGCTGATGACAGAATAATGAAAATGAACAGTAAAACAAACAACAAACAGAGCAAATAATCAAAAAATGCTGCGAATATATATTCCAACTTTGATATTTTATGAGACGACAAATGTATTTTATAACTGTTATTTATGCAGAAGTTGACAAACTGCTCCCCTGTCCGAATCGGTTGCATCTACGATCATGCTTCACTTCATAGCAAATTTGGATTTAATTAACGTTGATTTGCGCTCGAAACGCAAATAATTACGAAGCCATTAATAATATGTATATATAAATATATATATTTATGTGCTATGTATATGTATTATCTACATTCTTTAACGCTTTATGCCAAGTCATCACTAACGTATAAACCACCCAAGCTTCCCCCTGCGACTCTCTTCACCCTTAACCGCAATACCGCAGTTTGTGTGACAAAAAGTTACTTTTTCAATTTGATATCGCTTAATTATTATTACAGTTGTTGTTGCTTTTAATATTGTTGTGACTGTTTTGTTGTTGTGGTTGTTGTTACTGCTGCTATGACAAGGCACTTTACGTTGTCAGTTTGCACTGTCCCACTGTCATTGCCAAGGACTCCACAGCTAATGTGACGTCGGTTGTCGCTATTTGTTGTTGCCCTCGTTATTATTATAGGGGGCCTTTCCCAATAATGATACTTTTTTATGATTCTTTACAGCAATAAAGCAAACAATTTCTTTTAGCAAAGCGGCTTGCATTGATTTTTGGGTCTTAGTTGCCTTTGCCGTGCGACAAGTCGATTCGTGCCACAAAAACAAATGACAAAGTAATCAGCTTGCTGCAAAAAGTCAAAAATAAAGAAAGAAACCACCAGCCTGGCAACGTGTGGCAGCTTTAAATTTCAACACTCAACTCACACACACACACATTCTTACATATCTATATAGCTATCTATGTATCTATATGTTTAGGGTTTCGAAATAGAGCAAACCCGTACAGTTGGGGAAACTTAACTCGGGAACACATGCTGCCAGCAGGCGCATGGCTTCGAAACTTTTGTGACGACTACACTGAAGACGACGACAGAAACTTGCACCACACACATACACACACACACACACACAGCATAGATTCACCTACACGTAGAGCTCACACAGCCCATAGAGTACACACACAATGCCAAAAAAGTCCAGACAAATTTAGAACAATGGGAGCCAAAGCGAAAGCCATTAGCCTGAAAGAGCTATAACGATATGCGAATTAGGATAACAAATGCCAAATAAATGGAAATTTAAGTTTCACATATATACACTACATATGATAATCTGATTCTTTAACTTTTAGCAGTAGAAGAGCAGAAATTATGCATAAATTCAAATTGTATATAGAACATATGCATTCAATTGTCGCTTTCATTTCTCACATATTTATTTACCTCTTAATAACTGCTTATTTGTAATGCATTTGCTAGTAAATATTTAGTAAATATTGTTTATAAATATTTACAGCTAAAGACAGACTTCAATTTCATTTGAAAAGATATAAAATCACCTTATCAATTTAAATGGCTAAATAAATAATAAGTGTTGCTTTGATTATGCCGCTGGCAACAATCAGTATTTGAGAACAATTTATATGTCTGTCACCCATCGTACAATGTCCCCTTACAATGTTGTGTAATTAGCCGTATTGAATGCTTTTGGCCATAGAAATACACAAAAGAAAATTCCGAAACAAGTTTGTTTGCTGCGCTTAGCTCTCTGGCTGTCAGAGAATTTCCCAAGTTGTCAAATTTAACATTGCAACTTGCCAGATCCCCCATCCCCATCTCCAGTATTTGCCACAAACTGCTACAGTTTGTCAGGTTTGTTGGGGTCAGGCTGTTGGTCAGCAGTTTGGTGCCACATTTACAACCCACTCGATACATTTGTGCTACGTGACTGGTCACACTGTTTTCTACGAGGAGCGAAGTACGGAGTCGGTTTGTTATCCCTCTAGGGTTATGCGTGATGTGACCCCATAACGGAAACTAAATCGAAATCGCATTGAAATGTGCAATTTTATGCCCCAAAAATTGATTTGGTTTAATTTGCTCCAATTTTAAATCGACTAAACAAACAGGGGAAATTCTGCGGTTGACTGTGTGTGGGTGTATGTGTGTGAGTGTATGGTAACATACAAATAGTTTTGGCGGCTTACAGAGCCTCCCTGGGGCGTATTTAGAACCCCAAAATGGCATTTAAAATATTTACACAGCACACGCAGAAAGTATGCGCCCGAATATTGCTCATTATGAATGTTAAATACTTAAGAGGAATGCGTGTGTGTGTGTGTGTGTGTGTTTGTGCGGGTATGCAAGTGTATGTCTAGGGTAATATATGCAAAGTTAATTCTTCTATTTGTATTAATGATGCTAAAATGCGCAAAAACTAATACGAAACTTCTTTAATATGAAGACATCAAAACTACTTAAAAACTTTGACGTGCCTAAATGTGGCTAAGGTATGTTGCAGGCTGCCCCCTTCTCCCATCCGACTGTTCGACTGCCTAAGCATAGCAAATAGTTAAATGAGATTGGGAATAGGAATGGGAATGGGAGAAACTAAAGCAAATATCCAACAACAAGCAAATCCCTTGATGAGTTATTAAATCATTTTAAGCCACTTACAACTAAAAACAAATTGAAATATCACGCAATACCTTTGAGAGCAGTGTTGGCCCCACGCGATGTAGTTGCTGTTGCTGTGCCCTCACTATTGGTAGTTGTTGCTGTTTGTAACGGGCCAAAACGTAACAACTTAATAACGTACTAAGCCTCAGCACACAAATATGAATAGCAAGCAACTTGCTGAGAATTCCTCGCTTGGCAGCATTGCCATTTTTGGTCTCACCTCAGCAAGAAAGAGACAGAGGCAGACAGTGGGGGTGGGGGTGTAAGAGAGAGGGGAAATACCACGCTAATAACTTTTAAGCTGCGCCCAAAAACTTTTTTGCTCCCGCCAGCCGCATGCCGCCTATCGTCTACCGTCTACCACCTGCCGCATGCCGCATGCCGCATGCCACATCTGCCTACCATTTGCTGCGGCTCCTTCGTGCCTGACGACGCAACTTCCGCTTTAGCCCATTGCCATTCATTATACCCTTGCACTGGGTATTATAGTTATGTCACGAAATGTGTAATGAAATGCTGTAGGCGGGCTGTGCCCAAGGTCAACAGCTGAGTCGTTAAAGCCGTGCTCCACTGTCTGCCTGTTTGCTTCTCTTCTTCGTTTGGTAGCTTTGTGGGGTAAACTTGGCACAGCTGTTCCATGTTTCTTTTTGGTTTGTACGCAGTTTGTATGTTGAAGTCAGCTGGATTGTGTGACAATCTTTTTCTTCTGAATGCATTTCGGCAAATCTCAGTTGTTAAATGTACTACAAATGACGATTAAGTTTGAAGCACAATCGAGTCGATTTAATATCAAAAACACCAACTTGTTAGGGTATTTAATCTTCAGCAAGCCAAAGATAAGGATTCTTTCTTGTTTTAGCTTAATTTCGCAGTGCTGTGGGAGTTTTGGCGAACCAAAGAAACCTCTTGAAAACATGCTAAATTCTACTATTGCCTATATGAGAGAGCACACGCACTGCTGTCTATGTGTGCGTGTGCGTATGCGTGTGTGTATATGTCGATGTATGTGTGTATAACTTGACTAAAAGCCTAAAAGTCAGTCAGCAAAATCAGCGACGCATAGGAAAAGCGGCAGACGACAGGAAGCGACGTGTTTGCAGCGCAAGCAAAACTTTTCATTTAACTTCTATTTGGGTGGGGGAATACAGGACTCAGGGCCTAAGGCAAGTCTAAAGCCACCCAACCCACACATATTAAATGGAGAAAGAGGTGGGGGTTGGGGTACATGAGGAGTCAGCAAACTACCAGCATTAATATTGTTTTGTGTGCAAAAAGCAGCCAAAAATTACGACACTTGAGTGTGTTAAAAGTTGAGCTCGTTCTTTCGCTCATTCGGCCCCTCCCCGCCACCTGCCACGATCCCTTGCGTCAATCGAAAAGTAAAAGAAAAGCAAAGAAAATGTGAGAAGCGAAAAGTGCCCAGAAACTTGTAGAGGGAGCACGCAAAACAGCAAAAGACAGCAGAAAACTTGCCAAGCAAACTGGCGACGACGGTGTCGAAAGACGCTCAAAGCAGAGATAGGTATCAAAGGGATGCTGCGATGCTGGGAGAGGGTGGGGGATCGGGAGGAGCAGGAGGAGGATAAGGAGCGGCAGCATCGCCTCTCATATGCCAAGAGCCGCAGCAGCATTCTGTTTGATGGCTGCCCCAGTTTGTTGCTTTCGCTACTTTTGCCAGTTTACACGCACCGCTGGGATTGCACACTGGAATAAGGCGAAAAAGTTACCATGATCCATTAACGTTAATTGTTTGGTGGCAAGGCTGGCTTGCTGCCTGGCTGCTGGCGGTGGGGAAAAGCAGTGGCAACAACTTGCCTGGGATTTGCACGACACGCAGCCTGCAGCGACAACAACAACAGCAAGAACAACAACAACAACAAGGACAACGACAGGGAAACAATGAACCAGCAATGAAGGCGGGCAAAGCAGTCTGATAAGGTGTGTATTACAATGACAGCGTGAAAGTTTTTTGGCCAAAAACCCAGCAGTCGACAGTCGACAATCGAGTGCAGACAAACTGAGGATAAATACATACACATATATATCTATATATATACTTATATAGTTTACTAAATTCAATTAGAGCTGCTCAAATTGGCATGCGCACACCTGTCATTCGGCTTGATAATGATGCATGTGGTGTTCGGGCCACGCCACCAAAAACTTTAGCTGGCAGCCAACTTTGTCCATGTATTGTGTCAGTTCTTAAGGAAGGGGGGATAAAACTTGCGCTAATTTTTAAGTCAAACTCCTCGACACTTTGGCAAGCCATTTTTAAGTAATTGAATACACTCTCACACACACACACACACAAAGCATCTAAATCAATTAAAGTTATTCGAGCAATAGTGAAAACTTCCGCACGAAAACTTGCCACAGGACGGAGAAAAGGGCGAACAATAAAATTAAATTAAATAAAAATAAGACTGGAGCAGCTTTTCACACTTGTTAATCACATTTTCGCGTCTTAAGTAAATACTCCCAGCACCGCCTTCCCGCACCCTAACCGCCTCTTAGGCCCAACTCATTGTAATTAAGCGGCTTAGACGGCCTCCGAAGGCTTCGCAAGAAACAGAAGCGCTGCCAGTTTATAGGCCCAACCTCAAAACAAGGTCAACCTCATTGTTGTCCTTAGCGTCGGCATCGGCGTCTTTAGAGGGCAGTTTATCGAATTATAAAAAAAGAGAGAGCAAGAAAAACTGTACGCAAGTGGCAGCAAGTCGCAAAGCGGGGGCCAAGACTCACACTTCATGATGCCACAATAAAACTGAAGTGGCTTGAGGCATGCTCCCCTCAGGACTTTTATATACATATATATTTCTCTCCCTCTCTCTCTCTCTCTGTCTCTCTTTTTGTATATATTTATATATATGTATGAGCAAATTGCTAGGGGAATGGTGCTTGGCAAAAGTTGGCATAATTATTTCATTAACACTTAACAAGTGGCCCAGCCGAGTAGGAAGAAGCCAAATCCGAGTCGCAGTCCAAGTCCGACTGTGGAGTACGGAGAACGCAAGAAACTTTCACATTACGCATTTGTGTGCAATTTTCAAATTAACAATTGTTAATTTTTTGTATTCTTTTTCCTCTCTTCTTTGGCTGCCTTGTCGTTTTTCTTTTTTCCATGCGAACAAGAAACGCAAAACACAAAAAGAATAACCTGACCATTCGCCTTTTAAAAATACATTTTTTCGCTTTTCATCCCATTTTTTTTTCTTTTTTTGTGTTTTTTTTTTTTAATTTTTTACTTAGCAACTTTTTTATTGCGTGTTTAGCATAATTTTTTAATAATTACATTTTTGTATGTTTGACCAAAAACTGAAAATAATAAGCAAGCAGCGGGCAAATGCGAAGCAGAGAAGCGTTCGCCTTTTGTGGCCCAGCGAAAAGCGACAAGTTAGCGGTACGCAAAAGTTTAACAAAGTTTATTTGCATTACTGACAAACTGTTTAATTAGGGATTTTTTTGTCAAGATTTTTCAATGGCAAACTTTGTTGTATGAGCTACGTGCGTTTCACTTCTTTCGCCTCTCGTCGCCTGTTTTCCCATTTCCCCACAAATATAATTAAATATTATAGCACACTCAACAAATTAACAATAGAAATGTCTCTTTATGCCATTTTGATTGTTTGCGAGAGGGAGCCATTGAGAAAAATGGAAGATTCTTATAAATATTCACACGTTTCCGAGGATATATGCTAGCAGATACCCCTTACTGTGTTGTTTATATGTCTATACATCAATATAGATGAAATTTTTATAATAATTGTACTAATTCTAATGATAATGCTAATGCTAATGCTAATGCTAATGCTAATGCTATTGCTATTGCTAATGCCAATGCTAACGGCCATACTAAGCCAATGCTCATGATGACACAATAACAATAAATGCACAAAAATAATAAATCATTTAAATCCATGCATCTATTTTAAATATCTACTTTACATATCAATGCAAAATTCGTTTGGGCAATCGATAAGATATTTATATAAATAATTTGCATGGATAACCCCATTATTGGCAAATTACGATAGTTACAACATTTTGTAAATTGTTAAAACAAAGCTCAAATGGTATATTTATTCAGGCATAAAAAAGAGAATAAATTGATGGGTATCTTCGCCCACTTCACAAGCAGCCACAGCCACAGCCGCAGCCAGACAGACAGATAGACAGAGGGACATACAGACAGATAGGGATTTTATTCAGATAGCAGCTGTCGGTCAATCAAGCTCTGCGTTAACCATTCAAGCATGCTCTTCTGACGAAGCAGTTAAGCTTCCATCGCATCATTGTAATTGTTAATTACTTGCTAAGAAATTTGTACGCTTCAAGTTCGCTCACACTCGCCCCTGAGTCCGCACTGAGCCTTCTGGCAAGTGGTAACTGGCAACACGCACGCACAGGCAAATCCTGCTAGCTGATCGCAGCTGTGGGAGCAACGATTTTGGCCAGCTGCTGCCAACTGCCATGTGTCCGGTGCGTTGTGAATATTTATACTGTTAGCAAAAATCCAGTGCTATTGTTGTTTTTATTGTTGTTGGCACGCTGATTTGTTCCTTATACCGAAGCGTTGCTGTCAACGCCAAACGACGTTGTCATGCTATTTGGCATTGCGCTTTCTCCTGATGCCAGCGATATGTTCGCAAGGACTGGAGGGGCGGCAGCGGCAACGGCAGCTCAACCAGAATGAGCCACGTCAAGTGAGTTCACAATTTTGCGTGCTACCATTTTTCTTCTTCATTTTTTGTGCCACGCGTCCTGCCCCCAGCAGCCTTGTTGCTCCGCACTTCCTCGTCCTCTCCTAGTCTCCATGTGCCGCAGATAATCCTTGGCATGCAACGCCTTTATCCTGTTATACTTGTGTTCTCTTCTTCTCTCTTTACTTCTCAGTTCTCAGTTCCCAGTTCATGCTACTCGTAACTTTTCCATATCCTGTAATCATTAAATTGTTATAAAAGAGTATGCCTAACTATGTATCTGTTCAACGAGGTACAGGATGTGTGCAAGTCGCCACCCAATCCAGAAAGTCTCTACAGAACTATACCCAAAAGTAGATGTAAGTTTCTTAAAGTAATCTGGGCTATTTACGGGGTAACTGCTCGTCGACCTTGGTGTGTCTATGCTGTTGTGTTTGTTTACTTTTTTGTTTCGCCCGCTGATTTCGCTACTTAATTTTTTCGCCTTTTTTGTGCCTGGCATCTGTGTTTTGTATCTGTATCTGTATCTGTATCTCTGTATCTGTAACTGTATCTGTGTGAGTGTGTTGCTTCCGCTCTTGCTGCGCTGATTGGGCGTATTTTGTTATTTTCATGTTGGTGCAACGTTGCCTGCTTCGCCTGCTTGTCAGTCAAGCCAACTCTAGCAGACGTCCTGGCAGCTCGCTCTGACTGCTCGTCTATTCTCGCTGCCTTTTCTCTTGTTCTTGGTTTTTTTTTTTTTCTTTTTTTTTTGCACCACGTAATTAAAACTTGAAACGCATATGAATTAGAAAAAATACGGCAACGCGACCCGGAACAGAACCCCGTTTTATGGGTCGATCCAAGACCCTGTCATCCAGCCATCCAGGCAGCCATCCTGCCATTGCGTCTCACATCGTTAACATCGCTGATTAAGTTTCTTGTCCTGTGTCACTCAACGTGATTTGAAATAAATATTTAGCAGCGCCCGTAGCTCAAGCCGAGTCTCGAATCCTCAATCCCAATTTCTAACCCTAATTTTAACCCGCTTTTGCTTCAGTTACTTTTACATGTTTTTATTTTTTTACTTTATGCTGTTTTTTATCTTTGTCTTTACTTGAACTTTGACTCGATGCGTGAATTTAACCAGCAATCACACCGCCTCCCACTGCAAGTCCTCCAAAGATGCCGAATCCAGGCCGGCCGCCGCCAACTGAGCAATCCCTTCCTTGGCAACCCCCATTGCAGTTCCTTCCAGAGCATCCTTGTCCAGGACAGTTTCTACCAACGCATCCTTGTCCAGGGCAGTTTCTGCCTATGCATCCTTGTCCAGGACAGTTTCTGCCTATGCATCCTTGTCCAGGACAGTTTCTACCAATGCATCCTTGTCCTGGACAGTTTCTACCAACGCATCCTTGCCCTGGACAGTTTCTACCAACGCATCCCGGTCCTGGGCAGTTTCTACCAACGCATCCTTGTCCTGGGCAGTTTCTGCCTGTGCAACCTTGTCCTGGGCAGTTTCGACCAACGCATCCTTGCCCTCCTCCAATGTTTATGTTAGTGTTCTGCACAGTCACCTGGCGCGCCGCACGCTCATGTCCTTCCACTTGATCCACCTGATCCACATCCACCTTGAGTTTCTCCGGCAGTACAGCATCCGCATCCGCTGCAACTGCCAAGATAAAGCTAAGCAGAAGTAGTAGTAGCACCTGGGAGATGAAGGTACTCATCTTCTAAACTGTTTTGACTAACTAACTGCTTCTAACTTACCCAGCATTTATATTAAATTTAACAGCTCTTAGTAAGTGTAAATGAGCACAGCTTTTGGCAAATTAAAAGCGCTATTTATTGTGTTCATCACGATTGATCTTATCTCATACATTAAATTGAAATCATTTAGAGAATGAATATAAGGGGTTGTTGAAAGAAACCAGGGTTCTCGAAGCGTCGTCTACCGAGAAATCCTCGCCTGCCCCTGAAGCCTCCTCCACCGGCGAGTGCTTCGCCTACAAATGCTGCTAGAGGTCCAAATCCCCCACCGCCAAAACGTCTGCCGAACCCCAACTGTCTGACCAAGCGCACAGCCGGCTTCTCTTGTTCCTGCTGCTCCATAGCCTGATTTACATCCGCCAGAGTCAGTTGCTTCATTTCCGCTCTCGGGCTGCTGCGGGTTCCAGTTGCTGTCGCCATCGCCAGCATGGACAGCAGAGCACTTAGCACTATTAGATACACGTACAAAACAGCGCGCATTGCCCTTGACTGGGTTTGAACCAACTCTGGCCATAACGAGGCGAACCAGTCTTTATATATATGTATGTAGATGGGAGAACCAGCGGAATGACAGTTAATTCTTAACGAGCTACTGACCCTTTCGAGCAATTAAATTTCCTGAGCATAATCAAATGGCCAAGAAAAATTACCCCCTGCCCACCCATTACCAAATGCACCCAAGCTTATTCTGGTCTCTACTACTCCACCAACTCCCTCCAACTCGAGTTCCATCAACAAAAAACGTTGCCGCATGACAAAACTAACCTGTTCTCTGGGTTCTGAGTCGTTGCTAATTATGTCAAGCTGGGAACAAGAGCAAATTGCAAAAGTACATAGACCGCTAATCCTATTAGATGCTCGTAATCATACGTAGCGTATACGTAATTTCGTTGTCTGCATTATGCCAATTCTAATGCTCATTAAGAGTATGCCACATGTGAGCTGTTGTTGCTGTTGTTTCCAAAGTCGCACTTGTACTCGTATTTATAAGCCATAAATAACGTGTAAACAAAAAGCTGCCACATCAAGCATACGCCCTGTGGGCCGAAGCCACTTATTCTCGCTCTCACTCTCACACTTTGTTTCTCCAACTCAGTGTTGTCGCTACAACAGCATCGCGGCCAAATTATAAGCCTATAAAAGGCAATAAAAAACTTTGCGATATCAAATTACAACGCCCTCATAAAGTTATAAAAGTTTCAAGCGTATCCAACAGCACGTATCTGCCCCAATCTGCCACGCCTCCTCTGATTTGTGCCCTCCGTTTTTGCCAAGCAGGCCTAATATTTTCAATAACAAATCAATCAGCTGCTCCTGTGGCTGCTCCTGCTGTCGCTGCTCCTGCTGTCGTTGCTCATGCTGTCGCTGCTCCTTCGCAAGAGCATTTTGGTCAAACAAGGATAATCCGTTAGAGCTTCTCAGCAGCTGCCTTTCCGACTGGGCGTTGCCAACACACGGAAGGAGATGCTATAGATTTATTAGGACACGCATTCGATAAGAAATAACAAGTCTAAATAAAGTAAAGTAAAGTTAAGGAAACGAAAGGCAAGGCATGCCAAGGCAAGGCCACGCTCCAACACCCTTTTGCCCCAGCTATTTATGGCTTTGTTATCAACTTTTTAATGTCGCTCAAGAATTTTCCGAACTGTATTTCAAACATTTACGTTTTTCATCGGGGAAAAACTTGCAAAAAATGTTACTTGCATAGCAGCTGCTTGTAAGGGTATTCAAAGAGATGCCAGGTCTTTGCCTTCTCTTTCGATTTAAAAGCATTTCCTTTTTTCTCATTTTTCCCTTAAAGCGAACGGAAAACTTTGAACAAATGTGGGCGTAGCCGGGTTATGGGTGATGGGTCAAGGGATAACAAAAGGCGTAAATTTAAAGCCAAGTTAATTTTTTAACAATGCAATCGGCTTGTCAAAAAGAACAATTTTATAGCTGGCGTTTAATCTTTATCGACATACAGCTACTTGAAGCTATTAACTGCGAGTACGGTTGCCAATCTGGTAAGAATAGGACGGCAATTCATTTCATTGTTATACTCGTAAATAGCAACATTTATTAAATTGTTTTGCTAGCCCTTGAATGGGCATTTCCAAGCAAGAGTAGTTGTCTCAAATGCAACTTAATTTGCACTTGATCTTAATCTATTCGTATTTTAAATAAAATATAGTATATATAAATAGAAATTCTTCACCTTGGCAAAGTCAATCGATAAGAGCAGCTTCAGTTGCTTGCTGACCAAGTTCTAATGGCCACAAAGTTTGAGAGGCTTTCGTTGAACAGTCAATTTATATGAATTTGCCAACACTCTGGCTAAGCGCTGGCAACCCATAAAACTAGAAGTGCCCTGGTTAGGGCTGCGATAAACTTTGGGCATTCGACTCCCAAATGAAATGGAGACCACGGCCAAAGTAAAGAGGGGAGAGCGATAGAGAGAGTTTTGTATTAACTGTCTAACTAAGCGTAAACAACAACAATTGCATGGTCTATAATAATAACGGAAACTTATTGGCCGACAAGCTCCACGCTCCCCCTTCCCGCTATTCCCTTTTAGCTGTCCCTAGACAACACCAACTACAAAAGGCAATGGCAACGGCAGCTGGTCAAGTGTCTCTACTCAAAGCATTAAAGTGTAGTATATATTTCTAAGTGGAATGGATCTGCGAGCAATATGATTACAATAATTTAAAGTATGCATTTCAAAATTTAATACAACAGGTACAAATGTAGCAAAATAACTTTAAAGCAAAACAAATTGCGAAACCGGTTTCAAGTCAAGGTTCGACAACCCCGGCAACTGTAAACAAAGCATTTCTCAGTTGTTCACTAACTTTAATTGTTGTCAACTTTGTATGAGATTTTTTACGCTTAAGATGTTTGAGCTCAACGCTTTCAATGGTTTCACTTATAGACTCAGACGTACAACATAAGTGTTATTTAATAGAAAACTAGGCGTATGAGTAATATTTTAGATGAATTGCTTTAACTTTTATTTATACATAAATTTAAACCATACTTAAAACCAAAACATAATATAAACTGCAGCTCAGCGTATGAGTAATAGTTTATAGAAACGGCTATGACTTATATTAATATAAAACTTTTAACATTCTTATAAATATTTTCAACTTCTTTCAAGAGACAACGAAGCGTATGCGTAATAATTTATTCTATTGTATGCAACTAAACTGGTTTTTAAACGCTTTTATGCATATTTTTACAAGTCTAGCATTATTATATTTATGTTTATATTATAATGTAATCATAATGTAAATTATAATAAATTTGATTATTTTCAGCAAATTTAACAATTTATTTAAATTACTATGAGTATTTTATCTTTAGTTTAAAACATTTTGACAGTTTAATTTATGCTGAATTTTGTGTTGCTCTTTTCATTGACCAGGCGTTAATTTATTCAGTGTCCACTAGTGCCGCCGACTGGACTACGACTGGTTGGGGGAAGATGAGTATTCTGGACTGATGTGTGGGCCAGATTGGAAAGTGCCTCATTTGATGTTGACTGCGTTAATTGACCCAGTTTTTTAACTAGCTTAAACATTTAAATTTGACTAAGCGATACTGGAACGTCATGTTCATTTTGCATAAATGAATAAATATGATGCGGTTTGGCTTTAACTTCAGCCGTAGAACTTTTCGGACAAAAATATGTGGCACATGCCACATGCGACGTGCCGCAAAATGCAAAAGCAAGCATAAAGCCATCGAGCATTGTTAATGTCCAGGTCGCGCAAACAAACAGCTGAGCAGCCAAACAAAGACAAACAAACAAACAAGCAAACCAACAAAACTCGCAAATAGGCTAACAACAACAAGCTGGAACAGCAACCAACAACAACAAACAGCAATTCACACTTACGCACCCAAAGTTGAAGCTTATGATGTGTGCGGTGCGGTGCGTTGCGGAGCGGTGGGGTGTTGTTCTGTGGTTTGGCGCTTAGTCTGAGGGGTCTTAGCCTGGTCAATAGCATAACTAACCTTCAAATGAAATTAGCACATTTGCAGAGCTTACCTGACCGCAGTCCTCTCCTCGTCCATTCAGACCTGCAAGTCAGCAAGTGTCAGAGTGGAGAAGTTACCTGGCGCAAAGTGAAATGTTTCAGCTCTTTAAACAACAAGCCATCTCCTCTTACCTTCCCCGCCTCTCTCACCACATACACCGGCTACTGAGCCCATTCGATTTCATGAACGCCACTTAGCGTGCTGCCTAATGGCATTGGCCGGCAACTGTAAACTGTTGGCCAGTTTGACGATATGAATTGGCCTTTTTGTTCCATTTCTCGAATATTTAAATAGTTTGTTTTATGACGTTTACATTAGCGTCTCATTTCGCTAACAAGCAAAATGAGGCAAAGAAACAAAAGTTTCTATTTTATGCGCAAAGTTCTAAGGCTATAAATGGCCATAACATTGCCTGGCCAGGTCACAGTTGGCTGCACGGCACCACAGAAACAACTACAAAACAGCAGCAGCACCACAACGCCAACGACAACGACAAATACAAGGAGAACTATTACATCTGTAGGTAAACAGCTTAAGGAGTCTCGACACGATGCGGAACTGCGCCTTATTTGGATTATATGCGCTGCTAATCGTCGCCGCCTGCTGCTTAGACGCAACAGTTGGACAACCATTGCAGGAGCAAAAGGATGAGGTGCGTCAGCAGGAGAAGGAAGAAAGCGGAGGACGTGCAACGCGACAAATCGGCTATGGTGGCTATCCCTTATATGGCAGCGGATATGGCAGTGGATTGGGTGGTTACGGTGGCTATGGTGGCTATGGTGGTTATGGTGGTTATGGTGGTTACGGTGGTTACGGAGCTGGCATAGGAAGCATCGGAGGCATTGGAGGAATTGGAGGCATTGGAGGAATTGGAGGCATTGGTGGCATTGGGGGCATTGGTGGCATCGGAGGCATTGGAGGCATTGGCTATGGTGGCTATGGTGGCTATGGAGGCTATGGCAGTGGATATGGCGGTGGCTATGGTGGCTATGGAGCTGGCATCCGTTATCCGTACTATCCATACGGCGGTAGCGGATATTATCGTCCTTATGGCGGATACGGCGGATACAGTGGATATTCGCTAATGTAAAATGCCATAATCAAATCGAAATATACATATCCTTTTCTAAGTAAGAGAATGGCGTTTCACTTCATTAGCATATTAAGCAAGTGTTTAATAGGTAATATATACTATATTCTCCTTTCCTTATAATTTATCCTATATAGCGAATCTTGTTCCTTTGACACGCTTAATTGCAATGCAATTCACAACGATTATCGCTTTCGTTCATTAAAAGCTCCTGTGGCGCACCTCATTATTTGTTCACCTCAATGTTAACAAGTGCTCTCAGATGTGCAGCACAGACATATACACACAGTCACAACTATACGCATACCCACACACACACACACACACACAGATGTAGCACACATCTAGCAATAACTACAGCTTAAGCAAATAGCACAAAATGTAACACACGGCAACTATAAAGCGGTTGAGTGGAACGACTACGACAAAAAGGCAGACGGACAGAATGAGCTGGATTCTTTTTAGATTTTAATTACCGATACTGCGCCACAGTCGCACAGTCGCACAGTCAGCAAAGTGCCAAGTCCAAGTAGTAGTTGCCATTTAATTAGTATGACTTTAGACAAGCAGCATTACTCATACGCACTGTTGCATCATCGTGTTGGCAAATAGAGATGGTCAAAGCGACAGACCGTTTGATAAACAAGTGAGACTAACATAAGCAAACATAGATGTGAGCGCATTAGCAATGCTTTGATGCCTCTACTCAATGGCTGATAAAGTGAAAAAAGCAGAGAGAGCAATAAAGAAAAGGACACAATTGTGGTTGAGAAATATAGATAGAGACACAGATGGAGATCTATGTATAGATAGGTCTTAAGATAGATATAGAGTTGCAGCTGGAGAGACAAATCTAGATAGACGTGACTATAAAGACACAGATGGGGAACTACATAGAGAGGACATGTAGAAATGTCCTCTCTATGTTATAACTAATTATAGAAATACTTAATTATACGACGAGAGAGACTGAGATACGATAAGTAGAAATAGCTTGACTATAATGCAAACAAAATGATCAGCACATTCAAAGCAAACTAATATAAGAATTTGCAATTCCCCCACTGTTTGCCACTTCAATTGCATTTTTAATGCACTTTTCAGAACTTCCTCTCTCGCACTGTTTCCCCCCCTTGCTCGACTGACCAGTGAATACTCCCATTCATGTGCTTAAACTTTTTATGTGCACCTATTTGTTTTTCACAGCTTTCAAATGCCTTCGCCCCTGCTGCTTTCTGTTTAAAATAGCAATCAGATAACACCTTTTTTCCTATTCAAAGCCAGCAGAGTGTTCACTCTAGCTCTTCCCTCTCCCCTGCTTCCATTTTCCTTTCATTCTCTACTATGAGCTGTGATTCCATTGAAATATATGTGTATTTTTGCATTTCTGGACGAGAAGCTGAATGGGAAGCAAAACCAAGCTGGCATTGCGTGACTCTCTGGACTGACTGAATGCCTGAATGAAAAGGGGAATGCTTCAGGGAACATAAGCTTTATGTATTTTACGCTTTGTGGCCTCCGAGTAACGCCTGCTCCTGTTCCTGTTCCTGTTCCCGTTCCCTTTCCCTTTCCTGCGCCTCTCGTCGGGATCGAAGCGGAACACCTCGTTGCAGCATGTTTACATAGAAATTTGCTCAAACCACTGTTAAATTAAAAGCATTTCCACTCGATAACTGAACCTTACATGAAAGTACTGTTGCCAACACCACGTCAACAACTTGGCCTACATGTGTCCAGGAAAACTGTAGAAAATTATAAATAAGGACCTCCGCTCGTAGGGTACTTAAATAGATTGGCAGTTAACTGATGAACCAGATTAATATGAGCAAAATAAACTAGCTAACCGAATCCCTTCGCTTCGTTTGAGCCACGAAGTGTGCAAGCAACAGTTGTGTTTAGTTTTCAAAAGGTTTTGACCAAGACGACGTTGCTCGGGCTCATACAAAGACCAGCCGCAAGCCCTGGCCAAACAGTTTAAAGCGCATTAAATTTATCTGATGTTTGTGTGTGTGTCTGTGTGATTGTATAAGCGTTGTAGGGAATACAGCTTAGCTCAGATAGGAAGATAGGAAGGAGCAGCTGAGGCCACTTGGCTTATCAATGCATTTAAACGAGCTGCTTGTAAGCTGCTGTCGTTGAAATTAATGACAAATTAATATTAACAAAGCAATCTGCCGAAGCAAACCAAACAAACAGCCATTTGCAGACCGACCAACGATTTAGCTTAAATGTTACTTAATTGGAACTTGATGTGCATGGAATTGTTTACAAGCACACTCCTCACCCCATAAAAAATACTAAGCAATCCAATGTGAAAGACATCCCCCCCTTCGCACCAGATAAGTCCCGCGACGACAGCTTTGAGTAACACTTCAAACGGGCGAAAGAAAAATGCGTTTTAAAGTGACAGTTGATGTAGGTAATGCGACAGCATAACAAGCCAAACCAAGCCCGGCCAAGCCAAACAAAGGAATATATATGCGCGGTACAATAAAATAAAACGAAATAAAATAGTCAAGAGGTTGCCCAATTATCAAACACTTTGACGACTGCCCAATGCTCTATCTCCACTTTGGATCGCTTTGTTTCCATAAATAAATGTTTAAAGTATTGCCAAAATTATAGCAAAACCTTAGGTTTGTTAATCTATCGAGTTGAATCTTACAGCTTAATATTCCCGCTTTTGTAGGGCATAAATGGCGCTGGACAAACGCATTCTTGTGCGCATCTTCTTTATTTAATACCCTGTAAGCAATTCGGATTAGTATGGTATCGTTGGCGGTAAAAATCTGTGAACTCCCTTTAACATTTCCCATTTCCTTCTGCAACGCACACATTTAAGGGGCATCTTTTCGTCGTGCAGGCTTAATTACATTTGGGACTGCCACACCCAAAATTACAGACGAGGGCTTTAATTTGCGCGAAATGCTCAGACTCATCAGCTGGGCAGCGAAAGCGAATGCGAATGCGAGGGGATACATTATCTTAAGAGCTGCTCCTCGTTTGCTTCTCGTACAATAAGTCCTACGCTGCGTCGCAGTTGCTGTTAGCGTCGACGTCGCCGTCGCCGTTGCCGTCAGCGTCAGCTTTGCTGTCCAGCGTTGACAGCTGCTACAGCTGCAGAAATATGCAAATTGGAAGGCGTTTTAATAGATAAAGAGCAGCGTGCCGCAGCAGCCTCCACGCAAAACATAAGACGAAAAAAGGACGTCAATGCACAATGGTGGAAATTGTAGAAAAAGTGGAAAAATTGCTGAAAAAGGAACGCAGAAAACTGAATGAAAATGAATAGAAGTGCGAGTATTTACCAAGTAAAAATAGAAAGGCAGCAAAGTAGCCATAATAAAGTCTTTGTTGCACATTGTGAAGTGAAGTGTTGAAAGCTCATAATCCCATTTGCCCCAAACGGTTGAACGAACAGCTATAATGCCTCACAATTTAAGCATTGAAAACATGCAAAGGAATTCATTTATATATATTTATGAAATAAATAATAACACTCAACAAGCTTAATGAGCTTCTCGCTTTTATATTTTGTAATAAAAATAAAAATATATATTTCCTGAACTTAGACTTAAAGACCAAGAAAAAGTCACATTTATTGTTGATAATAATTGCACTATTTTATTTAAAATTGAATGAAAAATAAATATATATATATATATATAAGTAAGTTAATTAGTAACGTAAATAATATTTAAAACATAGTTTGAATAGATAATAATAATAGATAGATCAATTTAAAATTGAGACTATAAATATTCTCATATTTTCCAATAATAAAGTCCATATGCTCTCCACCGTGCCCCTTTTATGCCCTTTCCCCTTGCCTGGCAATATGTGAACGTGTGGGTGTGTCTGCTTCCTTTCTTTTTTTGGATATGCGTCTGGTCTGGAGTCCGATTTCGGGTCTCCTGACTGAGTGCCGTTGACACTCCGCTCAGCACGCAGGCGGCAAATCAACTTAAAATGCAAAATAAAAATGCTAACTTTCGGTCGTTTGTTATTTACGCCAAGCACAAACTGTAGTTAGTTGCGTTGTCATGGCCCAGACCGTACCGGACCGGACCGGACCGTCCCGACCAGTCTGGCCCTCGTTCAGGTTCACGGCTGAAATCCCGTGCCCAATCCTGTGTCCAATCCTGTTGCGCTCTTTACGCTCTACAGCTCCTTTTTGGAGTTCCAATGCGCCACGTTGTTGTTTTGGCGCACTCGCTTAGATGCCATTTTTTTCCGCTTTTCGCAGACTTTTCTCCCCGTGTGCGTTGTTCTTGCTGTTGTTATGTTGGTGTGTTTCTGTGCCTTAACACTAAATTGACTTTTAATGCAAAATAAACCAAAATAATGTATTGCGTAATTTTCTTTAAAGAATTTTTACATTAGCATTTCAAAAGAGATTTCGCTGCTTTCGTTGTTTTCACCCTCTGTTCGGCCACCGCGTTTCTTACTCACCTTCTATTACCGCCTCTGCCCTTGGTCTTGTCCCTGCCCCTATCCCTTTTCCTGTCACAGCCCTTGCTCTTTTCGTTCTTAATTTCAGTTGTCCATTTTGTACAAAAGGCGAAACAGAACTGAAAGAGCAAAAGGAAAAGGCAAATGCAAAAGCAAAAAGCACCGTTCCTGTTGCCTTTTTCCTGGTATCGTCTCCGTCTTTGGCTTTAAACGCGACATTTAATGTTGCGTGAGGATAATCCAATCTGCTTGACATGAATTTTAATTTGCATTGAGTAATTAGCCGGAGTTCGTTTGCCTGGACACAGTCCACCGTTCATCGTTCACTGTTCCTCGCACCAACTAGACTTACCTACAAAAACGAATTTTAAAATAAAAGTCATCGTCATCCTCATCGTCATCCTCATCCTGAACCTCATTGTCGACGTCCTTGTCGTTCACGTTCACGTTTGCGTTTGCGTTCTGCAAAATGCTAAATAGAATTAGTTTCAATTAGAGATGGAAGCGTGTACAACATGTTCAACACTATATGAAATACAAAGCTGAAAAAAAGTATATAAAATATTTACATGTTTTTTACAGAATAAACATATTAAATCAAGCAATAAACCGAATTAGTGAGAAGTGATAGTTTTTCTTTACACAATACAAAAACAATTCTATAAATTCACTTTATCAATGTTTAATTAAAATAATAAATGCATTTATAAATATTTTATTTATCAACAAAGCAATAAAAGAATTAAAAAAAACTCTTCTTCCGTCTACAATTTATTAATTAAATTACTCTGTGTTTTTTCTCATTTAGACAAATAGCTTTATTTCTGTCTATCTCTTTTAATACATTTTAATTTAATTTCGTATTAATAAACCATGTAATAGGGTAGCTCTCTAGGCCAATCTGGAGAAGTTGAACAATTGAGCCTTCCCTCTTCGTGTCACGACACAACATCATCTCCAGCCGTAAGTTGATGCTCCCGCTCTTTACTGTCTGCCTTTCTAATCTGATACATACGAACATGGGACATAGTAACAAACATACAGACAAACATCTGCTTGATTTCGAACAAATTGAACTAATTTCGCTTTTTGGGACGAAAACCTGAAATTCGCTCGCCGTCGTCGACGGTTGGCACATTTGCTGATTACGCTGGGCGTTTGTCCTGCTCGTCAGGAAGGCAATTGAAACAAACAATAAAACGTGCGCATTCCTTGATTCAAAACAGCCCGAGAACGAAAATAAAGGGACATTGGGATGACTAAAAAATCGAAAGCCAAAAAAAATAAAGGAATTGAATACGAACAATCACCAAATAAGAGATTGAATTTCTGCTTGTCTGAACTTTAATTTGCGTGTTGCAATGCAAAATACTAAAAACACACGTTCAGCAAAACGAATTGGAAGTCACGCATACGCCGCGTTATGTTTACGACACACACACACGCAGGCACACACACATACAAAAACAAAACTTAAACAAACGCAATCAACGCGAAAAACTCTTCACAGAGAGCCAACCAGGAAAATAATAAATACATTTATAATGGTTTGCAAATGACAAAATATTGCACTGCCAATCGGCAAAATATTAACACACATGCACACACCCACACAGACACCCACACCCACACCCACACACGCAATCAGAAGTGACGCAAGCGCGTCAACTGCCACATTTCATCAATTTGCTGGCGGCCCAAGTGAAACGCAAAATCCAAACGCATTTTAGTTTCCTCTAAAGAGAACGGCAACACAGTCGCGGGAGGGGGAGCAGGGGTACGCCACAAGCCATGACAAATCATTGCATTTGGTGCCACAAACTTTCATAAAACGTATACGCAATCCAGCCGTACTTTATGCCACCAAACGCATTGTTTAGCCGTCCCCTACCACGAATTCCCTGCAGCTTTAATGCCCCCCTCCCCATGCACCCTTTGGGAAATCCCGAAGCCAACCCTCTGGCTGTGACAAAAATGCATTTCGAAATTTGTGTGTTAGATAAAGTGAAAAGCCGCAATAACATGCGTTTATGCGTTGACGATGCGCAATGAACTGTGCGGGAGAAATTAACTTAATTTGAGTCCGATTTGATGATGATTTGATTGCTCAACCACGCCTGCCACACTTGCCACACGCGCCATGCCACATTGCATGCAGCATGAAGCGTGAATACAGCATAGAGCATGTCGAAATAAGGATGTTGCCATTGCTCGCTTGAGAAGAAATTGCAGCATACATTTGTGCGTTGCCTGGACAAACAGGCGGAAACCTCATGTCGATTAATACAATCAAGCTGCAGACTGTAACTGCGCTAACTGCATTTATGTATGTATGTATGCACATGCTGCACATGTGTGTGTATGTCGATTGCTCTCAATGTGAGAATTGCGTGGCAAATGCATGCTAATGCGAAATTGTAATGAACGTTTACAACTGCTACAAGTGCTACACATAAATGAATAAACTCATAAACGACGAGAGCGCCGCATTACACAACTTGTCACCAACAATAACAACAAGTTGAGAAACGAGAGTCGGGCGTATCGACAACGCAACACTCTGTATCAAATATGAAATAATCAGTTTCTTCTCACTGCTCTATACTATTTTAAATAATTTCATGCATAACTTCTCGGTTAATTATATGATATTTAGAATAGCTTAAGAGCATCGTAAACCAAAGCTGAAGACAGAAATAGACTTAGTAAAGTTTGAATCTTTAGCTTTACGCAGATGAAGGTAGTGATGTAAGAGACTAAAGGGACTATTCGGTTAATGTGTTAATGCTACTCCAGAATATAGAACTTTTCTAAATTTCTTTCTATTTCTGTTAAAGTAACAACCCTCTTCCCACACCTTGAACAGGTACAGGGTACAACATGCATACAGAAGTTGTTGCAGCTTCTAAAGGCGGCAATCAGACAGGTTTTGTAATTGTGCAATTTGCACACAATTCAATTGCTCTCTTTAAATAAGATGTGTGTATTTACTGATAAATTTGCACTACTCTAATTGGTGTGCAATTTGTGTTGAAATCATATTACCAGTTGAAACGTAATCCGACTCTAATCATTATAGCACATATGGCATTATAAAATCAATTGAAATATAAATTGTTGAATTAATTCGAAGCAATTGTTATAAGGCTCGATTTAAGCCCTTTTTTATGTGTAAATTGTTGTATTCAGGTTTTTAATTATACTCTGAATACAATTAAAAGCAATTTCAACAGAAGAGAAAAATAATATGACTTGTAAATAACCTGTATTGCGCTGTATATAAGTTCATATGATTAAAGTCATAGGCACATATATGAAATTAGTTAGTTATACGCCTGTTAGATACATTCCTTAATCTCATAGTTTACAGGGTATGCAAGTATAACATGATCTGCGCCCCTGGCTATGCTAATGCAACAGCTGCTGTTGTTGATATTTAATATACATATTGTTGTCTTGTTGCTTAAAACTGTTGTTGCAAATCACATTGTTATTCCCACAGCATTTACATTATCCATGGGCATTCTGTTGCCGCAACTCCAAATAAATCAATTAAAAAATTAAAGCGTTTGCGCAAGTTGTAAGCCTTTCAAGGCAAAGGCAAATCAATTGAATTGAATCACTCACTTTCAGTATACCAACAAAATTGTGTATAGTTTCCATATATGATATTGTTCAGTTCCAGCAATTTTAAACGAGAACTGTTAAATTCGTAACGTATTTATTAGATGGAATGTCATTTGCTTAAGTCATGCAATTTGTTAATTAAATTTTAAGCAAATATGGAATGACAAAACTCAAAATGCGGGTACGTCTTTGGCGCAAATTGAACAGTCGACAGAGGCAGCAACTGCAAACATCAAACAGCAACAGCAACAACAACTGCAACATGAACTGCAACAGCAATGGCAACAAAATCTTTGTTGATGACACTAAATAAAAGATTTTACACTGTTGATTTTTGCGCTTTTTTTGGGAACTTTGCACGTTGCATTGCACTTGATCTGTGTGCCAAACGTTACAACGACACTTCAACGCCAAGACGAAGGCAGAGGATCCAGAAGTCAGAGCTTGCTGTTGCTGCTGCTGGAGCTGGAGCTGGAACTAGAGATGTCGGCAACAGCTGCACTTGTTTGTAGCACACAATCAGCTCGTTTCATTTTATTGCCAACGTCGTCATAGTCAAGACAGGGAAAGCAGAGAGAGGGAGACAGGGAAAGAGCCTGCCTGGTTGGCTGGTACAGCTCCTAGAGCTCCTACAACGCCATCGTTGACTAGACACAAGACCTGACAGCAAAGCAAAATTGTATTTACATTCAATTAGTGCCAACAAAATTGTCTTTGGCTGCTTGTCGTCGACTGTGCCTAGTGCCTAGTGCCAAGCCAAGACAAGAACAAGCCCAAGCCCAATTCCAGTCTCAGTTCCTCTGCTTTGCTAAGTTTTTTGAAAGAGTAAATTACTTTTAATGTGGGTGGGTTGCCATTTTTGTTGTATGACCCATGTTTGTGAGTTTAGTTGACGCTAAGTAATCTAAAATTTATTTTAAATAAACTCAAAATATGTTTTGGACCCATTCTTATTTCGTGCCTGGTCGTTTTATTTATGCATAACAAAGCACCACTTAAATCTGCTCAGCTTTTTATACCCTATACATAGCTGAATTGAATTACAACGAGAATTATAACTTTATGCACAATGTATGTAACATGCAGAGGAAAACATATTCAATCCGAATAAGTATTCTGTTTTTGAGCAACATTAACAAATGAATTTATAGACTCGATAAGTGAGTCAACTACAGTATATACAACAGTTAGAAGTTGTATGTTTTAGACAAATAATTACGAAATTCTTATATTCAAATTATAACTACTTCTTTATTTAATATCAAATTTAGTTTTTGCAATCCTATAAATATAGAAAGTATTCAGTTGGCTCTTTCCTATTGGGTATCTGGCAGTCGAGCAAACTCGTAGCGTTTGTAGCGTTTCTAAATGTTGGTTTCTGCTGTTGCAGCAGACTCAGAGGCTGATGCCGATGCTGCTTTTGAGAAACTTTGCAATCTGCATGCCAAGTTGTCGACATTTTCACACACAAACTCAAGCGAAAGAAAGGGTCGCTCGCGTGAGTGTGTAAGAGTGAGAGAGAAGGCGATATAAACGACTGAGGTGTTGTACATGACTAGGAGGGGTGAGTAGGTAAAGGAGGATCCTGTATTGGTGCGCCGAGTGCAAGTGCCTGCGCGTTTATAACTTTTCAACTGTTGTATGAAATTTTACAAATTAGATTCATTTCTATGCATTGAAATACATTTGCAAACTTTTGCACCAGAAAGTTACTCCAATATTTGCTCAAACACACACACACACACACATACACACACAGAGCGAGAGAGAGAGAGTGCTGAATGAAATTGTTGTAAAATGCAGTGCAGGTCTGTTATGCAGTTACACAGACCCTGTCAGACCGCCAGACTGCCAGTCAATCCGCCCAACTGACAAAACTCAGTCTATTAGTTTGACAGTTTATAAAGAAACATGCACGAAACTTTTACATACTATTCGTATTTGCAATTTCATTAATACAAAACTTGCTTAAAGAACCAACGTCTTTGGCACCATTTTTGTTAATTTTAACTTTGACACACACCCACACACGCGCACACACACACATAGTCAGTCAACCAAAAAGTTGTGTAGACTCTGAAATACCAGAAATTGAAATGTGAAAACTCAAACATTTCACTGATAAAGTAGAAATAAATAAAAATAAAACTCAACTCGGCTCGCACATCATTTGCAGCATCAAAAGAAGCTAAAAACTCAGCATCAACGCCAGCAGCAAATGGAAATGCAAATGGATTGAGGCCTGGTGAGGGGAGGGTAGTGGGAGGACGAAAGTAATGCCCATACTGCGCAATACGACATCATCATAATTAATTAAAAAAGTTTTTTTTAAATCAATTTTCAAATGCCTCAATGACTAGCTGTTTGATGAACCATGGAGCAGAGCCAAAGCTGTGTAAACTTCAAGGGGATAAACCTAATGCTGGATGCTCTATAAAAAATATGTAACATGGCAAGAAATCGGGAACAGTAAATCTATAAAAAAAAAAGGGGAAAAAGGCATCTAATGTTGAGACATAAAAGTCAAAGATTCTTGAACGACAATTGCTAAAAGGAAGAGAGAAAGATTGCTGCAGAAAAAACTACAAATTGAAGCTAGCAACAATGCAGAAAAGAGGAAAAAACTGGATACTTTTGCTGAGAAAGGGACAGTAAAAAGCTATAAGCTAGAATTCTGTAAGCCTTAGTTTAGTTTAAACAAAGATAGGGGAAAAACGTGCAAAGCTATCATTGAGAAGGACTTCGAATAGCCTGATACCGATTTATTATTCATATCAAAGCAGTTACCAAAGAGTATTTCCAATTTAAGGTACCTTTGACTTATTTGATCCACCCAGATATAAAATCGGATTCTCTAAGCGTTCATAAATGTGCGTGCGACACTTGTCAAGGCGTTACCAGCTCTCCAGCTCGAAGAGCCTAACAATGCCAGATCCCTTTTCAGTCTGTAATAAAAAATGCCAATGTCAACAATGGATTTTTAATTAGTTAAGCACATTTTTGCCACTCAAAAGATGTGCCAAGTCGTTGATGACCGTAAGGTGACTGTCACGGCAATTTATGTTTTTGCCATTAAGCGACACGAATTGAAATTTGAATCTCATAATGCTTCAAACTGCAAATTAAATGATGAAAATTGCACAATATTGCGCATTTTATGATGCGCTGCCTTTTGCCTGGCTGGAGTCCTGTCTGGCCATGGCAACAAACTCAGACTTATGCTGAGACTCAGTGGAACCTCCGACCCAATTTGCTTGTTGAATAAAATGCTCAACCAATGTCAAAATATACATATACACAGATATATATATATATATATATATATATATATACATATTCAAAATATAATGCAAACTGTGTAATAAACTTGAGCACTGAATCTGCTCGTAAAATGCAAAGCTGCAGCAGCTGCGATGCCATTATAAAAATTGAAAATGCATCCTTTATGCAGTACACTCTTATTAACGGTATTTCAATACCCTAAACACATGACATGGATTCAAACAGGGTAGCTTACATTGGGAGTGCATATTAGACCTTTTGGTTAATTAATATAAGTTAAATAAAGTCTTCAGCTTATTTAATTCAGTTCAATTTTATATTCTTAATCAGTTTAAGGGAATATATTACAGATAATTTGTTTTTTTTTCGATTTAAATTATTTTTAAAAAATATTTAGTGACATACGTTTACAGGGTATCCCTTATTCAAGCTCCCATATTTAGGTCATTCATAGTTTATATTGTTAGAACTATTTGTGGTGTGAAGTGCTTGTGGCATAAATGCAAGCCAGTCTAGTTGTATTTGTTTGTGTGTGTGTGTGTGTGTGTGTGTGTGTTGTGTGTGTGTGTGTGTGTGTGTGTGTGTGTGTGTGTATGTATGTGTGTGTGTGTGTGTGTGTGTGTGTGTGTGTGTGTGTGTGTGTGTGTGTGTGTGTGTGTGTGTGTGTGTGTGTGTGTGTGTGTGTGTGTGTGTGTGTGTGTGTGTGTGTGTGTGTGTGTGTGTGTGGTTGCATCAAATCAAAATCTCAGTCATAGGGGCAATGCATTTCAATTTAACCCGCGTACACCAATAAATTCAACAAAACATAACCAGGAAAGAAAAACATCTAAATGAAGCACAACAGCAAGTTACCTCTTAAGTATAAAAAGACATTCTAAGGAATACTGAATATTAGCAAACATATTGTTTATTGCCAATGAAATTACTTGTATAAAGGACAACTAGAACTATAATTTTCTCTTTTGAGATAAGTCAAAGTTAGAAGTTAAAAATTTGCAAAGACAATGAAAATCAGCAGATACAGAGGAGTTTGGGAGAAAATTGAGAAAGTTGTAGAGCAGGTAAAGAAGTTCGGTTAGAATTTTATTAGAAACCAACTGATATACTATTCACACTGGGAAATATTCTCAAATGAAGTTTAAGAACTGTCGAGATTAACAAGAGTTTAAGTCAACTACTCTCAGCATAGGCAACTAATATACCCTACTGTTGCCAATTGCACACAACACACATTCGTACGCATACAAACACACATGTAGCGCAAGCGAGTGAGTATATAAATAAATACTTGAATAAATATTTACAACTCCGGCGTAGAATTATAAGCAGCACCCGAATCTATGCATAACAAGAATGCACAGCAGAGTCAGAACGAGAAGTAGAGAGAGTGAAAGAGAGCGGGGAAGTGTACCTCACACCTGTTTGCATCTGTGAGTGTGCATCTGTGTATGTGTGTATTTGGGTGTATGTGTATGTATGTGCTCAAGTGCGCATAAAATGCGCCGCAGCAGAAGTGAGCAGCGTTTTTATTTATTTTCTGCGGTGTAGTTTTCCTTTTATATATATTTTTTTCATTGCTTGCCGCCAAATATGTACACACATATTTTTGGAATTCCCATTCCACGACTGCAACTGCAACTAGGTGGGTGTGGCAAGGGAGTCGCAGATATGGTGCCAATGCCTCGTTTGTAGCTTTGCCGGTGCGAGTTTGTTTGGCAAAGCGCCTGTTTAACACTTAAGATATCGTATATCTTGCAGCACACATACACAGATGCATACACACACCAAAACACACATACACACACACTTGCAAAAAACAGGTCTAGCTGTAGTTCTTGTTCTGGCTCTGACTGAAAGATAAATATGCATGCGGTTGGTTTTATAAGGCAAAGGCAAAGGCAAAGGTGCATTACGTATACGTATTGCTTATACGACAGCCATTTCAACAGAGGGATAGATGAGGACACGAAGGTAAAGGGGTGGGGGTAAAGGCACCTTCTCTGCACCGCCTTTCGCACATTTGCATGCAATAAAGATGGCGGGCGATAGCTGAGCTCCCATTGCCATTGTTTGCCTTTTTCTCTTCCATATTTCTAAATAGTGTGAGTGTGTGTGTTTTGGTGTGTGTGCGTGTGAAACTTGCCGCCCAAAAAGCAGTCTAGTGGCAGACAACCTGGCACTAAAATAAAAGGCAATGTACGCCAAGTGCCGTCACCTGACGCCGCCTGCTGCCATCTATTATGCAGATGTACAGCAGGTTCATGAATATATGCCAGTATTTTGTCTAAGTGTGCGTAAGTGTGTGTGTGTGTGAGTGTGTGTGTGTAAGGAAAAACATGCTGCAAAGTCGCACTGACAAAACGCCATATGTTTGTGCACGATAAGCGCCAGTGGATTTTCCTCCCTTTTCCTACTTTAGAAAATTTTTTTATTTTTTCTTGGCCATAGAATTGAAGAACTCAAAACTATAATTTAAAATTAGCCTTGCCACAGCTTTTGAGCCTGGCCAATAGCGGTGAGAACCAGAGCAAATATTGTGCAGGTGAGCTAAATCAAAAATGCGGTATTAAAGTTGCAGCAAAGGTTGCCAAAGTCCATCTAAGCAACGATAGTGATTGCAGAACAAGTACGATTATGTGTACGATACTTAGATTAGGTTGGGCATATCGATTCTAAAGTGCAATTTGGCACGCATCAATAGACATGGATTAGCAACAGTTACCGTTTATCTATAAGATGATTTCATGCCATGCAGTCATAAAGTTTTCTGAGTTCCTGTGTGTAAACAATGTGTACAAAGTGCAGGTGACCAACCAATCAGTTTAACCTGATCTGGGGGAATAGCTTTAGCTACTGCTACAACTTTGGTTAGTTGTCCAGTGATTTTTCAATAAACTGAAATTGCATTTGATGAAGTCAAGTTATGTTTTGCCCCCATTGAACTCCGTTTTTTACCCTTTTGCTTTCCTTTTACTTTCTTTACTTTTCCTGCGTCATTTATAGAAAATTGAATAAAAGTGCTGCTGGCATTTGCGACAAACTGAACGATGAATGAGCTCGTGATTGCAATGGAAACATGTGAAAAAGCTGTAGCCGAGTCCCCGACTATAATATACCCGAAACCTGAGGCGTTGCATCGACGTCCGTGTGCCAAATTTGATTGATCTAGACTTTAGCCTTGTATTTAGACTTATAAGTCAAATAAATGATCGGATATGTGTAGATCGACTCGGCTGTTAATGCTGTTCTAGAATATGCAAATATATTTTAGTTTAGTTAAATACACCCTTGTTGACAACGAGAGCCGGGTATCAAATGGTGGTATGGGTCAACTGAGGCCAGGACTCCTGACGCTGAGAAGGATGTGATTAGTCTCGGACGGTTGTGTATTTACTTCAAGATGAAACAAAGGCAAACAGAATGCAGGGCACACAATGTCAATTTTGTAAGTGAACCCGTTCAAGGGAGAGGGAGAATGCCTTGATATTGTTGTGTTTCTAGTGTAGTACAAACACACAAACACACACACACATAAATTGCAGATATTTTTATTTTTAAATTTGTCATAAATTTCATGCACATATAAAAAGTATAAAGAGTTAATAAATTGAATTGCAGAATGCACAATACCAAGCTAAAGGAGGGCGATGAGCGGGTAACAGCTGATAACATCATTTTAAAGCGACCAACTTATGCACCTTTCCTCCTACTACTACTACTCTCCTCAAACTCCTTCAGGAGGAAATGGAGCTCAATCAAGTCTGGCGTGCCTGTCGTAAAATTCAAGGCGCCATCTTTCGCCACAACTTCGACATTTGCGCGGATATTCAAATCCATGATCCAGTATGCACTGGTTTCGTATCTGGTAAGCCTCAACATTTCCACCTTTTACCTTTCGCACCCATTGAAAATGGTTAAAATGAGGTAGCTTAACTTAGTGCATAAGTACGTAATAGGCTGTTGAAGGCATCTTCTTCGATAGCTCGAAGAAGTATCGGTAAAGCTTTATTCTTTCCTTAATAGTGGGTAATATATGGCAGTAAGAGTTAGTACTCATGTGTGTAACAGACAGAAGGAGGTAAAGCCTTTGGAAAAGTAGGCAAAAGCCTGATCATGTGATCATATATAATCTTAAGGATATACAAATAAGAGGGTCTCATAGCCGTTCAGTCTCCTATGCATTTCTCTCTCTCTCATGTTGTTCAATATCTATTTTATAAACCATTACAGAGGCAATATTCACTTCGGTGCTGGGCAAATATCGCAAAGTGAGCGGCCTGTCAGAGTTCGAGCTGAGGGACGTCACCGACTATTTCCAAATTCGAGATGGACGTATCGCTTATCGTCAATTTTGCAAGGTTGTTTGCGGTGAAAGTATGTGAGCTCAACTGGTTACCTTAGGGAGTGCCCACTGTATCAAGGTTTTCCCCATTAGATCTGCATAAGAGCACTGATAAGGAGCTGGCTAGTGGATTGGAGTGGAATGATCCCTGGCATTTGAATGTGATCCCTCAGCCGGAGGAGCGTCGTAAGATTTGTTTGATCTTGCTTAAGATTGCTAAGGAGAATCACTTACCATTGATGCCATACTTTCAGGACTATGAGTTGGTCAGTTAATGAGAAGTATTTTCCATTCCTTCGCCCATATCATCCCAACTCTAGGTCGCACAAAATGTGGGCGTGGTCACCGTATCGCACTTCTCACGCGTTCTACACTTTATGAAGATTCCCTTATCCGAATCGGATTTTCTGTTGCTGCTGAAGCGTTACATGAAGGATGGCTACCTGGTCAACTATGTGGCCTTTCTCAAGCACATTGACAACATCACTGACTACCTCAGAGCCCACAATCTCTTGGATAACTCGGGGGTAAACATAAACAACAATTAGCCATGTATAATCGCATCTAATCGCAGCCTGTTATTCCAGGACATTATTCAAGACTTTCCTGGTCGCCTCGTGGATCTGGAACTATCGCAGTTACCATCCGTCAATGGCTGTCAAATGATACAGCCAATCTTTTCAGATGCCTGCAACCATCCGAACCTGAATCGTGGACAGTGCGACATTGTCCATTGCATCCAGAGCTACATATACAAGAATCGTGTGCGCACCTGTGAGTTCCTGGAAAAGTTTGATCCATTGCAGATAGGCAGCATTACAAAGAATCAGTTTGAGCGTGGATTGTCAAACATGGGCGTGGGCAAGTATATCTCCCAGAGGGAGTTTGCTCTGTTGACGGATCGTTATATGGATCCCCTGGACACGAATCGCATACGCTGGAGAAACTTTGTGGATGAAATCGACACGGGTAAGTGTAAAATATCATTTATCACACAGCAAGCTTAGATATATATTTGCTTGCGCAGTGTTCACCATTAAGAATCTGGACAAGATGCCGCAGTGTGTAGTTGAATCGCCGCTTACACACATCAAAGAATTGCCTCGACCAGGCACTCTCGACTGGCAGGCGGCGCCACAAGATATACGGGATCTCTGCGAGGATGCCATGTCCAAGATACGACTACGCATACGCAACCGACGCCTCTACCTACATCCCTTCTTCCGCAACTACGACAAGTGAGTAGCAACTTCAACTGTAACCGAATCGCAATCGAATGATCTTCCTCTTTTCAAGACTCCACAGCGGCCATGTTAACTGCCATCAGGCCAATCAAATCTTTCGCATTAATGGAATATTGCTCTCGAATAGGGAGCTGGATTCTGTGCTGCATCGTTATGGTAACGAGCTGGGTTTCTACTATACCAAGTTCCTGGATGATGTGGATCCGGCAGAGTATGCCATGCCCTCCATGAGTGGCAAGCAGGCACTACAGGAATGCCCTCAATTCGCTCGCGAAAAGAACGAGCAGAAGCTGGACAGCGAGGAGATTATCACACGCATCCTTACCAGCGCCAAGCGACAGGCAATTACCAAGGGAGTCTCATGTATTGATTTCCTCGCTGACTACGATCGCCACCGTGAGGGCGAGATACTGGAGAGTGACTTCAAGCGCGCTCTGGACAACTCCATGATCATTCTCAGTGAGGAGGATGCCAGCACATTGGCTGATGTGTAGGTCAACCCGCTAAAGATTCTCATCCCTCCATTCTAATCATTCCCCTTCATCCCCTTTCAGCTTCCGCTCGCCAAATCGCGCTGCCTGCGTGCGTTACCGTGACTTCTGCAAGGCGCTCGACGAGATCTTTATACAATTCGAGACGAATATGGGCGACAATGTAGTCACTGCAGTGCCATTGTTGCACCTTCCCAACCTGGATTGCGTTGATTGTTTCCTCAATTTCGATGAGCGCACACTCTGCTCACAGGCTCTGATGAAGCTCGCCCGCCGCCCCGACGAGATATCCAACCTCAGCCAGATATTCAAAGACTTTGATCGGCAGAACTGCGGCTCCGTTACCAAAAACCAATTCCTTCGGGCGATCACCCTACGGGATATGAACAACATGTTAAGTAGTCGCGAGTTGGATGCCGTTGGCAAATGTTTCGGGGTGAAGCGAGGACTCTGCCTAGAGATCAACTATCGTGAGTTCCTCAACATCCTTGATGTGCTCTTTGCCACGGGACAAATGAAACGCAACTATTAGTAACGAAAATGTGTAAATGTGGGGAATCGTTTAAATGTTGAAATGTGATCAAAATTGTCATAAAAGTGAATAAAACTTACTTTTGGAAACAATTCTGTTTGTAACAATAATAATTAATATTTCAAATGCATTTGGTTTTGTCTTTTTCGTTTTAATTGAATCTTGTTGCATTTTCATTTCTCATAATTGTTTTCTTTCTTTTTTTTTTTGGAATTCAAGAATGTTTATTTCTTTGTTTATAACTATTATAAAGTATGAAAAAAATTAAACATTTGAGAGGCTACCTCGAGTTGACTCTAAATGGAGCAGAAAAGTGGCAAATGGAAAGCTATAAATCAATCGATTTAAATTTCTCATTCATTTGTCATTCAATTATTGAAGGTTCGGACGTCAATTAGCATTTGTTCCATCTCCATTTAAATAGCTACGGTTAATTGTATATATATTGTTTATAGAATATATAAGTATATATAGGCTTATTTATTGTTTTTGTTTTTTCTTTTAACAAATAAGTCTCTTTTAAAAACTATACATCAATGCAGTTTGAGTTGGTTTTTTGTTTGTTTTGTTTATTATTATTATTTATATTATTTAAGAACTTGACATCATTTGTTTACATTGCATCTCCTCTCTTCATTAGCTTTAGCTTCAGCTCTACATCTTTCTCTCTTGTTCTCTTTGTTCTTTTTGCCATATGCTGCATTAGATTTTTATTAAAATATAAAATTCTCTTTCAATTTATATATATATTTATATATATATATATATATATTTATATCTGTACTATATATAGATCTATTTAATGAGCGCAAATACATTCACAAAAAACGTTTATCGGAAAAATCATGTTGTTTTTTTTGCATTTTGGTGGATTTGTTGTTGTTTCTTGTAGTTTCAAGCGGACTTGGACAATGCGAGGCGTTCAGCCCCGTCCCCTGTTCTACTAAGACAGACAGCCCCCGTCCGCACCGCAGGAGGCGGTCAGCTGTCGTAGCATTTATGTTAATTAATTATGTATTACATATTACAATTATTAAATTAATTAAGTTTAAACAAATACTTAATGTCTATTGTATTTTTTTAATATATATCTGTATGTATGTTCTTTGCTTTACTTGTTGCTATTAAACATTTCTTGCCGTTTCTTTTTGTAAAACTATTTTTTATTTGTATATTGATGTGGGGGTTTATGTGTGTTTATTTGTTGGTGTATACATATACATGTACATATATATGTATATGTATATATGTAATGATCTGTGTGTGTCTGACCCTGCTTACAAGTTAAACAATTAGCTCGCATAATGTATGAGGACTACATTCGGTAAAACAAATTGGTTGTGCCAAGCACAGACACAGACACACACGCACGCACACGCGTTGTTAAGTTGGAGTGTTGCTGTGTGTGTGACGGTGTGGCTTGGCCTAATGTGGTGGTGGTGTGTCGGGCCTGGCTAGCGTGTGGCTATGAAAAATTAGCCACTTTGCAAGCCTAAATATGTGTATATATAAATTATATGTTGTTGTTGTTGTTTTTGATGCTGGTGCTAGTTGTCGCTGTTGTTTTTGTAGTAGTAATTGTTGCTGTTGATTCTAGATTGTTGATGTTATTGTTGTTGTTGTTGGAATGGTGCTACACAACAAGTGTGTGTATGTAATGGCTGAAGACTGCTTTGTTGCCGTGAAAAATATGAGTTCTACCTACAGTCGCACTAGACTATGGATTTTTATATATAGATGCGGTGCGAGTGTAGGCGTGTATGTAATGCATGTATGTGTGCTGTTGCGTGTTGTATTATGCTGTGAAGACAAATGACAATGAGTTGTGCACATGAAGAGAATAAAGGCAAACACCATTCTTACCATAACAAACTAAACTAAGTAAAATTCAAATAGTTTGCAATTATATAAGTAGATGTGGAGGAAGGACCCCGTAAACAAAGTCCAGTTTAATAGGGTTGATGTCGTGGCTGGCGTCCAGTGCCACGTTGCTTGCCACCACCGTTGAAGCCGCCACCGCCGCCTGTTGCAATAGAGATAAATTTAAATATTAAAGTCATCATTTAGAACTTTGCGCTAAAGTGTCTGAAATGCATGCACAGCTGCTAGGGAAATCAATGTGTTTTTCATTGATTTTGTCGAGGAGTTTTACTACAACGCCAAACGATTTGAAGCGACTGATGAAAATTTTGACCAAATCTAAGGATAAAAACGAATCTCTAGTTACAGAATTTAGGGCTCCCAATTGGAGGGTGGGAGGAGATGCTCGAAATTAGAGACAAGGAAAGATTAGTTCAAATTACAACAAAATAAATGCTCAGTTTAAATAGTTACAAAGACTGGAGATAGATAATACATAATACATAATATATATAATATGATAAAATATATATTTAAGTATTATATATTGAGAGATATATAATTATTATGGATGGGAGAATTTAAAATTTAGTCATTTGTAACGGCGATTGTGTTGTTGTTGTTGTTGTGTGTATACCTTTGGGACCGCCTCGCGGACCTCCGGCACCGCGCCCGCCGGCGCTGCCACCGCCGCCGCTGCCGTAGCCGTTATTACCGCCAAAGCCACCATCAAAGCCGCCGCCATAACCGTAGTCTTTTTGTTTGTATTGGTATATACACATAGTTCGTATAAAGGGGGTTTAAACACAAAAATTTGTTGTAGTTGAAGAGCGCAAATACAATTGAAATTTCAATAATTAAATAACCATTTTTCTCAACAATATCTTTAGCTTGATTTTGGTCAAAATTTACTTGAACTTATTATTGGTATTTGGGGTAATGGGTATAGGGTGATGGGTAAAGGCATTAGATGGTCGGAATTGAGTTGGGGATATTACGTTGATTTGGCGGCCACGCCGAGGGGAGACAATTCAAAATACACACCAGTGAGCTGGAAAAGGAATTCCACTTAAAAACACACAAAATCATATTTGGATTTGGTTTTTTTTTTTTCTTTTTTCTTTTATTTGCTCATTTCTCGGTTTTGCGAAGTTTTTGATTATAAGTTTGACTTGGCTGTTATTTTATGTGGTTGTGGTTGTTGTCGTTGTTGCTATTGCTGGATCAATTGTAGTTACAGTTGTTGTTGTTGATTCTGCTGCTGCTGTTTGGTGCTGCTATTGTTGCTGCTGCTGCTGCGGCTCTTGTCGTTGTTGATCTTGTTGTTGTCGTTTACTTTTGCACAGGCATTACAAAAATTGTTCTTTCTGGTACACAATAAAAATTAAAAAAAAACACATTTCTCTCGTTCTCTCATTCTCTCTCAGTTAGAGAAAAGAAACAGGCGCAAAGCGGCGCTCACACACATAACACATACATGCGCGGTGGTTGTTCTTGTTGTTGTTATTTTCAATTGTTTTCTCAGTAGATGTTGTTGCTGTTGCTTCTTTTTTTTTATAGTTGATGTTGTTTCTCACTTTCGACTTATAAAACATGTTTCACAATGTATTGCAATTTCATTAATTTCATTTTTCTCAATTTTTGTTTGACGCACTCTTTATGCATTATTATTAAGTTTGTTTGTTTTTTCTTTATTCTCTCTAATTATTACCTCATTTTCCACACAACAATTTCAGCATTAATTTTCATTGAAATGTTTCGATATTGATTTTGATTTTCATTTTCGAAAAAATATTTAAATAATTTGGCCAAAAATATTTGAATAATTGTGCTGCTCTTGTGTGTGTTTTTTGAATGTCTCACCTCAGCAAAAAGTAATTAAATTTCTATATATTATTATTATTATTATCATCCTTTTCTTTTTTCATTTGGGGACAGGGAGGTTGGTTCAGGTGGTAGGAGGGGGGTAAGTTCGTGTGGTCGCAAATTTTTAGTGTTGTATAAAAACGTCTTGCGAAAAACAAAAACAAATGCAAATTGTCAGCAAATTTGACTTTATACGAGTTAAAATATTTGATATTATTATAATTTACTCTTGATGTTGTTTATTTGTTTGTTTGTTGTATTTTTTGTTGTTAAAAACAAGAAAACTGTTTATCATTATTTACTCTTTAAGTTCAATTCATTTCAGAAAACTTCTTTTAAAATTACTTTAATTATATAACTTTACGTTTTTTTTTTAGATTTTCCAATAAATTTTTACTAAAAACAGATATATTAATTACGCTAAGTTACTTGTAAAATATTATAAGCTTTAAGTTTAATAAAAAAGGAGTAAAAAAGAAAAGAAAAAAGTTACATTTAAGCGAAAATATTATATAATTGTTGTTTTAATTGTATAGTTGGGTTGCTTATTGATTGTTTGGTTGATTGTGTCTGTCTGTCTGTATGTGGATGGTGTTTGGTTGTTGGTTTCGATATATTCTTGGGGCACAGACAATAACCGGACACCGAAGACCGGAAACCGTACCACCGGTGGCAACCGGATTGGTTCAATAAAAATGCACGCTCGATTTGGATATTTGTTTGGGTGGTTCTTGAATTGTTACTGTAATTTTATAGGTTTTCATTTTCTTTTTTCGTTTTTTTTTTTTTTGTGAGGCGAAACATCGGAAAATTCGGTATTACAATGGATGCATAGATATGTATACGTATACGTATATGTATACCTATATACATGTATATGCATATAAATCTGTTTATGTAAATCTATAACAAGTATGTTCAAAAATCATAATTTAAAAAGAAAGTAATTAACATTGTAAGTATATAATTAATAAAAAATAGTACATATCATTTAAAACTTTAAACTCTGTCTCTGGGACCCATAACGGCACTATTAAATGCTCACGGTTAACAATATCTCTTTCGAAACCTCGTTAACACTGACATAAAATTAGCGTTAACATTGGTTGCACATTATGTTATGGTTCCCATTTCCAAGATGTTATGAGTTTTGGTTGTTGTTTTTGTTGTTGATAGGTTAAATTGGTTTCAGAAATTATAAAAAGATATTTAGATATATATTTATGTATATATATTTTATGTAGTTTTAGTTGTAGTTGTAAATTTTAATATAAAGTGGGCACAAAATATTGCTATAAAGTATACAAAAGCTTATTTGCACAATTGCTGGGATGTAATTATGTAGCATAAATATAATTGTTTCGTTTTGATAGATAAATGTATAATATTTTTTTTTTTGTTTACAGACAACTTGCTAAAAACATTGAGAAACATGCAAATTTTAAAATAATTTACTCAAGTTAATATGCATATTATTTGTTTACTTTTTGTTGTTTTTTTTTTTATGTTTGAAGAAAGATTGATGGACAAGTTTGAAAGGTTGTTCAAAATTTTAACATAAGAAATATATGGTAAATATATATGTAATGTGTATATGCTTTATATGTATGCGTGTGTTTTGTGTAATTGTGTGAGTTTATTGTACTTAATATATTTAAATATTTATAAAAAGAAGAACAATAGGAAAAATTATATTTGTATAAATTTGTGTATTAATTATAAAATTACTAAAATTGACGAAGTGTGTTTTCTTTTTATATTAACTTTTTACTTGGTTTTGGTTGTTGTTGTTGTCGTTCAGTTTTTGTTGTTGCTGTCGCAGTTGTTGCACTTTGTTGTCAACGTGCACAAAAAATACCGCAATGCGCGTATGCGCTTTTTTATTTAATATCAAGTATACAAAAAATTAATGTGTTTTATGTTTTTTTGCTTTTTCTTTTATATATTTGTCTCTCATTTTCTCAACTTTTTATCTTTTCCCTTCTTTTTCAGCAAAATGAATGTGATCAAGAAAGCAAAGCAGAAATGCAAATAAAGCAAATAAAAGAATCAATGGCCACATTAAAAAATAGGCAAAATATCGAACCGTGAGGCGGGCGTGACAGTGCTACGCCCGCCCTTTTGCCTTAGCAAAAACTTGCTGGGACCTAAACAAGATGTTGTTTTGTTGCTTTTGCGATGTTGTTGGTGTTGGAGTTGGTGTTGACGTTTGTTACGTGTCGTAGTAGTCGTTGTTGTTTTTACAAAGTTTTCTTTTTTGCCTTAAAATAATACTATCAAAAATAGTACCGATTTGTAAAATGTTATGTTATGCATAAATATATATTTTGTATATCCGATAAATCTGATAAATATATATACACATATATATATGTGTGTGTGTGTGTTCGTGTGTAGTATATTGACGTGCATACGAAAACATATGCATTGCAAAAACGTTTATTATCCCGTTGCCGAAATAATAATATATATCTAAAAATATATTTATATGCTATATATAGTTAACTATATATATATATATATAGATTTATATATATATATAGGTTTAAATAGAAGTTGAATCAAAGCTTTAATTACGCGATTCGTTTTTTGTTTATTTGTTGGTTTTGATTGTTTAGTGTTTTGTTCAACAAAACAAAAGGAAAAACTATTTAAATAACTATTATATGGTTTTGCTGGGGAGGTGGTGTGTGGTATGGGGTGTGGAGGTGTATCATCTGTTTTAACTATGTATGTGGATGTGGCTCAATGTACGATTGGGGGTTTATGTGCAGGTGTGTGTGTGTGTGTGATTCCTATGAGTGTTTCAACAGCTTTTGGTTTCAGTTTGTTCAAACAATAACAGTTAGTTAACAATAATAAAAGGCACAAGTTGCAATTATGCAAAAGGCCAAAACGCTGGCGATTCACACAGTTTTTCACATAATTGGCACATGATCTTTCTCGTTTATTTTATGTGTAACAGTTAACGGTTCATCTGGTATGTTGTTCATGTTGTTGTTGTTGTTATTTTTGATGTTGTTCTAATAGTTGTTGTTGCCTTTGCGTTTGAGGTATTTGTCATCTTTGGAAAGTCTGTTGATTAGCGACCTTGTAAGTCGCACACATTGTTTTTGTTGTTGTTAAAGTTGTTACAGTTGTTGTTGGTCTGGTCTGGTATACATATTTTATCGTAATGTTTTAATGGAAACTCGAACGTTTTCTCTACGTGTTGTTCTCTCATTTTCTCTCCTCTCTTTCTCTCTCTCTCTCCATCTCTTGCTCTTTACTTAAACAACACAATCATTAATATACACACGCTTCGTCAGTTTTATATAATATTAATATATATATATATATGCTAAAGGACTAATAAATCATGTTGTAAATTTGTTGAAAAATTGTTATTTTCAAATTGAATTCGCTTTTTAAAATTACGCTTTAAAATTTAAAAATCAAATATGCATTTTTAAGATTTTAAAATTAATTGTAGTATATAAAAATTATTGATTTGATTGTAAAAGAAATTTAATTATATATACTACATATATATAGATGTGTATATATTTTTGTATAATATATGTATGTTTTTCGCAATATTTAAAATTGATTTTAAAATTTATATTTAAGTATTAAAAATATTTAATTGTTTTCTAATTAAAAAGTTTTCTTGTTTTTAGCGACGTTGTTTTCTTGTTGTTGTTGTTGATGTTGTTGTGCTTTCTATGTTGTTGCTTAGAAATTGCAGCAAAACGTTTTTGTTTTTCTCTCCGTTTTGATATTATCATTTCTCGTTTTTTTATTCTCATTTGCTAACGGCAAACAACAATATATATGAATAGCTTGTTTGGTATTAAGGAATATTTATCAAAAAATGTTTGTTGTTGTATAATGGCATTTTTGTCTATTGTTGTTGTTATGCTTATGTTGTTATTGTTGTTTGTTTGTTTTTGTTTTGTTGCCTGGTTTACATTTTAGCTACTTTAAAACTGCTGATAGTTGTTGCTATTGTTCTTGTTTTGATGATAATTACTTGACGTTGTGTTATTATAATAATTGTTATGAGCATTATTATGTTGTTTGTTGTATTTACCATAACCATAGTCATATCCATTATAGTAGCCACCGGCATAGTAATCGGCAAAACCACCGGAACCATAACCACCATAGCCGCCATATCCTGAATACGAACCCTGGCCATCCCATTGATGGGAATAACCTAAAAAAGAGTTAAGTATATAGTATTAATGACTGTATTCATTAATTAGTTAGTCAGTTAACTAACCACCACGTCCGTATCCACCACGACCACCCCGCATACCACCTCGCGCACCACCTCGCATGGCCATCATTTGATTCTCAGGTTTTGGCGTCGCACGCTTTACATCAACTTCCTTGCCAGAGATTTTCTGTTTGGGCGTTTTCAACAGATCGGTAACCACCTGCTCTGAATCAAAGGTAATAAAGCAGAATCCCTTGCGGTGTGACTTTTGCTTATCGAATGGCATCTCCACCTCAACAATCTGCAAGCAAATATATTTATTGATTATAGTATTGTTCCATAAACTGATTTATAGCCATCTACTTACATTGCCGAACTGACTGAAGTAGGTTTTGATTTCCTCATCGCTGATCTCTGTTGTGAGGCCCCCTACAAAAATTTTGCCATGGCGCGCCTTGGCCTTTTTAGGATCAACCTTCTTACTATTAATAATATGCTCCTCGGCGGCGCTAACTTGATCAATTGCCTCTGTGTTGGTGAACACAATAAAGGCAAAGCCACGGGACCTTCCCGTCTGAGGATCTGTCTTCACATTAATGCTCTCGATCTCACCGAATTTGCCAAAATGATCGCGCAGTTCCTCTGTTAATTAACAATGAAGTAAATATTAGTAATTATTTGAAGTATAATGTCAATCGATTTACTTACTTTCAGTCGTTTCCCAACTGAGACCGCCAACAAATAGTTTTCTGCGAAGAGTGATGGAAAAATGGTCGATTAGACAATTTCTAAATGAAAATATAATTAATTGCTATAAATAATAGATGTACTAATAATGCTACAAAGCAGCAATGGCTTCATTAAGTGGGAAAAGATTACTGCACATTACAAATAATGTATTAAATGCGCGCTACATAAAATTATTATGTAAATATTTTGCTTTTCTGCCCACACAAAAACGTTACTTTACATTTTGCTTTTAGAAATTCTTTTTGTTGTTCTTTTTTTTAATATTGCTGTAAATAGATTGAAGACGGAGCAAGAATACAAAAACGAAAAAAACTCACCAAATTCTAAGTGAATTAATTACTGTACTTTATTTAATAAACTTTCAATCAAGATTCGAAATGTGCATCGAAATACTGAGCGAAAGAGTTCGGCGAGGGAGTAGAGTCATAAACGAGCGAAAAATATATATGCAAGGAAGAAGACTTTAATTTTATTAGAGAACAATTTTTTTTTTTTTTTTTTTAATACAAAGGACAAATTTTTGTTTATTACTAAATATGAGAAAAATGCAAAAAGTTTTTATGCTGCTTTTAGATTGTGGTATTTGCTTTATTAGGATTAAATTTATAATAAAAAAAAACTTTTAAATGACACACTTAAAATTTACTTTTGGCGTACGTTACTCGTATATAAAGTTTGGAAATATCTGCGGGGGTCACGCAATTTTGGAACAATCTCATCACGGCGGCGGAATTTAGTTTAGAGCGTGGAAAAGTTATGGAGTATAGTATATAGGAGGTACTCGCGCGTGTTGGCATTTTATGAAACGTTACCGTTTTTGGACTCGTTTTCGTTTGCAATTCGATATGTTTGGGGTCGTATTCATTATCGTTATCTTTAACGTTAGCAATATCATTATCGTTATCTTTAGTTATCGTTACGTTACATTCATCGGTTGCGCATCTTTAAGTAGACAAAAACAAACAAAAAATGCGAGTCTCTGTTTCTCTTTCTCTCTCACTCTCTGCGTCTCTTTCTATTTTCATTAAATTTCATTTATTGGTAAACAATAAAATGCGTTATATATATTAATTATATAGGATCCAATTGAACTCGAGATAATTTGTTGATAATTTTGTGTGTACATAGTATTTTTTTATTTTGGTTTGATAAATACCATCATCAACAACGCCGGCGGCGTCCGGCATCCGTTGCGCACGCTGCATCCATTGGGCAATTTCCTTTGGGCCACGGCTGCTTGAGAATAGCTTAACATGGCTTTTAACTTCTCTCAAGACCTGCCGGAGAGGAACAAGGTTAGTTCGCTCAAACACAACAGGATAAGCTATGAATGGTTTTGGTTTATTTTTGATTTATTTTTGGTTTTCGTACACGATACCACTCCGTCCGCCATGGGCTGCTTCCATTACTCTTATTATTATTTTTTTTTTTAACATTTTTTCTGTACAACTTTTCGGTTTGACTTAAAAATAGCTTAAAAATTAAAAATGCAATTAGTTTTGAGTCTGCCTAAACCAAACAAAACAATAAAGAGGAAAACATTCCTAAATCGCAAAGTGTAATTAAGGAGATTCCACAATATTGAGTGGAGACATTTGAAAATATCATCTACGTAAAAAAGAAACACAAATAGTATGAATTTCCTTGAGTAGGGTTTTTTTTTTTGTTGCCTCGACAACACTGACAGTATAGAGACGGCCTCAGCAACAGAGAGCGCGAAGCCGGCTAGCAAAACGAAATATTGAGAAACAAAAAACTACATACATAAAATGTACGTATGTGTGTGTGTATGAGCAGACGCACGTAGCGAGAAGGCAATGCAGAGTGAGCAGAGAAACCGCCATTTTGGGTACAAAAAACTGGAAGAGCACGAAAGCGAACGAACAAAAAATATCAACGAATGGCTGCACAAAAGAATAATGCAAAAAAAAAATTATACTAATACAAACACGAAATTTTTACAAGTGAAAGGTAGGCAGCTGTGGGGCCTAAGGGAGGGAGTAGCACATAGCACACTTTGCGTTTTCCATTTTATGTATACATACACATACCATCAAACAATTGTGTGAATCTGTGTGTGTTTCTAGTGGACATAACCTCACAGATGCGGGAAATGTGCTTGAATTGCCTTTGTTGCGCCTGGAAATTCAGTGCTTTCCTAAAATTGCAAATGTAATACATTGCAGTCGCAAGTATGCGTACATATGCTACTTATAAACACACATACATATGTATGTATACATGACACATAGAAATGTATAGGAAAATAAACGGCACAGCACAGCGAACAGAGAAGCGAAATAGATTTTGCAAATTCCATAAATATCTGCACAAAAACTTAATCATTGCTAGAACAAGGAACCAAAAATTGTCCAAGAGCTTCTATTATCATAATTAAGTATGTTTTAGTTGCTTGCGTTGTTGTGCGAAGTACAGTCGCACACAGACACGCGCGCAAATTACTGAAGGGGTCAGCGTCAGCGGCGTGTTCTGACTCTAGCCGTTGCTCCGTCGAACACCATTTTTTTACACTCGCCGACGACGTTAGCTTTGCATTTACGTAATAACAGAGTAGGTGGTAATCAAACAAAATTTGTCGTTAGGCACATGATTTCTATAATTTTTAGTTGTCTGGCTATCGACTGAATTCAAAGTCATATTTTTTACTTAAAATACCTGTCGTCATCACGCTGGTTACCCGCAGCGCCTGCATTTTCGGAACTGCCATTTGCAGCGCCGGTAGCGGGAGTCGAATCACCATTTTCAGAGCTCGCCACATCATTAGTGGTAACATCCTTGGTGAAGTCTTCGCCATTGATTTCCATTTTGCCTTCTTTGTCTGCCATTTTGATTAGTGGTGTGTATGTATTTCTATTGTCAATTATAACTTAATTAAATAGCACTATTTAGCGTTTTTTTTTTTACAATCTTTTCTCAACACACTCGCTAAAACTCGCGCGTACGCTGACGACCGGAAAATGACAAATTTAGCGACAGCGTGTGTATTTGGTAAAAGCGTTGCCACTCATTTTCAACACTTGCCAGTTTCAATTGCTAATTGATTTTGTAATTTTCGCTTGTTATGCAAGCCATCATACTCAGAAGAATTGATTATGTTAGATAATATTAATAGCGTAATAACTCTTAGTTTGAATAACCAATGTAATTGACTTAAATTGATGCCTTCGACATTGAATTTTGCCAGTCTGGCAACTTTAGTTGTGAACGGATTCTGAGAATGTCAATTATCGTAGTCACTTTCTTATCAACTTTCACTGCTCCTGGTAAATCCAATGGATCCGTTCTAAATAAAATATTCTCATATTTTTTACTCGTATTGTTAAAATCTTCAAATAAAAATCATCTTCAGCCTTTTCTTGGTAAAAATTGTATATTTGGTATTTTATTCCGTTTGGTAATATTACTTTTCCGACGTGCGGTCACACTGCAACTCGACATCGCCGCCATCATACAAGCGCACATATACAAACGCAAATGCACCGAGAATAAAGCAGGCAAAGAGGAACGTCGGTTCTCTTCAACACTTGTTCAATTTCATTGCGTTTGCGATTCTTTTTTACATCAATTAAACAAATTCAACGCATCCAAACTTAATTAGTTAATAACTGTGATCGCCAACATCTAAAGTAACAAACAAGTAATATGAGAAAAGAATTGCCAAATTTGTAATTTTTGAACAAAAAAATTGCAACAAAGCAGACGGCAAAGGAAGAAGAAGCACTTTAAAGCGGCCGCTCCAAACCAACAAGCTTCGCGTGTGAGTGTCTGTGTTCTGTGCGGATGTGTGTGTGTTTGTGTGCATATAAATATTAAATTTCAGTTTGAACTGATTTTTCAAATCTCCAAAAATATATTTCAGCTTTTCAAAAATCAAGCTGCTATCAAATTTCCTAAATCAACAACACCAACCAACTCAATAATTATAGAAACCTTTCCGGCGGATCAGAGCAGCCATTACAAGAGCAAAATTCGTCAAATTCGAAAAACATAGAGGATTAAACGACCTTATAGAACACATAAGCAATATTATTGTGCATTATAAACGGCCAAATAGGCATTTGCTGGGGTAAGTAACTAAGTGCCGGCGTTGGCCACATGCTGCCGCCCTTTCGTAGAACCAATAGAAAGAAAAAATACCAATTTTAGTTGGGGTGGCAAATAAAGTGACAAACAAAAACTACCTCGGTACAAATACAACGATGTTCTAGTTTCTTTACTGCAGCTTGTTAATTTTCGCTTTAGCGGCATTTTTATCGCTTATGTTTGGCGACTCATAACCTAAAAATGTCTGCGCATTTGTTTTTGTAAGTTTGTTTAAACATTGCTCGCTCTTTTATCGCTTTCTTTGTTCTGACCCACACACGCGGTACACGCACACTGAGACACGCGTATTTGGCGGTGCTTTTGTCTGTGCGCGATTCATTGGGTCCGGTCGTCAATTATTGGTAAGATATTTTGTGTTCAGTATATACGAAGTAACAGAACGACTTCGCTATAAAACAAATGTTTAATCAAATGCAACAATTCAGATTTACCCACACGCATATCGTCATGTTTTCTACCCGCTCTTTTTTTATTTTTTGCGGTTGGCCTTTGTTGCGAAATCGCATCAGTCAGTGTAGGCTGCGAAAATGTTTTATTTTATTTGTTGCCATCGACTCAGAGTTCAATGAAACACTGCTACCTGAGAAAATGACAGAAACACTCACACGCTCACGTGTGCCCTAGTGTCTGCGTTAAATTGCTTTAGCTATCGTCCGTATCCTCTGCTACGACACAACCTTGAAGCGCAAACATAACCTAAAACTATTTTACATGGTTTTCGTTCCCGCTGTCGCTGTCGATTTTTGTTGTGTTGAATATGAGGTCATTTACTTTGCAAGTAAAATGCGATGGGTCCTTAGATCTTATGCGACTGAAGCATGTGCAAAAGCAAAATATAACAGAAAGCAACAACAACAAAAACTGCATACAGCAGTCAGTCAAACAGGGACAGCTGCCTTTTGTATTGTTTGGGTTTGCACGAAATTTTCCCTTATATGCATTTTGGGTGTCTTGCTTGTATGTATGTGCACGTGTGTGTGTGTATGTGTAAATGCCCCGAATGAAAGTGGGTCAAATTGCAACTGCATTGGATATTTATGTCAGCGCTGCGGTAAAATCTGCTCCTAATATGTGCATATGTATGAGTTTACTTTGTGCGTGTGTTTATTAACAGTTAGCTGATTCGTAATCAGACGGAGTTACCGATCTCCGGTCGGTCACACCGGTTACCGTTACTGCAGCTTCAAAAGTCACATACATAAATGTAAAATTATGTGGGTACATACAGGGTGTTTTTTCTTATTTAGTACATTTCTTAGTTGTTGATTTTGTTGTATTTGTGTTTATTTGTATTTTTAGGTTTTTTTTTTTTGTACTTAGAACAGCTTTACGGTATTAATTTCCCAGTTGCTCATAGACCTCATTCAATAACTAAGCAGGCTTTCATTTATTTTTTACAGGAAGAAATAAAAATTTCGACTCGGCGAAAACAGAGAGCAAATTCTGAATCTCACTCACTCTCACAGGGACTAAATTTAGCCGCTTAGCCAAACGCTTGTAACACTAGCAATGGTCATGGATGCGACTCAATCGCAACAGCCTTCGCCGCAGTCGGTGGGACGCGAATTTGTGCGTCAGTATTACACGCTGTTGAATAAGGCGCCCAACCATTTGCATCGCTTTTACAACAACAACTCATCGTTCATTCATGGCGAGTCAACGTTGGTTGTGGGTCAACGCGAGATTCATAATCGCATTCAGCAGCTGAACTTTAATGATTGCCACGCCAAGATCAGCCAAGTGGATGCTCAGGCCACGCTTGGCAATGGCGTTGTCGTTCAGGTCACTGGAGAGCTGTCCAACGATGGCCAACCGATGCGTCGCTTCACTCAGACCTTTGTGCTGGCTGCCCAATCGCCTAAGAAGTACTATGTGCACAATGACATCTTCCGCTACCAGGATCTGTACATCGAGGATGAGCAGGATGGAGAGTCGCGTTCCGAGAATGATGAGGAGCATGACGTGCAGGTGCAGGTGGTGGACCAAGCCGTCCAAGTTGTTGGTGATGCCGCTCAGCCACCACAGCAGTTGCCCGCTCAGGTGGTGCTGCCACAGCCGGTGGTTTCTGTCGCTGCCACAGGTGGAGCTGCCGCAGCTCCGCAACAAATCTTTTACCCAGTGCCAGCAGGCGCCGCCACTGGTCGTCCTGTCGCCGTACTGCCAGCTGCTCCTCAAGCTGCAGCTGTGCCGTTGCCTGCGCAGTTCTCAAACCCGCCGCCACCAATCCAAAACGGAGTTGTGTCGCACGATGAGTTGCCCCAACAGCAGCAGCAAGCACCGCCTCAGGCTATGGTCCAAGCAAATGTTTCGCCTTTGGTTCAACAGCAGCCAAGTGGACCAGTGATGTCCAATGTTGGCATTGTGCAGCCAGTGCCAGTGCAGGCAGCTGCACCCTTCCAGCACTCGCCTCTGGTGGCGGCGCCAGCTCAGCTGCTGCCACAGCAGCATCAACAACAGCAACCCCCTCAAGCAATGCAGCAGCCATTAGAACCGGAGGAACCCATCAATAACGAAGCTCCCAGCAGCCACATCCAGAAAGCACCCACTCCAGTAGATGACTTCAAGACCATACACGAGCAGCAGCAGCAGGAGAAGTATGAGGCAGCCAAGCAGCAACAGAATGAGCCCAAGACCTATGCTAATCTGTTCAAGTCAACTTCGTCATCGCCCAGTGGATTTGTCAATGCCGTATTGCAGCAGCAACAACAGTTGCAGCAGCAGCAGCAGCAACAACAAACACACAGCAATGCTTACACAACGTCTGCATCTAGTGGTGGACAGGCCAGCTATTCAACTACAGCCTCATCCTCCTACAACAACAATAATAGCAATAATAATGGCACCAGCGCGCGTCTTGACAACGGCGGTCCACTGCCGCAGCGCAATAATTCGATCAGGAACAAGGGTGAGTCGAGCGCTAACCTGGTTAATGAAATTGGTTAAATGTTTTGATTATATTTACAGAGTTTGAGCAGCGTCGTCCTAGCAACGCCCAGCAGTTTGGCGATAATCAGCAGCTCTTTCTGGGAAATATACCGCATCATGCCTCTGAAGATGAACTGCGTCAAATTTTCTCACGCTTTGGCAACGTTATTGAACTACGCATCCTTTCCAAGGCTGGCAGCAAAGTATTGCCGGGCATGCGGAGTCCACTAAATTATGGCTTTATCACCTACGATGATCCTGAGGCAGTGCAAAAGTGCTTGGTCAATTGCGTATGTTGTGTCAGCACCCGTTTCCTTTCAATTAAACTAAACGTTATACTATCTGCAGCCCCTGTACTTCCCGGAGAACTCGCCTGATGCACAGAAATTGAATGTGGAGGAGAAGAAACCGCGCATGCGCAATGACATGCCACCACGTCAGCCAATGGGTGGCAATAACATGAACAACATGGGACGCAATAACATGCGTGCCGGTGGCGGCAACAATGGACCACGCATGGGCGGCAACGGTGGTGCCAGTTTTGGTCAACGCAACGATAACCGCACCGGCGGAGGCGGAAATCAGTCAAACGGTCCGCTGCGCGGTGCCGGCAATGGCCAAAGCGGTGGTGGCGGTAATTATGGACGACGTTAATCATCAGCATCAACAAAGCAGCAAAGTAAAGAACAGGCTGGCCTGACACTGCTGGTGGGCCGCCAGAGCAGCGATAACAATAACAACAACCCAACGTTCAGAGCATCGATTTCTTCCGTAATGCAATCAATCAATTAGCATCATCAAGGACATCAAACAAGCACACACATACCTATATCTACACACACACACATGCACACAGTTTTCACATCATCAGCAGGAGCAACAACAAATTTCAAAGGGAAACACAACTTCATGTTTGATGATCGTTTTCTTAATTGGAGTCAGCGTCGTGCTGCAACAGAAAGATAACAATTAATGCCTTTGGGTCGTCCTTTAGTTAAGCTCTGTTTTTGTGCAGTTTGTTTTAGTCTTTTTCTTTATTTTTCAGTCAGCTCGTGCCAAAAAGCAAAATTCTCTGCAAATTTTGGATGTAAATGTAATTAGAAAATGCTGCAGCACGTCGCCTCCTCCCCCCTACCATAAAAAGTAAAAGTTGACAAAAAAAAAGAAAAGAAGGAAAATACTAAGGCAACAGCAAAATGTCTATTATAAGTCTCAAACATGCAGCCCACCATCTAAACACACGCACATACATACGCATGCAAACCCTCACACACACACTCACACACAACATCTATGCTAAATACACTCACACAGTGTCACAGAACTTAGTGTAAATGTAAACTTTAATTTCAACTGTCGTTTAAACTAATAATTTTCAAAATTTTAATTATAAGTTTACGAGAGAAACGCTATAAAAGAAAGAGAAAAGAAAAAGAGAAATGCAAATGCTAATGTTTTTGTTTGTTTTAATTTTATTACAAATTTACTTAAGCACTTAATAAATAAAATACAATTAAATGCGAATCATTAAAATTAAAGAAAACTTAGCTAAAAACTAAACAAAAGAAAAATATACAAAAAAAAAGAATACCTTTTTTAAAAAATGCAATAAAAAAAGCAAAACAAAGACTTAAAACCGTAATTTAAAATAAAAAAAAAAAGATATAATGAATGCAAGTAACATAAAGAAGAAAAGTAAAAACGATATAAAAAAAAAACACTCAACTAAAATATAAATGTAGCAGAAGGCCTCAAACCACAATGACAAGAAAAGCAGTTTAGCAAGAACGTCGTCGTCAGCGTCGTCGCATTTTCACGCTCCCGGCCCTGCACTCACCACCCACCTCCCGCTCCCCACATCCCAGGAATGCCATTTCAGTTGATTTTGCCGTCACATAACAAATAACACAAGTAAATATATTTGCCTAGCTAGTCTCTAAATAAACGTGGAACAAACAAATTGTTGAAATTTTAATGGAAAATGCGGCGCCGCAGTATGTCGAATCGGCGGTTAGCGCCAATTTTGAAATGAATTCAAGTTCGTAAACCAAACTAAGTCAAGCAACATAAATGATTTGGTGTTTCCAACACAGTTGTGAACTAAAATTTAGTACATATTTTTTAAATAAAATCTATAAGAAAATGTAAAAAAAAAACCAAACAAACAAAAGAACACAAAAAGCTACTACAATTTTTCTCAAGGTAAAAAAGCAAATATATATATATATATATATATATATATATATATATATAAATAAATATATCTATATATATATGAAAACTCATAAAATGTAATGTTAACATTTAGATCTACAACAACAGTGACAGAATAACATTTTGCAAAAACATACAACACCAACAATCTAAACATAAATTTCTCGTATTAATTTATACAATGCAAATTTAAAATATTCTTTAATCTCGCATTAGTGAATTTCAAATTTGTTTGTGTTTTTAGCTTCAAACATATCATTTTTTAATTATGCGGCGTCATGAATACGCCAACTAACTAAATCATAGACTCTTTGGTTATATATAATTGTAGCATATTATTATTTTTATTTTGTTTAACAATTACACTATGTTTTTTATACCAGAAAGCAACTTTTTTTAGCACTGTTTTCCGGGCTTTAAGCAATTTTTTTAGAACATTTTATATTAAACAAAAATGTTAGTGTTCAAATTTTAGCTCAAAAACAGTGTTGAAATGAATGCTTTAAAATATGACAAGCGAAATGAAATAAATTAAATATACAAAATGATAACGATACACAAAAAAGTAACGTTCATGCTCATTTCTAAGAAACAAAACTATACAAAGAAAAATAATAATAAAAGAACATAGAAAGAAAATGAAAAACAACAACAGTTTGTATAAAAATGATCAAGAATAATTCTATTTAAATTATAGGCTATACTACAATTACGAATAGTTGTAAATCAGATTTGGGCGCTTTCACCAGAAGTCTTTGATAACTGAATAAAAATCAATCATAATTAGTTAAAATACGTTCCGATTCACAGCTTCCCGCATTAGTTTGAACACAAATAAAATATAAACATTAAAATTCATCGATTAGTTAAGAAGAAAAACATCAATAGATAAAGAAGCTTCACGTTATATATTCAGTAAATAAAACAAATTTATTTTTAAAAAAAAAATCAAACATCTAATTTGCGTATTTAGTGTTCTCATTAAAAATACTTAACAATTGATGTTTGACAAAATCAAACGAATTTAGCATTTAAATGAAATTGAAGCGCACAATGAGCAAACATTGCAGTTTGTATAATTCAAATAAGAAAAATACATAAACAATCAAATTCAATTAACTCAAAATGAATATGAAAATTCAGTGGTGCGTTTTATAGCTTTTCGGGTATAAAACATTACACAATAATAAATTATTAACTTATGTTTGAAATAAAGTGAGAAAAACTCAGTTTACGATATTAAGTCTACAAAAGAGTAAACATTTTATTTATGAGTTCATTAAACTGAATGAAGACATTCCTTGCTATCTCTTGCATCAATGTATCTAAAATGTGTATAGATTTAAAATCACAATAGTTAGTACCATATTCAGTCCAATTATGAGTTTTATGATCCAATTATGATCAAATTAAAAAAATTTATTTTGAAAATAGATGCGTAATGCAGAATGTATTGCATATTGTTCCAAATAAGCAGACTTCTTAAATGCCTAAGAATTTATAATAGATTTGATTAATTACAGGTAAAAACAGTCGAAAATTGCATACCGTAGGCAGGTGTTGAGTCTCCGTTGGTCAGGGAACTTATGTGATTAGCCTGGGGATTATTGAAGTTGTATGTGCCGGATGGTTTGAAGACCTTGTAGTCCTTGGCCAGCCACTTCTTTTCAACATCGACAGCTGCCTCAGTCTCCAGCTTATTGGCCATCTGCTGCTTGGTAGCCTCTTCGGCCTGCACCGACTTGTATTCGTTCTTGGGACGATCGTTCGTCATAGTTGGAACATGAGCAGGCTTAGGCCCACCTTTCAGTGGCCACACAACCGAGTTGTAACCATTACCGGACCACTCGGACCCATAAGAGGAATGCCCATACTGCCAGCCTCCCTGTGTGTAGGCGGACATTGGCGGCTGATGGTGAGGATAGCGTAAATATGGAGATGGAGCGGTAGGTGCCACATATGAGGCCCAGCCATTGAAGAATGCCGATGGTGGCAAAGACCTTTCCGCCTGGAACGGATTATAGTTGGCGTTGTACACAAAATTATCCATAATAGTCGGCTGAGGCGGAGCATAGCCCGCGCATGCTGCACCGCCAATGGGCAAGCGAATGCGTTTGCTGCAATCCGGCACCTGAGTCGATTTCTTAACCTCCACGGTTATAAGATTAATCGAATGCTTGCTTTGTGCTATAAAAAAAATAAATATTCGTATATTTTGCTGCCGTTTGTAATTTTTTGGCAAACCTAATGCACGTGCAGCACTAGCTGTATCCTCGAATTCCAGAAAGCCAAAGCCACGTTTACGTCCAGTCTCCTTGTCCAGAAGTACCTTGACACTGGTGACATTACCAAATTGTCCAAAATACTCTCGCAACGAGCTCTCATCGTGGCAGTCTTTAAGGCCACCAAGGAATATCTTATTTGTCCTAATGTTGCTCAAATGTCCAACTGCCCTATTGAATTCATGGCGTGGAAAAGCGCGTTTGGTGTCAACGGTTCTGCATTTCATATTAATGTTGTTATTGAAAATGATTAATCAAGTTTATCTCTTCTCGATTAGTTGACGAATGAAACTTACTTGCTGTCAATAATATGGGGACGCGCACGCTGCACATTCTCAACAGACTCGGGCTCAGCATAGGTTACAAATCCGAAGCCCCTAGAGCGATTAGATATTGGATCACGCATCACGACAGCGTCAGCCACTTCGCCAAATTGGCTAAAGAACGCACGCATAATTTCCGCCGTGGTACTTATCGACAATCCACCAACAAATATTTTACGCAAATGCTCATTGTTGTCCATTGCAAACGCACCGTTTGGATCCGAACTAGCCGTCTCCGACGCAATACCATTAGAGCGGACACCAGACTTACGCTTCTGTGAAACTCTCATTAAACCCATTAATTCAAATATTATTACAGTTACATACCTCCTGGTAGAATGGCGCATTAACAACCGTGTTATTCACCATTTTTGGCATGAGAACTAATTTTTTCTGCTGAACTCTGAAAGAAATGCACAAAAACTGAACTGGCTACAAATTAAATGACAACGACAGCGCCGGAAAAGTTTAAAACGTCAGTTAAGTGTTGCCATATCATCAAATTCACCTGCATCTCCTGCAGGCAACTCTACTGAATCGCAACGCAATGTGTTACGTAATAGCGACATTGTCCTATCATCTCAACTAACGGTAAATTTTTAAATTCACTAACTGCAACGTTTGCATTGCCTAATATTATCATATCTAATATGATTTGCAATTCATAAGCGCATTTTTGTCATTACAATGCGTAAGTTTTAAACACAACACCGTTAGCTGGTAGTTGAATTTGCCGCATAGGAGAAAATTATTAGTTAGTTTAAATATCGATATTTCCAGCCGATAACTACATTACACCACAATTAATCCTTTCAAGATGGCGCCCAAATATAATAAGCTTTTAAACGACCTCTACAACAAAAATGTTGTGCTCGATATTTTTTGTTATCGTTGTTCTACGATGACTTTTTGATTTTTGGTGCCGTTACATATGAAAAGCCAGAACTATTTTCTACTTACGTTATTGGCTCCACGTTCCCTTGCCTGTTTCAAGCTAGCGCGTTAAACTTAATACATATTGGACTCAACAGTAATTGAGCTTTGAAGACACATTCTATAAAAGCAAAAATCCCCTCCACGTGTATATAAAATGAAACAAAATGGATTTTTAAGAAGTTTTTGTATTTATTTAAATTTGCTATGCGTCAATATGACGGATGGCGTGAATACATGTTGATGGTATTTACCTAGACTTACCTTGGGCTTCACACAAGAGCTCCAGTTTAGTTCACAACCAACCAAAAGGGCAAAGTGAGCTCGGAAGCTGCCTGGGAATCAACTGCAGCTGCATAGAAGTATTCAGTATCCAGCACTTCAGCCAGTCTTGCAAAGAAATACGTAGTGCATTAGTAAGCAATTTCCAAGGTGTTATTGGTTTTAAACTTGACGCGAAGTGCGGTATTGCTATCGTCTACACAAGCGTCTCGCTCTTCTGGAATTTCGTTAGCTCGGTTGGGGTTTTATTTTTCCCCTTTGATTGTCTACCTTAGTAGAGAGAACTCACTATATATATTTTTTGATTGTAGTGTAATAGATAATCCTCTGTCAGTCGGATGAGTTTTTTAGGGTAAATTTTTATAGCCTCTTTTCTGTAGTCACATTTCGGGTGGGTAACATTAGTTTTATTTTCTTTTAGCTTTCGTTCATACCTCGTAACGTACTAATTACAGAAAATTTCATATTTGTTTTGTTCATTCTTTCCTTGTACCAATAAATCGATTAATGTAGCAACTACATACGTCTTATGCACTAACAAAATTGGTATGTAATGGTAATGCAACATTGTTTGCATTATTTGAGGAAAGAATATGATGTGGACAATTTCATATATATAATCAATCATTAATCACTCTCCCGCTCATTGTTGGATTAACAGGATATTTCTTGTATAAGGGATGTGTTTCTGTTACTCAGATAATAGATATAAATCATAGATATAAAGCTTAAATATACAAAAATGTATTACAAAATAGGTATCTATATATTTACTTAAATTGGTTTGCTGATTTGCTATAAACTTAGATGTGGAAAGTACGACAAATGCATTATAAAATGTGAGCATCGTTGTTCTACGAGCTAAATTGAATAATTAGTTTAAGGTACACTACCTTTTTACACGCCGTCTCGATTCTCTTGAGAGCAATGAATTCTCAAAGAGAATTCCTGCCATATTAGATGCGATTTATAATAGTCAATTTTATAAATAAAATTATATAGTTTTAGTATATTTTTCGGATGTTGGTTTTGAATTCTTTTTTTGTTGTTGATCTTTTTTGTTTCTTTTCTTTTTTTAATTTTTGTTGTTTTGTTTTGTTAATTTAGTTAAAACTAAGCGGTTCAAGGTACTTAACATCCTAAACACGAATTGATCATAAAAATTAAATGTATGTATAATTGAGACAAGACATAAGCAGTTAATAGTTGGTATTTTGTTGAAGTGAGTTTATCTGGTTCTTATCAAACATATTTTGATTTGCTTTTGGTTTTCTTTCATATCAGGGTTAGTTGACGGCACACAATGTCGATTGGATTGCCTGATAACTGCAAACTGCATACTGCATTTACTGTTTTAGCTGCTGATTTTACTTGCTTATTGTTATTATCTCTTGTCTGCCTGACTTGCCCAAATTTTTCTGCCTCTGCCTCTCACTGTCATTGATTGCCTGCCTGTCTCTCTGCTTCTGCCTCTGCCTGTGCCTAGACTGCCTGTTTGTCTAGCTCTTGAACTGATTTTGTAAGTGTTTACCTATTAGCGAGAAAGGAAGAAAATTTGCATTATTACATAAACAACAATTTGTTCGTTCTCTTTTTTTTTTTTTGTATCGTTTGAATCTACATTTAATCGTTCGCTACAACTTGATTTGTCCGAACGCATTTGAAAACAATCAACAAACACACACACGAACATATAAAACACAAAATTAAGCAAAATAAAATAAAGTTGGATGAAAACATTAAATGTAATATTTACCTTCTTTAATAACGTCTGTTGCCGCCCATATTTCCGCCTTGGCTGGTATTATAATTGTTGCCACCGCCAAAACCTCCCTGGCCGCCACCGCTGCCTTGTCCGCCACCTGAAGAGAAATCAACACACAAATGTAGTAATCAGATAACAGGATTAACAGCTGCTTCACATACTCTTGTTAAAGCCACCGCCTTGGTTGTAAGGTGCTGGGCGATTGTTGCCAAAGTTGCTGTTACGTTGCGGTCCACCGCCGTAGCTCTGCTGATAATCATTGCCGAAGCTACCGCCGCCGTTGCCGCCACCCCAGTTGCCGTTGCTGTTGCTACCACTGCTGCTATAGCCACCGCCGCCGCCGTTGTTCCAGCCACCGCCACCACCGCTGTTGCCGCCCTGGTTGTTCCATGGACCGCTCTGTTGGTTCCAGCCGCCAGAGGTGCCTTGGTTTCCACCGAAATTACCGTTATTACCAAAGCTACCACCACCAGATCCCCAATTTCCACCGCCATTCTGACGATTGTTACCCCAGCCGCCACCTTGTCCACCACGATCTCCACCCCGACCGCCTATACGACCACCAGGTCCACCGCGGCCACCTCCGCCACCACCACCCCCACCGCCACCACCTTGGCGATCCATATCTTGCTTGGCAATAGCCTTCTTTACATCGAGCGTCTTGTTTTTAATGTTGTGCGTCTTTTGCAGTATGATTTTATCGACGGGATCATAATCATCGAACTCGATGAACGCAAAGCCGCGCTTCTTGCCAGTATCTTTGTCGGACACAATGTTGACGCCCACAATCTGACCAAACTCCTTGAAGTATTCACGCAAGCATTCCTCGTCATGATCATCGCGCAGACCGCCAACGAATAGTTTCTTCACTGTAGCGCCGGCATTGGGAGCATCAATCTCCTGTCGTGGCACTGCACGCTTCGGCTCAACAGTGCGACCATCGATTTTATGAGGACGCGCATTCTGCGCATTGTCAATCATGTACGACTGCGAGTAAGTTATGAAACCGAAGCCCCGAGAGCGTTTTGTTTTAGGATCCTTCATAACCACAACATCCACAATGTTGCCCCACTTTTCGAAATGCGCTTTTAAGCCCTCGTCTGTGGTTCGGTAATCCAAGCCACCGATAAACAGCTTACGTAGCTGCTCTGGCTCCGAAATTTGCTGCGGGCAAATAAACAAAAGGGTACAGTTAGTCACAAGTGAATTGAATGAAAAAAAGAAAAGTACACCCGCCATTTTCTTTTTATTATTTGTACATGTGTACGTGGTAAATTTAAATATTTGAATTGCTCTTGCTATATAAATGTAGCGCATGGTGTTTATTTTAGCTTGGTTGGATTGTCAAAGCGAAATTTAATTCGGCATATTCATAAGAATAATATGTGCAAATGCGTTTTACACATTTTCAATATGTCGGCATCGGCAAGTGCATATACATTTGTATGTATACATTTATATACATTATACTCACCTCATCGTTGTCGTCGTAATTTCCATTAGAATCATTTAAATCAGCCATTGCACTCGTTTTTCTTTTCGATCAAAGTACTAAGAAAATTTATTTTTTTCACAGCAGACGCCTAGCCCACTCACACGTACAGCAAGAGAAAATGTATCTGAGTGTGCTGAAAAATTAACTGAAAAAATGGCGACCCCGTATCTGACAGCCGATGCCGGTAGAGATGAACAATTAATGCGATAGTGACAACAGTGAGTGATACTTTTATGAAACTGTGACCAAAGTGTTAATGGCAATACTCATTTTACTATTGATTACTCATGTAAAGTAGAAGAAAAATTCAAGCCATACAATGGCTTTAATATTTGCTCTTAATATTCTTATTAAATCAAGCGAAACTTCTATTTTCAAGACATGTATCGGTCACGTAACCAAAAATATTCGATACTCGTGACAAGTAACAGGTATGTGAATGTTGTTCAACTCTGCTGTCAACCAGGGCTGAATAATCGATTTCACTTCAATGACGACGCCGCATTGAGGCGGCAAGCAGTTTAGAGTTCAGTGTCATTTCCGTAGAAATTGCGTTGAGGTTGAGTTTGCATTATTTTCGTGTGACCTAGCAGTGCGTAAAAAAAAAGGAAAAAGAGTGTTTTAATCCAACAAATTTAATATTTTTATTAAATACTTTCTAATAAACGGTATGTGCACTAGTTATTAATGGAATTACACGTATTTAATTGCAATAATAGCAGCAAATTCTAATTAATGAATGGGTGAAAAGTTCTCTACCCGGTAGACAACGTTGACATTACGCCGCCATCTTGGCAAATACATACATAAACTGCGCGTATACATGCATACGCATTCATAGATATGTCATCAGTACATGTGTGTGTGTGTGCACATGTAATATTTTCATAGAAAATCTGAACAAAATAAAACAAGTGACGATTAATTTTATTTGCAGCATATATAATCAACAAATATGGTTGGATCACGCGTTTATGTAGGCGGCTTGCCATACGGCGTTCGTGAGCGCGACTTGGAGCGTTTCTTCAAGGGGTACGGTCGCACTCGTGACATACTCATCAAAAATGGATATGGCTTCGTGGTAAGTAGCGGGAAAATCGAATAAACTCGATAAATCAATAAAATTGTTATAAATAATTTAATTTAATTAACAGGAATTTGAGGATTATCGTGATGCAGACGATGCCGTCTATGAATTAAACGGGAAAGAGCTACTAGGGGAACGGTATGTATTGTATTTTTAGACAAAAAGAACAAATTATTGAATGCTCAATGTGGTTGCAGTGTGGTCGTTGAACCAGCCAGAGGCACAGCCCGCGGCAGTAATCGAGACCGCTACGACGATCGCTACGGCGGACGACGCGGCGGAGGCGGGCGCTACAATGATAAGTAAGTACAGCCGCGACTGTAAAGATTTCATTATGTTATTTGCTTTTTTCAATCGTTGAATAACGTCATACAGTGGACCCATGATTAGAACTGTTTTAGTATCACGTCAATAAGTTGCAATCATTATCCAAACAAGTGTTGAAACAATTCTGGTTCAGCTTTTAAGCTCCTTTGCGTTAAAAAAATTTCGTAAGAAAGTGGTTAATTTTTTTTTTAAATTTTTTGTTCTATGTTATTGTGAAATAATTCGTGGGTCTATTGTAATATTTTAAAATGACTTTAAACTCATTTGCTAAAAAGACACTGACATGCTGTTTATATATTTATATATATGTTAATATAACTTTCTGTTATGCTAATTTGAAAACACATTTATAATTTACTTATCCTCTGCACGATATAATCATTTTTTTGATATAATCTTAATAGTTATTACGACTGCTGCCCCTGTTCTATGTTTTCTGAAATGCTTAGGTATTTGCTTTTTGGCAAGGCATTTTCAGTTAATCATATTATGTACATATATATAACTTTTTTGAGCAGCAGCGCAGTGTCAATACTAATTTAAAATTCATTAAATTATTCACCAGAAACAAAAATTCCAGATCATCCTCTCGCTATGGACCGCCATTGCGCACTGAGTATCGCTTGATTGTGGAGAATTTGTCTAGCCGCGTCAGCTGGCAGGTAAGTCAAATAACTCTTTGCTTATATATATTTATATATACATCTAACTCCCGAGTGGCTCGTAATTTATAACGTAGAGTAGCATATTATAATTAACAACTATTTAACTTCCTAACTGTAATGAGCGTCAGTTTGTCGCTACTGAAAAAGCTAATCTGTCTACTTATAAACTATATACAAACCCATCAAAATCCCATTATTGCACTTTTTGATTTTGGTGTTGATCCCGAAAAGTTTGTTCTTTCCTTTAATTTCAAGTAGTTTATGTTTATACCACGTTTTTTTTTTTTTAATTTATTATAAGAGCTGAAAAACTAATGATTACAACATTTTAAATTTATATAACATTTACAAATTAATGTCATCGTTTGATTATCATTCAAGCTATCGATAGTTTTTCAGCTCGTCATTTATCTATATACATATATATGCATAAACTTAGTATAAGCTGTATAGTTGAACTAGAATTAAGCAAACGTAAACAATGCAATGTACGTTAAAACTCTGGTACTGATCGGTGCAATCCCAACAATTGTTTTTTTCACACCAACCAAAAAGAGTTTGATGGGTATCTGTTACTGAACCGTCCAGAGCTTAGAAGAGAGTGACAAATACAAATACAGGCAGTATGTGTGTAATGACCAATGACCAGAGAAAAGGTGCCATAAACCGAGCTGAAACCGATACGATATGCCAAATACAAACTCGTCTTTGTCTTCGCAAGGCGTTACGCTAGTTACGCTAATTTAAAGAAATGGAAATGCCAAGTAAAAAGAGAGACCAAAAAACGTATAAACTAAAAAAAACTCGCACGCCCGCACGCAACCATAAAGAGATTCTCGACGCATCTGAATCTGACAGCATCCCACGTTATTATTGTCGATCGCTTTGTGATCTTCGTTTGGGTTGTAATTGCCGATATATTGCCCCCAAAACAACTACTTCCCCTAAACTTGTGGTCTACGCGCTGTCGCCATTGCTGTCGCCGCCGTCGTCGTCGTCGTCGAAGCCTCGTCATCCATGCATAATGAAACAGCCGAAGAATGATGAGATTTGGGCTTAAAAAAAAAAACAAAAGGCCAGCCTACGCGCAATGCCCCGCCCCCTTGCGTTGGCCGTAGGCCTGCCTCTTGTACGCTGAGGCTTAGGTATTTAAATGTTTAAGAATTCACAATTTAATTACAAAATTATATAAAGAATTGTAAAATTCCTTATAGCGATTATATGAGTTTGAGGTCGATTGAGACAGACAGACAGAGAGGGAGAGATGAGACAGAGAGAGAGAAAGAGAAAAAAACGATAAACAGTTAGAAGCGATGAGATGATGAGATCATGATGATTATGATGTTGATGACCACATGATGACATGATGATGATGATGATGATGATGCTGGCTGACTCTTTAACGCGTACATTTCATCTTCGGTTAGGCAATATACAACGACTTGCATCCAAATTGCGTGCGTCTCTCTGAGTGTTCCCCCCCTTAACTGGCCTGATCCTGGCCTTGGCCCTAGCCTGGCACTGGCTTGAGACTCTCTTGGAGCAACGCACCAACCAACGTCGAAGCCGCCTCAGAGGCGCCTCCCCAAAAACGTATTTCTTATTTTTACAGTTCGTTTAATGAGGCCGTGGGAGAGATGCCGCCGCCTGGTTGACTGCCCGGTTGTGCCCCGTACTGTGTGTACTGCATACTGCTGCTCTACACCGCCTGAAACTGGGTTGTATGTACTGTACTGCTCGCAACTGCACGCTCTCTCACACCCCCCAACAAACCCCGACTGTGGCCCTCCGGCCTGGCGGTCCTGGCTACCCGGCAGCTACTGTTTCTGATTATGTGTGCGCACATTTGGGTCCCGCGATAAAACAAAGACAATTGACAAAAGTAATATCGAAGAAACGTAGCACATACTACAAAACACAATACATTTTCAATATATATATATATGATGTTTAAACTGAAACACGAAAAAAAAAATAGAAAGTATTTTCTGGCTAAAACATTTGCTCAACTGCCAACGTGTGCTTGCGTTTTCTGGTTGATGGGCACGGCCTGGCCTGGCCTTGCCCCTGGCTAACATGCTGACCATGTAATTTGATGTAGATGTGGAGCTATCAATATCTATACTGCTAAACTGCTCTTTCGGTCGATGAGGTCTTGCGGTCCAGCTTGAGGGTTCACCCCATTGGCCGACAATAACTAGGCAGACAAACAAGACTCACTCTCGGTGTTGATTGCGATTAAAGCGATGTGTGTGTTCTCTCTGAAAGCGCATTAAGTAAGAACTCAATTACAACTTTTGTTTTATTATCATTTTGATCAAGAAACAAATAACAAACAAAAAAAAGAATAAATTATAAAAAAAAGAAAACCAAATGATATCAAATTACTCATATCTAAATATTTATGTATAATTATGCTTACGTTTTGTACCGCGTGCAGCAACTACACAAGCAATTAACGAATCGAAATATTTCATCCGAACTGGCGACCCTGCATCTGCTCTCTTTGCTGCATATTATTGACTGAACTGGCAACGGCGCTGGCACTTGTACTTGCACTTCACTTCTTCCTCCCCCTCAATCAACCCCCACAACACACGAGGTTTCCATTTAGGCAGGCGAGGCGCGAGGCACAGTTGGGAGAGCGAGCTATCGTCAGAGGCAGCAGGCAGAGCTTTGGTTAGGAGAAGCCTCTTTTACATTTCAATTACGTTTGATTACTATTGCTATGGCAGCAACGAGTCCAGATCGGATTGAAATATATTCAAATAGCTTGACGTGGTCTGCACGCTGTATTTGATTTGCCTAGAAGAGTACAAATCTCTCTCGAAGATATTCCCATTTTATTAAATATCCCCATATCGTTTTCCGTATTTGTGCGCTTTCTGCAGGATCTGAAGGACTACATGCGTCAGGCTGGCGAAGTCACCTATGCTGATGCCCACAAGCAGCGTCGTAATGAAGGGTAAGTAATCCACTCTAGTATACAATCCATTCAATTCAAACGTATTATTTTCTGCCGATTTCAGCGTTGTCGAGTTTGCCTCTTTGTCGGACATGAAGACCGCCATTGAGAAGCTTGATGATACCGAGTTGAATGGTCGTCGCGTTCATTTAGTTGAAGATCGTCGCGGTGGACGAAGCGGTGGTGGTGGTGGCGGCGGCGGTGGTGGTGGACGTGGTCGTTCCCGTTCATCCAGCTCTCGTTCACGTTCTCGTTCTCGCAGGCGTTCACGCTCACGCCGCTCATCGCACTCGCGTTCCAAGTCCCGCAGTCGCTCCAAGTCTCGCGGTGGACGCTCCAAGTCAAAGTCACCAGTCAAATCGCGCTCGCGCTCACGCTCGCGTTCAAAGTAAGTGTACATTTCAGTTACTTTAGTCCAACTTTTTCTAATATTACTGTTTGTTTTGCAGCAAATCGCGTGATGTGTCCAAGTCAAAGTCAAAGTCACGCTCGCGCACTCGTTCCCGTTCGCCCAAGCGCGATTCTCACTCGCGAACACGTTCCAACTCAAAGCGAGAGTCACGTTCCCGTACTCGTTCCAAGTCAGATCGTCATGATTCGCGATCACGGTAAGTGTGATTTATTCATTATTTGTTTCTTCACTACTCTTTCTCTTTGAGCTTTATTGTGTCTTATGCTTTCTTTTCGTGCTTTCTTTGATTTTCTTTGGATGCACAGACCGTGTGTGCTTGGTGTTGTAAACCTATTAACCAATTCAAAATAATTTAATTGCATTTTTCACATTTATTTTCTAGCGATCGCTCCGCTTCGGCTGATAACAAGTCACGCTCGCGTTCCCGTTCGCGTTCCGTTTCGGCCAAGAATGGAAATGCTTCACCAGATCGCACCAACGAAAGCATGGACGATTAGATTAGTTAGCTGTCCCATTAATTATAAAAATATGATTTTAGATTTCGACTATTTACTCTAGAAACACTCCCCATACAGACACCTAATCCACCAAAATACACTACTTGGAACGAATCAACAGCAAACAATAACAACAAGCAAGATACAAAGGCAAAACTTAAGTCCACTACCAAACATCGTGAACATTTTTTTAATATTTAAAAATTATGTTTAAGCATTTCTTTGACACAAATTGAATCGGAATCCAGAATGTATTAATGTTAAATACAAGAGGTTTCCATTACACAACACAGACAACGCAAATCATACATAGGTCGAGGTGATTTATCAATATCTTGTGGAAAAGGACAATTTGATTCATGCCTATCTAATTGTTTAATCCAAAATATTACATTGTCTATATACTTCAATAAAAACGGAATGAAAACATTTAATATAATATAAACTGTGTGTTTTTATTTCATTTCTATAATCATCGTTTCTCCTTTTTTGGGTATTTGGTAGTTAAATAAGAAAAGGCCTTGATTTCATTTTCGATTTTGAATACACTCAAATGTATATTACAAAGTCTTTTAAATTTTGTTTCTTTATTTCCATGAATTAAAATTACAATTTTTCTTTATTTTTTTTTAGAATTGAGTAGCTAAATTTCATTTTTCTTTTTTAAATTGAAATTGTTTAAACACATACATACGATAACTACTAAAAATTTGAAATAAATTGTATATTAAAAAGTCGTACGCTATGTCTTCTTTGATAATGCAGAATTAAATACATAACTATACTTTGTAACTGACTTTATTTTATTAATAACAATATCTGTTAAAGTATATTTCTTGTAATTAAGTTTATTTACAAAGCACATAGGAATTTTTGGGCATTTGAAAGCGCTATTAATCAAGTGAGCCATATTAGGAAATTATCGATAACTGGAAGAATTTCATTCTCACTTCTTTAATTTTAATAATTATATATTAAAAAAAGGAAAAATCAAATGCAATAGTTATTATTCATTTGCCTAAATGCGACTGAGGATTCGATTCCGGATTCGGGTTCGTTCGGTATAATGATTGTGATACTTGGGGGCTGAGTGGGTCCAGTATCCCTCTATGTATATAGTATATGTTTTGGCACTCTTCGGAGACAATTGAGCACTTGGTAAGACAAGTTGTTTGGCGTTTCAGATGCATCTACGATCTAGGTTATACATACAAATATACATATCATATAAGTGTATGTATAATACGTTTAAATTAATATCATAATCATAAGAAATACAAATATATGAATAATTAAATGGACTATGTACTAATAAAATGATTAAGCTATATTTAGGTATTTACAGAATTAATATTTTATCGAATCTATTTAGTTTTATACGGATTGGCATTCGAGTTTGTAAGTAAGTGCAGCCTGTGAAAGGCAGTTCCTGTTAAGCAGCTGTTAAGCTGTCGAGCGTGTTTCACTAACATTTGTAGTGGCTGTTAAAATCTGTGTATCTATGTAAATAGAGTTTAAATATAGAATGTTTGCTTGTGCATGCATATGTATGTGAATTGTGACTTGTTACTATCGCTCGGAAATGGCAGTGGTTTAGATCAATTTGATAGTGCCCCTAATTCAGTAATGTGTATAGGTGTGTAGGTTTAGAATCTAGATATCTTTATAATGCTCTCTATATATTCGATATATTTATGCACTAGTTTACATTGTAAATGCACATAAATATATTATAATAAATTGCACTTTTACAATCCAATTCAAATATTCGCTATCCTTCAGTTTCAGTTTTTAAGTAATTATTTATGTAGTATGTACTATGTATCAGAGAGTAATTTATCACTTTAATTTGCAAGTCCATTTTCTTATGTGGAGGGCAGGCCAAAGGGGCGTGGTGTCTACTATAAGAGTCGTTGTTCCTTCCGCTGCAGTTTCTCCTAAATACGAAATGATAAAAGTGATACATTGCGTTTGAGCAATTTTTGTGGATGCGCCTGTGGTTTGATCGGTGATCGATTGCCCGTATCATCCACCACATCCAGGGCCATGCCCATGCCCATGTGGCTGCCACTCATAATGCCACTCCCATTGAGTGCCCCAATGGTGTGCATGCTCTGCGTATCGTAGTTTAGGTCCTGCATTGGCACCACCTCCGGCAGCAGGTGACGTATGTGCGTTGGCGATCGACGCATCTTGAACTGGTGTCTATTACGGTAAAATAATAACAGAATAGATCTTAAATAACTGTGTACATATGCAAATTTATTTTATACTAATAAAATATATTATACTAATAATAAATTGTAGAAAATGCTGCTTACTCTGCAACACGCTCACTGCTCGCATTTTTGTGTCTGTTGCCAGAGATAAGAGATAATGGAAATCCATAGATAAATTAGAAAATAAAACACACAAGATAAATGACATACAACGTAATTCATATTACAAATAAAATTATAGAATAATTAGAGAATATATTTAATGTTTGGCAAGGAGAAGGCATAGACCAATCAAAATATCTTGTTCAATTTCAAGTTTATCAAAAGTATATCTTAGACAGCTAGACACAGATATAATTAAAGATACAGTGTGAACCTCTACTTAATGATTTTTTCAAATTTAATGAAGAATTTCTAGAGATTGAGCTGGACTATCGACAATTATTTTATTTTTAGTATTTAACGATTTTACCCACATGGATATTTTGCTTTACTATTTTCCTTTCATTTTCCAACTATAAGATGAATTTATTAAATTTTCAAGATCGCTTAAGTCTTCACAGGTTTTTATTTCCAGTAATAAAATTAATAATTATTATTTAATCCTTACCCCATTACTCTTCCTCGAATTGGACTCAATAATGAGTTTAATCTTTCATTCAGTTCCCTACTTTTGCCTCAATATTCCATAAGTTATTTTAAGATCTTATCCTTATCCATATTCTTTCCCTTACCCATACTTATCTATGCCGTATTCTTAGCAAGCAGAGAGCAGGAAACGAACACTCACACACACTTGAGTAGATGAGGTTGAGCACAAAAGCCAACGCTAATTGGCCTATGCCTTTGGGCCTTTTATCTGAGACACTTAGATCTAAATGAAAGTGCAGGGATTACATACTTTTTGTGCCGGTTTCCATTGAGGCAGATACAACGACAGGAGCACATTGAGGATGTGTTCGTGCCATTGAGAGATTGGACGTCTTGTCCCTCGTAGCCGCTCAATATGGAACCATTGGATGTTATCACATCGCCCTCCAGTTTGACAGCCACTTGTAGTGCCTGTAATATCATATGATTTGATTAGTTAACGTATTTAGCAATGTTTCTGATTGGAAAGTATGTGTTATGTTGGTTATAGTTGTAGTTATTGTTGTTCTGGTCAAAGATTATTATGGGTGTAAAGTTGGTACAGTGTGATTCAAGTTGTTGTTGGGCAATAGTTAGATTTGTTGGACAAAATGTATTTTAAAGCTCAATAAAACCGCAATCACCTCATTGGTCCATAAAGTGGACTTGGTCATAAACTAAGCGCGCGTTTGCATTTGTTTTCATATTTTGTTAAGTCAAAAGCAACCGAAAAATATGCCAAAAAAGATACAAAAAAGTATATATTTGATTTTTGATTAAAGTTTTCATTGTAATCTCTGACTGCATGAATGTAATAAATAAATTAATTTATTCAATTTTTTACAATTTACAAATATTGAATGAAAAAACGGAATGTGCTCGAATAAGTTGATTTCAAAAATGTGCAACAAGTTGGCAAGCAAATAGTTGATAAAAAAATTAAATTCTTAAATAAATTTATGCTATAAGAAAATGTTGTAAAAATTAATTAAGTGAAGCCGAATATTAAAGAATTCAGAATTAAAATGTTATGTTAAAGTTATGCTCTTCAGTTAGATATATGTCAGTTAGGAATTGGAAGACGCAGTGAGACTAGTTATTATGTTGATTATAAGACTTAAAAGGTTTTACGAGAAGGAAAACGGTTTATTACTAGGTCAACTTGATAAATTGTATTTATACGAGTATATATAGAAAAAAATTCGGAACAGTCCGCAAGTCTACAGATAAATAACTAGGAATCGCATATTGATCGTAAGATATGATGAATGTGAAGAGAAATTTGGATCTGAACTCACCTGCATGGCCTGGGCCTCATCACGTCTCTCATCCTCGGTATTCATTGTAACAAACCTAAGTACTAACAAGTTCAGTGAGGCGGCAACAATTGCCAATCCGAATAGTATGAATATCAGTGCGAACATAACATATTCGGGCTTTCTATTTAGTGCATTGTCTTTCTGTAAAGCTACCATATCGCCAAAGCCTGCAAATAAGAAGGATTCATTTCATTATTGGGACTTTATATCATTTTTCCCTGGTTACCTATTGTGGTTAAAGTAATAAAACAGTAATATACTGAATCAAAGTAGCTCCAGCCCTCAAATCTTGAAAAGGCCGCAGCACCTCCCGCTATCGTCAGTGAACTGAGCGTCGTGACAACGCATATAAGGTCCACCTCGGAGGCAACGGTTCGTTTGCAGCGCAGCGATGTTCGCACCGCTTGGATAACAAAACTAGAAATGTAGAAAAGTAAATGATAAGCTGACATTGCTGTTATCTAATGGCAAGACTCGATCCCACCTGCTCAGTCTATTCACTCTTTCTCCGATGCTCTGAAACATAACGAGGCCCAAGGGTATTCCAACAATGGCATAGCACATTGTAAACAGTTTCCCACCACGTGTGGTTGGCGTTGAGTGTCCATAGCCTGCAAATTTCATTAAGTATTTGTGCTTTATAGGTCAGTTTCGAGCTGCATAAACTCTAGGCTTGTACCATAAACAATGAGCTCTTCAGTCTAATGATTGTGTCAATTTCACATTCCATAAACTATTGAAATGTGAATTGCTATTCAAATTGTAAGAGCTCTTAAAGTAAAGTATTATATATCTAAAAATATCACAAACTCTGAATATAAATGAAATAAATTTTGTTTTTCTTTTTACAAATGATTGCCATTAATATTTATCGGCTGCGAAATCTCTTGAAATGAGTATATTTGTGATTGATAGAAGTCATAAATTACGAAAAATGTTAATAATGATTTAATGATTTGAAAGTTTGCACAATTTAATTCATATGTATATGTCTGATTACCAATTGTAGTTAGCACTGTTGTTGCATAATAGAATGCGCCAGTGAACTTCCATTGCTGGCCAGCCTTGTGTGGCTCTGATTTGAGTACCACCGTCTCCATAACTTTAAAATCTTCTTGTGATATATTATATTTGCGTATTATCATGTCCTCGACGGCTGCAGTAAGAAACATGAAATTCTGAATAATAAAGTGAATCTAAATAAATACAGTGAGATTGTGATTACCTTGCAAAGCCTCCCAACGCCGTTTCTCCGTCTCCGATTCGAGGGCATCAAAGACGGCGGCACCTACTAGCAAATATGTAAATGTACACACGATCAGGGATATCGTGCGCACATTTTGTTTCTTCATGCTTCATTTAGGCGAGGTTATTGGTAATAATTATGCATATTCCATTCACTATATACGAGTACTCTTCCTCGTGCTGTCTCTGACGTCGGCGTCTTCTCTTGCGGTTGCTAATCCTGCTGCTCCACACATCCATATGTGCATTGTTTGTGTGGGGATTTGTGTTGGATTGTGTTGTTGTTCTTGTTGTTGCGTTGTCGCGTTAAAAGGACAAACTTTTCTAAATCAGGTTAAGCACGATAACTTACACATCCACACACACACACACACTCATACACGCGTAGGCAAACACGGGCAAACGGCGAAGCCACTCGACAGTCGACACCTTGGCCACTTGCCACTTGCACTCGTTTTTTCTCTCTCCCTCTCTCTCTATCATGCACACATACACACACACACACACACACTCTGTATATGACTTGTGCTTGTGTGTGTGCGAGTCGTCGTTTAGCTTTAGTTTTTGTTGCCTACTTTTTGGCGCACAGGGCAATTACCTGACGACAAATTCACTTAGTTGTCACTTGTGTGTTGTTGCACATGAGTGCAATTGCATTAAATATGATATACATATGTGTATTTTTATTTTAGTCACACTTGCAAATGTACTTTGTACTTGCTGCATTTATTTCTGTCACACGTTATACTCTGCCATTGCCTTTGTCCTCGTCGCCCATCCACAAGTCCTTGTGTTATTTATAAAAGTCCTGGTGCATTTGTAACTGCAACATCATCATCATCATCATCATCATACTCATGCTCTGCTTCATCAGTTGCTCCTTGTGAATCTGACATCAACGCATTCAAGGCTCTTCTTGCTGCTGCTGATGCTATGGACACATCGCGGCATTTCGTAGTTGTTGCAATGTCCTTCGGCTATAGTTACTCTGCAGTAAGCATCCTGCGGCTAGTATAGGATTTAAAGTGACATAAATTAATTTTTATGGCTAAAAATAACGCAAATGGCATTAATCGGGCCAACAATTTAGCCACATCATTGGGGCTAATGATGCATAATGCCCAATCTGTCATCGTCAAAAAACCACCGTACAAGGACTCACACACTCTTACACATGTATGTGTGAATATGCACATGCATGTGTGTGTTAAATTGGCTACCAAATGAAATATTCATTTGTAAGCGCCAAGATTTTTGACAGCCAAATGTGTAAACCTGTAAGCAATTTTCAGATTTGGCGGTAACGCAACTTCTTGAATTATTAAAATAATAACTTGAAACCCGAAGGAGATGGGGTTGGTGACTGGGTAAAGTGGGGGACACCACGTACAGCTTACGCGAATAATGAGATGAAAATGGGCAAGAAAAGAAAAGACAGCTCGTTTGTGCTCTGCATTTGGCTCTGTTAAAGGCATAAATGTTATTGTTAAGCAAAAAGAATATTAATACTATGTTTTTCCTGCTCTGCTTTTCAATTTGGCTAACAAGCAGGCAGCATTGCAGTACCATTGAATTATTCATGCTTCAGTATTTGTATATGAATTGAACTGTACATGTGTGTGTGTCTGCGTGTATGTGTGGATGCCTATCTGTGTGCCCGTCTCAAGCTGTTTTCAGTACGTTAACATTGCGCGTTGAAGCGTTCATTACACACACACAGTCGCAATAAGACACGACCGCACACACACACAAACAAGAACATGCCCATTTTTTTATTTTTATAATGTATTAAGCTAAAGCAAGTTGGGAATGTAAAGAGGGTGGTTTAGCACTGAGGATGCCACAACAGAAACTGAAGTTTTGTGGGTCGAAATTTTCTGCAGCAGCCTCCCGTTCTCGTTGCTCCATCTTTAATTCCAGTGAGCCGCCCTTAGTTAACTTTTTGGTAGTTTCCCTATGCTACGGCCATTTTTTCCCCCTCTTCGTTTCTTACTTCTTTTTTCACCACATTATTTGTTGCGCCACCCGCAATCGCAATCGTAATTGTAATCGTAATCGGAATCGCGCAGCCTCCAGAGCTTCTTGTCTTATTTGTATTTATATTTGTACTGTCGTTGACATTAGCTGTGTGCATTGGCAATGACTCTGACTGTGACACTATCTACAAGCATCCTGTGGTTGTCGTCTCGTTAACTGTCTGATGTATGCGCCTAATTCGTCCCACCACCCTCCCTCCACACTTCCTTTCCCTCATCCTCATTAAACGTGCTCATGTCAAGAGAAAAAAAAACGGAAACTTGTATTCATTATATAAAACGTAGCTCTCACATACGCAGTAATTAGATTTGTGGCCAAATTAGATGCTGTATTTTGTGTAAGATTCCAGGAATCTGGTGGGCTTATCCTTATAATTAATCATTAGCTTCGGTCTTGTCTTAATTACACAAATTTTCACTACAATAATTTCATCTCTTTTGAATTACACTTTGGCATGTCTTTCCGTTCGCAATGCACGCACTTTCGATTGTATTTCTCAACTGGCATCGCAACGGCGCACAATGGACGACAGGCTGCTGGATCCTTTGTGGTACTCGGTACTCGTAGTTCGTATTAGGGTTGAGCATCCCACCTCGACGAGCAACAAATTAGGCAGGCGCATATCGGGGCTGCCAACTTGAGAAAGCTTTCGCATGTGGCGCGCATTCAAACTAAAGCTCGCGAATTTATTTTCGCATGTGAGGTGGTTTTTTTACCGATGCAAGTTTCAATTACCCTGGTTATATTGAAGTCCGTGCTTGGCATAGTTATCCAGCAACCGTTACTTCTTGTCGCACTAATCCATAGCTGTCAGCGTTGAAGACACAAATTGTTTAAGCTTCGTCGATTATTGAGGACATAATCAATTGAAATCAATACATGAGTGTACTGGTTAGCGGCCATTTGGTTTGCCGATCCTAAAGTAGGCCGATCACCGGGATTTCCGCTTAGCTTACATTTAAAAAAAAAAAGAGAACTTGAATGGTGTAGTTACTTGCTAGGGGTTTTAATGCAATTAATTACAAGTTTTTAGACTGTAAATGCTAATATTCCATTGGTTCCGGTGGCAGCACTATATTGCAACCCAGCAGGCCACGACCAGTCCAAGTCTTGGGTACCAGAAGCAAATCCAGCACCTGCTCGTCACGTTTAACCTTCAGCTGGACATTTTGGTTCTGCATGTTGCGTACAACTTCACCAATTTGCGCTAGACTGTCCTTGAAATTGTTGCCATTGATAGAACCAAACCGCAATATCTTGTCACCCACACGCAGTCCCTGCAAGAAAAACATTCATCATTCTTCAATCGTAGTATGATTAATTAGTAGCAATTAGTTATTAGAGTAGTATTAATTCTGACCGCTTCCTCTGCTGGCGAGTTGGGGCTAACTAGATTAACTACAACTATGACGCGTGTATCACAGGGACTAATAACTGCGCCACCAGCTCCTCTCTCGCTGTTCAGTTCTAAAGCGGAGGCGCGATTCACCAGCTCTGGATCCGTGGTAGATATTTCTGCGTGATATTTGTTCAGAAGGATTTGTATTTGATCCATCAGTTCCTTGTGGTCGTTTTGCAAACAAATAATTGTTTGACGAGCCTGGCGCACCTGGTAGATGTCGATGTCATTGCGAGGAAATCCCTCAGAGTCAATAAGAGGACCGTTCATGCCCACATTGTCGTTCTGCAAGTATTTTACATACGTTAACAATGTATATATAAATATATATTTGAAGGTCATGGCGTTATATCTATTAGTCTACATACTGTTTGTCCCGTAAAGTTTTGCAAACTTCGGGTTTTCAAACAGACCGCAACCAAAATCAACTATTGAGAACGCATAAGTACATATATTTTTTTTACATTTATGACGTCAATTGACTCCTTGCGGTACCTTGATCTGTGTCACCTTGCCTTAATATGTACGTATTTACCGCTGCCAGTATTTGTCCATTTTTACTTATTTGTGCCTCCAAGTTCGCCTTGGCTGCCATTAACCTTTCCAGTCGTGCTTTTGTTGTTATTTCTGTTGCCATGACTTGCATTAACGTTTTTCAGGATTTCAAAACAAATGCTAAAACCAAAAACAATGTCTCTTCTGCGGCCGATAAATAGTGTTTGTGATGACATACAGAACATCGATATCACATGTTTTTTACTGACGTTGTTTAACAGCATAGATATTTCAACTGTCCTATTAAACCATTGAATTGAATTGAATAAAAAATAATTGAATCCCCAATAATTTTATTTGTTAGTCATTAACCAGTCTTAATCTAGCTTTTCTTTGATATCTAAGGTTTGCAATAGTAGGTTGATCGCTCTTCTCCAAAACAGCGCATTGAACAGCTGATTCGTTATCGATGATATTGTTGAAGTAAATGATATTGAGGGAGGGAATATGTCTACGAGTAAAAGGAAAATATCGTGAATATCGATATAATATCAACAATTGACATACACATACAACTAAAAACAACATATTCACAGTCTAAAGTAAACACTAAATTTATACCATAAAAGCTAAAACAGAGCAGAAGTAACGATCTAGTAAGCCTTGCAACAGTCTTCGGGTACAACGGCCTGAAGGTTCGAACAGCATTTGCTCAGAGAAATGTGAACTGTTCACTGCGGGCAGTTCGAAGGTTTATGCAATGTTCTAGTTTGGCCCACAAACAACAAGGAGAGCGGAGAGACGGCAACGGCTACAGAGCGCCGTTTACGTTGATATAATAGGTGTACACAAATAGCGTGTTAATCAACCGAACGCAACGCATCCAAATGACTGTTACTGTGACCAGCACACATGCAATGGAGGCACAAGTTAAAGCAACACATCTGCAAGCCGGCGGTGGCGGTGAACAGCAGCATGGATCTAATAAATCAGTCGAGGTGGCTGGAAAGGAGGTCGATTTATCTGAAGCGGCGGATGACGAAATTACGGTTCTATTAACAAATAAAAATTTTCATTTTGACACAACGTCCGATACCGGAGAAGCCTACGTGGAGCTCAATGGAGGAAAGGACTTGGATGCGGATGCGGATCTGGAAGCTGCCATAGGTGGGGCACACTTTGCCAACCATGGAACGGAGCATCCGCAAGTTACCTGGCTGGACGACGATGAGATTGATACCCTGGATCGTGTCACACTAGACATTGGCAACATGTTCTTCAATCGTGTGGACAGCCAGGACATCATTTATCAACAGAAAAAGAAGAACATCAAAATGGTGGACAAATACGTTATGGGCGATGTGCTCGGCGAGGGTTCATACGGCAAGGTAAAGGAGGCCATGAACTCGGAGAACCTTTCTCGACTAGCCGTTAAAATACTTACCAAACGCAAGCTGCGCCGCATACCCAATGGCGAGCAGAATGTTACTCGGGAAATACATTTGCTCAAGCAGCTGAAACATCAGAATGTTGTACAGCTGGTCGATGTGCTTTATAATGATGAGAAGCAGAAGATGTACTTGGTTATGGAGTATTGCATTGGAGGCTTGCAAGAGATGCTAGACCATGCGCCTGAAAAGAAGATGCCACTCTACCAGGCGCACACATATTTCAAACAGCTCGTAAATGGGCTGGAATATTTGCACAGTTGTCGTGTCATTCACAAGGACATCAAGCCTGGCAATTTACTGCTGACGCTTGACCAGACCCTCAAGATATCCGATTTTGGGGTTGCCGAGCAGCTGGATCTCTTTGCGCCAGACGACACTTGTACAACGGGCCAAGGCTCGCCCGCGTTTCAACCTCCAGAAATTGCCAATGGTCATGAAACGTTCGCAGGCTTTAAAGTGGACATTTGGAGCAGTGGCGTAACACTGTAAGTAGAAATGCTCTCTTCCTAATCTTAAAGATACATATTTTATGCTATGTTCATTCTCAGATATAATCTGGCAACTGGTCTGTATCCATTCGAGGGTGACAACATCTATCGATTGCTCGAGAATATTGGACGTAGTCAATGGGTTGCACCCGACTGGCTTTACGAAATGGATGTAGCTTTTGCCAACTTAATACTAGGCATGCTTCAAGCTGAACCTAGTGCGAGGCTTTCACTTCAGCAGATTCGAAAAGATTCGTAAGTTGTTTATCTGTTGTGGGTTGGATTGGCTTAACGAAGAACGTATTTTTGGTTTGCTTACAGTTGGTTCCTGTCCGCACCAGCGGTGACTGGCCCACCGATACCCATTCCTACACTTAAGGGCGACAAATATGGACGTTCCTCAGTACTGCCTTACTTAGAAGCCTATCACTATGGTAACGAACAGGAGCAGGAAGAAGTTTACTTCACCGAGCATGATGTCAATCGTATGTGAATGATTTTATAATTTCTTACGAGCAACTTTTAACGGTCTATGCTCTCTGCTTTTAGAGGAGTTGGCGCGCCGGGCGGCATCCGCTGCTGCAGAGATTCGTGCAAACAAAACAGCTGCTGCCAATGCTGCGTGCCATTTGTACGAGCCATCCACAAGTGCTGAGGCTGCCGCCGTAGCCATGGTCAATGGTTCCAAGGAAGATACTGTGGTTAAGAAAAAAGGCTCAGCGATTAAACGACGCGCTAAGAAAATAGTGTCCTGCATCAAACTGAGCCATTGTCGGACATCGTAGGCGACCCCTCTACCAATCCCCCCTAGTTACTAGTAATATGGAAAAGTAATAACTTTGTTAACAAATTGTGAGCAACTTTTTGGTTTTTGTTTTCGTTTTTGTTGTCTTACGTTCGCCAAGTATTTATTAAGATGATGAGAAACATCGAGAGATCGATAAAAAGAATAAGAGAGATTTATTAAGATGTACTCCCGTAGCTGAGACGATTATTAGTTAGCTTTTAAAGCGGGTTGACAGCAGAATGCAAGTGAAATCCATGTGACAATACCGTGTATTATATATGAATGAGGGAGAGAGTTATTAGATCGTTGATATGTATTAAATGTAAAGAACAAAACAAACACAAGTTGAATAATTGCAATTAGCAAAGATCCGTTAAAGTAAAGAGTGTCGCGTCGACAAATGCGGGCAAAATAAGAAAATAATTAATATGTTCAAATTCAACATTTGTTGGCTTCTAAAACTCTTACAGGCGCCAATTATACACGTAACTGCTGGACAGTATCTGGATTATTTATGAGATTAATAAAATGAGAACCATTGAAGTATATACATTTAAGTATTTAAATTGCATGAATATAAAATAGAGTTAACTAGAGCTCAAATGCAAAAAGGGAATGATCTATTAGTTTGCCTTAAATCTACAATAAGAGTTCATCGATTTAGTTTTTGTCGAATGTTTATTTTTGCGTTTCCAAATCTTGAAATCTTATCGTATCTTACAAAGTCTTTCAAAATTGCAGACAATCTTTGCATACTTATTTTCTAAAGTTATCATACAGCTAACTAATTGTCTATTATTCCAATTCCACAACTTCAATGCTGGCTGTGCTGACTTTGGCTATTGCTGTTGTTGGCTCTGCAATTGTCACTGGCGGAGTTGGATTGGCAACGTGCAGATCGCTCATGATGAACATTTGATGATAGTGTGGGCCTAGTTTATTTAGTTTCTTTTGCATCAGTTGACGCAGTGTGTCCACATATTGAGGCGCCACTTTGGCTTGGCTCGTGTTGCGCCAGTGCAAACCATTGTTGTCCACATGAAAGAGCGCAGGCGAGGGCACATGATCCTTTAAATAATTCCAAATACACTCACGCAGCAGCACGGCAATCTATAAATTCAAACAACAAATGAAGGCTAGACCCTTAGCTAGTATGCTAAACTTACCTCTGGCGCTTCAAAGTGCTCAATGATCGTGTGCAAATTAGCAAGAGGTGGCGGTACAAGCTGGCTCATGGCTAGTAATTGCAGCAGTTTTTTGGTGCATAGCATGAGTTCATCATTGGCTGCAGTTGGCTGAAATTTGTTAACTGAAAAAGGATAACAACTGTCATTAATGGTGTTGATAATGTTGATATTACACTCACCATTCTTGCCACGCCAATGATGCAGACATGTTGCGCATAGCGCACGCAGCAACACGGAGGAGTAGCACAAGGCAGGCCTATGGGTGGCAATCAATCCAAGAACTGCCCAAAGCACGGGTGAGGTAATAAAGGCACGACGTATCTGCATATCCCTTTCCATAGTGGCGCGAGTGAACTCCTCGTCGGGGAAGGGCAGTCCATTGTACATGACATCCGTTGAAACAAGTTCGACAAGCGTCAATGAGACTAGAGAGTAGCCTTCAACGTTATTGGGCTTGTCCTGGCAATGAAAAACGAAGATTAGTTTACGATATATATAGATTTAAATAGAATTCATGTTACCAGATCTGTACAGCAGGCATTAAGGGCCTTTATATACAAGGCTTGCTTCTCTGCATCGCAGCTTCTGTTATTTGTGGGCAGCACAGGTCTCAATCCACGTCCAATGATGCCTGAATGAAGCACAGAACGGTTGGAGTTTGTTCCGGAGCTAGTGTGTAAATTCTGTAATATAAGCAGCTCATGGTCAGGTATTTTCAGTTCATCCAATTCATATTCCTCCAGTTGCCCGAGCAAATGACCATGATAAAAAAGCGCACTTTCCACAAGCTCACGCAGACAAACCGTCCGTGCAATTTTTCGGGCTGAGCATTGACGTTGGAGTAGCGCATAGGCGCGATGAGAAGCTGCAGCCCGTCGGATGACAGCTGAAGAGATAAAACATTCAATAGTTTGCAAGGCATAGTTTAGTGATGAAGATATTACTTACTTTGTTCGGTGAGACCCACAAAGAAATACTTGACACTAAGGACGGCCAGCTTAAGCACCAAAGGCGTTCTTAGCACATTTGAACGTGCGCCAGCATCGATGTTGTTCAACAGATCAACAATTAGATGTGCCAAACGCATTCGTGCTGCATCTTGTGATTCAACCGTTTTAGCCACATCAGCTGTTTCCAGTTTAGGTCGCTTTATGGGATCATTAATGTTGTACATATCGTCCATGGATTCGCGATTATTGTTGTTCGCCTGCTGCAGTTTAAACTTTTCAGCGCTGCGCTCAGCGGCATCCTTGTCCATTTTTAGCACTAGTTTTTGTATGGTGCAGTCAAGTATTTGTATAATCTTGGACAAGCATTCGTTCAACGATTCCGTCAACAGCTGTGGCTTAACGTGGGGAAAGTTATTCTTCTTTTGCATTCTATATACAAAAATAACAAACAATTTAATTTGATTAAGTGCGAGGCAAATTCTCACTCACTTGGCCAGCATATTGAGGTTGTAGAATGTATTATATGCTTCTGATGGAGTGCCGGGTTCCACGGGCAATCGATTGTTCACCTGTTCCTGCAAAGTTATATCCTCCAGCACCATTTTGAATCCCTTTGTAATACTGGGAAAGTTGAGTACACCGCTCTGGCCTCCCAGCAAGCGCATAAGAGCACCAATTGTGCTGGGATGCTGGGAATACGATTTGCGCAACAATTGTGATATGGTTTGATAATAGATATGAGGATGCTGCGAAGCTGTGAATCAAATCTTAAGTTAGTTTAGGTTTCGCAGCATAATTAACCCATGTACTACTCACAAACAACGAGAAGCAATCGCACTGCTGTCTGTTGTTCTAAGAGATTTGTGCTGAGGCAACTTTTCCAGAGCATATATTTGGTCTCCTCAAAGGCCAAGTTGGCAAGTAATGGAAAATTACGCATATTAAGCACCCACTGTTCCAATTCCTGCATTGAGGTGTCCAAAAAGTCCTGACACCACACATACTTCTCAGCCATCCTTGATACCATGAGCAGCAGCTTGGCACCGTGTTGATTTAGACGTAACACGGCATTGTTTAGGGACGGTTGCATGTCTGAAAACATTTTGTTGCTCAGCCATAGCGGTGCTTTCTGTACGATTGCCTCACACATATCATCGGTGACTGCAAAGCAAACATAGATAATCAGTCAACAAATCATAAACAGAACTTAAAATATACTTACATATCTCAATAAATACATTAACCAAACTCTGCAGTATGGCATCCGAATAATTTGTGGTAATCAGCAGAAATGGGACAATGGCTACATCAAGTGGTTTTTTTGGCGCCAGGCCATCCTTAAGCATTTCACGAAATGCCGCGCACAGCTGTTGCTCATGACAAGATGTCAAGTAGTCCAAGATGCCTGCTTCAGAGTCCAAATGACAACGATAATCATCCACAAAACGCTTGATTCCGCACTGCAGAATTTGCATAATGATCTTGTAGGGAAAACACCCGCCTAGCCGGGCAACGATCCAATCGAAGGTCATGGGATATCGATGAAATGCATTCAGCATTGTCTCCACACAGGACTCCGCCTCGGTATTACTCAGCTTACGAAAGCAACTGTTGATCAGGGTGAGCAAACCATGCATTGCACTGCATTCCAGCCAATAGTTGCATGAGGCATTGATGGTCATGCGACGCTGTGTATACTTATCCGATAGCTTGGCAACCAGTTCCAAGCTCCAGTTGGCTATAAGCGGCGACCAGGCAGGCGGCCCTTTCCACACCAAGTTTTGCAACGAAGTCTTAACCATGTTGAAACTTTCATACTCCTCCGCACGTAGTTGCTGCTGTCGGTTGCCACCCTGTTTAATTTGCGATACGGGCATACCCGTCTTTTGGTCTATCATATCGGGCGATACATATAGTTGGACTCCTATCTCGGCCAGAATGCCAAAGTAGTCAAAAACGATATCGCGACAGGCCGGCAATTCATCGAGAAATCCCAAGCTGCATGCGAAAATGCATTCAGTACAAAACGAGTGTGTATGTGGAATGTTTACAAATACAAACTTACGCAATTTTGATGAGTGAGGGCTTTGTCAGCAATTGTGGATTACTGTGGCCACTGCTTACTGTTTCTATAAATTGTTTAAGTTGGTCTAGAATATTTTGTTGCAACATTTTTTCCTGTTTGTTTAGTTTATTTTCTTCAGGCAGTCGGTATCGGTGCGAACCAAATTGTTGATATTGTATCGATACTATCGACACTACATCTCTTGCGATAACAACACAACGATGTATCAATGCTCGATAACATCTTTATCGATGGGCCTTCATTATAACGGCTTTCCATCCCGATAAAAGTTTAAATGCAACAGAAGCTGCTGAACGTGTGCAACAGGTGCAGCAACTGATAATAACGTAATCATGACTTTATTATACTATATTTGCATATTTTGTAGATAATATTTTCTTCGCTTATCTTCTATTCATCAATAATGCTACCAAATTCCTATTAACATTGATGTTGCAAGTTAAGTTCACATAAAAAATAAAAAATGTAAAAAGTTTCCATTGAAATCAATCAATATGCATTTAAAAACATGATTCAAAATGTTTTGAGTATACTTAAATGCATGTTTATGCCATTATTTTTAAAGCGAAACACATTTTCATTCATTGTATTTATGAGATTATTACATCTGCATATGTAAAATGATATTGAAGATAATAACGGAACTTAAATTTGGGAACTTCTCATGCTAATGTGCAACATATTGTTGGGGTTGATCATTATGTGTATATCTGTATTTTGTGCTAATTGATATAATTGTCCAACCCGATGTGAATACAATGACCAATTAATATTAGTTAGCTGATTCATTAGGTTTTTGTGTCACCTGTTGACCTTGATATCATTTCCAGCATTGCCGATGTTAAAATACGAGTAACTTGCGCAATTTCTAATACCTTTGTTGATTTTATGAGTGTACTAAACCCAACAGTGGTCATCAACTTCATCAATGCTGCCTGCCGATGATCATTATCATAAGGCATCTACCTATATACTCAAATTCACATCCATGATCACATTCACATTCACATTTACACTTCGAGCTGAAGCTGAGGCTATTGCTGCTGCTGATCGATTTGCTTTGAACTTGTTTGGTCGGTTGACAAATGTTATTTTTTTTTTAATGGACGCGCAGCACGTTTTCAAAGTTTTGTTAGTTGGAAAGTTCAGTTACCGTGTTAATTCAACGTTTTATTGTTTTCCGATATTTTGGCAAAACCATGAACCGGTTTCTTTTTTCATAACTATTGTACTTATATGTATTATTCTTTTTTTTTAAATAATTTTTATAGATTTTCAATTGCATTGCTCAACAAAAATGCCACGTAAATGTGAGAATGATTTGCAGAATTAGAAAATTGCGCTTGACTTAACCGTTATTTAATAATCATAACATTAATGATGGCTGCGGCAAGTGCAACAACAGCAATAACAACATGGCGCAATGTCTGCGGTTGCCTTTGTCTTTGAATTTTGAAGCTTAGAGAGTTATTGAGGCTCTGGCAGCGCGAAATCAACGCATCAATCACTGGAAGTTGCACAATGCTGGGCAAGGGGAGGCCACCATTGCCAGTTACTGCAACTATGACTTGTTGTTGTTATTATTATTTTTTTAGTGGTTTCAGCTTGAGTTTATTCGATACTCATTAGCAGCCGCGTGCAGAGTTCTGTTTTGTTTTTTCTTTGCAAGCGTTGAGCTATTTTTGGTCATTTAATAGCCAAGCAAAAGTGGCCAATGCCCTTGAACTCCCCATCGTTATTATAGGCAAACTAATTTATTTAATATGTTGTAGATGTCTGAATAAGGTTAATGTTAGTAACGTGTTTACAATAAACAAACAATAGAAACCCCAAAAGATGAAAAGAAGAAAAAAAAGCAACACCCACAAAAACTGACCAAACATGGATTTTGCGGCCTTAGCATCCAAAGTCTCATCTGCTAAAATTCGATCCATACTTGAACAGAGTATGAATTTGATTCGGCACCTGAAGGTTGTCTCAATTATGCATGTCCAATCCATTAAATTTGTATCAATATATGAACTCTGAAGCAGACATTATTTTGTAACTTAATGTATAGCAAATACTACAGTAGCTATTTTTTTTTCGCTTCACCAAATGTCAATGTACCTCAGTGATTGTTGCAATTTTGTCTGCGCCGGAAGCTGAAGACACACACGCACACACTCACACACATACTCCCACAGGCAGAGTGATCACTGAACGGAGGAGGCAGCATGAGACGAAAAAAGCTTTCCGCTAAGATTGATGGCCAGCCGTTCAAGCAGTTCAAGAGTTATTGCTGTTCGAATTCGATTTCGAAAAATTGCACTTCAAGTTGGAAATCGATTATCACTGAAATGCATGCTGATATCCAGTAATTGTCAATATTAATTAATTATGAGAATATATAATTAAATAGTTGCTCAGCGCTGTTTACCCTTCATTTGTTACGTTCTATTAGTTCTTTTTAATAATTAATTATTCGATTTCGAATCATTTTTTACCGCTACCATATAAATTAAATTAGAATTTATTAGATTTTTATATATACATATCTGGCATACTTGTTGGGGTCAAGGCAAGGCTAATTACTTAAGCTTGACCACATTTATTGAATATGTATGAGCCTTTCGAAATAGGGAGACAGGAAGTCAAGTACTTGGTCGATTGCATAATAAGTTATTAAGAAAAATAATATATAAATGAACTGATAAGAATGTGAGCTTGGTTGTGATCGATGTGCTGGATTTAGTACTAAGTTAGCGAGCAAATTCGAAATTATTTTGCAAGTAACAAGTGTTGGGTTTTCCATTGACCTAAGGAACACACCCAAATGCATTCTACACTCGTTGGCAGTTGCCACAAATTAGTATAGATATTTTAAAGCCCAAAGGCAATAATTAAATCTGATTAGCTAGAGCAAAAACATTGGCTAAACCTTAAATTATCTTGCAGACATTCGAAATTCAAACGTTTGTATGGGCTTGGCTGCTATCTGGTTTATGATTGAGGAAGCTACGGATGGCCATCGGTTTTTGGCTTTTAGTTAGTTCTGATTCTGTCACAGCAGCGAGACATGGCAAGTCCAATAAACGAGAGCCATTGTTTTTTTTTTTTTTTTTGGAGTGTTTTCGTCGTTTCGGTGATCGCTTTGAGCGAATAAAAAATACAAACTTATACATACAAACGCAATAAATAAACAATAGAAAAAAGCGGCCACAGACACCATGCTTTAGTTTTGGTCTTTATCAGAAATTTAAAATAAGCGCAAAACTATAAACTGGTTTCGTCTCATTATTATTAAATTTCATCAATATTTTAACCGAATTGTGTATCTATTATATATTATTCGTTTGTATTTTTGCAAATATACTATGTTTGAATGCTTTCCGTATACAGATATTTGCTGATTGCTAAAATACTTAATATTAGCATTCATATGCAGCTTGTTTTTAAGTCAAGTGCAGTTTGTTTTTAAGAGCCCGTGGTGTCATCGTGGGTTAATTAACCGTTTTCCCATGAGCTTTCAAAGAACTTTGCACTCTGCGCTCATCACAGCAATAATACCACAACATCACAAAGCCAATACTTGGTAATAACTTAATAATTAGCAATGCCCTTTGTGTGGGTGCAAAGGCACAAGTATTACACTATGAGAGAGAAAGAAACAAAGGGAAAGAGTAAGTTGGGGAAAAGCACCAAAAGGGCCGAACAAGTCGCAAAGCTCAAACGCAGTTTACAACTCAAAGTCGAGTGCGGCTGCTCGACAGCAGCGCGTACCGCAATCAGCGCGTAGCGCGCATCATCCTTGTGCGACGCAGCAGACACAGTGAGAGAGCATCGGAGATACGCTCGCAAGCGCACACTCTCTCACACACACATACACGCACATGCATGGCGAGACGCTGACAGCTGGCGAACCCGAATGTATGTGTGCATGCTTGGGTTACTCGCATGTGTTGAAGCTGCGCTCAGAATTTATCAAAAGCTTCGCTTCGCTCACCGAAAGACGTCTGCGCTGACGTCGACGTAGCTACCCGCCGTGTGCTTCGTATAAAAGTAAAGCGGCAGCGTGAAATCAAACTTATTTCAGTGTTTTTGATTTGAATGGTAAAACGTACGCTCACCCAGTCCCGGTCGAGTCAAAAATCAGACTTGATACAGACACTGAGACAGAGATTGAAATTGAGATTGAGAGATAGCGATATACTCAGCAAATCAGGCGAACAGTTAGCAGAGTTGGTCAGTTGGTCAATCAGTTGGCCAGCAGCGGAAGCTTTGGTCCACACCGGAGTTTGTGACTGTGATTTAGCTAACGAATATATTCAATTGAAAATAAATGATTTGATTATATGCGTGTATATATACAGTGACTGTGACTGGTGCGCGTGTTGAAAACAAATAATTCAGCAACTATTCAACAACAATTACAAGTTTTAAAGTCCGGTGCAAGCATAAGGATAATAATAGTGTAAAAAAAAATACAAAGTGAATTTGTGAATATTGTTACTGCACACTGGAAAATCATACGACTTCAACGGAAAGCGACAGCGTAAGGAGCTAAATAATCTTAACAAAATGGTAAGTGCTACGATTAAAATATCAAGTGGAAAATGAAATATATTTAGTCATTTTCTTTTTTTCCCCCAATTCATCAAATGTATTTTCGAAATCTAGTTGTCATTCATTTTATTGTGAAATTCTTGAACCAACTGCGTTAAGTCATTAATTGTTACTAATTAGTGTTGAGTTGTTGTGAAAAATCTTCCATCTTCATTTTGTTTATGCTTTACTTGTTTTTCTTTTTTTTTTAAACATACATAAGTATTTCGTGTTTTTGCTCAGTGTCAAGTTTTGTCTTTCACTCCCTCTCTTTCGGCCTCTTCAATTGCTTCGCTTCTGCAGAAATGCAAAGAAGAATACAAAAAATAACAGTTCATGTTTATCAAGTACACATTTTCAAAAGTTTTCAATGCCTTTTCTTCACAATTTGCAGCGCACAGAACTTTGCAATTTTTCTTCTTTTTCTTTTTTATTAGTTTTTAGCTTTTTACGCGACTTTGAAATATATGTACTTGTGATTTTTTTCTGGTGTCTGATCTCAAGAAATTTTATTGTTCTGTTTTGCTAAACCCATTCGCACTTGAACTCTTGCAACACCAACACCAACGCACATATACACATGCACACACACGCTTTCAAATACATAGTTTGATGCATATGCAAGCGTTGCAAATTATTTGTTTTCCATTAGTTGCGTCTGTTGGTCAAAACGAAGGCCGTGGCCGTGTTGTTCAAATGATCTGCAGGCGGTTGGCAGGGGGCGATATTGTGGGGCATCAGTTGCTGTCCGTCTTGGCAACATCTCATACGGAAATGCAACGGACCTGCAGCTGACCTTGAATCTTAACTGGATAACTGGATAAGTTGCTTCATACTGCATTTTGGCTTTATTACGAGCATTTTGCAGGTGATTGGGCGATTGGCAAGTGAAATGGATATGGTTTCATGGTCAGCATTCGCATCCGAGCCAATTGTAACTTGACTGGCGATTGCAACAACAGCAACAGCAACACCAACATGAAGTGAATGCCTTGCTTATTCGTTTTGTCTTTATATTCGTTTTTTTTTATTTTTACTCATCATGGGGATGTGTAGAAATCCCATGATTTTTATATTCATTCAGCAGTGAAGCTGCAAATACGACAGAAAATACAAAAATAAAAAAAAAGACAACAAATGAAAATAAAAGAAAGACAACAATAAAAGGTGCTTTTGGTTAACCAATCGTGGCTTGAAGCTTCATGCTGTAGCTAATGATCCAAGCGCGCCCATTGCACCATTTTGTACCAAAAATGTATTCAAATCCTTGGCTCGTTGTCTCTGTCTCATTTTTCCCTCCCTTTTTTTTCGTATTTTTCTTTGCACACGATTGCACAATAATTATTACAGCTCTACTTTATATGTTTCTTATATCGCATATTTTGTGATTTTGTGATTTTGCACTGCGCTTTTGACACTGAAAGCAGAAGATTGTAACCTGAAAATTGTTAAGACGCTGACAGAGCGAGTATTTGCCATACAAGCTGGGCCATTTAGTAGGCCAGCTACCTCAAAGTTTTAGTAATGATAATAAAAATTGATTTTAATCAATCGATTTGCTTGCAATTGCTGTAAGCGTCACATTCGAGAGACAGACAAACAGAGAGAGAGAGAGAGAGCGAGCGAGGGATCGTTGGCTTTGACGTCTGCGTCTGCGTCCATGTCTGCGTTAGCGTCAGCGTCGCTGCTAGCTTTGACAGCGCTCAGCTGTTGAGAGAGTGCGATAAGTAGCAGCAGCAGTTGTTGTTGCTTTTGTGGTTGTTTATGTCGTTGTTGGGACAGTCGCATGTGACTCGATGGCGCTGTTCTCTCTGTTAGTACAACGCGGCGAATGCGCGATATTGCATTGCAACAAACTGAACACTCACACACACACACTCACGCACACACAACCACAAATTGCGAGGAGCTGCATTCGCAGCATGTTGCAAAATAATAGTGCTATTTGGCCAAAGGTTTATTGTCTGACATTGAATTTGTGCGTGCCTTCATCAGCCTATTTTCTACAATATATGAAAAGCTTACTGAGTGTGTGTCCAAACAGTTAACTCTTTTTTGTGATTTGCTTGTGTTGGTGTCGCGTCTACACGGTTAACTTATAACTAATACGAGTATCGCTCCCTCTGTCGTTGAGTATATCGCGTTCAAGTGCTAAAAAAAAAAAACTGATAAGTTTTGTTTTTGTTTTTTCTCCAAATAAAAAAACGCGTGTGCAGTATGACGTTTACATCGACTTCTTATCGTGCTGTCATTGAAGTGAGTCTCATTTTGTTAATTCAATTATTGCCCATTTAAGATTAGGGAAATCATCGATAGGCGAAGATATAAATGTTCCTATCGATAAGCATATATGCCGATAAAATAATTTAAGAACATATTACAGTTCAGTTCATTGTGTTCCGTTTGAATTACAAAGTCATTTGAATATTTACGAGATAATTCTTAATTTAACTAAATTTTTTACTCTAATTTAATTAAAAACAGAAATAAAATTATTATTTTGAGAGCGGTTCAAATACAGGTTTCTCAGTGTAAAATATCAAATTTAACTATAATTTATATCCGTCAGGGGTACACGTTAAGCGGACATTGGAAATTATTAAGAATCAATTTGTTAGGAATGCAACTTGAATAAATGGAAGCATATTTGTATAAAGACGTAACAATTCCTCTTAATTGACAGCCCTTTGGACTTCTAACAAACATTGAATTGAACAAATCGAAATGTCATCGCACGTTTCTCAATGTGTTGCAATTCATAAATAAACAATTGTGTGTGCAGTGACAGTGCAATGAATCGGCAGTTTGAATACCAGTTAAGTAGGCAGAAATGTTTAACCAAAATTTCCGTTAGTGCCAGAACATAACTTGAATGGTGACAACAATAATGTGGTTGTTGCTCGACGAGCTTTTTGCATATTCAAAAAATGAAATTGCCAAATAAAATGTCAGATAAATGGATGGGTTGAAACTGGAGTGGGAGCTGACTAACGCACGTTCTAAAGTATGTGCAGCTGTGCAGCACCTGACTAAAAACTACAGTTAACTTAACAAATACATCAACAAATTTCCTCAACTTGCAACTGGCAACTTGAAACGCGCCAAAAACGCGGGGCGGCACAGTGAGCGGCGCATACCCCAAAAAAGCGAATGCAATAGCAATAGCAACAACAGCAACAGCAAAACAACAACAACTACAACATCATCAGCAAGAACAACATACGCGGCGGTCTTGCACCAATTACTTGGTATTTTAGGCCAACTCTGCGACGGTTAAGTCCGGCCAGCCACTTGATTGCCAAATTAACGCGATATTGTTGCTCGAAAAGTCGCGCGGGCGCCAACTCTCAAAGTCTTCTTTCGAGTGCGGAAAAACAAGATATATGTGTATGGGGATATGTTTGGTTGTGTATAAAAGTGATACATACAAGTCTCGTTTATGTTTATTATTATTTCGTTTTGGGGTGTATTTGTTGCGGCAAGTGCAGCAAAGCGGTTTTTTCAGTTTGCCAGATGATGAAATCTCTAGGCAGGCTTCTTCGGCGCGGTTTTATTCGCGTGCAAGTCGCGCGCGTTTTGTGCTCACTGCAATAATGTGCAAGCGAATGTAAACGTGAATGTGAATGTTGTGTGGCTCGTGTTGCATTTTCAACTTGACCCACAATACGATCAACTAACTGCAAGTAGCAAGCTGCAGCATAAGCAAATCAAAATAAAGAGAAAAAAGCACCTCATTTATGTTGAATGCTTTTAATTTTCTTCTCTTTTATTTCTTACACAAATCTTGGCTCAAATTAATGGGAGGCTAATTGCATTTGCTTAAAGCCATTTTCAAGCTGGGTATGTGTGTGCTTTGGTCCACTCGCTTGTTGCATAATTCGTCTTATTAGACAGAGATGCCGCTGCTGGTCGAGTAAAAGTCTCATGCTGAACCTGAATTTTTGGACTTCAAAAGCGAGTTGCACACACACTCGCCCAACACACACAGACATACACGCATACAAAGGTAGCTGCGCTCAACTTGACCTATAAATTGATTTTAATGTTGTGCAGGTTCCACAATTCATTTCGTTTTCTTGCCTTTTCTTTTCGCCGTCTTTTTGCGTCTATTCAAAACGCCACAATTTTTATCTTTTGCTTAATATTGTTTAATTTGTAGTTTTTGCTTAAATAACCAACAAAAAAAATAAAGAGAAAAAAAAAAACATTTCACCAAGTGCGACATGAGTTTAATTTTTATTTATTTTTGTTTTTGGAATTTTATTTATCAATCGCTTTGAGTTTTAAACCAGTTTCCGGAATTGCCCTTTTTATTTTATTTATTTCTTGGGGAGAGGCAGGGTAAGTAAAAGTGTAGAGCTGCAGCAATTATACGCACTTACAAATATTCAAGTAATTATTATTATTATTTTTTATGGCATGGCAAATTGTTTAGTGCCGCCCCGTGGCAGATGACAGTTCTTCTCTTATATAAATCAAATTCAAAGTGTACTGGTAGTCAGAGCATTATCGCAAGCCATTCCATCTCATCCCAGACGCAAGCGTAATCCCATCCAGATACCAACTCCAAGTAAGAGTTGATGTTGGCAAAAAAAGAGGAGAGATATAAGCCAGTCGAACTGCCTGGCCCGGTTGGCCTTGTAAAGAGAAATATGTGTCTCTGCTTAAGTGTGTCTCTCTGTGAGTGTGTCTCTGTGTGTGTCTGTGTGTGTGTGTGTGTGTATGCTTAGCTTTACGAGTATACTACATAAATTTGGACTGTCCAACTCTGTTGCCTCATCGTCTCATCGCCACAACGCCGCATCTACACCTTTTTATCATGTTGTCTTCCTCAGCTGATGCTGTTGTTGCTCTTGTTGCTGTTGTTGTTGCTGCTGTTGTTGTTGCTGTTATTGTTGTCTTCCCAGTTTTGCATTTGAAACTTGTATTTGTTGTTGTTGTTTTCATTGTATTATTATTTTAGCTGCAGACTTAACAGTCTTTGGACTTGTCTCGAATTAATTAATTGCCAAGATGTTGTAAAGTGTTAATAATAATAATATTATTATTATTATTATTATTAATAATATTGTTGTCAGCCATTGTTTTATTTGTTGACGCTGCTTTTGGCATTTTATTGATAATTTAATTGCTTTTGTTGACTTCAGTTAGCTTTGCTTGGCAGCTTGAGAAATGCACCTCGAAATTTGATTACTTGATTTATATTCATCTTAAAAATTAAGCAACATTTTAACAAGATTTTTAAGACAATCAAACTCATTTTGCCAGCTTTGTTTTTTTTTTTGTTTTTGTTTATAATATTTACAAATAATTTATACTGTATGCATTTCAACTGCAGTCGAACCTTAAGCCGTTGATCGGCAAGACAAAGATCTTGGCATTGAACAAGGTGACCTTGCTGACCTTAGCTATAAATGCATTTGAGGTATTTTTACGTGTAATAAGAGTGTTCCTTCAGAGATTATTTACAGTTAATAAGTTTACTGTCTCCTCCAAAGTCTATTTAAATTTATTACGAATTCCTCTTAATCCCCGCTTGAGTCTATCGTATAAATATTCATCTTTATTTTATTGATATCTTCTTTGTATTCCCTGAATTTCTCTCTGGGGCTTACTGATAGCTTATAAGTACTGCAGTTAGTTTAATTTTAAAATTATTCAACTTTAATAAGAATTCCTCTTGGTCCCCTGTTTAGTCTATTGATATCTCATAGATATTCCTCTCAATCTCCGCTTGCAAAAAATATATAATTATCATAATAAGTATTCTGACGGAAATCCCCTCTAAACGCAATGGATATCAGATTATAATTGCACTTTTCTCTGTTGGAAAACAACCTTGAATTTGTATGAGGAAACTTTTCGATTTAAGCAAATTGACAATGAAAAAGTTGTTGGGTTTTTTATTGGAAATGATTAAGGCCCAAAGATGCGCCGCAGTTAGCCAGGTCGTTTAGCGCAACAATTAGCTGAAGTCAAGGCGTTTTTGGCGTTAATACAAAACATCCATTGTATGGATGAGTTAGTCATGGCTTTGGAGCGCTTGCATTGACAACAATGGAGCAGGAATGAATGGTCAGCTGGAAGAGAGAAGGAGATGGAGATGGAGACAGAGAGAGAGAGAGAGAGAGGGAGTAGCTGTCGCATCAGTCTCAATAATTGACATAGTAAATTTTGAGTTGAGTCCCTCTCGCTTATGGCGCATAATGAAGCGTTAAAATGTAACGCGCAACAGCAGCAACAACTGTGGCAACAAACACAACAACAATAACAATTACAAATACCTTTTTACACTTGCCGCTTGCTGCTGACGGAAGCATTTCTGTGGGCATTTTGTTTTATTTCGTTTTTTTTTGGGAAAGCATTTGGCGCTGGCTACGCGTGTGAACCAAAGAAAGCCATAATGAAAAAAAAGGGTCAAGACAAGAGATGCTGCCGACGCTTACGCAAACAGCCCCTCGATCGCCCCTCTCACTGACTCCCTCTGTCCTGCTCTGCCACTCTGTTTATGTAAGCAACAAAATTACATTTTTAACTGGCAGATTTGACGCTGTTCAAAGTCCAACAAATGAGCAATGGGGCAATTGGCGAAAATTCTGACAATCAAACAAAAGCGTCAGCATGAAATGGCAAAAAAAAAAAAAAACTAAAAAATAAACAACAATTGGCAAACAAATATCAATATATATTTAGTATATATGTTAAGATTGTGAAGCTGTCGAGCAGCTTAATTAATATACTTTTTGCCAGCTGAGTGTGAGCTTTTGGGAACAGAACCTGGCGAGAAGTCGCCTAAAATTTCCATGCGTCTTGGGGCTGCCTAGCTCATATATTAACCATAATTAAGTTTATGCATTAGCAGACGATAGGCAATAGTCATAAATACCGGTTTTATATCATTTTTTTTTCTGCAATTTTTTGTTGTACTTTTTTCCATTTTTGGTCAACTTTTTTGTTGTTGTTGTTTTTTTTTTGAACGCTCAACATTTGAGACAAGTTCAACAAACCGCGTCAAATATTTGATGAAATTTTAATACAATGCGATTTGCCTGATTTGCTTACAAATAGCCAACTTTATTGTTGTTGTTGTTGTTGTTGATGTCAACGTTGTTGTCAGTTTAATTTAGTGCTGTGGCCCACCCAGAAATCAATTGCATTTGTTGATCAATTAAATAAATATATATCAATTGCGCAGCGAAAGAACAGAAAATTGTGAAATAAGTAAACAAACTTTTGCAACAAAAAAAGCTAGATAAATTAAAGTCAAAATGTGCGAAGCATTTAAAGTTGCCTCATTAAGCCATATACAGTGGCTGTCAAACTGTAACGACAAGTGCCAACATGTGCGATCAATTAATACGGATGTTGTGCTCGAAGAAATGCGAAACTTTTAACGGCATTATGACTGAGCGTTATTTCCTGTTGTTGTTGTTGTTTCTCAACCCACGCCCTACACTTTGCTTGTATACCCTGTAAGCGAGCACAGGCGGCAGTCAAGTTTGTGCCTTAAGTCTTTTGTTTTTGTGACTAGATGGCAGCGATATAAAAATTTGTTAAACATTACTGAATTGCTTGATTGATCGATTAATTGACTGACTGACAAACTGACTGAACGAAATACAATTCCCGCCTAATTTTTGGTTAAATGAATTGACACATTTGGGCCTGAAGCACGCCTAACTGTTAACGGTTCTAATCGAACTACACGGAAATGCATTGATAGTCATGAGAGACTGGCTGACTCGCTGACTGGCTGACTCGCTGACTGGCTGACTGACTGACTGATAGACTGACTGACTGCCAGAATGCCAGACGGACAAAACAAACAATTAAGTTTAATTGTGCTCACGGTTTAGTTGGCGTAGATTTTCAAGTTAAATGCCTGTTAAATGTGTGTTATTTTAGCCTTAATGCGCTTACAGCCGCTGTAAGTGTTAAAAACTGGTTTAATGACAATACATCACAGCTCTATGGCTGATATAGTTAATACTGCTGATATCTCCGGTAATTTTCCTTAATTAAAATAACATGAAAAATGCGAAATTAATGCAGCCTGTAACTGACCTACGTCACAACGGCATGACTGAATAACTATAGGTTTGAATAATAATTGCGACACGCCGTCAAATGATGACGTTAACATATTAACTAACAGTATTGCTAGAATCTCATTTCTTTTCGCTTGAAGAGGAAAGGAAAAGCACCGGAAGTACTTTTTTTATCAAATTTAGGTTTTTGCTTTTTATTTCCATTATTTTTGGGCGTAATTTCAAAAATTTAATTAAGCCGGACTTCAAAAGCACGCATGACAACCGCGTTGTACACATAAAAAGTGAAAACCTCTGGAGCCCGTAATTAGATGCAATCAACGATGGAAACTCCAGTCCGAGTCCCAGTCGCCATCTCCATCTTCATCTCAGACTGAGCGTCTTCGTTGGAATCATGAATCATGAATCATACTCAGATGTGTTGTTGGGTGACAATTCGATGTAAGGTCTTAACACGCTTCACTGGCTACGCTCTATTGCGTCATATACACACCATTTGTGCCAGTCATCATCCAGTGTTTGCTCAGAGAGCGCACAGTGCGTATGCGTGATATGTGAACAACAGATCCTCCCACTGAAAACTTTAGAGGTTGATTGTTCAAACTGCAAGCTAAGCCACACGCAGTCATTTATCCGACTAAATACAAGTCTTGCCCCACACACTCACACACACACACACACACACACACACACGCAAAGGGGCGATAACAATATATAAGTATAAACAAAATACTGTGAGAAATGCCAAGTAAACAATTTGATGCGATTCTTCAATGCGGCAATTACAGCTATTTCTCTGCACGCTGGCCACACCCACAAGTTCGCTGACAGCCTGCAGGCTGCGACGTGCACAGCCTAATGGCAGACACTGTGCGACATTAATGAGCCAAACAAACGCCATGACGTGGCTTTCAATGCTTTAACTTCAATACGCGCACAAGGCATCAAATAAGCATTGTTTTGCCAGACGGACAGACTTACAAATTGACTAACTGACTGAGTGTCGAGTGTTGAGTGTCGAGTGGTCGCCTGAGCATGACATGCAGATGAATGGCCCAAACAGGTGGCCAACAGCTGATTGGGCCAACAGCCCAACACATAAATGAGGCAAACAAACTGAGACAGTGCAAAGTGCAGGATAAATTGGCAGCATTTCGAAATGTTAAATACACGCTTAAAATATCGGAAAGTGTCAACAATTAAAGTTAACAAAATTATGCATAATATTTATTTATATTTATTTAAGAGAAGGTCGAATTCTTAATCATCTGAGTATGATGAAATTTAAGAAAAAGAAAGGGTATGAAAATACAGATAGCTGCGAGTTGTCGATGATGTAATACCATTTCAGATTGAACTTGCTACAGATAAGAGAAGAGTTATACAACCCAAACAGCAGCTTTCATTCCAATGACATCTATAGACCTCCGATGTTCTTTAAACTTGGTCAGTTTATGTAAGGCTATAAGAGAGATGTGTTGAGCGTGATTGTTGTATCTGTAGAAACATAAGAACCTCTATTCAATCACCTTCTTTTAGATATACCTTTAACTATATGTCAGCTATATGATTTATCGTTTCTATTCCACACTTTTCGGCTTATGTTCTACATATTCCAAATATAAATAAAGTAACAAGTTTACAAGGAACTACAGTACTTTAAACAAGCATACAATCACTTGAGGATACTTATCATAATTCCAATGCACATTTCCTCTTACTTATACAACATTTAAATACCCTCGGCAAGGTCATTGCCGAGAGAGGGAGAGAGAGAGAGAGGCAGAGAGTTGAAGAGATGTCCGCTTGTTAATCTTACAAGCATCAGGAAATTGTCTTAAGAATCACGCTTCAAATTAGTTTGTCTATCAGAAAAGCATCACGTTTTCTATATTCTATATTCATGATTAGCAAACACTATTTGTTTACCTGCATATTAATATCAATTATGGGTTAAATTGAACTCGAAGTAACCCATGTTTGACTACTTGTAAGCGAATTAGGTTTGATTATAGACCCATCCAGAGTCCGAGGCGAAGTCCAACAGGCACAGGTCGCCCACAATTATTGGGTGCAGAAAGGGCATATATCCGCCCCTCTGTGAGCTGGGCTGGACAATCACGAGCGTGGGGCTCTGCAATGTCCAGCTAATTAGCTTAAAACCCCCACTTAACCAATCGACAATTGGTAAATCACAATCTACACTCCAATGTGCAATGGGAGAACTTAATAGACTCGATAATAATTACAGAGAGTTGCGATTGATTATTTAAACAATAATTAGCATTAGCATAACTTGTTCAATTTCTCATTTTCTTTAATTGTACATTCTTCTAATTACAAATAATTTACACGGTGCATTCCACGAAGTCATTCGAAGTCAATGTTCTGTAACTGTTCCTGTTCCTTGAATCGCATTCCCGCATACGTAAACATAGCGTATTTAGTTCCTCAGCTCATTAAATGTTGTTCCAAGGCTTTTGCAACAAATTAGACCAGTTTTTGTTGTTGTTGCTGTTGTTGTTGTCTTTGCTTTGTTCGATTTTCAAATATTTTGGAAAATCAATGGAGGCCGCAGCCCCAAACACTGCATACGGAAATTTACTGAGAATGTTGTTCGCGCAAAAATCTCGTAGCCGGTTTTCAATACTCGCTGTGGCATGTTGCACAAAGCCTGAGATCAATGGGTAGGTGGGCTTAGGCAGCGGGCCACCTTTGCTCGTAATTACAATCACATGTGAGGCAAATTGGCTGGCCAGCCACTACAATAGGAACAGCAGGCCTCCCTCTCTCCCTCACTCCATCTTGCTCATGCTGGTGTCTGCGAACCTTTTAATCGCATGCTTAAATTGATGGATTTACCGTAATATTACACTGTTCAAAAAGCGTATTTAATTCACTATTGGTAATAATAATCTTTTTTTTTAACTTTTTGGAACATTTATTAAGTGTCAACTAAATAGCGTTGCTGCAAAGAGAAAAAACTAGTTTAATAGCATAAATGTTCCATAAAAATTTATGCTTTTATTAGTTGAAAACATTAAATGATCAAGTTTACATTTATTAACCCATTAAATAATTAAATCGTGGCATTTATTTTATTATTGTCATTATTATTATTATCACGACAATTATTGAAGATTATTTAAAATGTGTTGAATTTAATTATTGAGAATTTAAATAAATATAAAATAAAAATATTTTCTAATTGATTTAAGATTTACATTATTAATTAATAAATATTAAATGAATACGCATAAAATATTTAATGTTAATGATAACAAGTTAATAAACAATATATATAACTCTCAAATAATTCCAGTTTTTTCACAATTCAGATTATAATTTAAATAATAACAGCTTTCTGTGCTAAATATATAATTCAATCGTTTTCGCTCTGTGTAGACGGTGAGGCGAGAGAATGTTGCAATTTGAGACGTGAATTTATATTGATTTGACATTTGAACCCAGCTGCAAGCCAAGGCTGATTGCTTAAGCGCCTAAACTAATGATTTGTATTTGTCTGTTATTAATTTAATGGTTTTCCTTTATGTTGCCTCATTTGCAGGAATACCTCTCACAGTTTTACGATGGTTGGCGGGATCTGATGGACAACAAATCAGATCCGCGCACCCGAGACTATCCCCTCATGAGCTCGCCGTTTCCAACGATAGCAATCAGTTTGGCATACGCGTACTTTGTAAAGGTAAGTGGCACTCCGATCGCAGCGAGGGAACCACCCGAGACACACACACACACACACACACACAGACATACGCACACACACTCAGAAACAGATTGAGCAGACGAGCATGTATTTAGTAGGCGGCTTTAAATCTATAATTATCCATTCGTCTGTGATTGAAGGGAAAAAACCCAAATGAACACGCAGCACTTAATGACAATGCTTCTAGAATGTAGAATCTAGAATTCAGAATCCAGATTTTTCCATTTGACGATCTTCCACTTGCCACACGGATGCATTTCACAGTCGCTTGAGGACAGGATAAAACTTGTTTTCAGTTTTATTGTATTGCGAAAAAAGAGAAGAAAAAGAAACGAAATAAAATAAGTTCAGGGCCATTTGATCCATTCGGCAATCACAGCCAATCAGTCGGCCAACAAGTCAACTAGTCAACGAGACAACGAGACAACCAGCCAGATAGCCAACGGGCCAACGTGTTGGATGTTGAAATCTTTGACCCAAGTGGGCCAAAATTACATATGCAAAAATCCCAAAGAGTTGAAAAATCGACAAAGTCGATTTCTATTTAGGTTTCAGCTTTGCATTGCTTTACATTTTGTTTTTATTTATTTTTTTCCTTTTTTTTTGTATTTTATCAAATAGAGATACGATACGGCCGACATACATACATATGCATGTAATCATTTAGACATTTAAACATTTATATGGCTTTCACATAGCGGTCAAACACAAAAGACTTAGGCAACGAACTTGTCCCAAAATCAACAATCCGATTGATTCGTTAATTGCAGCATCGCGCCTTTGTTTGAACTTGTATGTGATAATGTGCGAGCATGTATTGTGTGTATGCAATGGCCAAAAGCAATTAAAAGCACAATGGCCACATGCTGACGATGCTGACGATGTTGGCTAACGGCAGGGCTACATCGGGGACTGGCTAAGGGGATTGAAGTTGACAGGATTGAGAGTGCAGATGTACAAACAAATTTATTAATATAGATGTAGATATACAAGATGCACATGAATACAATTAAATATAGTTATAGGATTATACACAGATACTCAACACTTTAATTTAACTACTCAAGCATTTGATCACTTACTAACTTTATCCTTTCTCTCGCACAATTTTCTTTAGGTACTTGGACCCAAAATTATGGAAAACAGAAAACCCTTCGAGCTGCGCAAAGTTCTGATTGTTTACAATGCGGCGCAGGTACTCTTCAGCATGTGGTTGTTCTACGAGGTTAGCATCCGTAGTATTCTTTAGTCATTCTCTGGACAATTCTCACAAATAAAATCTCATATTTATAGTCTTGCATAGGTGGATGGCTGAATGGTTATAACTTGAGATGCGAGCCCGTTGATTATTCCTATTCACCGCGCGCGATACGTGTGAGTATATATAAAATATAAATTTTAGTTGAGTGTATGCTCGTGCTTGGCAAATTCTTAGCAAGAACAACAGAAAAACAAAGTGTTTGTTGACTGTGCCAGTTTTATATGGCATGTGTTAAGGCAACCAGTTTTTTTTGGTTTAAACATAAAGGCTATAACGGCAACGGGCCACGGGCAACGGGCAATGGGCAATGGGGGACTGGTTCTTATGCTAATCAATGGATGACAAATGCCGATGCTGATGCCGGCCGGTTCCAAGTTCTATTGACAGATTGAAGAGGCCTCACGTGTCGTCAAGCGGCATTTGGTACACTCCTAACCTGGTCAACTGATCGTCTGATAAACCGGACAGCTGCCCAAAATGTCCAATAGAAAGTGCCAAAAGATCTCGGAGATTGACAGAAATTTACATATAACTATAAATAACTTTGAAAAATCATAATTTGGATTCGCTATTTCCAACTAAACATTAGTAATACATAAAAATAACAAAAGATGTAACACTAGCGTTAGTAGTTGCATAAAAACGGTTCTTATTTCTCTTGCCAATCAATCAATAAACACAGAAGTTACTGCAGAAACAGCGTAGAGTAGATTGCAGAAGCTACATGTAGGTATATGAGTGAGATTATGTGTTGGAGTAAGTCATATAAAGGCTACCGGGTACCTCATAGCCGAGTAGACTCGTTCTTGCAGCACCTGCGCCAACTAGCGGGCTGAAGCAGCATCATATGCATGCTTGGGTATGGATACAAATATATGTTGGGTATCTAACAGTCTGTCACACTCGCTCTTACTAATCGTCAATGTTCTCTTTCCATTCACAGACTGCATGGGGTTGCTGGTGGTACTATTTCTCCAAGTTCACCGAGTTCTTCGACACATTCTTCTTCGTGATGCGCAAGCGGTACGATCAGGTGTCGACGTTGCATGTGATCCACCATGGCATCATGCCCGTCTCCGTGTGGTGGGGCGTCAAGTTCACGCCTGGCGGTCACTCGACATTCTTTGGATTCCTCAACACCTTCGTGCACATCTTTATGTATGCGTATTACATGTTGGCTGCAATGGGACCGAGGGTGCAGCGTTATCTCTGGTGGAAGAAATATTTGACGGTGATGCAGATGATACAGTTTGTGCTCGTTATGGTGCACTCGTTCCAGCTGTTCTTCAAGAATGACTGCAACTATCCCATTGGATTTGCCTACTTCATTGGCGCCCATGCGGTCATGTTCTACTTCCTCTTCTCCAACTTCTACAAGAGGGCCTATGTGAAGCGTGATGGCAAGGTTAGAGCATATGCAATATGTGGCAAGAGCATGGATATTCATTTATTTATTTATTTTGTTTTCTCTTCCATTTTTGGTGCAGGACAAATCGGCTGTTATGGCCAATGGATATGCGAATGGGTCAGTAAAGAAGGACGACGAAGCGACGCTGCCGCAGAAGGGGCATCTCAATGGCACCGTCAACAGATTCCAGAACACGTTCAGCAAATTCACAACCGAGATGTGCAATCCTGCACTGAACTCCAATGCGAGACAGCGGATTCTTGTCAATGGGAATGGGGGCAATAAGTGAGAGTAGACGTCGCCGTCCAAAATGCTAGCCAATCAGCCAGCCAGCCAGCCAACCAATAAACCAATAAAAACAAAGCATAAATTAATTAAATGTACCAATTAAATTACCGTAAAATTAAATTAATTTTAAGCATAGGGAGTCCAAGTGTAATTCTAAGACAACAAAACAAAGAACACGAAACATTTGAAAAGAAAATTGAAAGCTGAAAACTAAAAACATATATTATCATAGAAATCCAAATTGTAGCAATTGCACGTATAGTCCGAGCTGTTATATATGTTAATCGACCTATATATATATATATATATATATATATATATATATAGATCCCCCTCTTGCTTCATTAGCCGCTTGCACAGCAGATAAAAAACTTTGTAAACGATTATTGTCGTAATATCATATAGATAGATATTTTTATAAATAATACAATATACCAATATATATATATACATATTACATAGATACATACATATCTAATTTGTCAACGTCAAAGTTTAACCGATTTTTTATGTATTTTTTTTTTTTGGTAATGCAAGCAATAATTTTGAGACGTGTCTAATTATTTCGTTGGATTTTTTTGATCAACAGAGAAGTGTTTTTTATTTTATAAATAAAATCGAGATTGAAAAACTTGTTGTGTTTCCCTAATAGCTTTACTGGACTGCCTGTTCACTTAATTAATAATACTAGATGATCAAGACTTATGGTGTAATTGAAATACAAAAAAAGGATTAGTTGCAATTGTCATCATGATTAAGCATTTAATAAAAGCATAAATGAAAACTTCATAGATTATTAGGCACTGACTAAGCACATGATGAGTTAGTTGGATGTAATTATGCATTATTAAGTACGATTATTAATTAGGCAAAGAATTACAAGCAAACCTTCAGTCGATTGCATAAAAACATAACGCTTACATAAGTTTTACTCTGAAAAATGCAAAAATGATTCATTTCAAATTTTGCCGCGGTTTTTTGGTATTTTTCAGCTTGTACATTTTATTATTTTATCCATTCGCAGATTGCGGTCAGACATTTTCGAGCGTTGCCATATCAGAAAAAAGAGTACAACTGCAGCGCCCCTTCTCAGCTTTTTTTCGCTCTCTGAGAGCGAAATCGTGACGTCACAACCGCCATATTTGAGCGCCGATTGAAAACCGAATAAGAAAATCGCTGTTTAAACAATATTGAACTAAGAAAAGCTTAGTTTATTTTCAAATAAAGTATCTGAAACTTTTAGTGATGCCGTTCTAGGTACATTTAAGACATGACGTCATTAATAGAGGCGTCTTTTGCGCTACCTTGTGAGTTGATGGGAACATGCCTTCTCTGGCTTTCGTCGTTTTCCTTTTGGTTTTTGTTTTTGTTTCCCGCTTAGTTTCATTTTAGACTTTCTTGTGCATGGTTGTTGCCGTTGTTGCTTCGTTCTCTATTCGGATATATTTTGTTATATTCGATTCCTGTGCGTGGGTGCGTGTGTGTGTTAATTAAAAGTAAAAAATTTTGCTTTTCTTTACATGAACAGAACACAGCGGCGAAACCAAATAACAAAGTTAAATAAACCGCACAAAACGTTTCTTAAATTCTCAGTTCGCGCGTCGATCAGTTCATTAACATACGTAATACACAAGTGTATGTGAGTACGCGTCTATGTGTATATGTGTGTGAAATTCTTGAAATTTAAGCAAAAATTCCATCGTGTATGTTTGCCAAGTTCGCCGGCTAAAAACCATCCTATTGGCGGTGAGTTTCCTATCGATTTTCAGTTAACAACTTGTTGTGCACTCACAGAATATGCGTACGTTGAGAAAATTAGTCATCGCTCTAAATGCTGCGTGGTTTTAATTAAAAAAAAAAAAGAGGAAAAACTGTCTCCTGTTTCCCGCCGCGCCCAGCAACCTTCGCAATTTACGAGTCAGGCAAGCAACAGCCAAACTAAGAGATTAAGAGAGTGCACGTGTGTGAGGCGCGTACTTCTCTCTTACAGGGTGCGTGTTAGTGTGTGAATGCCTGAGTGCGAGAGTGAGAGTGAGCGTCTATGTGCATGGACGTATGACTTGCGGCCTGCCCTTTTAAGGGGGTTCACCCGTTGCTACATTTAAATTAGATTATATTCATATAAAATATTTATGCTAAATAAATAAATAAAATATAAACGAAACTTAATGAAAAACGATTTACTATTTAGTGACAGTTAAATTCAAATTCGAACTTTATAAGAGCTTTTACTGGTGGTACAGAATGGCGGGAAAAGTGGTGGAGGAGTTTATGAGTAATAAGTGATGAATGCATTCCTTTAATTTCGAATTATACAAATCGGTTCCCAGAGATACTTTGTCAATTGGTTTGCACATATTCAAGTTATGTCAATTCATATTTGTTGCATCACGCGCCGGCCTCTCCCTGGCGTCAACGTCAAGTTGTCAGCGTCGGTCGTCGCGTCGGCAGATGCGAGAGAGGTGTGTGTGTGTGCGCGCGTCTGCGCAGCCCTGCGTTGCATTTATTGTCGATCAGGTAAAAATTTCACCTGTCAGCAATGCGGAAACAATGAACTGTCCGAGGCAAATTTGCTAGCGGGTAATCGAAATGGCAATTGAGTTCATGCAATACAGAAGGTCGATCGGTTAATGTGCCCCCATGAGTGTATAAGGCAAATGAAATGAAAGCTTTCAGTCTTTTTTTTCTCTTTTCAGAGCTTTCACAAAGTGCGCGTGTGTAGATTGTGTGAATTTTGTGTGAGGAACCAATATATTAACTCATTAGACTATGTAAACTGCAAGTTGTTAATTGAATTCTAAGACCTTGCACCTTGCGCAATCCCACATAGACAGTTTGACACTTGCGTCATTTTTGTTTTTTAATTGTTAAATCAATAAACGAGATGTACTGAGACAAAAAAATTTACGCAAGAAACATTGTAAAGAGTCAACAAATAAATCTCAAATCAAAAGTCCCAAGGTTTAAGTTTGCATATTTTTGAAATCCCCCGCTATTTGTTACGCCTCAGTCAAGTGCCGCCATCAAGTTCCGGCGATTGCTGCTGAGATGAGCATTATTCAGTTGGCTGCACTGCAAATTGGGAGAGCGTTCAAAATATCGTATCATATAGAAATTTCATTTTAGCACCGCAGCGATCAAAGTCCACAACCAACGCGGCATGCCGATTGGACTATACAAATACTTGTACATAGCCACACACAAATACATACATAAATGGTGTGGATCTTGGTGTGGTGATGTTTGATGGCATCATACGTGTGAGCGTCTGTGTACGCATGTGTGTGTGTGTATTATATACACATATATGTGTATGTATGTAGGTCTTAGCATCTCATGCTTGATAAGCATTCTTTGGCACAGCTAATAGCTTGAAGTTCTATCAACCGGTTTACCCACCGAAGAAGAACAAAAGAGAGTGCTTTTTATTATGGTTGGTGATATTGCTTGGATACCCTATATATCCTATATATACAAGTGAATTGCATTTTATAGTTGTATTAATAGTTATCAAATCAAGTCAAGATCAAGTAAGATGTTCTTTTCAGAAGGATTGTTGAGATACTCCGTAAATAGAAAAAAATGTTTATTAGTGTTACCTTCCTGATTTGTAATAGTCAAGTTATGGCAAGAAGGCTTCCGCTTACAAGTTTCAAGTTTTAACTACTTTTGCACTTTTTACAACATACCCTTTTATGTCAACTATTGATTGCAGGGTATACCACGATATAATTCTATTGAAATTAATACGAATTCGAATCTCCATAGACCTATGTTCTGCTGCGGCATGTCTTTACAGTTATTGTGTTTGACCACAAACATTTGCATATCATTATTAAAGCGAGAACGCCAACGACAAAGTCTCGAATGGAACTGACTTCTCAACCACGTATTGTTGTTACCATGCATTCAAAAGTTTCCGTTATCTGCGGTGACACTTGAGAGATTTCTGCGTGTAAAGCAAATCTATTGAAAATTGTATGCTCTATATCTAAAGATAATCCAAATATAGTTTATAAATTTGATTATAAGTAGAAGAAACAATCCAGTGTTTTGTAAGAATCTTTTGGAAATGGCAATACTACAGACACAGGTAATCCCACATATGTATATCTGTTAGCAATGCAGTACATATAAGGTAGGAGTTCAAACTTGCCCTTGAATAAGTATATTGTAAGTTATACCATATGTGTATTTAATCGCTTTATAAGCGAGTCTCTCTTTGACCAAATCATCAGTTACTTTGGCCAAGACTTGTCTTATATGATTGGCTACATATTTCACTAAAAACCGGTTGAATTAACGAAGCATCTGGAAGCATTTTTTTGCATTTCTTGGACTTTGTATTGTTTATGCTTTCATTAAACTTAATATCGTTGACTCAATTTCATATTTTTCGCACATTAATTTGGCGGCCTTCGCTTTATTTTTTGTCCGCCAAAAATTTATGTATTATTTTCGGAGTAGCCTAGGCAGGTTTTTTCTTTGACCCTAGGCATTATGTAAGTCCATTATTTGGAAAGTTTCTCCTCATCTTAGAATGTCAGCTCGGAGTACTGCATAATTTTCATGCCTCTTTCGGTGTTTCGAGTGAAACTTGCCCACTTTCCACTAAAGCGCAAGTTTGATCGAATGTGTCAACAGTTGTATGCATAAGTATGTATACCAAAAGGGCTGGTCGAATTCAAAAGTCGGTCTCGGTCTCGGACTTGACTGTGGGTCGTGTTCAGGCTACTTGCGTTTTCGTTACAACATCAGCAAAAGATAAAAGAAAGAGAAAAAAAATTATAATAAATAAATAAATAATTTAAAACGCACTGTTGGCGAATCGAGCGATCCATCGAACCATCGATCCACCAATTCAACGGCCGTTGCCTTTATTTAACATAACTTTTGAAACGCTTGGAATGCCAAGTATTTAACTACATTTTGGCTGTACGTCTTTCGTTGTCTGCTCCCCAACCTGGCCCAGTCACGCACCTGAGCAGTTTTTGGGCGTTGAGCTACTTTTGGCCCCCGTTTAGTTGTGTCTGCGTTTTTGTTTTGTGCGCTTACTTTGCGGCCTCTTTCTTCCACAAGAGATGAGCAGAAATGCACAAAATTATTGGGTGATCGGTATTTATTTTATATAAGTATATATATTAATATTAGTCTTTTATGTATTAATGTATTAATAATTTGAAGCATACCCTATTTATCTAGATATTATTTATTTAATATATTGCAAATATGCTGGAAATTATTCGACTATTTCCTCATCAATTTTGAGAAATTGCACATTCGCAAATATCTATATCTATAATATCTGCAAATATTATTCTAGACATATGTGCTGATCTGAGTTCAGGGTTCATGCATTCTTGATTTGTTTACACTTCAAACATGCAGCTAATGTGTGAATTTTTCAAATCTACAAAAGAAAGTGCTTAAACTGTGACTGTGACTTTGAACCCAAGCAACTGATGAGTACATACAATAAGTATTTATATATATTGATTCGAATAGCAAGTCACGGTCACCTTGTGGATTGCCCAGCTCTAGCGAAATCGCTAGTGAACTCATTTTCTTGTGCTAATTTCCAGCGCATCAAAAGTTAATTGACTTTGTTTTTTTCCCCTTACCATTTTACATGCATATTCGTATGCGTGCATGTGTGTGTGTTAAATGTGCAGGTGTTGTTTTTATCGACCTCCATATGTATGCCCAACTCATTCATAAATAAAACGTCGGCAAATTTTTCGTTTTGGCCGCCTTTTCAACATCATCCACAGCCACAGAAATGGAATCCACATATGTGTATTCCTCATAGAGTACGCCATTTTGTTTGCATTTGAAATCAGCGCCATCTAGCGCTAATGAGCCGTGCACACAGTATCACACACACATACACACATATGTACATCAGTAATGGCAACAAAAAGTCAAAGTCAAGCCCGTTGAGGGTCAACAGTTTACATCTATTGCTCATCCCAATTGAAAGATATCTTTTTCGACATTTGCAGTAATCCGAATCTGGCCATGAAATTCATTTGGTACGTGTTGTTGTTTCCGTTTTGTAAGAAAGCCAATTTCTTGTTGTTGTTTTTGTTGCTGCTGTTGATGTGCTACGATTTGTGCAATGATTTCACACTTGCCCCCACATAGTTCAGCAGCATATTTACGTATTTATTTTTGACTTTGACCCGCTTCGCGTGCCATTTTTTAATTGTTTATCATTTGTAGGTGGGCGTAAAGCACTCACGCATAAATATAGAATCGATTCGAGACTATTCGACTAGACGACACCCTGTAGACATTTGTTGACCCACTTTCTGAGTGTCACATTTATTGTTCGCGTTGAAAAGGTCAAATTATTGAACCCAGACATAATTTGTCTGTGCCCGTATTTGCTTTATTACCCCATCAAAATAACAATCTAACTCCTTGGGCGTTTGTTTTTTCCTAACAAGTATTTATTGATTGCTTGCCTAGTGCAAGTACATGAATTTGTGTAATTTTGTGAACTTAGTACTAGTACTCTAATCGACAAATTGTCGTAAGTTTTTGAACTTCAGATATATGAATATTGAAGTATAAATACTTAGTGTCAGAAACGTGGCGGGTCAATAGCAATAATTGGCAATTGGGTACAAAGTGAACACAGTCGTTTGAAGCGTTCAATAAACAATTTTGATAAACAAATACGACTGGAGAACAACAACGTGCTTATAACATACGTGGAAACGCCCAAGTCAAATATTTCATATCCATTTGCATTTGCATTTACATTTACATTTGTATTAGCATTGGCATTTGCATTCTATGAAAGAACTGATTAACAAATGAAAAGAAAGCAGCATAAAAAGAAGTCCAAATTGTCATTTCCAGTTAGACAAGTCTTAAACCTGGAAAAAGACCACGCTGACATCGACCAGTCCATGGATGATTAACCAATTGGGTCTTTCGTCGAGTGCTTGTCACGGTCTTTATACCCTGTGTATTAGAGCTTTTTGAAAATGGGGGAATAAGGGAATATACATATATTTATGAACGCCGGGTATCTTGTAGTCGAGCACAATCGCTTAGAGCGTTTGTACATGATGTGCTTGTTTCTTCATTTCAAACGAGTTCAAGTCGCTCTCTCCCTCTCTTTCTCATACAAAACGCAGTCAATCATAACTGTGCTTTCCTGCATTCTGTCTGCTCTCTTCGTTGTGGACTTTGTTCGCTTTTGCGGGACTTGTTGCTGCGGGTTTTCGCACACCTGTTGCTGCATGTGGCACAGTTAACCAACTGCTCTGTGTGTCGCTCTGCTAAACGTCTGGTATCCATATAAATAAATATAACATACATATGTACATACGTAGAAGTATGTACATACATATGAACGCACAGTCATAAGCCGGAAAGCGAAAGTGATTTTGTTGGTAGCTTTAAAATAGCCACAAACGCAGTACTGGCCAAAAAGAAGGCTTAGACAAATGGCCAGCCACGGCAGTTACATCAACAGTCAACATTGCCGCAGAAGACAGCCACACTTGCCACAAATGCCTCAATTCACATACGCAAACACACAGCTTTATGTTTGTATACTGTTATACTCTTACAGAAAGTATTAGTTTAGTTACGAACTTTGACAATTCGCTTCAAAATATAATATTTGTTAGCAAATAACTATTTTTTAAAAGTTATATTAAAGTGTCAAGAGTATTAAATCTTCGTCGTGCCAAAGATAAATTTTTCTTTCTCGAATTGCTTCTCTTTTCAGTTGTTGTTGCTTTTGCAATGCAAGCACGACTCAGCAAATAAATACAGGGAACTGAACTGACCACAGCTTTTGCAGCATTGTCCAGAGCATCGGAGCAACATTGGCTCAGTTGTATTTTTGGCACGCTGGCCAACGGTTCAACTAGCGGTTCGTCTGCGCCGTTGGCACTCGCAAAGCTTTTGCTGCTGCTGCGTCTTCGATAAGCTGTCAGTAAATAAAACTTCGATAAACGGTCACTTACATTTTGGGGCTCATTGTATCGAAGGGTGTGCGGTCACACTCATTTGTGCGCGTGCGCTCTCTCGGTTAGTTATCCGACCGCTCTCTCTCTCTCTCTCTCTCTCTCTCTCGCGTTTAGGTATTCAGTCTCACAACAGCTCGTTAGGGCATGATTCACCGTTAAGCTGTGTAATCGCTTTGCTCGTGCGCGCACTGATCGATTCATTCGCGAGTCGCGGCGACCATCGTCCCTTCTCGACCCATTGTTGTTGTTGTCATTGCTGTAATCGCTGCTGCTCGCTGTTGCTGTCGCAGTCGCAGTCGCAGTCGCTGCCTCTGCTGCTGCCTGATAAGGTTCACAGGCGCATCCAGCACGCCGTCAGTTGGCTAAAAAGCTCGCAAGACGAAGCATCACGTTAAACGAAACGGAAAACGTTAACAAAATATACAACCGTCTGTCGCATGTAGCCTTTATATGTGTGTCTTCGCCTCTAAATGTGTTTCTTCGTCAGCAAGTGTGTGTGACCAATGTTGCTGTGATTATCTAATCGTCATAAACACAACACAATACATACATACTTATGTACATACAAAATTAAAAATCCAACGCCAAAAATAATAGTAATATTTGCAGCCCGTAAGGAAAGCGAAAACTTTCCAAAAAAAAAAAAAAAAAAACAAAGAAACAAACAAAATAAACGTAAATAAATAAATAATATAATACGGAATTAAAAAAAGTATAACGAACAGCAACAACTAAAAAGGCAGGTGCGTGGTCAAACTAACGAACTTTGTAATCAACTTGTAACTGTATAAGTGTCGCTCGCTTTCCCTCCCGCTCGTTTGCCGTCTCTGTCTGTACATATATGAAATTCGCATTGTATAATCGCACCAAGTGCGCAAACGTGATTCGCCTGCGAAAGCCATAAAAGATTAGGGCAGAAAGCCGAATATGCTATAAATCCCGATCTGGTATTACCTGATATTTTCTTTAGTGTGCCAATGCCAGGTGCCGATTGTTAGTCACCTTTCGTGTTATCAGTTACCAAATCCAATTCAAAATTCGTAACAGAAAAAACCCCAAGAAACAAAAAGCAAAAAAGTAGACAAATTAATATTAATCTCTCAACGAGGAAAGGGGAGGGAACGGGGTCTAGCAATTGGCATTGATAGGGGCTGATTATGGGCAATTATGGAGGCGCTTGCTTTAATGAAATAAACTCTTAAAACTTGTCGTGCTATTCACATTTGTTTATCTTTATCACTTGAGTTAATTGGACAGGTGAAATACACTTCCACCGTATGTCTAACTATAGATTAGTTAAATCTTATCTGGGAATATCTTTATGCTCTCGCTAGACGTCTTGTGACTCAATGGTCCGATGTGTTTGAGTGCGTCATGTTGCCACTGCCACTTGAACACGCCCCTCTTGTTCATGTATTTCGATGAATTTGTGTGTGTTTATTTGTGACATTCTCGCGCGCATTATGATGCATCGATTTTGCGGTCAATTAAGTTTTCTAAACGAGCGATTATGACCGATAAGAGAGACATCAAATACGAACACACACTCAAAACAATGGATCGCATAACCTACTGAGTACCTTCCCCTTATCCCAGCCTCCCGTGCCTCTTTGCGATTAAATCAAACAAACTTAAAGCTATGTGAAAACGTTGAGCGTTTGCGTTTTCAGCTCAATGTTGTGGGCGTTTGTGTCTGCTCCAATTAATATGAGAAAATGCAACAACAACAACAAGAAAGACAACAAAAACTGAATCGACAAATGCATGTTAACATTTGCGTGTGCAACCTGCAGCTGGTGCTGTTATTGCCTCACCTTCTACTCCAGCTACAACACCTGCTGCTCCGATTAGTTGGCCAATCTGATGCCTCTATCCATTGCTTCACGGTGCACAGAGCCGGAAGCAACAGGCATCAGCCACAGCAGCAGCAGCCAAAGCAGCGGGTTGCGGATCGGTGGAGTGGGAGGGCAGTTCTCTTGTTGCATGCCTCATTGATTGTTTACTTGGGCGGCGCAGACAATGACGATGACGGCGCTCATGGTGACACAGCGTTAAACAAAATAAAAAATAAATAAAAAGCATGTGCAAAAATAAAACAAGAGGGATTATATTAAATGCGAGAGTGATCGACAAGATAATACCCTGTAAACATGTTAATGTTATGCAAACTTAAATATTCTTGAAGAATATCTTTGAATAGAAAAATATCACAATAAGTGATCAATCGCATCAGTGTATCTTTTGTCTTTTTGATCACATTTGTCTACTTCTAAGTTTTGTTCAACAATTTGAGAACCTTATAAATTGATAAGCTTTCATTGCATTGACCACAGGGTATCTAAAACAACCACAACAAACTGGTGCACATGTAGCATCCACTCCCTGCACTCGCACTCAATTTGTGCCGCGTGTTTGCCAATTTTTATTTGCTCCATTTTGAGTTTGTTATTCTTCTCGTGGGCTTATTATGTAAGCTAGTAGTCGAGTTGTTGTTGTCGTGTGTAGTTGTTGTACATGTTTTTAGTGCGATTTATGATGCCACAGCTCACGGCATGTTTGTTTACCTTGACAATTCCAACTGGGAGGCTAACGAGAGGAGAGAAACGATCTGTGACGTCTCCGATTCGTTGGCCGCGCCCATCAATTCCGTATTTCGTCAACATTTCATAATTTTCTACTTTTTGTAATGCAAAAATAACAGCAAGAAATTTATTGACTGTGTACGCCGTTGCACACACTAAAAAACACACGCACACAACTCCGTTAGCCATAAAAGGTGCCACTGACCCACACAACAAAAACGGCAGCTTCAGCGACAACCGCGACAAATTGCGACAACCGTTTGAAGTTGTGATTGTGACTGAGACTGAGACTAAAACTACAACTACAACTGCAACTACAAATACAATAACTACAACAACATAAACAAACGGTAATAAAAAACTGCTACACAGCCCACAAACTAGCGGCACATTTTTGTCAAACGAATCAAGGCGATTAAGCAAGCAGCATCGCAGTCGCAGTCGGCGTCGCAGTCGCCATCGTAAACGCCAACGACAAAAGCAACGGCATTGCCAGTCATTGTTCATGACATTCAAAACAAACTTCAAGTGGCCACAACTCACGAGTACATTGCCTTTCAATTGCCATTAGACAGAGACAGAATGACCGAGAGGGGGAGAGGTTGAGAGACAGGCAGAGACAGAGGAGGACAGGGACGGAGTTGATGACGGGAAGGGGAAATGGAGGTAGGTTGTCTGTGTCATGGGACTGTGGCAACTATTTGGAAGGCCGTTGAAACATGTGCGAATTGTGTGTATGTGTGTGTGAGTGTGTGTGTTGTGCGATTATTTTGTGCAGCCTACGAATTCTAATGAAAATCACGTGTTTTCGCTACTTTTATCGAATTAAATAGTAATAAAATAATAATGGGCATTTCTGCAAACTAAATAACTGCTTATTTCCATTAGCTAAAGTCATGATTCGCCTCTGGTGACGCCACAATACCCTGCAAAAGTTTTATAGTGTTTTATTTATTATAATGAAATCTTAACTCATATTATTTAAATATTTTATATCTTCTCAATTATAATCTAAATTCAACTAAAAATTTCCACTGTCCATTAAAAAAATGTTTGTTACTAATTGAGTAATCATAAATAAATATGAGATTTGTTGTTGTTACTGATATTTAATTGATCTATTCCTTTCGTTTTACAATTTGTTTATTTTTTACTGTTCATTTTATTTATGACGTAGTAAAGTGTTCTCCTACTATTACTACTACTATATTGACTAGAAAGTACACATAATGAGTAAAGTCCTTCATACATTTGCATATCTAATTAGAAATTCACAATTACCTCGACATGGGTTTGTATTAATGAACGAACAGCTCTCAGGGGCTTTGTAATGTGTATTTGAATTGAAAATGGAATTGGAATTCAAATGCCACCCACTTAATGAGCTGAGGTCACAGCTTCCGCCTGGTGCACAAAGTGCAGTCTTTGTCTAGACATTGGCATTTTAATGAGGCGGCCACAAAAAAAAAATGCATTTCCATTGCAATATGCAATTTCTTAAAGTGAATTCGGTATCGACACTGTGATTAGCTGCAATAACAAATGTTCATAAAATCGATTATAATTACTAGAATACTTTTAGTTAGTGTTTAAGTAAGTGTTGTTTGTGAAATTGCATAAATTATATTCAAATTAGCATTGTAATTAAAGTGTCGGGGATTTATAAATCTTTCTGGAATCATCTTTCTAGAATATAAAGGCTTCTTCCTTGTAACAATATATCTTTGTTGTTAATATATCACGCACTTCTTATTAACAATGCCATTACATTTTTTATTTATGTTTAACAATGTTTTCTTTTTTTTGCAGTTAATCTAAACACAACAACATCAACAAAATTAGCAACGCAAACAACAGCACCTCTACAAGATGGATATCATAATGCACGATGCGATACATTGGTATCGAGACCTAATGGACAATAAAAGCGGTATGCGACTGCAATCTATTCTCTTCAATCTTGAGATCTAATCGATCTATTCTATTCTATTTTTTTTTTTTTTTATTGACAGATCCGCGTGTTAACAACATGTTTCTGTTGTCCTCGCCGCTGCCCACGCTTGGCTTGTGCCTGTTTTATGCCTTCTTCAGCAAATCTCTCGGACCAAGACTTATGGCTAATCGCAAGCCAATGGATCTGCGCAAAGTGCTAGTCTACTACAATGCAATACAGACCATATTCAGTGCGTGGATTTTCTATGAGGTAATTAACATGAATACTACTACGCTTATCTAACTTGATCAACTAATTGAAATTCCCTCTTGTTTTTCAGTACTTAATGAGCGGCTGGTGGGGTCACTATAGCTTCAAATGTCAACCCGTCGATTTTAGCAACAGTCCAATGGCCATGCGTGTAAGTATTTTAAATTTTCGAGCAAATTGTCAATTCAATTTAAACATTTTCTCTGTAATTTACTCCTCTTTCTCTACTTTCCCAGATGGTCAATATTTGCTGGTGGTACTACATATCCAAATTCACAGAATTCTTTGACACGCTCTTCTTCATCTTGCGCAAGAAGAACGAGCACGTATCGACGTTGCATGTCATACATCACGGTTGCATGCCATTCTCGGTGTGGATGGGCCTCAAGTTTGCACCAGGTGCGTATTATCCAACTAATTGTTGACCCCTCCCATTAGCATGCAACGCATCCATCAGCAATCAACTAATTAATTAATTAATTCTAATTTCAAACGCAGGCGGACACAGCACATTTTTTGCCCTGCTCAACTCGTTTGTACATATTGTAATGTATTTCTATTATATGATTGCTGCCATGGGACCAAAGTATCAGAAGTTCATTTGGTGGAAGAAATATCTAACCACCTTCCAAATGGTAGATCATATAACAAAGTGTTTAATTAAAACAGAGCAGAACAGTTTAATAATTGACTTTCAAATCCTCCTCAACAGGTGCAATTTGTGGCCATATTTACGCATCAGTTTCAGTTGCTGTTCCGCGAATGCGATTATCCGCAGGGTTTCATGGTCTGGATTGGACTGCATGGCGTTATGTTCCTATTTCTGTTCTCCGATTTCTACAAAGCCAAATATCTCAATGCAAAGCGACGACGCCGCGAGGCGATCCATACCAATGGACATGCGAACGGTGTCCATACGAATGGGAAGGTCAAGCATTTGGACGGCGGCGATGCACCGCTCGCGAATGGCAGCAATAAGGGAGCATGCATGGTGAGGCCAATTCCCAATCGTCGCAAATATAAAAGTAGCTAAGCATTTAGTAAATCAAGTAGCCCTTGAAAGTTATTAGCCGTGTCTAAGCAAACATCAAATCGACGCCATGTGCCATGTGCCGAGTGCCGAGTACGGAGTGCCATGTGCCATGTGCCATGTGCCGGGCCCCACTCGATTGAATGAGATTGCTAGATGTGCATATGTATGTGTATTTACATTACGTATGTGCTGTGTAGTTGGTTATAGCTGTTGTAGTATCAACTTAAAAATTCTAACTAGCTTAGTTAAACAAACAAACAAACAAACAGCGTGCAGCACTTGGAAACTCTCAACGCCGTGTGCGGGGGACATTTCAATTAGCGTGAACATGTGAAGCCGGATGCGAAGGCCCAATCATATTTGCTGTCTTCCATTAGTTTTGAATGAGAACACTCCTCCTCCCCCTTATCATTGCTCTTGGATCAATGACATGAATCTTAACAAATTTTAACTTTTGATTTCACATTTGTATCTTCTTTTTGTTGCAGCCCGTTTTGGAGGATGAATATGTGAAGAGCAACGGGCATGGGAATGCCTATGGGGATGGCTACTTCAAGGAGGGCGTACTATCCAACAACGATGCCATCTTGAACCCGGACAGCAGTAGCTCTAGTCTGCATCAGCGCAAAGTCAAATAACTACTTCTAAGGACTACTACGATGATATTCATTATGTTTACTTTAAGTGTTTAGCATGTAACCGAAGCGGATGATCCTTGAGAGTATGGAAAACAGATCAGAAAATAACAGAAAAGAACAGACAAGAAACTGACAAGAAACTGACGAGAAGAAGGCAGCACAATAATAATATATATCTCTATATCTTGGCATGCCAGATTGTTAGTGGATTATGAGATTGATAGCGACGTTACATAAGCAACCAGAACCAGGGAACCTTAACGCCCCCTTCAACACTACCAACAAAAAGGACAACAATAACACAACCACCATCACTACTTAAAAGACCATCAGCACCACTGAAGCCGAATCTGAATTCAAGTATAAATTAAGAATATTATGGAACAGAACAGAACCTAGCGAAAGTGTTGAATATACATTTTTTTATATTGTAGTATATAATCTTCTTGATCGTATAATTCCTCTAAAATAACACACACACACCCACCACCCCCACATAACAATATCATAAACATAAACATATTTTTTGTAATAATATTTTGTAGGCTCAAATAAGCTCTTCTCAGTTGTGACTTTTTGATTGAATAGCGCAAATTACGTATACACTGACACACCTGACAACCTGTAAGCCCTGCACACCCACACACCACCCACTCACACGCACCAACACGCTTACACATTAACTAGGTGTAATCTTTTATATGGCAATTTTGGATAACTAACGGAGACGTGTCAACCTAACGATAAATGATAAATGATAACATAAACAAACAAAGCAAACAAACAGGCTCTTAAGCCTGCTTTAAACTTAAACGTTAAACTATTTGTAGCTTGTTTTTGTATATTGAGAGATCGAGGAAGATAGAAGTGAGATGAAGAGAACTACTTGTATGTTTGTTGCAATATTTTGTAAAAGTCTAATAGTAAATGAAAACTTATACTTATATACCTGTATGTCTAGTGCGATGTTGTAGTTAGCTAGCCAATCAAACAAACACACTTAACAACAGCAACAACAATATTAGACTCGTAAGTGCAACCAGCTGAAAGAGCAGACAATCAATCGGTTTGCCGCCCTCCTCATAAAGTGAGAGAGATTTAAAGGAGCAAACACAAAAAACAAATATTTACAATTTACAAAATTTTGTATACGTTTCACGTTTTTATTTCAAATTACGGTGTGGCTTTCGTGCGTAGTATTTTTATTTTTTATTTGTTATTCAATCTACTTTATTTTTTGGGTTTGTAAATGTTGAATAATTTGTATATCATTGCTGTAGCAACAATGAAAGAGGATTTAAGAGTTAATTGTACTACTGTCTGTTAATCTGTGCATTGGTTTCTTTGTTAAGTTGTGGTTTAAGCTGACAAGTTCAAAACAAACATGATTTAAAAAAAGCTTATTAATTTATATTAAAGAAATATTATGAAAACAACCATAACTCGATTTTATTTCACATTATAACAGGTTCAAAGTCTTGAAATGTTTGAGAGTCTGAAACGATAATTGTTGCAATGGAATGGCAACTGTTGACTACATATATTCGTTGGCAATTTAATTTGAGGCTATTTATGCATAGCTCTCTGTGTTTATGCGATTTTATTAGGCATTATAAATGCTGTTGAACTCAGGTGACATGAGCATCATTCTGTTTCTTTTACCTTTTTCAAAAACTACAAAAATTGCGCCAACTTCTTAGTTTAAAGCATACTTTGCGGCGAATTCATAAACCAAAAACTATCAAATTTTTGTTGAATTTTACGAAAAACTTGCCGCCTTCTAGAATTTATTTCTCTACGTTTCAAATTATATCATTCAAGAAGCTGTTATTTTAGAAGTTTAGCTTCAGCACTCATTTAGCCCTAAATAAGCTACGAGTACTTCAGATGAAAGCGCTGAGAGAGATTTCTGGGGCTCCTTCGTACACATAAGAGAACTAGGGACGTCGAGCGCGACCTCAGAGTGCCAAAAATTGGTAACATAACCACCGCATTGGAGTAAGAAGAAGACTCAGACGACACCACACTCAAATTCTGCTATTCCCAAAAACCTAAAATGTGATACACCATTTAATGCGCTGTTGAATAAGTAAAATGAACGAACTTAGCTTTGAATTATTACTCTGATGATTAATTCTGATCAATTATGATTAAAATGTACAAACATCATTGAAAAAATTAATTACGTTTATTGTCTATAGTTATAATTTTTTAAACAATTAACAAATAATCAATTGGCATATTGTAACTTGACAAGTTTCCCGAAATTCACAAATTTAGTCTGAAATGCTGAAATTGTGTAAAAGTAGGCAAACATGCAATTGTTTATTGTAAGTAGTACCTAGTTTTATTTATTATAGTTCATTTAGCATCCACTTAACTAATTAACGATCAGACACCTTTAGAATCTGTTTCTCATAATGTTGATTTTACTGTTCACTAGGCGCATGTTATTAATTTGTAACTCGAAAAGTCAAGTTTACATGGAGTTTACACTATTCTGAATATAATTACCCCCAAGTACACCTTTACGGGGGAATTCATTCAAGCAATTGAGCTTGGATACCTTAGGATATCTCGCGGGGCAATTGTCAACGAGGTTGACAGGTGGTCAATAGATAGGCGCAAACAAATCAGTTAACATGCCAATACCAAGTCAATAAAATTGGAAGTGTGCAAATCTTGTTTATTGCCTGAGGGCACAAGGGGAATCCCTTCCCACCGAATCGATGAAGAGCAAACTGCAATTGCAATAACTTTGCACGTTGCACCTCAAAACGCAGTCCAAATGTCGGTCGGGAGTTGTACACATCCATATATATACTTACATGTATATACATATTTAGCGAAGGCTGTTTGCCGGTTGGCTGGTCAAAAGTAAAGGAGCTTCAATTAAGTAAAAGGTAATAACAATACATTTGTTGGCTAAACATAAAAATTAACGATTACTTCACCAGCTAATTATTGGCAAACAAATTTACAAATGCCTCTGATGGCGTTGACTGTCTGTTGACGGCCTGCTGTTGCCTAGCTAATATTTGACACACTCCTCCTTGACCTTGATGAAGTGCATCGTTAGTTTACACAACACATTGGGGGAGGGGAGAGCATTGCATTGTTCGTTGCCCGAGTGTCACTTGAAGTTCATTAGATAATCGTGTGGTTGACTTCGCTTGGCCTGTCGGCAACGGTCGTTGCAATCCGTCGCTTCGCATGCCGCATTCGCCCAATTGACTTGACTAAACACTAGACAATAGTTACGTATGTACATGTACATGCATTGTCCATGTAGATGTTCACTTGAACTTCAATCGGGTTGAGAACAGGAGCGCGCCCTCTGCCAGGGCAATTAGTCTCCGTTTGCTTTCGTAGCTAAAGTACATGCACTTAAGAGGGGGCTCGGGGAGCATGCAGTGTATCGTAAGTTTCCACTCTTTCAGAAGCTTTTTGTAGCTCCCCTTATGTTCTGCGCCTGCTCACCCGCACAGTTTTATAGTAGTACATGTATGGGCACCTAGCTTCGCTGTCAGCGTCAGCGTCAGCATCGCTGCCGCGTCGCCGCATTGCGCGTTTAACAGGCGCACCGCTCAGTTTGAGCTCAGTTTCATTCAGAAGTTAAGCTTAAACGCGTCTGTCTCTCCCGCTTGGCTTTTTGGTCTCGCTGCTCATTAGGCAATTTGCGAAAAAATTTTGATTTTTACAAAGTTCTTGTGAAATATGTACGTATGTATGCACATTCGGGCATATGTATGAGCATAATACACATATACGAACTTTTATATACATATACTAACATACTTAGCTGGTCTTTGCCCGTGCGTTATTTGTGTTGTGGTTTTTGCGGTTTTCAGTTCCAGTTTCAATTGATTGCAAGCAGGAGCATAGCGGCACCACCAACAGCAACGGCAACATTAGCGACAGCAACAGCAATAGCCAACGCAAATTGTTGGTAAGTTTTCTTCATATACGTTTTGTGATATTACTTCTTTTGCAACTGTTTTGTTGCTTTTGCTTTGTCCAACAAGCTGGCAACACTGCACCAATAACGAAATACCTCAAATAATAAACAAAGCGCATGTTAGAAATAAACGAGAACGAGGGAGAAAACAACATAAACTACAACTAATATGATGTACTGCTAATGATTTCACAGACTTGACCCAATTAATTATAGTAAACATTAGTAATTATAGTTTTTATATATATTTTTCTTATAAGCGTATGCAAGGCACTTCAACATTTTGTGACTAATTTAGCAATAGCTATTATTAGCTTTTAGATTATAATTCTTTCCTTTTCTTTCGCACCCCTATCATTCCTTTAACATTCCACTAACAGCTGACTTTTGTTTACATTAAGGCAGCACCAGGGCTGCATTCGCAAATTCTATCTTCTAACAAAACCTCACACGCCTCAAGATCAACTCTCCAGCCATCGATCTTGTTATTCACTTGCATTACAATTAATGTTGCCATGTATACATGTAGAGTGCATGATTAACAGATTTGTGTTAACTGATCGCTCGTTATACACAGCCATTACAAGTTAACAAAAAGAGCAAAAACACAAAGAGTACAACAACAAAAGGAACTAAAAGTACCGCAAATTACCTGACACTGGAAATCCCCATGAAATTAAACCGTGCTCCTCCATATCCAACCTTGGACTTGACTCTTACCATCGTCGCTCGCTCGATTTTCTTGCTTGCCAACCCGATGTCACATTATGTCTGATGATGAGAGGCTACGCCTTTGTCGTAGTTTCGGACCCGGGTGGCCCTGTTGTTGCCAATTTAAAACAACTTTTGGAACAACTTTCAAGCGTTTATTGTGTCTGGAGATGGCGATGGAGTTGAAATGGATGAAAGAATGTTTTATGCATCAGACGAAGAGTAAGGTTACTCCCTTATGGCAATATCAATCTGATCTGATATATTTATAAATAGTTTGATGTTCACTTCCGTATTGCTTATTGAAATGCGGAATTGATTGGACTTGTTAATGGCTAGGTAATGATAATGGACTCACCGACCGGTTCCTGGATATCGCAGAGATATCCCCTTTGTCTGCTCCGAGAACGTGTACTGCGTTTATTTTTTCTCAACTAATTGCCAATTGCGATTTATAGAATCAGACGGGATTTCGCTTTCAAAGGTTACATACATACATACATATTATGCATACACATATTTTCATTTGTAGCCTATTCCGCATGTGTAGCCGTTCTTTAGAATGCCACGCACGTAGTCCACATTTCATATGAAATTTACAGGCTTACCCTTTTACTGACAACAGATCGTCACTGCAAGATCTAAAGATCGCGTTCACTGATCACTAAAACAGCGGTCAATGTTCTCCGTCCTCAGCCCAGCAAAAATTCCCCAAACATAAAAATTACTTAGCACTCGACGGACGGGATTTGTAGGCATTTGAGGCGTTTGAAGTGTGGATTTCACTCACTCTCTATAAATAATTCAAACGCACGTTTGTCTAGAACAGGATCCGCATTTGTGCGAGGGGCGAGGATGGCAGGGCATCTCTTCTGGCCTGGCATGCTAATTTGTAAACATAACAACGAGCTGTCATTGACAGCCAACTGTGATTTTGGGCATTCATAAAAGCCCAGAAGATACCCAAGACACCCCAGAGAGACAGAGCATTGCGAAAGAGAATGATGTGCGAGCGTTATACGTACGAAGCTCTTGATACACAAAAAGTATGGAAACTTATGAAGGAATTTCTTTCTTTATAATACAACAAACAAAAATGGTCAAAACTGTGAAAAACGCAAACTTTTCTGATTCCTAATCAAAATATCAAAGTTAATCCTCCCTGATTGTTCCTCAATTGTAGTTGAATTTAACATATGTATATATATCTCAATTATTCCAGTTGTCATAAGTCTGTTCTGAAAGTTCTAGGTATAAAAATTGGGTTATATTGCTATGTGAAGCTGCCTGCCTTAAATCTATATGTAGTATCCATATTATTCATTTACACCAATTAATAAAATTAAGCAAACACTGTTGAATTTTAGAATGGGTTTCCCTTTGCGCTTCATTGCTCATGGCTAAGAATCAAGTGAATTACACATTAAAATGGGAACTTGGACTTTAGATTTGTTGTGAAATTGTTTATCCAGTAAGTTCAATATTTTCCATATAATTCCTAGGAATATCTTCAACGAATTTTCTGTTTAATAGTATATATATTTCAATCAAATATTGGAAATAAATATAAATTACAATCATCAATGGGAATAACTCAAGCGGACTGACAAATTTTAAGAGTTCTTTCCTGCACACGAATGCGAACTTTGGCCCATGATCTCTTGTGAAATTGCTTACAAGTATCTTTTCAGCAGAATTGAACTGAAAAAAATGAAGTGAAGAGAACTTTGTTTCCGTCATGATGATATACGAGTTTAAATGTGTACTTTGCAATGTATTTTGCAATGATTGTGCGATGCGTAAATATGTGCAAATTGAATTTGAATTTGTTGCTGCTCTCTGGGCATTGTTATGACTAATGAAAACAATTAACAGAGTTTTATCTGCCAACGCCTCTACGTGTGCAGCATAATCAAACATCGAATGTTGATATCACGCCCCATCAGCTGACAGATATTGCCGGCAATTTCAGAATTAATATCCTTTCTGCTCAGACTGCATAAGCAGATCAGTTCGAAGTCTCTATCAAAACAGCTGATTGTCATTGTGAACTTCAATTTGCCTGAATTCCGTTGCACTAATAAACTGTTGCTGCTGTTAACCAATTTGTGGAGATTTGCAAATCAAAACAAATGGGAAACATGATTGAATGATACAAATGGAGTCATGTTCAGATATTACCTGTTAATTGTGGTAATTAACGCAACTCAACGCGACTCGACTCCGCTTACAACAACAGCAGCTTGAAAACTGCAACAAATTGATTTCAAAATAATCAGCAATATACATATTTATATATATTTATATACGTGTATAATTATATATTTATATATGTTTCTCTGCAAAGCTCATTAAGTCAGTCAGTTGGCCAGCCATGTTAACTGAACGCATGCATGCCCAATTAATTGGCTAACCTCTGACATGCTTAACGCGTTTTGGCCACATTGTGTGCTTGTAAATTCCAACAAAAGTTCAACTCAACAAGCAGCTCTGTTCAGCTAATTAAGGAAAACATGCGGCTCAGCTTGTTGGACTATAAAACTGACTTCCCTCTTTATATGACACATAGCTACGTACATTACAATTGCACGCTTGTATACATTTTTAATTTGTTATATATTTATGTGTACTTAAATTGTTTATTGTCCATAAGAAAAGACGCATACTTTTTCAATTACAATCCGCAACTGATTAACTGATTAATCAGTTAATATATGCAACGTTAGACCAAACAATTCCTTAATAAATAAACTTCATATCTATAATTTAATAAAAAAAGAATCAATATCGAAGCGGAATATTGTTTTGTTCTCTTAAAGATAATTAATTTGTAATGATTGCCTGTTGTCTTAACTGGTTGATAACTTAATTTATTTCAATAAAAAATAAACTTTTGGTTCTGTTTTTATTGCGAACATTTCCCCAAATCCATAATGGAAACTCTTGTCTTTCAGTTACAGTAACTTGTTAAAAGCTGATATGATTTCCATATGAAAAGTCTTTTCAATCATCATTTGTTATTGCTGCAAATTAAATTTGTTGTTATTTTTTTATTTCTGCTTACATTATTTGTAAAATAAATATTTTTTGGCATTTTTAAATCCGATTTTCGCTAATTACGTTGAGGCAATGTGAAATGAGATGTGTATAGGGTATAAACTCGTTAAGTTCTTGCAATAATACATAGAAATATGAAGTGAGTAATGTATTTATTTTTAGAACATAAGATCATTAAGTACAAAGATCAAAAGCATTCCTTAATTTTTTGACAAACTTAGCCAATTTCGTGGGTGTAAACAACCAAGAGGCAGAACGATTAAATAATTAGTTAAGATTTGCATTGATATATTAAAATGATGGCTGATAGTTTTATTTGTTTAGAACGCATGTTAGAGTTGTTTTAAATAAGATTATATTTAATAATTAATGCAAATCGATAGGATATGTGATTTAATTTGTTTTGATGGGGTTTTCTCTAGACGTTCATGTCGATTGATACTGTTCACTGAGTAGGTTCATGTTATTGTTTTGCTTAACACAATTAACAGGCATTTGCTCACTTGTTCCTTTGCGCATTTGTGTTGTTCTTGAATTGTTGATTTGCCTAACCTAAAAAGCACTAATGCAGGCAGAACTTCACTTTTGTCGAGATTTTGCGAGTGCATCTCGAGTGTTAGTTATTTCCGTTTGTTTCTCTATTTCTCTGTTCCACCTGCAACGCATGCAAACAATTTGCAATGAATTAATTAGGTAAATACCAGTCGCAGTTCCATTCTCAGTTTAATAAACAAATAACATTGCTCGCACGCGCATTTTCTATCTAACTATATAGACTTTTTACACATTCTTACAGTTTTGTTTAACAAATTTAGCATTTGTTACTGCTTCCGTAAGAACAACAGCATAAACAAATCAAAAATAAAAAATGAAAGGTCGCCACATTGAGACTCTTACAAGCCTTGACAATTGGCAAGTTTCTCTAGCACTTGTATGATAATGATATAGTATTTTCAGTTTGTTATTGCCCAAATATGACAACCGTCAACTTCTACAGACTTGTCAACAGATCTTTGGGTCTGCCAGCAGTTCAGGAATCGTTGTTAATGCATTGCAACTTTATTCGTTTTACGAACTTGTGAAATGATTCAGTTAACTACAATTTGTTTTATTTTTCGAGTGCTTTATTAAATTACTACAGTTGTTTTCAATGGAATTCCTAGCTTAATTTGATTTGTGTAAAGTCTAAGAAGTCTACAGAAATAGCTTGAATCGTATTGATGGCATTATAGACAACGTGACAAACGTACAAAGTATTAAAAATTGAATGCAAATGAAAAATTCATAAACAAAAAGGCAATTGTACAAAGAGCTGAAACATACTCGTAAATGTATATGTGTATTGCTAAAATGCTCGTACTTAGTTTAAGTATCTTTGGTTTTAATGAACGCTTTGCTCATTTGCGCCTACATTGAACTTGATAGCAGAGACAGAGGCTGGGACTGAACCTGAGGCTGAGAATAACAAATGAAAACTTCTCTTTTGAGAAGGATGACATTGAAATTGGGCAGAAACTGAAGACCGCAGCGAGACGTTGATGAAGTTGTCAAAAAGCAACAAAAGTAACAACAATGAAAATACGTGTGCGTTCACATACATGCCTCATCTTGACATTGTCTTTTTGTTGTTGTTATTATTATTATTATTATTATTATTGTTTTTGCGTCCGTCTCTGTCCCTGTTGTGGTTTATGAGCGCTTTGTTTTAGTTGACTATTGGACACAAAGTAAGTCTTCTATTATATCGTAATTTGCTGGTACATGGTCCGTTGTGTGTGACAGACTTTGCACAAAGATTAGTAACTTATTAGTCGTTGCCTTGAACGGGGCTATGGATCAGCTGGACGGATGCTGTCTGCAGTTAACAGTTTGTCCAAGAAATGGCCTTAAGCCTTCCAGTTAACAGTCTTAATTAGCCAAAACATTATGCCAAGCCTTCACTTTCATTGTGTGCCTACGATGTGGCAGATGTGCGGCTGGTCTGCTCATCTCTCAGATACCCTGTCGTTAACATAAGTATCGTATAACTTCTGTTGAAGTAAATACTTAAAGTTGAATGGAATATTGGACACGGGGAAGTTTAAAAGTTATTATAATATAACCCTATAATGTATGCATGTATTTATCATGAGATTGCAATCGATAGGAATGTTTTGAATTGATTATAAGTGTGATTATCAATTAGTTCTGTGCATATACCCTGCAATCAATGGTGGTTTTATTATAATTGATCGTTTGTATAATTACCCACACTATTTATAGTTAATCAGTTATTAGCACATAGTATGAGCATCTAATCTTCCTGCATCTCATTTCAGGCTGTTTACAAATTTGTTACGATAGATTCAAAGTCCGTTTCCGTTAATTGCATTTCTTTATAATAAAGTATTTATAGATAACACTTGTAATTATCTTACTTGAGGTGTAGCTGAAATTGCAAATCTTTAATAATTAGCTAACTAATCAATAGCATTATAATTAGTTAGTCAAATTTACCAATTTTACGTATCGGTTTCTCAGACTTCTAATTAACTTTCTGTTATTGTTTTCTCGTAACGACATTCCCTTTGGACATTAAACTGTATCCGTCTGTCTATCCCTTTTGCCCCTTCCCTTCACCTATCCCCTTTGTCTGTCCATTGACCACTTTTTAAGGCACAGTTCAGCAGCCACTGAAATAAAAGTTGTCCAATATTTGAGTTGAAGGTCCACAACAAAATGCAAATATGTATCTTGTCGAATGTTCTGACAACACACATACCTCTATATATATATATATATATAATATATCTGTATCTGTAGAACTGTGTAGTTTGAGGTAAAGGTATATATATCAATTGAAGTGAAGTGTTTTTTAGTTGGCCGAACAATACAAAAAAACTCATACGTTCGATGGATTTTGTTTATCTATTTGCTTGTTCAGGTAAATAATCTAAAAATTGCGCCTTGTGTGGGCCCAAAAACGAGTCATTAACTTGCCGTTGTACTGCGTACTTTTTCGAAGAGCACAACAGCAATAAAATATTGAAAATAAAAACATAAATATAAATAATTTAATTCATTAAACACACCCTTTTCGATTAAGCGAAAGGTGTGCCTGAGCAAACACACAGGTTTAGTTCAACTTTAATTTCGTTGGAAGCTAAAGTTCAACGAATATTTACTTATCGTTTGGTAGAAAGCTATTTGGATGTACATCCTCATCAGGTAGGTTGGAATATCAATAGGAAAAAAAAGGGAAAGATATATTGATAGATGTATAGAACGATATATAGATAGATAGAACTTTAGATAGATCGGTAGATAGACCAATAAATATAAAGGCTGATAGATATACAGATAGATAGGCAGATAGATAGATGGAAAATAGACAGATAGATATGAATGTTGATAAATAAATAAAGATTAAAGATGGATTGACAGATTAATCGTATTTAATCTAAATATATTCATAATCTGGTAATATAGATTTTACATTTGATATACATAAGATAGATAAGATATTGATATATATGTAGGTATACTCCCTAAAATTGATTGGAAGTTAAATATCATTTGCTGTCTGCCTTATCCACTAACTACCATCATCAGTTAAATGATAAAGCATAGAGTCATAGAAGCATATTTCGATAAGCAGATAGAGATAAACGAATATATTTACAGATGCGTACATTGATAGATAATTGGTAGTTAGACACAGATGGATATGGAGAGATATGAGCATATGCAGTTTCTAAAAGGTTAACCATCCAAAAGGTATGTAAATTTGGCAGATTTCTATACAGAGGCAGGTGTATCATATGGTTGTAAGACTACATATGTGGTAAATTAGATTGATATTTAATTTGTTTAATATAAGCTTAAAGAGAATCCCTCGCAAGAGTTGTATTTCTCCTTTTGATAATCTAAGAATGTATTTGCTGGCAGCGCATTCGCATTGCAGCTACACTCTAAGAGATTATGTAGCCGACCCGTTGGCGGAGGAGGGTTCTACTTGCTGTTGTGGTTGTTACGGCTCAATGTTGTATCTGCGTTGTCGTTTGAAGTCGCGGAACTGAGAATTTTGTTTTATATCGTTTGCGATTTTATTTGCTTGGCAATTGCGAAATCGTAACGCTTGAGCGCATTTTATTTCCACTGTGTGTTGTGTGTGTGTTATGTGTGCTGTGTGTGCTGTGTGGCGACGCAACTTTAGATGTTTGCAGTTGATGTCCGCCAATTGGGCAAACAGCTGGCCCATTTTTGGGCGTGTCACTGACACAACTACATATATATCTATCCATCTATATTTCTATCTATCCACACTCGTAGATGGATGTGTAGACGCGTATGTATTTGATATTTAAGCCAGTTAGTACTTGAGCTCATTGTATTTCTCATTATCATTAGGCTGCGCGCTTTTTTGGCCACAATTTCATGCTGCCCCTTCAAATAAAAATGAAAATGAAAATAAAAAAAAAGAGTTAGAACTCGTTTCCGTTTCGTAGATCGTTTGACAAATATTTGATGGCCCAACTCTCGACTCTCAGCAGTTGGATTTCAGTTAGTTAATGTGTCTCTCAGGGCCATTAATAAGAAGCAATGAGAAAGCTGTTGTTGGCAGCACTTTCGGATTGTCTCGGCCAAATGTCTTAGCTCAGCCCTCAACCTGTCGTGCATTGGGACATGTTGAAGATTTTGTGTTTTTTTTCTTCGGTTTTTTTTTCGTTTTTTACGTTGGATTTTATTTTTGTCTGTTTGCCAAGCTTAATCATTATCATTACCACACATTAGCTAACTGTGAGCCTTCAATTTGAAAGGTGTCTTTGTCTTTTTGGTGGCCATTGTGCAATTGCAATTGCCCCTGCTCATGCCACTGCCACTGCCACAGTCCCGGTGTCAGCCCCTGCCCCAGATCAACGCCGAAACCAGGCTTCGACTGCAATTTAAATAGATTTCGTTTGTTTTTTTCTTCTTTTTTTCTTGTTTTTGGCCGTTGTCGCTTGTCGTTTGTCTTTGGCTTTGTTTACAGCTGTGCTGCATACATAATTCAATTTATAGTCGTATGTCATTATGGGGGCCAGCACAATTTCAGCCCAGCCATAACATAACACTTAACTGCACTGCCCAATAATCAGTCGAGATAATGAGAGCCTTAACGCTATTCATTCATTCATTTCATCTGATTCCGCTTCAAAGATTCAGCTGATTACGTGTTAACAGCTTTCCATGTGCTTTTAAGCTCATTAGCTTGCGTTTATATGGGCTTTCAGACAGTGCTTTCGAAGTGCATTCAAGAAGTGCTTTCAAGCCCTGCTTTCTAATTCCTATTCATTTGATTCGAGTCTATCTAACTATTATATCTGTATCCATTCAGATGCACTAAGTATCTTAATTAAACCAAGCAGATCTATGTGCTTTCAAGAAGAGCTTTCTATCTCCTTTTCATCACCGCTTTTAAGCTGTGGATTGAAGCTCTCCTTTCAAGCGGACTTATATTGAATCTTTCTGCACTTCAGCTGATTTTGAAGATTATCCTAGACTTTTTATCTGATTATGCAGATCTTTTTAGATTCCATTTCAGATGGTCTTGTGAATCTCTTCGCTTATGACAAGCTGATGAATTAAGAAAGAAAGTTAATTAATTTTAGATTGTATAAGTCTAACTCCAACTCAGAGCATATAGGAAATCATCAATCGAATCTATAAACATAGCTGAATTATACAATGGACACGTTTGCAACGTTCAACGTTTGTTTGGCCAAGAATGCGCGAGTTGGGAACACAACAACAATAATAACAATAATGGCATTGATTACAACATTTGGCAAACATTTGAATATCACTTTACATACAAATTTCATTGTTCGATTTTGACATACTTTTAATTTTGTTGTGGTTGTTGTGATTTTAGTTATTGACTTTAGGCGAAAACAAAGTCAATTGTTGGCCTCTGGCACGCCCACTTTTAGTGCTCTTGTGCTGTTGTCTTGTTGTGGCGGTAGCTTAAGGGGCGTTCAACGTTGGGTGTACGCGGTTGTTGTACCAAAAAAAAAAAAATGAAAAAAAAAATCGTAGCAGAAACAAAAATTTTGCTACGTGTCGGCTGTGTAATTTTTTATTGTCAACACGCTGCCAAAAGGCGGACCGCCCTTGACTCAATTACTTGGCCTGGCCGTGGCGCATGCGCAGAATGCCGAGCTGCGTTTTGAGGGCTAAAATATGGATAAACATGGCTCGAGGTTGAAACGGAGACGGAGATAGAGATGGAGATGGAGACGGAGATGGAAATGAAGCTCAAGTTGAAGAAGACAATGGTCTAGCTCAAGTTGAAGTTACAGAGTTTATGGCCCATTAGGAGTTTGAGTACGATCAACTATGATGATCAACTTAATTAACTCTAACGTTTCCCAGACGCCCACTGAACACACTATCTGCTAGAAGAGACATTGCACTCGTTAATTAAATTAAATTATTAATTAATAAAAACAAAGCGAGAGTAGAGAAAAAATTGTGTGGCTGCTTCTTGGGCCAATTTCAAGCTGCAGTTGAATTGAAGCTTTGAAGTTTTGTTGCGCAGGCGGCGCCGTCTGCGCAATGCTCGTTTGGGCAACTGACGTCGCTGTTGGCGTCGCTGCCTGCTGACGCTGTCGACGCAGACGCAGACGCGGACGCTGCTGCTGGCGTTGATAATAGCGTTTCATTTTACGAAATTTATTAATCGATTTATATGCGACGGCACACTGGCAAAAGCGATCGACGAGTCTCGTACAATACTCGGCCAATTTCTTTGGCATTTACAGATACATATGTACCTATACATATATATATATATATATATATATTTAGGTATAGATACAGATACATGCACACGTGTATGCGCGCTTCAAGGTGAGATGTAAATGTTGTGCTTGTGTGGTTAACATTAACCGTTAGCGTTGGTGCCGCGATGATGACACGCAGCAGCAGCAACAACAACAACAACAACAACAACAACAATGACAACGATGTCAACAACAATTTGTTGTTGACGTTGTTGCTGTTGCTTGCTTGACACGTTTAGTTTTGACATTGTCTTGCCAAAGCCAAAGAATCTTGGCCATTGGCCAGCCCACAGTCTGTCAGCGATATTGTTTCCCTCCACCCACCCTATCACAGTCATCGTATGTCCATCTCTCCCTCTCTCTCTCTATCTCTCTCTCTCTTTCTCTCTGTCGGCCCACTCGAGTGTCACCTGTCGCAATCGTACAAAAAAAACATTTGCGCATGCGTATCAATTTTTAATTTTATTATTACACACAACAAACGTTGCTGATGATTTAATTGGTAATGTGTGTGTGTGCTGTGTGTGTGTCGCATTGATGTTGCTGCTTTTTTAAAGTGCGTAGTTCGTTGCTGTCGCTGGCTCTGTATTTATTTATTTATTTATTTATTTATTGCCCAGCTGCATTGTGTAATAATGCAATATTAATTGCTAATTTGAAACAGTTTTATTGAATTGACCCATCGTTATTGCTGTGGCTGGTATCTTTGTTGTTTTTGTTGTAGCTACTGCTGTTGCTATGCCTACAATTTATATTTGTTTGCCAAAGTTGGCAAGTCTTACGCGTCTTCAGCTAATGAGCTAATTAGCTTGCCAGTTTTCCCCGCAGCTGTTAACACAGATTTATTACAGTGCTTGATGTAAATTTACACACACGCTAAATAGTCTGAAGAAAGAAGAGCAGAAGGAGGAGAAGAAGGAATGTATGAATATATATGAATATTTGAATATTTGAATATGTAAAAAAGCGCGACTTTCATATATAAATATAGTTATATATATATATAGATATTTACATATAGATATTACACATATATTATATATATATATATTCTTTTCTATTACATTATCTTCAGTTAACTTTATATTAACATCAAGTGAATTTAAGGAAGTTCAGACTTGAAAAACTGGAATAGTTCAGATATTTACCATTATCTGACAGTCCATATCTTTATTTTAAGATCACTTCGGCAATTATAATCCTCCGGTTTCTTAAATTCTCGCTAAACTTAAATAAAATCCATACGCTTTAAAGATTCGTTTACATTATTTTGTGTTATTGCTAGCTTAATAACTTGACCATTTGGTTAGTTGTTTAGACCGAAGACGAAAGAAAAAAGCGAAGCTCACTTACTAAATGGGGGTAAAATCATTTCCGCTTCATTTCCGTACACCTCGAGCGAGGTGCGGCTAAAGAACGAACGGTTTACTACTCTATGCGAATTTGTTTGTATGTGTGTGTGTGTGTGTATAAGTGTGGCAACTGAGCCATGTCCTGGCCAGCGCCAAAGGGGTTGGCTTAACTGCAAATTGAGAAAATCAAAAAATAATAACAGAAATACTGTTAAAGCAACAACAACAACAGGAAGAGCAGCAGCAACAACAACAATTATTAATAAAGCAACTACAACAAATAATAACTACAACAACAACAATAACTGAAAGCGCCAGGCCTCTCTCAACTTGGATGACATAATGCCAAGTGGAGTATGAGTCTTGAACATTGAGTATGTGTACATATGTATGTATGTGTTTACATACAGTTGTATATGTGTACAAGTACGAGTTTTTTGTTGTTGTTATAGACACGCTTACTACAAACACTTTGGGCTACTCATATTTATTTTGCGGCATGTGCGTTTAAAAAAAAACAAGAAAAAAATAGGCGACAACCCTCGAAATGGCAGCAACAACAACAACGAAAACAACAGCAAAAAGCACACATATCTCATGGATGCAGAGAGAGATATAGAAAGCAAGAGAGGAAGAGCGAGAGCGAACGCTTGCCTTATCAACAGCATACTCATAACAGGGAGAGAGGGCGAGTCCAAGAGCAAGAGCGTAGCAACAGAGAGAGCGATGGGGAGAGAGAGAGCCGGTTGGCAGCCGGCCTTTTTGCGCCACATCCACAAACGAATTTGTGCCTGTCGGGCAATGTTGAATGTATCTGCCAGATGCGAAGAGCGCGCGCGTATCTGTATCTGTGGCCATAGCTAACGCTGTAATATAAGTTGTCGTTGTGGTTGTTGCTGTTGCTGTTGCTATTGCTGTTACTGTGTGTTGCCGCGTGACGCAACGTGTAGCAAACGCGAATGTTGCCAGCGGGCAATCTGTTTCATTTGCTTCTTCTTGCCTATTGCCAGCCACAATATACAGATACACAGCATAGCACCTGGCACTCACTACTCTCTTTCCCTCTCTTTTCAGAGCTCTCTCTTCAGTTTCGCATTCACATGGTATTCGTATTCATGTTCGGGGGTTCGCTCGCTCTTCGCCCAATTCTTTTGCCTCAGTTTGCATTTAGCTTTGGGTTGTGTCTCGTCTGCTGTAGCTTTTGGGTCAGGCCAGGCAACAAAAAAAAAACTAATAAAAAATTATAAAGAATAGATGAAAAATAATCAAATCAAATTCGCATAGAAACATTAGCCAATTATTATTCCTAGAGTGCCTGCCCCCAACTGCTGCAACGAAGTCGAAAGAGAGTCGAGAAAAGTAAATTGCCAAAAATAAAAAGATGAAAGAGGAAAAGTGTTCAAATTACACGTGACATCACATTAGAAAATCGTATTGAAAACGAAACCGTATATTATGTACAGTTATATTCATTTTGATTGTGTTACTGTTAAGCGTGCGCGTGCCGCGAGTGGCAAGTTGCAAGTCACAAAGTCGCGAAACTGTCTGAAAGATACAACAGCATTTCAAGTGTTAGTTTCCGCCTACTAAAATCCGTTTAATCAGTGCGACAACGTTTTGTAAATCGTCTCGATAAATAAATACAACAAGAGTTAATACAACGCACACACACACAATTCCCTTGTATTGTTCCCCTCTCTCTGTCTCTAAAAAAAGTGCAGACCTTTGCTGTTGCATGTAGATGCACATCTAAACTGTATGTAAGTGCATAGCTACACAACCAGACGTCCCCACTTGAATATGGCTGTGGTATCATGCGCTCAATTAGCTCGCCTATGTTTACCCCTAACCCTTGACTGTGCTCCATTCCCCTCTACAACACTCTGCGTCGCCCACTCGTTCAACTGTTAATTGAGCTCTTACCGCTGGCATTTCTCAACGATCCGACGATCGACTTTCGCTGGCACACGCTTTGTCACCTGGCAGTTATCAGTCTGGCCAGCGATTTGGGCAGCTAATTAATCAACAACGATAACGGCAAAAGCTTTACAGCAACTGGCAACGCTACATCCGCAGGCAATGGTGCACGTTTTGTGGGCATGTGTGTGGCATTGGAAGATATGACATAATTCCAAGACATTCACTTGCCTCACAAAAGGCACCCAAAAAACAAGCGCGCTCTTTCTACGCCTGCTCTCACCATTCACACACTTATTTAAAGAGAGCGGCTGTGGTAAGGGAGAGCGATAGAGAGAGAGCGCGCGCTTAGCGTCAGGTGCGCGTCGACCAATGATCCGAGTCCCAATTCGAATCCGAATAGAAAACGAAGACAGCAACAACAACAACATCAACAATAGTGACGTCGATGTCGACTGCGACAGCGACTGCGACCCCCTTCAACAAGTCACAATCAGAGTCATCTTGTCTGTTGCGATTGCAGCGCTTAATTCAATCTGTCTAGCGGAAATGTGTAACACTTCCCTCCAACCAGCAGTAAGCAACCCACAACACTTCACCACAACCCACCCAAGACCCTTCAGACGCCCACCTCGAACATAATTGAAATGCATGCCGGCGCTGCCTTTTGTCTAGGCTCATTTTATAAAAAGCCAAATATATATATGTCTATGTATATTTAAATATTTCGCGGGGGTTAGAAAACCAAAAATTTGATCGCTTATTACGAAATTGCATTCTGCAACGGCGACCCAATAGATATATCATACGAAATAGTCACACACATACTTGGGAATGCGTACGTACACATACATAATAGATAAGCAACAACAAAAAATTGGGTGATTGCGAGAGGCGACTTAATTTCCATTTCGTCAAGTTTACCTGTTAACTTTACCGCTTTCAGTGTTGTTGTTATCGCAGCTGCTGATGTTGTTGTTGTTTTTGGCGACACACATCGCTGTTTTGACCATGAATTCGATTTTTAATGCAAAAGTCCCAAAAACGTGAAATTTGGTGTTTGTGGTTAGGAGGGGAAGAAAGGGGAACACATAGAGAAACACAAAAAAGCGATGCCTATAAAAAAAAACCCAAAGAGCTTTGCTTGTGTCTCAGTCTGTATTTGTGTGTATGTTTGTGTATAAAATGCCGTAATAATTAATTGATCGACAAGTGCGCAGCTTTGGTTTGGTATGCGACGCGTCGCGTCATGTCGTGTCGTATCGTGTCGCGTTGCGTCGCCGAAATCGAAATCGAAATCGATCTGAACCGCCGCCTCAGCCTCTGCAACTGACGCTTGCGAATGTTGTTGTTGTTGTTTCTGACGCTGCTGTTGTTTTGGGGGCCCTTGCAACATCGAGCCAAAGCCAAGCAGCGTTGTTGTGCTTGCGACAGCACGGCACACGACGATGCCAGCATATGCACCTGTTGTTATTGGTGTTTGTTGTGAATAGCTGTTGTTGGACGCGCCAATGCGTTGCAAATTTGCATTTCTTTACAATTTATTTATATTATCAAAATATAGTTTTGACCAAATGAAAAACACCTACACATACATGTGATCTCACAGACAATTGCATTGAATTTATCGAAGTTTTTTAATTCGTAATCAACAGCGACAGCGGCAGCAGCAACAACAAGAAATAGTAGTAGCGGCAGCGGCAGCGACAGTGACAGTGACGTCGACGTCAAAGCTCACTTTGGCAGCACAGCAAGCTCAACTCTGCGCGCTCAATTCGCGACAGCGGCTTTAGCTTTGAATGTGTCTGTGACTGCGTCGACGACGTCGACAGCGACTGTGACAGCGACTGTGACTACGACTGCGACTGCGACAGCGGCTTGAAGCGGTGTCTCTGGCCTTAGTTAGTCAGCCGTTGCTGTAGCCAGTTAGTCGTGCTTTGCTAGTCGCTGCCTGCGGTTTGTCTCTCTCTCTTGGTTTTCGGTCTCTCCGTGTTTGTGTGTGGCTTTGCCTCCCCTTGTCACTTCTCACCAGCAACGACGCCCCCTCGTCTAGTGCCTTGCGCCTTGTGTCTTGTTTAATACGTCGCGTCGCGCTGCGTCGCCTGCGTTTCGAGTTGAGTTTCTGTATGGCATTCAAAGTTAATCACAAAGTGCTGTAAAAAGGACTCGTGATACAAAAGTTATTATTTTATATACTTTGCATATAAATACATATGTATATTTATTTATATAGCGGTTGTCAAAGTGTGATAAGCAGAAAAGTGTGAAACGCCACAAGTAAATGGTGAATTTTATAGCTTTCATCGATTGCTGCCTCACAGCAACAAATTGAATAATTGATAACAACATTGTTCAACAAACGTTTGTGCGAATATCCTTAATGCAAGCGATGCATAGAGAAATATTCAAAAGCAAAAACACACACTTATAATTATAATCTATCAAACGAATTTGGACTAAATGCAACTGGTTTTACTCCCAATTTCCTTAGCCACTGGCAAATTGTTGTTCACGTTTATTCCCACACATACCAACAAGCATATATATTTATATATATAAATATATATATGTACGAGTAGAAGTAAAAGAAAAACTTATTGGAAATCCCCAAAATCAAGCACAGACAATACACAAAACTGCAAAGTTGCAACGCACGCAGCAACTACATAAATTAAAGGTAAATTATGCGAATATTCATATTTAAATGTATAATATCAACTGTCATAAACAACAAAAAGTGTGTCAGCTGTTGAATGTTTTAAGGTTTATCAATAAATCACAACTTTATTAGTTTGTTTCGCTTTCCAAAATTATAGGACAGCTCTTAAATATTTGATTATCGTAATCCCTTCTTTCTTGAATTCCTCTTCGATATTACTTCCTCAGCTTTGCATGGCAACTAAGAACTAAGAACTAAGTTGACTGACCTACAAAAGATGAATGAACAAGATTATGTCAAATATCAAGAGTGGAATGTTTTCTTCTATTTTTTTTTTTTTAAATATTCAAAATTATATAATATTATGTATAATATAAATACATGAACTTCTTTCAATTTTTTAACTATAAAATTAGTTGCTGATTAAAAACTTATATTATAATTGTAAAAATTAAGCTAAAATATTAAAAAAAAAGATATAAATTTTAAAGTTTTAATTGTTGGCCAAAAATAAATTTGATAAACTGCAATCTAAATGTGGCCAAAACTCGTTACCTCTGCCGACTCATTCATGGTACTCTTAGCAGTCAGCTAGATGTAAACTACGTTGATTACATCATCATCGTCATCATTGTCAAATGTCACAATTGTCCGCATTGGGAGATTGGCGACCAGTGAAGCATAACAGTGAAATTTATTGTTCATTATTGTTGAATTATTATTATTTTAATGGCAATAGCAAAACAAAGTCACCATTTAACTGATTCCATCGTATGCAAATTAATATTCAATTCTCGCCTCGTCATCGTTTCAAGCAGAAACAAGATGTAAAATAGATACCGTTAATTTGACACAATTTTTGTTGAAGATTCTCAAATATTTAAGCGAATCCCGTGGGACAACGAGAAACCTGTTGATTATTCTAATTTGAAATTTTTATAATTTAACTTTGAATTAATTAAAATTTCAACCAGTTTTGTGGACTTTTACTCAACTATTCCTTGACGAATCTGTAGAAATGCAAACAAATTCAACATTCTCTGATCTAGTCCAGAAATGTCATTATGGAACTGATTTGTTCATTTGGCATTTAGGGGAGAATCCGGTTAACAAGGCGGGAATTCCTCTCAAGACTCAACTGTAGTCAACACATTAAATGTATCGCAATAGGCTTTTAGCACTTGTTGGTAAACATACATTTGTATCTTATGGATACACGTGCCATCTGCTGTGGGCTAAGATGTTATTACATGAAGATATTCAAGATTGAGCAAAACACTTTAGATTCATTGACCTGGCCATGTCGAGCATGTCAACACTTGGCAACTAAGTTGTTGCCATACAAAAATCAATAGGAGAATTGAAAATGCCAACTGCTTAACCCCCCCACCCACAAAAGCACATCCCCCTCTCGGTGGAAATGCACGTGACACGTTTTGGCTACTGCGAGAATTGAGGCGAGGCACAGTTCCCTTTGCCTCCCACTCTTCCCTCCCCGCAATGAGCTCAATGAGCACGGACTGACATAATATGAGCAGCAGCAGCACCAATCACACCACCAATACCATCCACACACTAACACCACCACCAGCACCATCAGCACCACCACCACCACCAGCAACTACAACAATTACAAGCAGCCACGCGTCTTTTAGGCGTCATTCATGGCGTGTTGGTTGCACATTAAACGCGTTTTCTTTGGACGCCTTTTGGTTTTGGCTTTAATGGCAAGGCAGAGAAGAGAGCAGAGAGTGGAGAGAGTGGAGAGACGCTTGTGAGTCACCCAGAGAGCATACGGAGCAATTGTGTGCTTTCTCTCTTTCTCGCTCTGTCTATCGCTCTGTCTTTCTCTCTTTCACTCTCTCTCTCTCTCTCTCTCTCTCTCTCTCTCTGTCACTCTTTGTCTCTCTTTCTTGTTAACCGTTTTCATTCAAGAAATTCGCAACGAGACTCTGCGCAACGCCAAAAGAGAAACCTTAGCAAGCTAATATGGAAGGGCAGACGAGTAGGGGGACTCTAAGGTCTGGAAGGTGGCGAGGGGCGACATCACGTGATGGTATGTGTGAATGTGTGTATGTGTGTGACAACGTGGCGCCGGTTAAGCGGCATGTTATCGCTGTTTCAACTCGGAACGAGGCATGAATTTGGATACGGGCTCAGACGCGGACTCGGATTCGGAGTCGAACTCGGATGTAGACTCGGGTTAGGGTTGGGGTGGGGGTTGCGGCTTGTGTTTGGGTTTGGCTTGCCACTGTGCACGACGGGAGGTGGCAGGAGGAAAGGTTTGCTTATTTTTTTGGGGGGGTGTCCATTTACATGCTCATGTGCATTGTTGCTTCATGCTTTGGCGTTTTTCTTGCTTCGCTGTCTGTGTGGGCTTACATGGGGCTCACAGCAACAACAACAACGACAGCAGCTACAGCAACAATGGTAACAAAAACAAAGCCACTTTGAAATCAGGTCAATGAAATAGCAATATTTGGCACGGCTTTAAGTCGTCGCTGGCATCGCATTTCGTTTGCCGCTTCTTCGGCGTGCGCGAAGGTGAAGCCTCAGTTAAGGGCCACGTAGCCACCGCTGGTCTCTCTGTCTCTGTGTGTCTTTGTCTCTGTCTCTATATCTGCTAATGCTGCCCGCCTACAGCCCATTTTTGGTGTCAAATCAGGAATGGCCGGGCCAAGCAAGACATAGATAGCCACGTTGACAGCGTTTTCCGTTCAGTTCAGTCCACCTGCTGGCCATGTTTGCTTTGTGTTCGCTGTCATATTGTTTTGACTTTGAATTAATTTGCATTTAGACTGAATTTAGACAGCCGTTGATTGTTGCAACTAGAGCAAGGTTTAAGTCCTTGCAACAACAGCACCAATTAAATGGAATTCATGGCAAGTTCATTGCCCTCTGGCAGCTTTGAAACAGGACTTCAGGATGATATGCTCTGCTAGCCAAAGCAACAGTTTATGCACTGAGAAAATATTGGTTTCAATATTAAAAGAATATCTCAGACTTAAATGTGCTTAATTCGAAATGTAAAATCAATTAAAATATCATTTATTTGTTTATTACTTACAAGAATTAAAGTTAATAAACATTGGGGAACAGATAAGTTTACACTCAGAGAAAAGGCAGACAATAAAGTGCAAAGCAAATATAATTAAAAAAATTGCAGTTAAATTTAATATATATAAATAACTCGGCGATAAATATGAAATAGAATTTCAGTTTACATTTTATTTATTTATTTAATATTCGTTGACTAAAGTTCAACAGATAAAGTCAGATAAAATATGCAAATGTGTAGCATAATCTATCATTCTCGAGTGGAAAGCGTCAACATTCTGTGGATGAAGGATGATCGCAGGGGGAAACAATCTATCAACATCATGGATGTGCTTAGTTTGTCCAAGTGTAATTGCAATGTGGCCAAAAGCCACTTGCCACAATTTGAAAACTGGTCAATGCCAGACTTGTTCGACCTGCCATTTCTCTCTTTTCCTCTTTCTCTCTCTCGCTCTCTGTCTCTCTCTCTCTCTCTGTCTCTCAGTGTGTCTGTGATGTAAGCAATTAGACACGAGATTCCTTGTAAGCGTTGTTATTAAATATTTACAGTAGCACGCGGCGTATGAGTAATGAGCGAAGACGTATGAGTAATATATGTATTTGTGTACATATATATAAATACACTAGTGTGTGTGTGTGTTTGTGTGTGTGTTTCGCTGGTAAATGACGTCAACAATGGCTATTCATATTTTATTTATTTATACAGAGGCCCGTCAATAGAGCTAACATGGCTAAATAAAGTGCGGCATTCTGTTTTTGGGATACATTTCTAAATTGCTATGCCAAGTGCAATCCAGAAGAGAGAGAGAGATAGAGAGAGAGGTAATGAGTGAAAGAAAAGGAGAGAGAGAGACTTGGAGTATTGTGCTGAATGTGCGGTGTCAGCAGCTGCGGCTATTGCACCTTTCGATTGCCAAACAATTTGCTTGCTTTTGGCTACCAACAAAGTGGCTGTGTATCTGCATGTGTGTGTGTGTGTGTTTGTCTTGTCAGTCTGCCTGTTCGTCTGTCCTTGAACTTTTCGCTTTTGCAGCTCACCCCACACGTGTTTAATTATACTGCAATTTGTTTAGTACACAAATGCCGACTGCTACGGTTCTCAGTTCACCAAAGCCAGAGAGAGAGAGAGAGAGAGGAAGTAAAGGGGGAGTCAAATATGCTACCTTATATCGATCCATTGCTTATCTAGCTTATCGCCCGATTGGGCCCCCATATCATATCTTTCGCTTTGGGCTCAAAGTCTGCGCTTATCAACGCAAATAGCAACCTCGAACCCGACAGCGAAAACCAAAATTGAAACGAAAACGAGAACATCAAATAATAAACAACATGTAAATATGCCGCTATAATGCTGACTCTTGGCTTTTGGGCTTTCAGTTTATTAACCCAATTTAATGGCGACCCACAAATACGATAACTATTTCTTACATATTGCGATTAGTTTATGAACAATAATTAGGAATTGCGAAATCGAAAGATTGCCACTGACTTTCAACAAATGGCAGCAATTTAACAAATTTATAATGTTGAAAAATGTTCCACTTAATTATATTTATTTGTATTTTTTTATTTTTATTTTTATAAATAAATATGTAATCTAAAAATTGTTTCTCTTTTTCTTTGCAGCTCAAACAACATTCGCATACACTAAATGCATTAAGCTACTGAGTAGCTGGAAAGACACGAACCGCCAACAAAGAAACAAACAAAAACACACACCACACAAGACACAACACCATACACACACACACCCCAAACACATCACACACACAGCAACATAATGGCCTTAATTATGAAATTCATCGATAGCATAAACAGATATATGGACTCACATAGTGGTAAGTTGGCTAGCCAAGATGTTACCTGGTGGGGCGGTGGGCTGGGGGGAGTGGGTTCCACCCACAGCGACATATGAATATATATGTATGTATACATAATGTTAGGCCTGCTAATTTATGTAACCTTGATGTGATTGCTCGTCTTGTTGTTGCTCTTCTTTCTCACATTTCTCTGCAAAACGGCAAAGGTTTAGCAAATGATTGAGTAATTTTTGACACCAGCTCACTAATTGACCAAGAAAATGAGAGAGAGCGAGAGAGAGAGAGAGAGAGAAAGAGAGCAGCTTCCAATCAAGAGAAGCAGCAGCATCATTTCAATGTCAAAACGAGTTGAAATTCTTTAAATTTCTGCTCGCATCTTTGCAGATCCTTTAGCAATCAAATATATAAATACATATATATATAAATGTGTATATCTGATTGTTTGTCTGATTGTTGATTTAATCCATTATTCATAGGCCAACAGCCCCTCGCTTTGACAAACTTTCAGCAATTTCAAGCGCTAAATTTATGTTTCAACATGACATGGATACAACTACAACTAAAGATACTTTGGCTACAAACATCTAACTTAAGATACATACAGATACAGCTACTAGTTGTTTGCCTGTGCGTGTCCGTTTTGGTGTATCTTAATGTGTTTGAATGTATCTGAATGTGTTTTGTTTGTATTATGGTTATTTTAAGGGCGCGCATGCAATGCGGGGTATGAATTATTGGCGCTACATCGGAAGTAAAGTGGCCCTCCAATGTCGTGTGCCATGCCACAAGAGGCACGCCTGCTGAGTGGGCAATCATGCCAGGGATTGAAGCTCATTTAAACAGTTCAAAGATACAATTTTATTAGCTCATCAGCATACTTTGTTGATAATATTGAGTAAAGATACATTTTAGATACTGATTACTTAATGAAACTGCAAATTAAAGATACAATTGAGATACGAAAATGAATTTATAATACTCGCAGATACTTTTTCGCATAGATACATTTGATATACGAACATTTCTTGATAAAACTACTAGATTCTTTATTGAAAATATCCATTTAAAACATTTTGCTGATAATATTTATTAAGAGATACATTTCGGTTAGCTTAATACACGAAAATGACTTAATAAATCGAGTATTAACTGTTTTTAAATGTGATGCAAAGATACACTTGAATGATATGAAAATGAGTTAATTATACTCTTAAATACTTTATTGAAATTGTAAACAAATACGAGTTCAAATCTTAAGAACCTCAATAAAACTGGAGCATTTTAATTAAAAATCAATTTAAATCCAATAAATGCTAATCTAAGAGCAAAGATTGAGTAAAAACTGAAGTGTTCCATAAGTTTGTGTTTCCTCACGTCGTGTGGTTTTCACTTTGATTTCGATTAGCAAATGTGATAGCCAAACGTGATACCCTGGAGTGTTTCGCAAGCGTATCATGCGAGTATTTCGGCAATAATTTCACTTGGCACATTTTTTATTTCGATTTTTGTTGTTTTTTTGTGAATCAAGTTCGGTACGTTAATTAATAATAGTTTCCTTTTCATTTTGTTTTAAACTTTTGCGATTTGATAATCCATTCATCAAACTTTACGCTCATCAATATGTTTTTGCTTCATTTGATAATTTTTTCATTATTTTCTTTTGTTATCTATCGAAATATTTGCTCATATTTTGTTGTTTTGCCTAATAATTATTATTGATTTTGCATTTGGCAATCCGAACTCGCTTGCCTGGCTTATGCAATGGGCTTAGACGCCCCAACTAAATTTATCACCGAACTGAACTGAATGCCAAATGAAGCAATCAATTTGTGGCTAAAGATACAAATGTATCTGCAATTGGTAGCAGTAAGATCAGCGCACGTTTCTCGCTCATTATCATTATCATTACGAGTTTCATTAACGCGCTGGCCTAATGATCATCTTGGTGACATTGCCTACCAACAAACGGACGGAACGTGCGACAGATCAGGGCCAATGTCCAATGCTAATGATGTTTAGATGATAAGAGCATTTGCTTTAACTTCATTGTTTTGTTTTTATCTTATAGATACGTACATGTTTGTACATGTAACTATTGTTGTTGTAGCGATAATGACATTAACTTTTTGCCTTCTATTGGCTTCTTCTTTTTACAATTGCACAGATTCAAGGACAAAGGACTGGCCCATGATGTCATCACCCTTCCCCACACTGGCCGTCTGCCTTACATACGTCTACCTGGTTAAGGTGAGTTGGCACCCCAATCAATTGGGGTCTTTTATGACCAGCTTGAGGTGACCATCTGGCAGCTACTTGATATACAACTGGGATTTGGGTCACATGCGCCTTACGTCTCCATCCTCGTCTCGGAGATAATCTCAAGTACTATTCCCATGCGGAAATCGGCTGAAGACAGCGTTATCACTGATAATTGATAACGTCTGCTTTAGCCTGTTGTTTTTCGTTTGCGTTGAGCAAGTTTTATTTATGATTCACACGCACCCACAATCATACACTCAAAATACCCAAAACACTCACACAATCATTCTAATCAGAAGGCCTCCTTTTTTTATATAATATAATAGGCCAACCTACTCAACGCTCTGATAACAAAGTCCATAGATTGAGCACTTCATACAGTACAGTGAGTCAAATAAAAAAAGTACCAGGTAGATTGGACATAACGATAACTTCATCTAGAATATATTGCTATATATAAAGAAGTTATCTTTTCATAATATTGAAACCTAAATTCTTCACTTCTGCATGAAAGCTATCATTTTGTTAGTTTCTGCTGAACTGCAATAGAAAGTTGATAAGAAAGACCGTTTATAGACTTAACGTTTCTATGTTTATTTCAAATTAGAGTTTGCAATATATTGCTGAGTTTAATAGAGGCAATGAAGTATTCTATATTATTCCCATAACAGCTTTATCAGCTATAACTGATCATAACAAAATACGGCAATGAAAGCAAGTTTCATTAAGAGACTATGAGACCTTATCGATACAGCTGACCAGTAAACCCTACAAGGACTTAGATATGCCACACAAAATACCACTTATTCTACTAATAATCTATCTATGAATTGTTGTATCTTTATATCTTTTAGGTGCTTGGGCCGCGATTAATGGAGAATCGAAAGCCGTTGCATCTACAGAACTTGCTGGTCATTTACAATGCGTTACAGGTTGTATTTAGCGCGTGGCTCTTCTATGAGGTATGTACCACACACACACACACACTTAGACATACACACAAGAACAACACACAAAAACCATCAACAACATCAATCGCAACGCTGGCGTCAACGTTTTGGGCTTCTTGCAACTGAGCTGGAAACGATTTGAAGACAACTTGCAACCCGGCAACCTCGTAACCCGGCAACCTCGTAACTTGCAACTGAGCTGCTGCTGCTGCTGCTGCCGCTTTTAATGTGCACTTAATTTTATGTTTTTCTTACGTTCTCCTTCTCTCTCTATCTATCTTTATTTTCCTGTCTATCTCTATCTTTATCTTTTGCATTTCCCATTTCGTTTTTGGCATTAATCTGATTTTGTTTTTAGTGTTTAATGGGCGGCTGGTGGGGCGCGTACAGCTTCCGGTGTCAGCCGGTGGACTATACCGATAGTGCCACATCCAGGAGAGTAAGTGTCTCGTCTAAGCTCGTAAACGGCATTTGAACTGTTTGTAAATGTGTTTAGGAACTCCCTTTGCAAGTGAAAGTACAAAGAAAGATTAGGCTAAAGACTATTGCATCAAAACACTCAGTTCTCTCTCTCTCTCTCTTTCGCTCTCGCTCTTCCTCTGTGAAGTCAAGTGTCTGACTCGAATATAGATCGTTGAACGCAGTTATGCAGTTATACATGAATATTCAGATATATATATATATTCGATATACTTATTGTTATTCGCTTATTCGCTCAGCCAAATAACCAGCAATGCTTCCATTCAATAAATTTAATGCATTATTTTGTTTATATTTACTTTATATTTTTGTATTTATTATGCCTTATTATCGATTAACGATTAACGATTAGTCTTACTCGTATAAACGCCACTACACGCGTCGAGCATTTGTGCAGCTGGCTAAGAATAATTTAGAACTATATTATACCAATATATATGCATTATATATATATACTATATGCAGTCACTTGTTTTGTATATAAATGCTAGCAACAACTGGTGATTAATTTATGCAAAAAAAAAGAAAAAAAAGGACAACAAAAAAAGTTCTCGCTTTTATTAATCGAATTGATGCTTTCTTATTATTTAATAACATTTAAACGCTGTCTACTAACCCAAATCACAAATATGCAATAAAATTGTTTGTCTGCACATGTGTAAATAGCACTGTGTGTGCGTGTAAGTGTGTATGTGTGTACGTGTGTGTATGTGTGTGTATCTTTTACAGCTTAAATCAAAACTGGACGAGGAGCAAAACAGAAGACGCAGCGACGAAAGCGAAGCGAATCGAATCGAATCGAACTCACAATTCATTAAATACGACAAACGAACTATCGATAACGATAACGATAACGAGAACGATAACTCAAAGAAAACAAAAACATAAACACAATGTTTTTCAACACTCTACATTTGCAGATAGGAGTTTCCGGTTGGCTAACAGGACATTATAGCTTCCGATGTCAGCCAGTTGACTATAGTAATAATCCTAGAACGTTAAGGGTATGTGTTAACCTCACAACGAGCCGTTCAATAACGATAATGAAAATATGAATGCATTTCCAAATTTCTTTACGGTGTGTGTGGTTGACTATTTGGTTCTGGAATAGGAATAGAATATAGTTAATTAATTTAATACACTATTGTAATAAATACATATAATTTCGGTGAACAGTCGATGGTTTCACACGCATTAACTATATACACATAAATATCTATAAGTCTATAAGTACAACTAACAGCTCCTAATCCAGATCTCAGCATGTGTATGCCGTGCATAACTGTCAGTATTTTCTATCAAAATGTCACTAAACGAATGAGAATTTCCCCCCTTTTTGTGTTCCACCCTCGATACACGACCTTAGGAACACTGGGCCCCCGACTTTGCCCTCCGACAACACCACAATCTATCTACACTTGATATCTATATACAATAAACAATAATTATTTCAATTCTCTTGCTAATGGTCAGGACTTTGATAATTCAATTTTTAACTTTAATCAATTAATTGAATGTGTGAATCTTCCTCCCCAACACAGCCCCCAATTCAACTGAACTCTCTTCCATATATATACTTTTGAATTATTTGATGCATTTTGACAATTAATATAATTACTTTTAGTCTTTAATTGATCCCTTTAAAGCGTGATGCATGAATGTTTTGACTTGAAATGAATTGAAATAAATTGAAAGTGGAGTTTATTTTGATTTAACATTAACAATGAATCTCTATCTATCTCTATTCCTCTCCGAGTGTGAATGAAATAACAAGGCTCGGCATAGCCGAACTGTAAATATACCCTACTGACTTCGAGTTGATATACTCTCACTCTGTTGGCACAGGGTATGTTGAAGTGAGTTGAAGTGAATGCACGAACTGAAATTGCAATCATCAATGATAAAGCGAAGCTAATCGATATTTTACTCTCTTCCCTGACCCCACCCCCACCCCCTCCCCCTACCATCACTTTCCCTCTCGTTGCGGTACAATCAGATGGTTCATGCGTGCTGGTGGTATTACTTCTCAAAGTTCACAGAGTTCATGGATACGGTAAGTGACAGCTCGAAATGTGGAATTAACAGCGATATTCATGAATACATTCATAAATCATCACTTGATTTGCTGCAGATCTTCTTCGTGTTGCGCAAGAAAACGAGCCAGGTAACAACACTCCATGTCATTCATCACGGTTGCATGCCCATGTCCGTGTGGTTCGGCGTTAAGTTCACACCAGGTGCGTAGTCCATGTCACATTAAACTGATGTGCATATCACTGACTTATCAATGCATTTGTCATCTTTAGGTGGACACAGCACCTTCTTTGGCCTGCTCAATACCTTTGTGCACATCGTGATGTACACGTACTATATGTTCTCGGCCATGGGTCCACAATACCAGAAGTATCTCTGGTGGAAGAAGTACCTGACAACGCTGCAAATGGCAAGTTCTTGATCATATCCGATAATATCAATATAAATATTGATAATATTAATCGTTTCACTACAGGTTCAGTTCATTTTGATCATGGTGCACGCCTTCCAATTGCTCTTCATCGATTGCAATTACCCGAAGGCCTTCGTCTGGTGGATCGGCATGCACGCTGTGATGTTCTTCTTCCTATTCAACGAGTTCTACAAGGCAGCATACAAAAATCGTCTCATGGTAAGTTTTTTTTTTCACAACGATCAGCAAATAAAATAAGCCAATTCCGAAATGAGCTATGCTTATTTGGGATCGCCTTCTCACGTCCGCCCATTATGGTAATTATCAACGAGGCCTTAAAAAGATGCCCAGTTGGCAGCTTCCCACGTTGTCTTGAAAGGCCCTTTTAGGCCACAAATGACAACCATAAAGTATGTGTCAGTCGAGATTCCGGATTGGGTTAATGAAAGCGTTGCAAACCGAACTCAAATTCGAGCTCTTATATCATCGCTTTTCTGTTTTTTTTTTGTTGTTTTTTTTTTTGGAACTACGGTTACGGGTTTGGTTACGGTTACGATTACGGCTACGGCTATTTATCGAAGATGGTCTGCACCTTGTGGCCAGATCGCCTATTGCATATCTGTGGTCTAAATTCATTAACGAAATTTCGTCAAGTAGGTTTCTCTCTCTCTCGCTCTGTTTCTCTACCTCTCTCTTGTGGGGAGGAGGGGGAATTGTGTGCCGAATTCCGATTGCCGCACAAAAGAAAAGACCCAAAAAGTAAAGGCAACGACATAAAAACGCCAAATTACGTCGTTTAATGAACGCTTACGATGTCGACGTTGGCAGCGACGTCGACGGCGGCGACCCACAGCATCCAATGAGCGGCACACAAGTGAAAGTTGAATGAAAAAGAGACAAAATCCAAATGAAGAAAAATAATAATAAAAGAAAAAATAAATAAAAATAATAAACAAATGCAGACAAAGCGTCGCTAGGCATGTTGCATAATCTTTGGCTTTTGTGGGGCACATAGATACCGCATGTGAACAAGTATACGCCTAGTGAGCCCTCAGCTAAACATCTCTTCTCTCCCCGCTCTCTTTCTGTTGCAGAAGAAGAATGCACTGCTGGCGAATGGACATGCCAAGCCCAATGGCTACTGCAAGAGCATCAATGCCCACGACGATCTGTTTATGCCACAACCGACGACAGCAACCGCAACAGCAACAGCAGCAGCAGCAGCAGCGTCAACGGCAAAGGCCAATGGCAGCGCCACGCTTACCAATGGCCATGCGAATGGCCTAAAGAATGGCTATAAGCCATTGGGCAATGAGGACGTGCTTGCGACGCCAAATGGTAACGGCAGCGTTCACAGCAAAACGAACGGCATCCTGCTAACGAATGGCTACGCCAATGGTAATGGCAATGGCTATGCCACAAAGCTACTGGACGATGTGGCACAGGAGCTGAAACACCGAAAGACACCTAAATAATATCGGGGAAATGCGGGTAGGCGCCAACATAGAGCTTAGGAGAGTAACCTGAAGAAGCACAAGGAAGGAGCAGGAACAGAAGCTGAACAGCGCCAGGAGCAACCAGTTTGTTCCAAAGAGTCATAAGCACACCACATCTAAACACACACTCACATACAGGCATTCATATACATACATACATACATACATACATATGCACACGTACATACACACACACAATTTGGAAATTGTATTGACATTTTGTAATAACTTTTAGTGAAAGATGAAACTTAAGTGGAACAGGTTAGATACGAAAACGAAAGCTATAAAGAGAAGCTTAAGTAGAAAAATCACACAAAAGGGCATATATTGTTATTGATACTAAATATTACAAATATTATTATTAATAAATAATAATGATAATAATACGAGTAATAATAATCGTATGCATGTTTCCAGCTGGCATTTGCCTTACATATGTATGTATATAGCATATGTGTGTATGTGAGTATGTATGTATATGTATATGTATGTATGTATGTGCATTGCTTCATATTGCATATATTAATTAATGAAAAAATACATTTTTTTGTTGCTTTTTTCTCTTTTTAATTATTTTAGTTGTACAAAGCTTTGTATAGATAAAGAAACATTTTTGAAAAAAAAACAAACATACAAAAAAGCATAAAAACAATTTATTAATTGAACCTAATGCTTATTATTAAATTTAATTGTGTGTGAGCAAGGAATTAATCTATGTATTTAAGCATAGAATTTAATTTATACAGTATATAATAAAATAATAAATGGCAAACAAACACATATAGTTGGTTCAGCGTAAGTCACAAAGTTTTGTAAATGTATAAAGCAAAAACATAGAAAAACCACAGAAATGGTTATAATTTGTATGTAATTTAATATTAGTCGTAATAATTGTTGAGGAATTTAAACGAAAGTCAAAACAACAACAACTACAAGAGTCACAATTGTTTAAGTCAAGCAACAAATACAAGAAATAATGTTTCAATCATAAACGACCACAAAAACAAAACACACAGAAAAAAACCTACCCACATGTTTCATTAATTTATTACAAATAAATTATACCGCTAAACTACAAAAATACAAAAGTTAATTATAAAATATGCAAATTTTGCTATTTCATAATGTTACAAACAACAAAAAGAAAAACCCACACAATATTTATAAGCTGAAAAATCAACTAAGAAATCCCGATATAAATCCCCGATTACATCAAAAACCACAAAGTAGACTTTAAGTCCCACAATTTAGGTTCCATAGGTATTCAATTGCAATACATTTTGTATGCGTGGTAGCCATTTTTGTGGATCGTGGAAGCAGTATGTAAACACTATGTATGTAATTGTAATTATTATTATTATTATTATGATTATGATTATTATTATTATACTGAAACAAAAAAATACAAAAAACAAACATAATGTGTAGAAAATTAGGCGAAAATGGAGTGGAGCATTTTTTCAATAAAACACTAAAAAAAAACAACAAAAAAATCAAACAAAGTTCGCTTATGTAAATCAGCGTCTATTTTTATTTATCAATTTTTTGATTGGACTGGTAAGTTAAGCATTATCCAAGGATAATCCAAGGTGGAATATTAGGGGTCAATTAAAATTCTAACGCTCGATCAATAATAGGGCGACCCTATTGGTTGCAGCATGCAGTTCTGTTGTGTATTTGTGACGTCACACTTACATGAAAGCGACTCTATACACGGCTAAGTGCAGCGAGCTCTCTATCTTTAACACCACATCTCTCTCTCTCTCTCTGTGTGGATCACAATCATATCAACACACGCACACATGTGTGAAACGCATTCCCGCCAAAATGCTGCAAGCATTTTCCCTCTCACGCTCGCATTCCACAGAGCATGAAAACATGCGTGGAACCCTTTCCCTGATCATTGCTAGCATTCATTTGACGGCTGCTCAAATAATTTCTATATATTATATTACATTGATTAAAACAACAGATTTAGGTTGTCTATATGATTTTATTAACATTTATAATTCGGATGTGCTGGATTTTACATATTTGCCGGAGCGTACGTCTTCGCATGACGTACGCATTATTTCGGTTGCGGCCTATAATATTTTAACTTAGATCTAGGCTTGTTTTTGCTACGAGCTAAGCGTGTTAAGCCGTCCGTCCGTAAGCGGTAGGCAGAAAGTAAAATATGTAATATGTAAAGTGTAAATGTAATATGTAAAATGTAGAACACAGAAGACAACTACTTAAATGGTAGGCAATTGTTATCATTTATCATTTATGTACGAGTACGACAAGTACAACAAAGAAAATCATATCAATTAGCAATCTTTAGTCATTGTACTTATGTCGAGTAAATATAGAACTAGGCGCTGCTCTGAGTGTGTAGATGTGTGTTGAGGGTGTGTGCTGGTATTGCTCGGGTTGTACGGGATGCAAAGTGAGACATGTTGTTGGCCTTTGATAAACTGTTATTATCTATATGTAACTGTATCTGTTATCGGTAACTGTGAGTAAGCAGCCAACGGCTAATTAGAACTGTAGATTAGAGATTTTAAAAACACTTAAATCTATGCCAAGCAACGTTCTCTGGCCTCAGTTGCGACGGGCACGACGACGTGCGTTGCCAGCAAATGGCGTGGCATTTGGAGCACCCGGATGCTGGCCGCTGTACAAATTATCCAGAAATTCATGCAAAGTTGCCTCGCTACAAACAAAATGATAAAATGGTTTTTACTAGTTACGTTTTCATTAAAGGATTTAGATCTCTCACCTGACACCGCTGGCTGGGCCACCAGGATGATGTGCATGCGGTTGTGGTTGCTGCTGATGTGGATGCTGTTGCTGCTGTTGTTGCTGCTGCTGTTGTTGTTGCTGCTGCTGCTGTTGAGCTCCACGGACAATACGATATTGAACCATATGCGAATTGGGCTCCAGATGCGACAGTGCACCCTTCTGGCAGTTGGCCCATTCTGTTATATCATAGACCTTGCCATCCATTAATGCCAAATATTTCCAGCGCAGACCCAGCATGCTTGTTTCCGCCCAAATGTCGCCCTAGTCATATGAATAGCACATTTAAATAATATTGAAATGAATGGTAATTAGGAGCAATTACTACTCACATCCTTTGCCGAGTGGCGTATCTTACAGGAAGCGCATTCACGCGCTGCATAATGAGGACGTTCGGTTAGTTTGCGAGGATGACGCTGCGCACATGTGCTGCATCTGTTGGTAATAGAACTAATGGGTTAACATTCGTCCATTTGAGCAACTGCAATAACTTGCCTTATAGTATTGGCCGCTTCGGTCATTTTGGTTTGCAACTGTGACAGCAAATCATGCAACTCCGTCCACGCTTTCTCTGCGTGAAGTGCCTCTGCAATGCTTTGGTCATAGGCAAGACGATTTTCCTGCACGAATGAAAAGCAAGTTAGTTGGAAAAGCTTTAAGTAATTAATGAACAACTTACCGGTTCGCCGATTAACTCAAATGCCCGCTGCAACACCTTGAATGCCTCCTCGGCTCCCGCCTGCTTGTTCTTGTCCGGATGCACAAGCACGGCAATTTTCTTATAGTGCTTTCGTATCTGCTCCTGCGGACTATCCGTTGGCACGCCCAATATGCTAAAGAATATTCATGTTAAATGCAGTCAAGCAAGTGAATAACTTGTGTGTACACTCACCTGTATGCATCCTTGCCCTTACAATTCAGCAGCGAGTACATGGCCTCTTCGCCCGTCTGCGGCAGGCGTCCCGTCTTAAATGCCTCTGCACTTGCCTCAGGTGGTTTACGTTTGTAGAAGCGTCGCCAGAATGCCCAACGTGAGTTCTTTTTGAAGCGTGCATCAAAACGCCGCCAATAGTTGCGCCACCAAATGCTAGGCTTACCCGAGTTCTGCTTCAATTCCTTATGCAGCTGGCGGGCGTAAGCGACACCTGCCACATACGCCATAGTCAGACGTTCATATGCCATGCTGCAGCCGAGAACAACAATATCATAGACCAAATAGAACAGCCAGGTAAGCAACTTGAGCGTGTAGATCCACCAGGTGTGCAGAATTCTCTTCGCCAGCTCATAGTTGCGATTTGAGGCGCTCGCATGAGTTGGGGAATTGGATGAGGCATAGCCGCTGCTGCGATTCCTTTTTGAGGAGTACGAGTAAGAGCCCGAATTGGAGCTTAAGTTCGCATTCGAGGAGGCTGAATAGCGTTTTGATGACGTTGAGTTTGCATTGTTGTTTCCACTGTTGTTGTGATGATTATTACTGTTGTTGCTCCCGGTTCCAGCTGAGTTATTTGAATTCCCATTCGAGTAATTTGCATTGGAGTTGCCGTTGTTGCTGCTACTTCGATTGCCACCATTGTTGTTAGGCTTTCGAGCCGTGAAGTTTTGGCTGTTGTTGCTGATGCTGCCAGAAGCATTGCTGCTGCTTATATTGTTGCTGTTGCTGCTTGCTTTGCTATCACTGGACTTGGCGCCGTATCCATTCAGATTGTTGCTATTGACATTAAGCTTCAGCTGTGATGGACGCTTCTTTTCCTGAATAGGTTTACTAGACCTCAACATTGCCTGTGAATGTTGTTGCTGCTGCTGCTGTTGTGGCTGTTGCATTGGAGGCTGTAAGTTAATTTGTTTAATAAAGATTTTATAAGTAAATTATTGTAGTTGCTTACCATTTGCTGTAGTTTCTGCGATGTTGCCTGATTTGACTGCTGACGCTTCTTGCCCCGATGTCCTGTCGCATTTCCTCCTGCTCCATGCACGTCTTTCAGTTCATGTAGAGGCGACCTTTTGGCATTGTTCCGCATCTCTCGATTGCCATTTCCATTCCCATTGCCATTGCCATCTTCCTTGCCTTGTCGTCGCTGCGGCGCCTGCCCATTCTCCAAGTTGTTAACTGTACGCGAGTCGCTTCCAACATTGCTGTTGTTGGCAGGAATTGTTCCCGCGCTTCGCAATGTGCTACCCTTGCTCAGGACATCCGAGTAAGACATGGGCATAGGTTTTACTTCGGCAACAATACGCTTCTTGCCTTCGGGCATTCCAGACACAACGATTGGTGCCTTCTTCATGGCAGTGGTTCTTGCGTCTGCAACTGTTGTTGTTGTTGTGGATATTGGATTAATATTGTTGGCTATTACTTCCTTATTGGCCGGCACTTCCACAGCCTTGGGCAGCAGCACCTTGGCGTGGTATTCAACTTGATGCTGCTGTTGTTGGACCTTGACGGGTGATTGCGGTTGACTTGGCGTTAATGCTGCAGCTGGAGGACCTGCTATCGGCACAGGAGAGGCTTCCTTATAGCTATTCCCTTTTTCCGGGGCTTCAACACCAAACTGAATATAACTAGCCCCAGTTAAATTGGGCGACCAGTTGTTGACAAGGTTGTTGATGAACATGTTTGCGTTGCTGCTTTGCGCAACACCAGAAGAAACTCCCGCAGCAACATTTGTAGTTGCATCATCAAACTGATGAAATTGTGGAGGCTGTGGTTGTTGTGTCTGTTGTTGCTGCTGCTGCTGCTGTTGTTGTTGCTGCTGTTGTTGTTGCTGATGCTGCGTTACTATGTTCATTTCTGGTTGTGGCAATAGGGGATTGGTGGCAAACAGTTCATAAAGCTGCGTCTGCATCGGTGGCGTTTGCTGTGATGGTGCTGCCTGCGCTTGTGCCTGTGGCTGCGCTGCAGTGGAAGCAGCTACCGCCTGATGATGCTGATGTTGATGTTGATGCTGGCTCAGTGATGCCATGTTGATATGCGAGAAGTTTGCTGCGGCGGCTGCAGCTTGCTGAGCGTAGACATCGTTGACTGCATTCTCCGTGCAATGATATACCTTAAGAAAGTTTCCATGGCCCACTGGCAGCACAGAGTAGGTTTCGGGCTGGCCAGGTGGACCCGAGTAGGCCAAGTTGTATAGATATTCGTTATAAACGTGAGGAGATTGCGGTGACTGTTGTTGTGGTTGTGGTTGCATTTGTGTCTGATGATGATGCTGAGGGTGTGGATGATGGGGCGGAAATTGAACACCTAAATGCGGTGGTGGTGGGGGTGGCCACATCATTGGCCCCTGGCCCTGCTGTTGCTGATGCAGCAAATGTTGATGGTGTTGTTGTTGCTGCTGTTGTTGATGTGCCAGAAAGTTCGCCAACTCCGGATTATGAGTGGGCAAGTTGTGATATGTGGCAGCAATAGCCTCATCCTCAACAATGCCCCCAGAGCCAATACGCTCATCCTGACGTGTCCGCGTCGTCATATCCCGCAACACTACGGGAACAGCCCCGTGCCAATGCCAGCGCGTTTTTTTCTTTCCCCGCACTGACGCTGAGTCCTATTAGAATTTCATGCGATTGCCTATGCGGTTCGTTTGAAGATGCATTTATAAGATACTGTAACTTCTTGCGATAAGTGATTGCAAACGGTACACACAAATGATAACTACGTTGCTACACTTCTCTTTTTGCAATAACTTTTAACACAAATAATATATTATGCCTGCGTGTGTGAGTGTATGTGGCAAGAAGAACACTAATGCTACTCACAATAAACGGAAACAGGGATGGCAAATCAACTTACATATCGATTATATCGAAATTATGGGATTATTTAGAAAATTTGTGAAATTCTTGCCAATTACTGTACGATTTAAAAGCTTATGAAGATTTAATACTTTCGTAACAAAATTTTCACATTAAAGCAGAAAAATGTTTTAATATGCATCATGGTAACATTTGGATAGTTGTTCGCAAAGTCTAACTTCAATTCTTGCGCTACTAAAAGTTGGCAACTGTTGATTTACACTCGCTGTTATTTACATAACATAAAAATGTTCATTATTCTGTTGTTATTTTTTGTTGTTTCAATTGGGGAGCTTCTCAAACGGCTCCCTTGTGATTTATTGGGAATACATATTTGATGTTTCGCTTAAAATGCCTTCAATTAAGCAATTGGTTACTGTTGTACACGCTGGGCGCTTAAGTTACGCATCCGGTCTGCGGCTACAAGATCAACTAGCAAAACAAAAAGTATCGGAATTTGTTGAATTTCGTAATTTTTTGCTACTTTTGGAACATGATCCCGTCTACACTATTGGAATACGGACGAAAGGCTATACAGCAGAGGACGAGAACAGATTAATCAAACTGGGCGCTGAGTTCCATCGAACAGATCGTGGTGGACTAATAACATTTCACGGTCCTGGTCAACTGGTTGCCTACCCAATCATCAATCTCCGCCAATTCAAGCCGAGCATTCGATGGTATGTGGGTGCATTGGAACAGACGGTGATCGAAACATGCCGTCAGATGGGAATACCAAATGCCTCCACGACAAAGGACACGGGTATTTGGGTAGGAGAGAAAAAGATTTGTGCCATTGGCGTGCATGGTTCTCGTTATGTCACAACACATGGTATTGGACTAAATTGCTCGACAGACTTGAAGTGGTTTGATCACATTGTTCCCTGTGGCATTGAGGGAAAGGGAGTAACCTCTCTCACCGAGCAACTTGGGCGACATGTCAGTTTATCTGAGGCTACTAGGGCTCTCCTAGACAGCTTTGGGAAGGTATTTGAGTGCCACCTACAAGAAGATCAACAAGCTCGACTTATAAACTAACAATTAATTCAGCTAAAATGTACCACCAACATATGTTCATATTATATAGTTAAAATAGCAAATTATTTAGTCAAAACGTGCTCTATTTAAATCACATTTCTTAGCACGTCCATCGGCAGGGAGCTTCCCTCGCATTTCCATCTGAAGTCGTCCCTCCTCTCGTTGTGCTGCTTTTCGCATCCGACGTTCCTGACGGGACTCTAGTGCACCATTGGTATTAAAGTAACGTTCTCTAAAATCCTGTGTCCCGGACTCGTCTGGAATCTGTGTGGAGGTATTCGGAGAAGCTGTCTCACTATACTCTAAGCATTTCTCATAAGTAAGCAAACGACGCGCTGTGTTGCCGGCCAGAAGTTGCTCTGAGTTGGCAACCAGCTTCAGGTGTACATTCTGAGGCAGAATTGATTCGTTGTAATCTTCTCTATAAATAATTGAAAGCGTTAACATTATTATATGCATTATATGTTACTCCACTCACCGGTGAAAAGGTAACCAGCAAACGAGTCGACCGCCAAGTTGCAAGTGCTTGGCGCCAAACTGCAGCAAATCCGTATACAAATGCTGCAATGAATAGTGTGAGGTTGAGGGGTAATGGGCCATGTCCGCCGTACGAGTGTTCTCCTTGGCATTAGACTTGTTTTCGACTTTCTCGGTTGACTCACGTATGCCATATGGTGCTAACAATATGTAAGTTTTCATAAGACAACGAAAATGATTAATCAACAATTGTTGATGGAACACCTACGATCTGTAATGATGCTATCGAAGAAAATCCGTTTGTGCCACAGAGGGTTGGAGAAGTCAGCAACAAGAACATCCATGTAGCGATCCTCACAGCCGTACTGCTTAAGGTTGGCACGTATACTTTCGTCCTTCTCACGCACCTTTTGGGTTATTCGGCTGGGTCTGCAGCGAGCGTGCACCATCATGTAATCAATATCTGCGCCTAGTACATAGCCTCCAAATTTTGCGGCACTAACTAGAAGTGAGCCTGTGCCCACGAAAGGATCAAAGACTAAGTCGCCATTACGTACCATTGCCTGATTGGCCATTAGCAGACTGAGCTGGGCATCCATGCTGGTGTTACCAATAAATTTTCGTTGCTTTAGCGAGAGTTCCTTGATTAAATGTCGCTGGCCGTGGGTTAACAATCGTCCAAATACAACATCTTCAGGTTTGTCGGGTACATCAGTGGGATCCAAACCCCAGAATTCCAAGTACCACCACTCAACTTGTGGATCTTTGAGGTTAACAGCACCTTTGATTGGTAAATAGTCCATGGCCTCGATCTTCTCAATCTTTTCTCGCTGGCTAAAGTGCTTGTTGTACGTTTCAACTGTCACCTTAAAGCTATCCGCATTTAAATACTCCGTAAGATCTCCTTGATTTGTGTCCACATGAGTCTGTAGTCGCTTGTGAAATTCCGACATCGTATTGGCATGGGCATGAAGCTGCATGATGGATCGCAGGGCAACCGATCGCGATGCATATTGCAGTGCTGTTTCATCATTGGGAAATTCTACTAGCCAAAACGGTTTCTATAAGATAAGGAAGCACTGCCGTATTTATAGTTTTTATAAACAAGTAGGCTGTCAATTTACCAAACGATTTTCGGATAAATTACGAAATTGAAGACCAAATAATTTAACAATTGATTCGAATTCAGCTACACGAAAATCGACATGCTCTTGGGCAAACCAAAGTATATATTTTTTCCAAAACTTTGTCATTTTCAAAATTGTAAATACTTTACTGTAGCATGTGCTGTTGTTGTTTACGTCAAGTGCCAATATATCGATATATTTTTATGACCTATCGATAAAAGGTTTACCGTGCAACCCAGTCATCTATCGACTCGGTCATTTCGCATTAATTTCGGAGGCGCACACGTAGGCGAGCCGAAGATTTTAATAAATTTTCTGCTACAGCAAGCCTCAAAGCTGCGCAAGCATAGTGAAAAAAGAAGTTAAGGTGTCCTTGCGTTAAATTATTATCAAGTGAAAATGGCGCGTTACACTCAACGTCCGGAAAATGCTCTAAAGCGAGCCAATGGTAAGTAGATGAAAATTTTCCATGTGGCTGCAAATGAGCTGTCAAAAGTGCCAATCGCACTGTTGTAGCCGTCCCATGGTGAATGTCAACTCGAACCCGTTTTCCTTATACCTTTCTTTTTTTTTTTGTTGTAAAGAATTTATTGAGGTGGGAAAACCATTGCGTGCTTTGGACACGCTGCAGGAGGTGTTCAGGAACAAGAGGTGGAACTATGCTTACTCTGAGACGGTTATTGAGCCGCTCATGTTCAAGTACTTGTACTTGTGCGTGGAGCTCAAAAAGTCGCATATCGCGAAGGAGGGTCTCTTCCAGTACCGTAACATGTTCCAGCTGGTCAATGTGAACTCGCTAGAAAATGTTATTCGCGGTTACTTGAAAATGGCCGAGGAGCATACCGAGGCGGCACAAGCGCAGTCATCGGCTGCCGTCGCGGTGCTGGAGCTAGATGATCTAGACAATATTGCAACGCCGGAAAGTATACTGATGAGTGCCGTTTGCGGTGAGGATGCCCAGGATCGTTCTGATCGCACGATTCTGCTGCCCTGGGTTAAATTCTTGTGGGAATCCTACTGCCAGTGCTTGGAGTTGCTGCGTGTTAACACGCACTGTGAGGCACTGTATCATGATATTGCACGCATGGCTTTCCAGTTCTGTCTGAAGTACAATCGTAAGAGTGAGTTCCGTCGCCTGTGCGATAAGCTGCGCAAGCATCTGGAGGACATCTGCAAGAGCAATCAAACGACTGGCGTGTCCATCAACAAGGTTGAGACTCAGCAGTTGTGCCTTGATACCAGGCTTTATTTGCTGGATTCGGCCATACAGATGGAGCTGTGGCAGGAAGCCTACAGGGCCATTGAGGACATTCACGGCCTTATGGCCATGTCCAAGAAGACTCCTGTGCCCAAAACCATGGCGAACTATTATCAAAAGTTGGCTATGGTCTTCAGCAAGGCGGGAAATCAACTCTTCCATGCAGCCGCATTATTGAAACTGTTCCAATTGACGCGTGAGCTAAAGAAGAACCTGACCAAGGACGATTTGCAACGCATGGCAGCTCACGTGCTGCTAGCTACGCTCTCTATTCCGCTTCCGTCCGCTCATCCGGAATTCGATCGTTTCATTGAGGCGGACAAGAGTCCTCTGGAGAAGGCACAGAAGCTGGCTGTACTGCTGGGTCTGCCCCAGCCACCTACCCGCGTTTCGCTTATCCGCGAAGTTGTAAGTACAAAGCTGCGACGAATTCAACTATTTGCTTACTAAACCATTTATCCATTTAGGTGCGTTTGAATGTGCCGAATCTCGTGTCGGACGAGTTCCGCAACTTGTACAACTGGCTGGAGGTTGATTTCAACCCCTTGAACCTGTGCAAGCGCATTCAGTCAATTGTGGAGACCATTGAGAGCGGCGAAACGGAAAACACTCTCCTCACGCCATACATTCAGTCGTTGAAGGATGTCACCGTCATGCGTTTAATTCGTCAAATTTCGCAGGTGTACGAGAGCATTCAGTTCAAGAGACTGCTTGAACTGGCTCCATTCTGCAATATTTTCGAGCTGGAGAAGTTACTCGTGGAGTCTGTACGACATAATGACATGCAGATACGCATCGATCATCAGCGTAACAGCATTTATTTTGGCACCGATCTGACTGAAAGCCAGCGCGAGTATCGTCCAGATGGACCTACTCTGCAGTCGATGCCCTCAGAGCAAATCCGCTCGCAGTTGGTTAACATGTCGACCGTGTTGACACGAGCCGTGTCCATTGTGTATCCGAATCGGGAGCGTGATCAAAGAGCCAAGTTGCGTACTCAGATGGTGCATCACTATCATGAAATCAAGGATCGTGAGCATCAACGTATTTTGCAGCGCCAGAAGATTATCGAAGATCGTAAGGAGTTTATTGAGAAGCAGAACAATGCTCGCGAAGAGGAGGAGGCGCGTCGCCATGAAGAGGAGTCGCGCAAGGCTAAGCTTGCCGAGCAGAAACGATTGGAACAAGAGCAGGAGGAGCGCGAACGCAAGCGCCATGAGAATGAAATTCAAGCTATCAAGGAGAAGAGCCTGAAGGAGAAGGTTCAACAAATATCGCAGACGGCTCATGGCAAGAAAATGCTCTCTAAGCTGGACGAGGAGGGTATCAAGAAACTCGATGCGGAACAGATCGCGATACGCGAAAGTGAGGAGTTGCAGCGAGAGCGTAAGGAGCTGCAATCCAAGCTCAAGTCGCAGGAAAAGAAAATTGATTACTTTGAGCGTGCCAAGCGCCTCGAAGAAATTCCGCTCTTTGAGAAGTATTTGGCCGAGAAACACGCCAAGGACAAAGAATTCTGGGAAGCCACCGAACAAACTCGCATTGAGACGGCTATTTCCGATCGCAAGGATGCTGTTATTCAACAGGATCGTCTTAAGCGCATGTATCCTGATCGTGATGAGTTCCTCGAAGCTCTCAAGAAGGAGCGCGCTTCGCTGTACGTGGAGAAGCTAAAGAAGTTTGACATTGCTTTGGTCGAAGAGCGCAAGAAGCGTCTGGCCGATCGCATTGTACGTCGTCGCGAGGAACGCCGTCAGGCATTTTTGCGTGCCAAGGAAGAGGAACGCTTCCGCAAAGAAGAAGAGATTCGACACGCTCGCGAGGCTGAAGAGCGCGCTGCTGCTGAAGCTCGTAGATTGGAGCGCGAGGCAGAAGATGAGAAGCGCCGTCAGCAATATGAGAAACAGCGTGCCAAGGAGGAAGAAGCTGAGCGCAAAATTCAAGAAGATCGCGAACGTCTTGCCCGCGAAGTTGCGGTCGAGCGAGAGCGCAGCGAAAAGGAACGCGATGTCTGGCGTCCACGTGGCGACCGTGCCGAGCGTCCTGGCGCAGCAGCTGCTGGTGGCGCCAGTGAATGGCGTCGTAATGCTCCTCCAGCTGACCGCAACGATCGTAATGAACGCAGTGATCGCAATGAGCGCAGTGATCGCAATGAGCGCAATGATCGCAATGAGCGCAGTGATCGCAATGAGCGCAATGATCGCAATGAGCGCAGTGATCGCAATGAGCGCAGCGATCGTGATCGCAACGATAGGGATCGCTTTGAACGCAACGATCGTAATGATCGACCTGAACGTGCAGAGCGCAAGGACAATGACGGTGGCGCCGACTCTTCCTGGCGTGTGCGTCGCGAACCAGATTCCCAACGTGGAGCTGGTGCGGAGCGTGCAGAGCGTGGAGGTGGCGGTGCACCATCTGGACGCGATGACAAGTGGCGTCGCGGAGGTGATCGCGACCGTGGCGGTGAGCGTGACCGCGGAGATCGTCTTGGAGGTGACCGTGATCGTGATCGCGACCGTGACTCTTTCCGCCGTAACGATGGACCACGCCGTGATGACGACCGCGGTGGATTCCGTCGAGATGAGCAACCACAACGCGACACAGGCAGTAACTGGCGCGATGCACCTCGTCAAAGCGATCGCGACAATCGTCGTCCAGCTGGTGAGAGGCGCGATCGTGAACGCGATGTGCGTGGTGTGGGCGCTGGAGGACCCAAGGAAGGCAGTGGCACTGGTGGTGCCGGTGGTGGTGGAGGCGGTGGCAACTGGCGCACTGCCCCAACTTCTCGTGACGACAAGCCTGCTCCCAAGCGCGAACAGCCCCAGGACAAGGGTAAGTCTTCTTACACTTCTAATGAAACCAAATATTTACTCATATTTTTTACTTGACAGAAAACAAGGCCGGCGATGATGGCGAATGGACTAGCGTGAAGCGGCGTTAAATATTAAACTTACTTCCGCATTGTCGTATATACACAGCAAATGTAACCCTACCCATTTTATATATATTATACGTAATGTACTTTACTTGAAACGAAATATGTGCTTATACGCTAGCTCTAATGTAATATGCTTGGCAACATTTTTACAATAGTGTTGCGCCTCAAAGTCTCAGCTAATTCAAGATAATATAATCATGCAGCCTACCTTTGCCTCTGATTGTTACAGATGAGTACATAAGCAAAGTACATACTAATAAAACTGTTTATTAAAAATAGTAAACTTCAAGTAATTTTCATATTAAAGTTACTTTTTCAGCGATTCGAAAGCAATCATGCAAGCAATCGACATTCGTTGAATTTAACGTAACGCAATATATTCATGATTTGGCGACAGTTGTCATCGGATATTAGTAGAGAAGCAATCGATATCTCTACAAACCAATTCTCATTAAATTATCTATTGCGCATTCAACAGTTGCTCTTAAATTTAAATGCAATATCTGGTTTGTATTTATAATTAATTCTATCGACTGGAGTAACCACTTTGATTTCAAACCACAAGTAATCAATTTGAATTTGAATTGATTGAGTTAAAGTAATAAAAAACGGACACTGTTAATTTTGCGTTCCCTGTTAAGTTTTCTGTTAAATGAACAGCTGTAACATAAAACAGTGGCAACGGTCACACTCTTTAAATAAATTTGTTCCCCGCGGTTCGCGTCCACGTGAACACATTTCAGCAATGTGATTCATAAAATTATTAGATAAAAATCCAATAAAATCTGTGTGGTGTTTGCCAAAAATCCTGTTAAAATAAATTACACAAATATATAGCCTTTGCGTAGCCGTCTTCAAAAATTTTGATAATTCAAATATTGTGTGTTGGCGTTGCAGACGCGGCGCTCAACATGTGAGGTTAAAACAGACTAACAGACTACGGCAACAATCATTAATATCCATTTAAACAGTGACTAAATTAATAAACATTAAAAACAAAGTGTTGTGCAGAGTCCCTTTAAGGTAATAATCAAGATTTTGTGAATCAAACACAGACAGGTGCTCCTTCCTAGAAGTGCGTATGATACACGAGCTGCTATACAAAAAAAAAATTCGCACGAATCGTTCGCGGTGGCAGGGCTCGCATTTCGTCGTTGCCTCCTGCCATTTATTTATCATTAAATCAGCTTTCTAAACAAAACTGATTATAGGTGTGTGTGTGAAATGTGATAGTAGAGTTTAACAAAAAGGAAAAACGAATAGAGATTGTTATTTAGCATAAGCATACATATAGACACACACAAACATATTTAACAAAAAGCACATGGTGCGGCGGCGGCACTCACACACACGTGGTCGCGACGTCGGTGTTTTGTTGAGTGCTATGTACAAGTACGTGTGAGTGTGCGCAAGTGTGCATATGTATGTATTTGTGCGGTGTTTGTTGTTGTTTTGCGATGACAGCGATTTGTTAAAAACTTTTACTTGAATACACATGCAACTGCCATAAAATGTTAAATAATGCCCTTTTTGATTATTAGCCGCTTCATAGATTTTAGCGTCATCAGCAATGCGGCATGGCAAATAAAAAAATCAGCATGTTGCTCTGTAAAAACGTGCCACGCTGGTTTTTGCCGTTCCCTTTTGTGCAACCATTCGGTGCACTTTTGGCGTTGCCAACTTGTTGAATACTACCCGCCAGATTTTAATGTTATCGATTTTGAATTGAACTGCACGTGGATATATGTATAAATAAAACGGAAGACGTTGTGAATAATAAAAAAATAAAAATAAGTGGACAAGTTCTTTGTCTTATTCCAACTCTATGATAGAACATAGATTTCAAATTAATGATATTTCCTTTACTTCTTTTGACGTTTCTGTCGGCGTGGTTCAAACAAGTTATGTTTGTCGCGCATTTGCTTCAATATTTCTTCGCGATTGTGGTTTAGTTTCTCCAGTTGTTGCTCTAGAATATCGGTCACACCAGGTGTAAGCACTATGAACTTTTCGACAACAACGTTCTTGTCTTGCAAATCACTGAGTTGTGCAGCCAAATGAACATCAGTGCCCGCAAGCACAAAGTATCCGGAATTGCCAAAGGCCTTGACTGAGACTGCCTCAACTGGTGCCACCGATGGCTGTTGCTTGACTCTTTTAGAGTTTTCCTTGCCCGATGCAAGTTTTTTTTGTTTTGGTTTTGGTCCAACAGCTGAAACAGAAGATTCGGAAATCGTCCTGTGATTTGATTTAATAGGAATTTACGTACTTTTAGGCTTATGCGAGATGGAAGACTGCAGTTGTAATGCTTTTCCATGTGAAATGCTTTGATGATTGGATTCATTAATTTTTGGTTTTGCCTCTGGTTTAACGTCTCGTTTGTTGTCCTTCACTGTCCTGTTAGGATTCATCTTTTCTAACTCTTTGATTCTCTTGCGCACATTCCTTTCTATATCTTTCTCATTTGCCTCCTTCAAATTCAAGATCCGCCGATTGTCTTCTCCTAAAGTTGGTTTCAATTTGCACTCTTCACAATTCTCCTCAACGTGGCCAGTTGTCAGGGTGCCAGGTGATTCGGTTTGACGCTGGTGCGTTAGGCGCCTGGAATTCTTACCGTTCTTCCTTTCATTCACTCGCTTCTTTCCTTTAAATAGTTGACTTAAAACCACTTGGCAGAATTCACAGTTGCAGGTTTTATCGCTTGCGGATCCGTCCAGTGGATTCCTCTTCATGGTTTCGTCTTGTTTGTTGCCTGATGCACTCGTTGACTCAGCAACTTGGGACGGGGGCTGCTTGTAGCTGATTTTCTTATTAAAAGCCTTTGACAGTTTCTGAATCTTATTAATTGTAGCAGCTGCTCTTCGGGTGAAAGACTTGCTAAACGAGCCCTGTTCAATGGGCGCTCCACAAGGTGGTTGCAATCCTCCCACTAAGTTTGGATTCGGTGCCTTTTTTTTAATATTCGTATCAACCATCAAATCAAGCACCTGTTTCTCTTTATCGTGGACGACAATTCTGACTGTTGCTTTTCCTAGCTCCATTTCCGCTGCATCCGCCGCTTGTGGCATATTTTTGGCCACCGATGCCTCAGGCTTGGAGTTACTGCTCGATGGTTTGACAGGTGGCAGTGTCCCGTTGAGTGTCTCTGCTGGCGTCACTCCTCCCTTCTCCCCGCATTGCCGCTTCGCCTCAGCCGCTTTGCGTTGACGTCGGGTGATCACTTTTTTGGGCATTGCGCTCTTCAAACAGCTCTCAAAATTTAGAAATATATATTTTTGCTAAATTCAATTGCCTCGTAATTTATTTTGACACGCACAAGTCTCTTGACTTTTCCTTTTTGACAGATAAAAATGCGAAATGACACTCGATTGTCATTGTTCTCTGACATATTGCAATCTTAAATGTCAATGCCAGCTACGAATCATATTATTACGATATTAATGAACTTATCAATTATTTAATATTCTTTGGTTACAGTTCTCTAATAGTTCTGCACGCACAATTTAAAGATTATGGATTCACGAATGCTGAATGTGTTTCACGAGGATCCCTTTGAGGGGAACTTTGTCAAATATGATCCAGAGCCGAATTTCTGGTCTGCTAATGATGAGTACGTCTATGTTTATTAAATAATTGATCAATTACTAACATTTGTTTTTCTGTAAATACATACAGTCTGCAGCTGACAGACACGTTAAATGGCATTCTGCCCATTGCGCCTACAGATGAATCGCTGCTTAGCCAAAAGGAAGCAGAGGAGCAACTGCAAAACAGCAAGAACTTGGTAAGAATTTAATTTTTGAATAATAGTTTTCTTATTATTAAATGAATCCTTTTGGTTTTAGCTTATCTACAGTGATTTTGTGGATCAGCATATCAGTGATGATGGCAACGGGCTCAATGGACAGGTTTACCGGGCAATCACAGACTGCGAAGTCGAGGCTGTCTATGAGCATCGGCGACAGTTGAGTGCACTGATCGATTCAGATGATGATAATACTGCTGCAGGTGTGGAAGACGATGATATACAAAGCCAGTGCAGCAATTCAACATTTCGCACGCGCACCGATAGCTCCTCGATTGGAGATTATGAGTCGCACTCAAGCGACTACGATGATGAGATTGATGAGACTGCAGATGAACGTTTGCTTTCTACAGATACGATTGCCTTTCAGGATGAGCGCAAGTGCCGCACGCTGAGTACGAATACAGTCGGCTCTGAAACGGATGGCTTTGGACTGAACATCGATGTGAATAACTTTGATTTGGCTGACTTTATCACAAAGGATGATTTTGCCGATAGCATAAACACGCTTCGTACAAAGAAATCCATTCCTGTAATATCCGTAGCACCAAAAGTAGCATCTATGCCATTAGCTCCAACTCCAGCTCCATCCCCTAAAGCTCCAGTCAAATCAAGTGAGATACCGCAAGCCATTGCAGCTGAGAAACCAGTCGTAGCGCTGCCCACGCCTGTGATTATATCGTCTAAGAGCCGTGATTCTGATTATGATTCGGATTCGATAATTGATGTTGAGACCGTTGATGTAATCGATGTAGATGAATCACTGTGGGCAGCCAAACAAGGTGATGAAACTGTCGCCGCGGAGGATTTGTGCTATGTGGACAATGTTAAGGCCGATCCATCCTGGAGTCCCAAACCAGCCAAGCGGATTACTACTGCTGAGGTGAGTATCAAGAGTTGGGAAGCAAACACATTGAAGCATGTTATTCATTCTTCAAATGGTGTCTTCACATAGCACAAGGCAGCGACAGCGGCACACAATCAAATTGCAACCAAAACAGCGAGTGTCTCAGTTCCTGCAACACCTACAACATCAGAAGTGACAACGACAGCTGCAACGACAAGTGCAGTGAAGCCAAAGCCCAGCAACAACATTTGCCTGGTGCCGAACAAAAAGCAATGCGATTTTCTTAAGCGCAAAGTGGGCACCAAGTTATCTGGTGGAGTGATGGCCAACAAGTCCAAAGTGTCGGCCAAGAAAATTCAAGAGGCTATCAAAACCACAGCAGGCAAGCAACAGACATTGGCCAAGGCAGTGGAGTCACAACCCGTCATCGGCACGGGCCTTGGTCTGGGTGGAAAGAATCTGGCGTTACTGAAACATGAACGCGATGCGACGATTGTCACGCCCATTGCGCCCATAGTGACGGCTGCGCCGAAGCGTAAGCTCAATCTGGAGGAGTACAAGCAGCGGAAGAGTGGAGGAGTTGTAGCCACAAAACTGACGCCAGTGCCTGCCAAGCAACCCAAGCTGGAGTCCAGTAAACAGCTGGTGCCGGCAGTCCCTGTACAGAAAACCCATCCATCTCCACAAAAGGCAGCCATAAGTAGCATTGTTAATAGTCTGAAGTGTCCGACCAGTGAGGCAGCAGCACCCACAGATCCAATTACTGTGGCCAAAAACAAAGTGCTTCGCATGCTGGAGCTGAAGCGTGCACAGCAACTGAAGATAATCGATTCACGTGTGACGGCCAAGGTGCCGCGCGTAACGAAACTGCCGCCGCTTAAGGATATTGTTAAGGACACATACTGCATGGAGACTGAGCAGGAAGCAGATTCAGTGGCTGCACCAGCCCAACCCGTGGCCAACAGCAAACTGCAGGCTGACTATGAAGAGATTATCATTGTCTCGGCGAGTTGTAACACGGACATAACGATACCGCCACATCAGGCAAGTGTTGCGCTCAGGGATAACAAGACAACACCCTCGTCTCGTTCGTTGTTGAAATCCTCGGTGTTGCTCTACAACATCTCGAACAGCAGCGAGGCGGGCAAGGACATGACCAACTCCTTGATTGCCAGCATACAGAGCGAGGTGGTCAGACAATCAAATTGTGTGGCTCATGTCTCGCCAACGGGAACAGAAACAACGACGACGCAGGCAGATAAGAATGCACAGCATGGCGAAGATAAGGTCATCATGCATCTAGCCAAGAATCGTGTGCGCAAGCGCATGGTGTCCATGGCCACTCAAACAGAACTGCAACCCGAATTTCCACTGTTGACGCTGCCAACCACGCGACAGTCGCGGGAGCGGACGCGTCGCAGCTATCGTAAGCGTCGCACTGAGGGCTCCAATGGATCGAACTGTGGCTCAATTGGCTCCTCATCCTCGTCCTCAGCTTGCAGCAGCCTGGCCTCCTATCGTTCGCGATCCAATTCCAATTCAACAGAGCGTCTGCGTCACTCGGATGCAACTGCTGCAGGTGGCAGTAGTGTGGGTTGCGGTGGCTACTCCTCGCGCAGCACACGTCGCCATCGCAGCTCGGTGAGTTCCTCATCCTACTCGGAGTCTGGCAAATATGAGCGCCAGCAGCGTCAACGACAACGTCGCACAAGTTACAACAAACGCCGCTCAAAAAATATGACTCGGGGCAACTGTTCCACCTCTGGTTCAGAGTTCAGCGATCGTGAGCGCAGTCGCAGTCCGCTTCGGCGTTCCCGTTCACGGTCAACATCTGCTACGCGTTTCGGTAACACTGCGAATAACAATCGACGTAGTTTTGTGGATCGTAATGTATCCCAGCCGGCGGTAGAGGAACGTCGTATCGTCTATGTGGGAAGGATTGAGGCGGATACCACAAAGGAGCTGTTGCGACGTAAATTCCTGCCCTACGGCAGCATCAAGCAAATAACCATACACTACAAAGAGAACGGGTAAGTTTCCAAAGAGATGTGAGAGATGGAGAATGTGTGTTTATTTTGTTCATTTCGTATTCAAACAGCATGAAATATGGCTTCGTGACCTTTGAACGTGCGCAGGACGCATTCACAGCCATTGACACGAGCCCTCGGGATGCGCAAATCAACATGTATGACATTAGCTTTGGGGGCCGACGAGCATTCTGTCGCGCATCCTACGCCGATTTAGGTATGTTGATCTCGAGCTAGCTAAAGAAATTTAAATTAATTAAACTGATTACATTGCAGACAATGCCGGCATCAATAATTATCATTCATACGTGTTTCCCAAGGCAGCACCAGCTGCTCCACAGCAAGAGGATTCATTTGAGGCGTTGTTGCTGAAAGTGAAGGCAAAGTTAAATGCAGGCAAGCCTGCAACAACATCAGGGGAGACTGCAGCAACAACAACACCAGCAGCACCACCACCACTACTAGCAGCTGGAGGAACCACCAAAGTGGATTGCAGCAACAACAATCCAAATCCGGCCAATGGTCAAATTTGACATCTTTACTGCAATCTGCTAATTGATGTATTTCTATATTTATGATTTGCCAACAGAATTTTGAGTTTATGCCAAGAATCGCAACCTTTTATGATTAGGAATATATATAGATATCTAAATAGACCATGAAGTTTCTAACCGTTCAAACGAAAGCCTGATTATCAACCATAACGTTTTCATAATTTATTATTAATAAATAGTTGACAATAGCATTGAAGATCACATCATAAATCGTAGATTTGATTAGGGATTAACAAATCGACAACAGCGAATTGAATAGCAAATACACAAATGCACATACAAATAGAAATATATGGAAATTAACAAATGAAATTGTGATAAACGCGTAATGCATACAAAGTCATTGATTATTGCATGTAAGTTAGAAGTCGGAAAGAAACCAACACGCAAAAGTTATTGTAAAAACGTTGATGTAACATTGAAGTTTATAGCCATAACGTAACAACCGAAGCAGAGACAGACAGGGACAGAGACAAACAAATAGCAACAAATAATTGAATAACTAATAATTGATTAAAAAATATCCATGCACCATATATAGGAAATATATAAATAATATATATGTATGTATATATATATATATATATATATATATATATATATATATTATGTATTATCTGTATAGTGTACTACATAGAGAGAGGGCAAACGGACACGCATGTTGCATGCGACGGTCACAAATTAAACTGTTGATAACTAAACTTTGATATTAGTTTGTAAAATGTACGTACATAATGTAATTTTAATTTACTGCATATGATTTATTTTTTGTATAGCAATGAACCGATCCATCAATCTTTCAATCAATCCATCAACCAACCAACAATTAGAAACTGAGTTCAATAACAAAATTGCCCATTATAATGATTACAACAGGAAAGAAAGAGCAAGAATGTTAAATTTTAAATCTTATTTTGCTTTATTTGCTTAATATTATTTGGTTTAGAAAAGGCAAATTTGTTAACTATTAAAATATATAAATTCTTTGAACCCTCAGCATTGGGCCAGCAAGTAAATTTAAATTTAACTACTCATTCTAATCTTCTCTTATTTAGATAACTGCCAAACTCCTTAATCAAAAGAATAATTTTGTTAAACATTAAGCAAAACTCTTAAAGATACAAAAAAAACTTGTTTTCATATTATAACTTAGCCTGGTAGTTGGCTATAGAATTGTTTTAAGTTTTGTACTGCTCTTTGAATAATTTAATAAATGCGCTAGTTTCAGCAAATTGAAATAAAAAACTTGACTTTTATTAAAGAAAGGTCAAACAATGCCGGCGACTTCCGCTTCTTGCACCGAGAATATTGTGTTTCTTAACTTATAAAAATTCCAAACACGTTTCTTTTAATGCTATCATGAGCCTGTTGCTTATTCGTATGCAAATATTCGCAATGCTTTTGAGTGCTTTTATTGTACTTTGTTGACATAAGTGAAAGGTAGATTTGCTTGAAAACTTGGATAGCTTGCAGATCCTAGTTTTTGCAAAACTGTTATTTGTATGTTAATAAAAGCATATACTTATATTATAATCAAAAGCCTATTTAATTATATGAATAATAATTTAAATAGAAAGAATTCAATAATATAATATTAATAAACTTCCACAAATTACAAATTTGAAAATGCATAGCGAGTTAACTTTTTACAGTGAAGCCTCTAGTCTATTTAATGCAGACTGTTTGCTCTCTTGTAATCAGCGTGCACTCTCATTTTCCTTGCTGCTGCTTTGTCGCTCTCTATTGAACAGGAACACATACAAAGGTACGATCAAAGTGCGACAGGCGGTCCCAAAGAGAGTCTGTTCTCTCTTGTGAGCGTGCGTTGGTAGTGCGTCTGTTGACCCCCCTCCTGAGCGCTTCACTTCGGCTAATCACAGCAATAGCGAGAAATGCACATGTTTAATGTGCTGCTCAGAGAGTAATAAAGGAGTTCAGCTGCATACTCATACATGCGTTAACAGTTGTTATCTAAGGAGCTTATTTGGTATTTATTACAACAGTTTGCAGCATTTCTAGTGAATTTTAGCTTTGTATATGTATGTATTTATTTATTTAAATAGGTATCATGAAGACTTAAGTGAAGGGTGTCTTCAAGTGGACTATTTCCTGACTTGTTAATGTTAAAATAACATTAAGATGACGGCATGAAGGCAGCTTGGGGCAATCTGCTGAAACAACAAATATTGTTTAGAGCGCTTATACTGTACGAACGCTTACATGAATGTGTTGAGAATCGAAAATTGTAATAACATTGATTTCGACTTAAAAAAATGAAGACAATCAATCGAACATGTTGACAGATTGAATTGATTTCATAGAATTAAATACGTATGACATATTACATAAACGCATGCACATACATATTCTGTTGGAAGTCTTATTATCCTGCTCTTGGTCACTTGCTGTGGGCTATGTGGCGATTTGTGTCGTTGTTTGCGTGGCGAGTAGTGTGTGGTGTGTGGTGTGTGGCGTGCGGCTTGCGGCATGTGACATGTAGCGTGAGGCAAGCAGCATGTGAACAAACTGAACTTTTCGCATGAAAAAGCAAATCGTTTACCTTCCGTTGAATGAGGACACATGCATAAGGAGAATGATGGTTAGCTTTGCCGTTGGCTTTTGCTTTTCAACGAATTTCGTTGTGGGACTTAAACGAAAATTCAACAGAAGCTGACAAATCTTTAATAGCTGTAATGTGCACAACATAAATATTTATATACATACTTTAAATTATCCTATACTCCTAGGCATTGTAGAATACATTTAAAGTCTTCACTTTGAAGTTGCGATGTCATTTATATGTTTGTTTCTATTTCTTCTACTCGGTTGAATTTAAAATGGTTTATTTTCCTTTATGCTATAAAAAGTGAAATCCAGATTCTGTCATGCAATAACTTGGCTAATGCGATAAAATTCATCGTTAATGTTATAAAATTTCCGTTATGAAGATAGAGGATGATTATATTGATAGCAATAATACTTGCTCTTGTACCGTCTTTTTCGTACTCTAATACAAACAGCAGGCACTTGAAATCTTTTATTCAATTTGCTGAGATGTCTAGAGATTCAGTCGAATTCACATTAGCAATCGAAATGGGTGTTCGATTGGGTGGCGGAGGAGGAGAGTCTCAGCTAAAATCGATAAAAAATCATATTCCGTCGACCAAAAGATACATCAAGTGAATTGCAAATGCTCTTATCGCCCATTTGCATATTTAATTTGTCAGAGAAATGTAGACAAAATTATGACACTGCCTTACGGAATATTCCAACTTAAAGCAGTTGCTAATGACATTCATTAAGACAATCAGTTTAAGATTTTACGAGAGAGTCTCAGCTCAGGTGAGTCGCAGAGTGTGTGTAGTGGATTCCCACTTTAATTAAAATTAATTTCACAGCTAATGCTAACTTTGTTGCTGACGCTTCCTTTCGCACTTACGGCAACTTTAAGTTCACTCCTGCTTTCTTGAGATCTCCACATTTATCAATTGTCGTTTTGCGACCTCATATCTGTCTCATTTGTTTTCTTTATTTTTTTTTTTGCTTTTATTCTTTGTCTTTGTGACGCAGTCAGGAGACAGACAAATGTCTAATGAATGACTTCAGAGCAGCTGCGACAATTTACTTCCACCTTCTTACTTCCATTCGAGTATTAAGTTCATTTGCCTTAATCAAATCAATATTATTAAAATGATTAAGGCTCATAATTCTCCGCAGCTCTCAAATATATGCTATACAAATTTTTCCTACAAATGGAATTAAAATCTTGTCAAAGAATTGAATGAATTTTATAAATTTGTTCAGTTTTGACAGAAGTAGTTGAAGTAACAGTTCTAGTTGTGGGTTTGTCTGTAAAGCTTGTGTAAATTTGTTTAATCTATTTATTTGTACATCGTATATGGAATATTTGAAGCAGCTGCTGCTCTTTCCATTCATATGTCGAATAAAATGGGAAATGCGAATCAAAGCATTATCCTATGTTGTCGGTGTGCCACTGAGTTAATATCAAAGGCTTAAGGAACTCAGTTGCAATGATGTCGCCCTGCTGCTCTGATTGCTGATTCAATGCTTCCGTTTTACGTACCTAAGGTAAAGGCAGATACACACAAGCACACTCACACACACATAGAAACTTATGTGGGTCTCTTTGTACATGTACCATAGGTGAATTCAAATGCAACTCTCATTTTTTGCCAGTAACATATACATTTGCGACATGTTATCCTGTGTGTGTGTGTGTGTGTGTGTGTATGTGTCTGTGAGTAGCAGAAGGATGGCATTGTAAGCTCCTTTTTGTCAGCGAATTGCTTTTGATATGTCCTGTCAGCGGCTGTGGTGAACGTTCATGTATCGTGTGTTATTATTGTCAGCTTTTAAGCACGCCCAGTCAACAACAAAAAAGAAAAAAACAAAAAAACGTACACACAACAAACAAAACGAAATGTTCCAGAGACATAAAGAGAAAGCAGTAGACTGAGAACAATCGACTAGATAACACCCTATACCTAAATCTCATAACTTTTGCCTGTGATAAGCCACTTTAAATATATAGAAATTGTATATTGACAAATTCGGGAAAAACAAATAAAATTCTATTGCTTTATTCTTTACTTCTTCTTCTCCTTCTTCTTCTCTCTTTAAATTCTCCCAGTCAAACGATTTATATTTAATAAAACATTACCAATGAAAAAAAAATATATATTTTTAAATATATTTCCGATTCAAGTGATATACATAAAAATGGAAACATGTTAGGTGTGCAAAGCAGCGACTTGAATATACCCTTTCAGTGGGTTTTCCACTTGCAATTGGTATACGAGGGTAGCTAATGATGATTAGCATGACACAATGATGATCCTTTTTGGCTTGCTATTAAATAGGGCGTGTCGACCTTAACGCTAGTTGCCTGGAATATCAATTATTAAAACAAATAATCAGGCAGCAACACGATACGTAGTACTGGAATGGGCATTGATAGTGTCGGGGCTTTTAATGGTGCAACATGTGGCATGCCCCTGTTAATCTCTCTCTATATTTGTACGGAATCGCTTCCTCGCATTGTTAACGCAAAATTGCAAACTTGCAGCTGGCGTAACTCACATGTGTCACTCGCAAAGTGTCATGTTTTAATGTTCGCCTTTGTAGGTGACATTCCCATTGTTGAACATTGCAAAACAAGTAAATTGCATTCGCACACAGACAAACAACTCAACTGATTGCGTCGCCATTCGTTGAAACTTACTTGAAATCTGATGATCTAAAGCACTGCTCTATTGATTTAAACATGTACTTAAATGTGTATTTAAGCTGCACTTAAACAAATACTTGAACATGTACTTAACTTCCCCCTCTATGCTTCAATTGAGTTACATTTGTGCACTTGCTTCGCCGGAAGTTCTTCTGACGTTGCTACAGTTTACCCAATAAGATTAACTATCGTATATGTAGTAAGTCTTTAATTTAAGCTGCCTTAAGTCTATAAAGGATATTTAATGGGCAACTCTACTCAGCTTTAATTGGATTAAGAAATTTTTTTTTTGTGTGTGTTTAACACCAGATACGATGTAATGCGATGCCAAGTGTCTATAACACATTTAATTAAGTTTTATATATAGTTGACCGACTTCTAATTTAATATCTAATTGTTTATTTAACTTTAAGATGAACAGAGAATTTGATTAAATTTACTATGTTATACTTTACTATATTATAACATATAACTTGAAAGTCTTAACTTATTCTACCTGCTGTCTGTAAAGGATGTGCAATAGTCTCCTATGGCCGACCCTTTTAAAAGAAATTAAATTTCTTATTGACTACATATTTAACCTAAGACTGTCTGTGGGTAAACAATAGCCTTAAATATGTTGTATATTTGCAGTATGTACATAAATAATCCAACATAACAATCTAAGTGTTTAACTTATTGAATACTGAATTTCTTACAGCAAGCATAAGCTTCAATTTAACAGAGATATTCAATCAATGAATATTTAACTTAAAACAATTTCAATTCACAAAAAATTGGTGTATAAAGGTTTCTTTTGATGGCATGTTCGCTTATAAATTACTGCTATCAACTTAAGTTTGCTTTTAAATATAATTGTAAATATCCTATTTGAAGGAACTGCATTTTAATAAGCTGCAATTCTATGTACCTTTCTTCTCCTTTTGTTAGTTGTAAATGTATAAAATATTTTCTCCAAATAAATCTATAATTAAGTCAGCAGTCTCTCTGTCAAGGGTATCTATATAATATCATTAATGTATTATATATTTAATTTGGAATTTACATTTAGCTCTGTCATAAGTGATTGATATGTTGGATAATCGGACAGTAGAAAGTGAAGGACAGTTATTTGATTATGGTCTGCAGAGACATGTGACAGTTGAAAGACAGACAAATGACGTTGCCGCATTCAGAAGAAACTTCTGAAAGTGTTGCAATTTGAAAGTATTTTCTTACAGGCACCTCCAAGGGAGGCAAGGGGAGTAGTATAAAAACTTGGTCTTCTTGGCAATAGTTAGAAATTTTGTTGGCAAAACTGTAAGATAAAATTGTGCGCTTATGAATAAAGGATATGAGATTCTTGTTGTTTATTCACACAATTTTTTCAGGCAGCTGTAGCTGCCCCTCGTCTTATCCCCGCCAGCCTGGCCGGCTTCCGCTCTTGAAGCCGCTCTTTAGGTTTGCAGTCAGGCGCCTGCGCGTGCTCGGAGCCAACAAATTGGTTGACAACTCACAAAGTGTTAACTCAATGAGTTTAGTTCGGTTTTAGCCATTCAACGTTGTGGTGCTGCTCCGCTTCGCCCATTCACAAAACGGATAAACCAAAAACACGTCGCGAGTGAAAGTGTGAGGGAGCGTGAGTGTGTGTCAGTCTGTGTGTCAGTCAGTCACTGGCGCCAGCCAGAAATGTGCACATAAATATCACCTACACACATAAACAAGCTCCATCTCCTCATCATCTTGAGAGAGAGAGAGAACCTCAGACATCCACAGAAGACCATCGTCTGGCGCCGCATTGCTTGTTCGAAAGGACTTAGGTGGATCTAAGCTCGAGACTCAACCTGACTGAGTACGTGTTTCAATCTGTCTGTGTACAAATACATTGGCTAATCTTGCTCGCCAGCAGTAAATGTGCAAATCTCTGTTTGTCTTCATAATCATTGGATGGAGTATGTGTGTCAACTTTAAAGCGTTACTCCCATGTGCCACAATTCAATTAAAATCCATCTCAAAAAGTGTTGAAAGCCTGCAGAGTGCCACCTCCTTAGCCCAGTTGCAGAGCACTTTCAGTGCGAACTAATTGAATTTGCCCATGCAGAAAAGGCGCTCAAAGAAATGAAATAATGATTTATGCAGATGCCGGAGAGCTCGCCCCGGTTCCCCCCTGCCTATGCACCCACTAAAAATACTGGTAAAACAAAGAACGTGAATGAGTCGAGTCGAGTTTAGTTGAGTTGAGTTGAATGGAGAGTAGCAGCACCTGATTTAATACCCTAGATATTCTTGTATCAGATCAGAATTGATACTTCCGTAGTTCATCTGTAGAAACAGCGAATAATAATTATATTAGAAACTACAAAAGCTTTGGGAATCTCGACTCAAATATGAGAACTACATCCTGTGATTTAACAAATATTATTGGCCAACATTTCTGCTACTTTTTAATCTCTCTACAGTTGTCCATAGTTTCTAGCAAAATCGCACAACCCTCTTAGTCTGTTCCCCACATGTGGTTATACTTATACATATAAGTATACTATATACTTATACTCGGTGAGCAAGGATTTTTTTGGTTTTAGTGGCATATATTATACAAAGCGACCAACATTAATCACTTTATACACATTAAAAGTTAGTCGAAAGCTGAGCTAAAGTTGAAATGTTTATCTACGAGTTGGCCCTGTAAATGAAGTAAATAAAGTATTATGTAACGAAAAAGGTTGTCAGCTTGAGAGTTTACCACAAAAGAACACACATAGTTACGTGATTACTCAAAGGAGTCGAAACTTAAATAAGCGCCGGCCTGATTGATATACCCTTTTATGTGACCGTCACAGTACGTGGTATAAAAAGGTTCTAACTAAGTGTACACACGTCTTTTGATTAATGGACGCCATTAGTATAAGCCGGCGGCAAGTTTCCAAAAAAATCGTAAAGAAATCATACAAATAGTGGAAAAGCGTAGTCTGATTTTGGGCGCATTTTGGAATCTGCAGGAAAATGCGAGAAAAAGCTCATTTCCCGTCGTCGTCGAGCAATGCAAATCGAAGGAGGGCTGTGGTTTGGTTTTTCAATTTAAAACAGGATATAGTGCCGTAACTCCAACACCCCCTCCCCACAATTTCTCCTCTCTCCTCAAGAGGACATTTGCATTTTCTGTATGTTAATGATGCTTTCACTTTGGTCAAAAGAAGCTTTGAAGTGGTTGGCCAGCAAAAAAAAAAAACAAGTCAGGCAGCTACAGTCGTACAACGTCTGTGGTAGACTATGAACTAATCGGGGAAAGCAAAAAAATAAAGCAAATATAAAACTAATTTAAAGCCAAATTAAGCTTAAGCAATGTTCAACTCATTATCGTTCGTTCTTGGAAGAGAGCAGCAATAGTGAGTGAACGCGCAAGAGCGAAAGGGAAAACAAACAACCGTTACTTTTTTTGCGCGTTGCTGTGTATACACGTATAACTGTAACTGTACAGCGCGCGTCTGTTTTTACTGAGATGCTTATTATGAAAACTATGCTGACAAATCAATTGGTGGTTAAAAACGCGTCTTGTGCATATATATTGCTTTTATAAAATTTTAAAAACATTAAAATTTTGTTTGGGATGCACCGAGATTCGAACCGCAGACCTCTCAACACGCAAATCGTACGTTCTACAGCTTGAGCCACCGCCTTACATACTGCGCTGTCGGCAACGTCAATACATATACAGCACGAGTTTTTGCATTTGTCATATACAGTTTGTCAACTAATTCTTTGCAAAATAAATTTTGTCACAAACTTTCAACTTTAACATGAGAAATATAAGTAATGGCAATATTTGGGAACATTTTTTTTTAACAATTACTGTTAAGATATGTATAAGCAATAAGAATAATAAAAGTGAATGATAAAATTCCAAGAAAAGCACGAAAAAAGTGCAGAAAACAAAACAACAGCATAATTGACGCTGTCAATTAATTCTTTGCAAAATACAAACACTGGTTGAAAGAAGACCAACGGAAAACTAACGGAATAGCGAATTCTAAGAAAACCGATCGCGTGTTTTTTTCTAGTCTTCCTTGCACTCATTTGTTTCAAAATTTGCTTTGGTTTAGTGTACGTTACTGCTAAATTAAAGATTTTTACAATGCCTGGAAAATGCACTGGGGATATTTTGATTAAATTAGTTTACTTTCATTTTTACAAAGGAAAAACAGCAAAAGGGTTTGCTGAAAGATATCATATTAAACTAAGAACAGTTTACAATATTATTAACCGCGCTGAATAAGAAAAGAGACTGGACTTATACAGTTCTGAAGGCAGACCACCAAAGCTCTCTGGGCGGGATTGCTCAAAAATTTTGAAAACAATTGAAGAAAAACTGTAAACAAGCCTCAGAGAGTTAACAACTGATATAAAAACAGACTGGAAGAAGTCCGTATGCCATGAGACTGTGAGGAAACTACCCAAGCACCTCAAGTACTCATCATATGTAGCAAGAAAGAAGCCTTTGCTGTCTGCTGTTAACATTGAAAAGCGCTTGAGATTCGCATTTTTTAATTTTAGCAGTTCTCCGGAGTACTGGAATGATGTAATTTTTTGTGATGAGATCAAGATCATGATGTACTATGATAATAGACCCAGAAAAATTTGGCGAAAGCCAAAAACAGCCTTCCAGGCCAAAAACATTGTGCGTACTGTTAAGTTTGGCAAGCTTTGAGTAATCGTGTGGGGATGTATTTCATACAAAGGCGTTGGAGAGCTCCACATTTTTAATGATATAATGACAAAAGAGTTTTATTTAGACATTTTATCAAATGAATTGTCAAGAAGTGCGCGCAATTTTGGCTTTATTGATCCCCAAAACAGCAACAAACTCAAATATAAGCTGTACCAGTATAATGATCCGAAACACAAATCGCTGCTGTTCAGCACCTGGCTGCTTTATAATTGCAGCAAAGTGATTGACACGCCCGCCCAGAGTCCGCACATCAATCCTATAGAAAATTTGTGGGCATTGCTTAGGAAAAAAGTGGCCAAAAGGAGCGCTTCGACAAAAGGCGACTTGATTAAGTGCATAAATGAAGAGTGGCTTCAAATACCGGAATATTACGACTTAAATTGACTTATATCGTCGATGTCTCGGCGACTTAGGGTAGTTATGGATGTTAATGACGGGCATACAAATTATTAGCCAATTATAGCTTATTGTTTAAGAGATATAGCATTGTTTGCAACTAGTGTTTGCATTTTGCAAAGAATTAATAGACAGCTAATTTTTGCTGTTTTTTTATGTTTCCATGAATTTTTTATGTTTCTGTTTTAATTTTTATTAATTTTGCTTATTATTTTGCTTAAGAATATATATATGAACTAAATTGTGAAAGATTGAACATGAAAACAAAAGGCCTTCCTAATAAATTATTATGTTAAAGTTGAAACTGTGTCACCTTTTTTATTTTGCAAAGAATTAGTTGACATACTGTATATACATATGTATATGTATACGAATTTCTAACGAAATTTGGTTATTGCTTTCTTTCAAATTCTTAACATTTTCTGACAAATAAGGTAAAATTAATAATATATGTATATATAAAATAAGAGTAATTAATTTATAATTATTAAAAAATGTAATTTGGAATTGTCAGCAGTGGGATTCGAACTCGCGCCTTTGCGGCGTTTCTGGTTGTTGTTGTTCTAGCTAAAGCAATTTTGGCCGCACAGCTGCCATGAATCTGGTGATCATTCATTCCTTAATATCTTCTATGTTTATGATCCGATCGTGCTGAAATCTTCAGAAAACGTCCGGAAAAGGACATTCCCCATATGTGCCAAATCTGAATTAAATCTAAAGTCGGTAGCTTCAGTTAAACGTTTTTTTCGATTTGCGGGGGCGGAAGGGGGCGTGGCAAAAATCTAAAACAAACTTGATCTGCCTGCAAACAATACACGTGTTGTCACCAAATTTGGTTACTCTAGCTCTTATAGTCTCTGAGATCTAGGTGTTCATACAGACGGACAGACGGACAGACGGACAGACGGTCAGACGGACATGGCTATATCGTCTCGGCTGTTGATGCTGATCAAGAATATATATACTTTATAGGGTCTGCCACGCCTCCTTCTGCCTGTTACGCACATTTCGCCTTCGTCAAACCTAATAGACTTTGAACTTTTAGTTCATAGTCTAAAAAAACAACAACATGTTTTTGACAGTTTAATTATTATGCCAAAGCACTCTCTACTACTCACGTTTCCCTTGTTTGTGCTGCTTAACCAGTCAGGGAAATGCAAGAGAAAATAAACAAGCGAAACAAAAGGAAGGTTTATGCCAGGGCTTAGAGCTATGCAAATACGTGTACTCAGAGCGCCATTAAGAAGCAGCACTAAATTGCAGGCTCAGCCAAAAGCAGGTCAACACAATTGGCTAGCATTGGTAGCTGACTTTTGGCGGCAAATGACTTAACTGCCAGTTTAAGCTGCATGGCCGACGTGACTCGCCAAGGAATCCAGCAGAAACATTTTATTCCTCAAATGCTGCATTACTTTAAAGAGAGAAAGAGAGAAAGTGCGAGAGAGAGAGAGAGAGTGAGGCAGAGAGAATAGTTGTTAAGCAGTCTACGATTTGCTGTTGAAGTGCTGGACGCGTTCGTGCCTGGCAATAACGGACAGGTCAGCAGGCAACAGGTTGGCCACCAGCATTTGTGGTCAACTTTAAGTTTTCAATTCCCTCGCAAAAAGTTGACCGTAAACATCTTGAGCTAAATTTGGCTGAAAATTGGGGCAAAAGTTTCGGCTGTAAATTACATCAAATTCGGCAATTGAATTTTAACTACGACTTAAGTAATTTAACAACTCGGATGAAGGCATTCTGTCAGGCCTTCTGCCCTTAATCTCTTCTATTATCAAATAAATATTTGCCAGCATTACGCGACCTTTGGCTTTGGCATTTCTCTCTGCTGACTTACCCAGGCAATGCTTGCGAATTGTTGACATGGCTTTAAATTACGATTAAGGCTTAAGGTCAAAGTGGCCACTTACTTGCCACAGTTTTGGCTCGCTGCCCGTGCCACTAATGGCTTTAAAGCCATATCGTTTTTTCCACCTCATTTACATAGCATGAACTTGAACTTTTCCATCTTCTCTCGCCAGTTGCCTCCTTAATTGGCCAGGTTGTCACGTACACAATGCGTAATGGGAACCTTGACGGGATTAAGCCTTAAAGGTTGCCAATCCCAAATTGGCTAACCCCTCTCTCGCCCCCGCCCTTGTTAATTAATTATTGCAAAATGACTTCATTATCTTACTCCATACACGTGTCTCTAGCCTAATTCAGTCGTGTTATAGAGATTATGCTGGCAAAATGATTTCTGCTTGTTTGTTATTGCATTCAGCTGGCAAGCCGCACTTTGCTTCAATTAGACCACGTTAGCAGACTTGGCTAACTGCAAGTGACAGCTCCTGAGGTTCAGAGTGTTTGAAAGGACAATTTCTGTCTGCCATTTGACGTTGTCAAAGTGAAACTTTTTGGGACATGTGAACGCTAGAGAAAGATACAGAGGGAAAGCGAGATAAAGAAATAGGGAGAGACAGAGAGAGAGAGAGAGAGAGAGGGAGAGAGAGAGAGAGAGGTAGAGGCAAGCAAACATTTGCTCAAATTTGTTGTACTTCAGCATGGCAACACTTTAAACTCAACTTGTTTTTTTTGACTTTTGAGACTCGAACATTTACGGATGCTCCTTCATAAGTGCTCGAGTTCAATTTTGAGCTTCTGATACAGACAGGCGACAAAGTGCCAAAGTGCCAAAGTGACACAGGGACACAGGGACGCAGGGGCATAGGGACACAGCAGAGCGTTAATCTCATTTCTATATAGTTTGATTACACTTTGCCTTTTTTGCCTTCGAGTTGAGCTCTTGACTGTTCACTCCTTCGGCTTCACTTAGGGCGAAACAAGAAGTGGGGGCAAGCATGACATCACGTTCAAGTGCTTTGTTATTTTATTTTAGATCCAACCAAAGAGGAGAAGTAGAAGTAGCAACAGCAGCAGACACAACAAATTATATTACTACCATCGTCAGCATCGTTGGCTTTCTGACTGGAGGCCCTAGACTCAATGCGATTCGATTCGATTCGATTCGATGCGATTCGACTCGTACATCATTAGACCAGTGCATATATGGCTTACAAATTGGCCGGGGGCGACAATTACACACTTCATTGGTTTGATGTGCCTGTGCACTTCATTACATTCCAGCTGCCCCATCCCTGCCATCCCTGCCTCTGCCATTGCTCTCGGTCTGCCCTGCGTGGGTGTGCAATGGGACATGAAGAATACGTACTACATATTCAACTGCCCCTTGGCATCATTCCAAATGTTGCTAGTGCTGCACAACTGCATAAATTTGATTAGAGTCGAAGTTGGTCAACTGTTTTTGCATGACAAAGCAATAGCAATAGTTAACGACGTTTAAATACACTTTCTTAAATGTTTACCACAAATAAATTACACATATCTATTAGAGAGTTTCTATTTAATCTAATTGATCAAGAAAGTCAATTTAACATGAGAACAATTAACTAGCAATATAATAGTAATAAAATGGAACATTTTCAACTTCACGTTGGCGACTTTAATCCTCCTTTTGATTAATAAGAGTAAAACTCGTATCAACCTCCAATCGAATGTTAAACTATGAAATTAACTTTCAAGTCTTGTTTTAATTAGTTCTCATAATCTGTTTTAATCTACTTCGCTAGAGGACTTACGCGCTTCTTTATATTTAGACATGCACTTAATGTTGCACGTTGCAGCTTAGTTTAGTTCGCGGAATATTACGTATTTTTGTAGCATACTTCTGGTGCCGTAATTGCGTGCCACACAATAAGAGGCTGCGCACTGGCAATTGCAATGAAGAGTATATCTACTCACTTCCAAATTTCAACACATCCACACACACACAACGGCCCACGTCTGCTTGCAACAGTTAGTTGCACACATGCCACAAAAAAAGAGGCGTTGCAAGTGATTTAAAGTGAACTGCAAGTGTTCCGTTTCAGCTCGATCGATTTTCACAGCACAATGGAGTCTGTTTATAAGATGGCACTTAATTTGGCCTTACATCCACAACCACAATAGAGACACTCAACCACACATATGCACTCGCACACTTGCACACTCGCGCACACTCACACACACACACACACATACGACGTACGAGTACAGAATTCAGTGGCAGACATACTTGTGTGTGCATCTCATTATCGGCTTGCACAACTATGCTCAGTTGCTCGCTAAGTGAGATGCACAGCAACTACTTGGAAGTGCTCTATGGAAGGTGGTTCGTGTGGTTGGTAGTGCATAAAGCAACAACATAAGCTCATTGTATATAATCCCAGCGATGCTTCATTAGCCAGCCTTCTGATAAGTTGAGGCTTAGATTCGACTTGAGATTTAAACATAACTCACTCTGCGGTTCTTTTGTTTATGCGCCTTATAATTTTCAATTATGTATGTTTGTATGTATGTATGTTTATGCATATGTTTATGTATATGTATATGTATATGTATATGTAGATGTATATGTTTATGTATATGTATATACAGACATCGGTAATGGACGCGCGAATTCCTAGGCATTGGTCGGTCAATCGATAAAGTAAGGGTATTAAGTATTTATGCTTAAAGCGCAATGCATAACAGAGCAGCACCAGAACAATAGCAACTGGGGAGACCGACATTATGGAAATTACGCGACTCGTAGATACCCTGTGAAGAGTGCGACTTAGTATTGTCATGTTAGGGATATTGTTAATATTTATTCAAAGTCTCTTTGCGCCACAAATCTATTCACAAATTGGGCATACTCATTGCTGGCTACTGTGCGGACTACAGGGTGTGACGAGAACAACATTTTTTGGCAGCCAGCTCGTTAATCTTTTCAATTATGCATGTGAATGTCTGTGGGCGTTGCGTGTTACTGACCCTCGCCCTCGACCCCGCCCTTGCTTTGACTTAGACCTGGTTTCTGACACTACCCACGTCCCTGTCCAAGTCCCTGAACAACGCTCTATTCATTTAGAACATTGTTGTGGTCAATTTTGGTATCAACACAAGCGATTGTCTTTAATGACAGCATAGATAATGATTATCAAATAGTATTTAAGCGATAAATGCCTCACAATATAGCAACATGATGATGCATGAACATTGATTAATCTGCGCTGCGAGCGTAGAGACATATTGAATCTGTCCTGAACAGTAAATGCATTAAAACTGTCTGCGAGTAAGCATTTAGGCCAAGTTTGTGACGTGGATAAAACAAAGGAAAATAAAAGAAAACATTTTGTGGCCACATTTAATTTTACGAGCATTATCAAACTCTTTATTGCTTCCGTTGTTATTCTTGTTGTTGTGGATTATTATTGCACATGTTTGTTGTCTGTTATGACATGTGTTATCAACTCATCCCCCACTTTTCTCCGGCCTCGACAAGTGCAAGAAGATAATAAAAAGGTTTGTTTGCTCTGGGTCACAATTTATTGTCAATGGACCTGGCTCTGACATTTATTCAGGGTCCTTTGGAGGCGTATACGTGACCGCCGGCATTGTCCAATGTTGTTCTCAGCAGCAGCAGCACCACCTCCACCACCACCACCAACAACAACCACAACAACAACACAAATTTCAATCATTTCTCAGGCTCTAATGAAGCTGCCATTTTGTTAAAAGACCTGCAATATATATGTATGAGGAGGAGACTCGTGGGATCTCCACGACAACTTACTCATCTCAATTACTGTAGCATAATCAAAGCATGTTTGACTTAGAGATACCCTCTTATTTAATTTGTATTCTATGAAATTAGTATAATTTATCTCTAAGTAAAAGCAGTCTATTGTTCGATTGAGAACTAAGAAATACGCTTTGCTTACCTGATCAGTACTAATTCTAACTAAGCGCATCGTTAAATTAGGATAACCTTTGTTAGCATAATTATATATGATTTTGCAACTTAAAGACACCTTCTTCATATTTAAGAAATGCTAAGCTTAGTAGAATTCATTATTATTTTGAAAAACAAAAATATTATAATTCCATTTCAATCGCAATTCAATAAATAATAAATTTCAATTCGATTTAATATTCTCTTCTCAAATTGTAGCAGGCCAATATCTATACCGATGTCCCATCACTACATTGTATATACTCCCATCACTGATCATAGACATCCAGTAGCTACCTCGCTTTGTCTATAGATAATAAAGAGAGCAATTGAGATAGTCATCTCGCTCTCGCAAGGTAGCTTGGTTCTGACAACTTGAGAAAACGTTTGCCCTTTAACAAGGGCCAACTTTATAAACGATCAATTTTATTTATATTTAAAATATATTTCAGTGTTAATAACTATTCAATTATTATTCATAATTAAATGAATTCCTTTTAAGTAAAGAATAAATGAACAAAGTGAAATAAATTTAAGGATTAATTGAAGCCATAAAGTTAAAGTATTTGACCAAAATCTGAGAACTGTTTTAATATTTAATTGACGTATTAACTTGATAGCTACATGTGTTGTGGTAAAATAGTAAAAGGCTTTTTATTAATATTTAATGCTCTTAAATAAGCTTGGTTAAATAACAATTATTTAATGCAATTAAAGTTAATTTATGCAATGGCCAACTGTAAATAAGCTAAAGACCCTTGCAGTGGGGGGAATGAGGAAGGGGTAAAGAACGGTTTAAATGAGCCAAAATTGCAATAAGAGCGAGCATCATAGATAGCTGTACCCAAATTGTGCTCCCAGTGACCTTCAAACTGACGAACTGCAGTTTGATTAGTGGGGGCTGTGTGTTGTGCTTTGGTTGTTAAACCCCATGTTGAATCTTGTTCTCTTGTTCACTCGAGCTGCAACACAGCCACATTTTCAGTCGACTGCTACTGCATTTTCCAAGCAGCTACGTGGTATCCGGCTTATGTAAATACAAGACTCCTGGCACAAGTTCTGCTGCCAAATGCAAAAATTCAAAATGAAATGTTAAACTAGCTTTTGTTGAACTTTGCCGGCACTCACGAGGCTTTGCCTCTTTGCGGGTAACTGGCAATCAAATCAGCTCGGCCAAGCCCTCAGGCCATTGGCTAATGCTTTAATGTGATACGGCCAACTCGGTAATCTCTCTCTTTGTTCACTGAACAACTGATTAATACAATGCAATAAGTTTAACGCTTGAAACCAATTACGCAATCTGCCACGAGATTCGACTTATTGCTGTAATCATCATAATTTCATTCCGTTCGCCATTACAATTTCCAATAATTTTTAATGTATTTTGTTTTTTTCTGCAGCGGTTATTATAGTTTGGCTGCAATTCTATAACATTTATATATAGCCTGAAAATAATTCTACAGTTTTACTCATGATTATCAACTAAGAGAAGCAGAAATGCGACGACTAGAGGATACCCAACAATAACTTGGTATTTTCTGCACTTATTAATTATCAATTAATGCATTATTATTATTAGTTATTATACTGACTATTTCAAACATTTTAAACGCTTCCAGTATTCCTATTGTTATTCCTAAAAAGTATACTATAATATTGTGAATAATATCTAAAAGTATTTGAGATAAAATGTATGCAATAGTTTTAACAATTAACTTAAATAAATTGTGTGTATGAATAAATAATTTGGTCGAAAGCACATCAACTATGCAAAACACATTTAGTTATACTAAAAGTTGGACTAAGCTATTGAGACAACAAAGAATGTACTGACTAAGAGATACCACTTACTTATTTTATATTTGCAGTCATAAATAGATGAAAAATATGTTAATTATATACATATAATAACGTTGTATTTGGAAACAACATAATATCGTGCTGCTTGCATTACTTTTTCTCATCTCACATACCCGCTCAACTTACTTTTAAAGTACAGGGTACAACAAGCAGCCAACAAAATTATATAACTTTTAATTAGTCTGGCATAAAATAATCAAATTAAATGCAAAATCACGTGTGTGGGTGTGTCGGTGCGTTTGCATGTGTGTATGTGTGTGTGTAGATTTAAGTGTGTGAAAGAATGAATGTCCATCGCATCAAACAATAAATGTTTTTCATGGTCATATCAAAATTATTTTATGTTTTCCCACCAGCAAATTGAGTTTGTATATTCTCATGTGGAGTGCTGTCACTTCCGCTTTTTTCCGCTAAAGTTAGCCTTTAAAAAACAGCGGGAGAGCTTAAGAAATTAAGTTTACTTGAGTATTTTTATTGGAATATCTATTAAATCAAATTATTTTTTTGGAAAATCTCAAAATATATTTAGAAAATATTTATTGAAATCTTGTTTGAAATATTGTTTACGATATATAAAAAATAAAACATTCGTATATATTGACAGCTCTGCCGCGTTCTGTATGTGTTTGCGATGTTCTACTTCTGAACCAACGCCTTCGGCTGTTCTGTTTATTCCAATTGCAAGGTAAATGTACTGTAAATTGCAAGGTTCAGTAAAATGTAGTCCCAAATAAATGGGAAACTCTTTAAAAAGAGTTTTAAAGAGCAAACTCATAATTGCTTTACAATTGTATTTATTTGAAATTTTATTTGATAGGAATGCGTTTTAGCCTGAAATCAATTTAAACCAGATATATGTTTGATTCTGTGTGATTGTAAGTTGAATTCCATTTCGTTCAACTGCGATTGATTGTTTATTTTCTCTATTGAAAATACTGTAACAATGCTCCTATTGCTGAGAGAACCCAGCCTGAATGAAAGCAAACAAAGTGCAACTGTTGTTGATGGGGATGTGGCAAACGATGTGGCCAACGGCACTCGTGCTCCTCTCGAAAAGGTGCGCCTCTGCTTCTCCCGCTGCACTACAAAAAAACTTTGACTGGCAATTTAAAAACAACATGAAACCTAATTAGGTTTTTTCCTGGCGGTTAGATATCTTTTTTCCATTTGTATATCCTGTACCCATTGAAAGTATGTCGAGGGATACAATTAATTCTTCCAAATGCTAATCCAAATTTAATATTATATTTCTATATATATATATATATATATATATATATATATATATATATATATATACATAGGAATAATTGTTTAATCAATGTTTGTTTTTATGAGGTATTGGATTTGCAAAGCTATGCATAGGGTATCTCTTAGTCCATTTTTAAAGACTGTCGCAAACTTACTTGGTTTTTCCATTTACCAGTTATGTGTTTATCTTTTTCTGTTGTTCTTCTTTGCGGCGGCCATTTTGCTTTGCGCTCAGAAGCAGGCAACACTTTTCCGCCGCATTAAATATTATTGGATAATAACAAGTATGATCGACTTGCATGTATCCTGCACTCATCACAATTTAAAACTCTTTTTTATGTAAATTGCTTTTGACTATAATACTAAATGAAATACGAACCATAATATTGATTAAATATAAAAGTATAAATAATATTTAACTAGTTTATTTGCTGCCAGCCTTAATGTGGGTTTTATAGATAGCTTGAGAAAAGTGGAATATTCGATTTCTGGAAACTTCGTTGTTATTTCAATGCTTATTCTGAAGTTTTATATGGTAACACTTCATACGGTATGAAAAGCCTTCACTTTCAGTAAATTTAAGAGAATATTAATTAAACAACTATAAAAATTCCTGCGAAACATGATGACAGCAGTTAAGGGTTTACAATGCAATGAATATTAGTTTGAACCTCGCATCGAATCTCGACCTTCATAGTCAACGTTTCCTTCGCCGTTATGGGCCCAATGAGTCTAGTTTGGTCCTAGCAAATAACTCGTTACATTCCGCCAACTGCAGCTTTGCCTTTTGTTTGATCACACGAATTCCACGACGTTGAAGCTCTATGCAAATATCTTCTTGCCACAAGTAGCGATATCCGATGGCAACTTGAAGTACACTTCAAGTGCTAACAGTGGGAGAGGACTGTGGTCATATTTTAACATTAAAGCGTAAAAATTTAAGCTACGAATACAGCTGTGGCAATTTATTTTCTCAGGAAGGGCAGGAAATTTTTAAAATACAATTAGATTGTTGTGAATACGTTTTCTTTTCAGCAATCTTTTTGGGCCATTTTTCCTGAAAGTAAAATTCACATGCAGCCTCTGCTTAAGCCAAGTCTGCAGGCGACACAAAAAAAAATAAAAAAATAAAACAAAAACAAACAAAAGGCACAACGACAACGACCTAAATCAGCTCAACACTCTGAAGGATAGCAGGAAAGGGCTTTAAAGTCTATAGCTATAATACTCTAATTAAAAGATAAGAAACTCTTCAACAGTTTAAAAATTTATAATCTTTAAAAACTCACCTCATCTCGCCTTTGGAAGAGAATATTTTTGAATATTTTTGAATTATTATAACATCCTTAAAGTATCCTTAGAAAGGGTATGTAATATTATGTTTAAAGGGCGGCTAGCCGTTTTCTAGAGACAACACACAGGCGTTGACGGCCACTTGGACGGGCTAAGACGCTGATGCTTTAAGGCCTTTTGTTGACACAGTCCCATAGAGACACAGAAATAGATACACACACACACATAGAGAGAGAGAGAGGCAGTGAGCAAGACAGAGAGATAGAGCGTAAGCGCCTTTAACCGCATTGGATTATTGGGTTTTGCTGCGCATAAGACAAACAATTTTGACTTTACTGAATTTAAATTGTATTTAAAGAATGCGAAAGTCTAAGAGGAGGCAAGAGCATTTATTTTGTGCCTACCTTTGATTGACAGTCATTTTGCTTTTGTTTTCAATTTTCTTTCGCCTTCATTGTGCCCATTATAAACAAAATAAACAATGAAATTTGTGTAAACAATGCGCGGCGCAAACAAAAGTATGCTACAAACATTTTTTTCTGCAACACACAAAACAAAATAATAGAAAAAGGTAACAGAAAAAAGAAGATGCTCATGTCACCTGAGCTCAACAACATTTGTAAAGCAAATAGAGCTTAGACGAGCTTAATAAAAACATTAGCATAAGCACAGAGAGAGGTGCATAAATCCGTCTGAAGTATTTGTACTCGTGGAATGAGGCCTAGGATCTACATAGCATCCTCATGTGTTCCACATTAAGTGCTTGTACTTGTAATCCGACTCACAAAACGAATGCCATAAAATGTGTAAGCAATCAATTTGCGTTTAAGTTTGGCCAACACATTACAATTTGTAGGAATGCCTAATCATAGTCATTATAATAATAATGATAATAATAATAATGATAACCATGATAATAAAGCATAGCCAGCCATCCAAGTTGGCTAATTGGCGTTCATTCATAACACACGGATTTTCAAATAAATTCTCTCTTTGAATTCAACATTGCCTTTACCGGCTGCTCTCTTAGGGATAAAGAGACGGAGAGCAAGTCCGTGAGAGAGTAAGAGAGAGTTTTCTTACTCAGCTAGCACTTTGATAAGTCTGGCAACGCTGCCCGCACTAATAAACAGACTTTTGTAGTCAACAACAGTTGTTAGTTGAGTCTTGGCGCTCCCAGCCAACGGTTGTATCCAAGCACTCGAAAAAGAATCTATTGCGCCTCAAAATCAGAGTTTACCGTAATATTAACAATAACGGTACATGTGTATGTGTTTAAGTGTGTGTTAGTGTTTGCTTGTGTGCTTATCTTAACAATCGCGTGACTTTTGCCGGCACAAGGCAAAGTGCCCGTAAATAGTTACAACTGGCAGGAGTTCAAGCGTAATGTTTATGGTATAGTTCTAACGATTCCTTCAGATCGGCAATCATGCAAACAAAAAGTGTAGCTGACATATATCACATACAAGTAACCACAGTGTATCCAGTGCAATTTAAATAAGTTAACCTGTGCAATTTATCTACTCTGTAAATAAAACCGAAATAACTTTGTGCGACGGCAATCGATAAATTCCTCAGGCAAGTCCCAACCACAGCCAAAATACCCCACAAGATGAAACATTTACTCAATTTACTCATAATACTACATTTTATCGTGGCAGCAGCAAAAGAATTTGCTGTGCGATGCTGAGTTAAGCAAATTTTTGCGTGATATCGTACCAATAATAATACTTAAAAACACACACATATACTAATATATAAATCTGCATATAAGAATGGTAATGTGTGTGTGTGTGTGTGTGTGTGTGTATGACTTACTTTTGTCAGCGTACAACAATGTCAATGAACCTGCTTCGGTTTTTTTGGGGGGCTTCCTTGGCCCATCCATTTGTGTGGAGAGTCAGTGCCCTGGAGAGGGCTTATGCTTGCTCCCCTCTTTGACTTGGGGGTTGCTTTTTCTAATCTTTGATGTTTGCACCGTTGACATGTGTCCAAATTGAACATCTTTAGCCATTGTTGGCACTACAAAATGCTCTCAAGGAGCAGACCTATGATTCATCTATGCTAATTTCCCATGTGCATGGCAACCGAATCAAAACATAAATATTTTTACGAGTGTCATTGTAAGCTCAACGAGTCATTTTCTAGTGCTAGTGTGAGTAAATTAGCAATTCTTGATATCAGCATAAAATGTCATAGTAAATATACAATTATACTTATTTTAGACGAACGGACTTTCATTTTAGGATGACCATTCTGTAAAATTAATTTTCACTTTTAGGGAATTTGGAGGAATGGATGGATGATGTATTTGAGAATGTTTAATCTTTAAAATTATAAATAAAAGTAAAAACAAAACAAAAACTAATTAAAACATTATACATCTGATGTCGTAGGTGGGCGAACGCAATATCCATATAATTTATACAGCGTTTTATTTATTAAAGCAATTCATACGACTCCAAAGTGTGATAGTGCATACAGCTATAATATATTCAGTATATTTATTATTTACGCATTTAAATGTATTATTACATGATAATATGAATATTACATTAAATGCTAATAAAAAGAAAAAACTATGATTGTTTTTTTTTTATATTATTTATTTTTATTGTGGCCGCAATTGCGCTTTTCATATTCATACGGCATTTTGAACTTCTCGATTTCATATCGCCCTTGTCAAGTGCAGCAAAATATGCGAGAACAATCAGACTGAAATGGATGGGTTTCATTCGGAATTTGGAGCTGAACCATAAACCGAGAATGTCATAAAATGTCGCTTGTTTACGAGCGGATTAAGGACTTGTCTTCAGTGCTGTCAAAGATGGCACTTGATGTGTTGTAAAGTGCGCGAATATCCAGGCTCTGCAAGACGTAACGGACGGGGTCAGCGAGTACATCAATGACTTATGAATAAGTAATGGTATTACTTCTGATGGCGAATAAATGGCATTAACAACCGACGAAAACAAAAGCTGGATTATCCTTATCTCATTCTCGCTCTCTTTATTTCCTTCCCTGCCTGCTATCGCTATTTATTATCTGCTATCGGTTTTAATTTATTGCACAGGAAAACTACAGCAGTTTATCTTATGAGCATATAATAGTAAATTAACTGAAATGTATATAAGTTTTGGAATAAGTAATATATTATATTTAAAATTAAACGTTAGAATACAGTAAAAGTTTACAACTACTTTCCAGCTAAAAACGGTTCCCAAACTTTCAATTATCCCGAACTTGAGAAAATTAAACTAATTTACAATTTGTACAATGCATTTTTGTGCATGGTTTGACATCTAGGTTAATTAAGGAATTACTTTCAAATTTCATTCTAATCGAGCTTTACTGCACTCCTACTAGAAGTTGGAAAACTTTCTGCTCATTATAAGAACAAGATAAGCTTCGGGTTGTGCTTGTGCCAGTCTGTTCAATTGAAGAATGTAATTGTTGAGTTGAATTGAGTTATGTGTTGCGTGATTCCTGGCATATTCGTTAGAGATCCCAATGGAGACGTCAGACTGTCGAGGCCGACGGGTAATATGCAAATTTTCGATGGTGATTTGCTTCCTTTTGCACCCTTGTAAGCTTCCCCCTCACCCCATTGTATTTGCTGCCACTGTAATAAAGGGTTCGGGCACGGTTCGTTGGTTCCCACTTCAACTGCTGGCAGCTGCTCGGTATCCTGCTGTTGGCGCCAACAGGCGTTTAATTAGTTTTTCCGGCGGAAAGCAACAGATTTTTGCTCGATGGCGCTAAGTAAAAAATAAAAAAAGGAGTAAAAAAAAACAAAAATAAAAATAAGCGAAACAGAGAGAGAAATACAAATAAAAATTTGCAAGCCGCCATTAATTAAGGCGCGCTTTTAATTTGAACAGAGAAAATGAAAGATAAAGAGGGAAAAGTCAACAACAAGCCTCAAAGACCGAAAGTGAGAAAGAGAGAGGGGCATACAGACAGATAGAGAGAGAGAGAGAGAGAGAGAGAGATAGAGGGAGAAAGAGAAAAACTTCTGCCGGTTCTTTGATTGATGTGCTGTCATTTGTTTGTCGAAACGGCAGCTAAATGCCAGAGTCCTTTTGATTGTAAATCCTTGATTAATGACGCATCGAATATTGATATCGCACTGTCCATATGGATATATATATTTTTTTAATACAAACTTACATTCCCCACTAATTAAGTTTTGTCTGTTTCCAACTTATGATGCTATAAGCATTTTATGCATAACTGAAGAGACCATGAGGACGTCACACTTAAGGAGCATAGGATTGACCTATTTTGGCAGTTCCCAAATCACGCAATTGTAAATTATGTAAAATCAATAGGCCGGTTGGGAAAAGGAACATTTTAATGAGGAGAACGAGGTGTTCATTGATTTTTATCAGGCACTGTGGCGTGAAGGTGAATGAATTGGGAGTTGTGTGTGTATCTTTAGCTTAATCCGACAAGGCAAAGTCTAGGCATAGAAAATGAAAATTCCACACAAGCAATCCTTTTGGATTCTAGCGAAAGTCAAGAAAATGAAATGTGCGTTAGGCAGAAACACCTAAAAGGGAAATGCTACACGAACAGCTAAAGGATGTCGGAAATTCCTTTCCATTTGCTTTTCTAGTTCAGCTCGCTGTGTGTTGAGCCCAAAAACAAAGAAAACTGTTTTATGCTCCGGTGAAAATGCATAAATTCGCTTTATGAGTCTTTCGAGGATTACCTACAGGTTAACATCTGCGTAGCAGAAAAATTTCAGGAAAAAGGATTTGCATGTATTCCATGTACACAACATAAGCAAATAGATCTTTGCCAGCTTTATATGATTTTTCTCTTTATTTGATATTATTGCTGCCCTCTTTTGGTTAGCTGGTAATATTCTATTTTTAGTTTGCTTTGACAAGTTCTTCACTGATGTGAATAATATCTCTTGAAAGACTTCTGTTTACTCGATGTGGCACAGCAACTTGTTACGCCACTTGGTTATTACAGAGAGGGCCACAGTCGCGGCAACAGCTACAGTGGTGGCCAAAGTCGTAGTTCCCACTTCACAGGGACAACTGCAACTCACGTAACGCAATAAAAGCTGTGTTATTCAAATGAAAGTCTGTTAGCAGGCTACCAAGTTTAGTCAAATGCTCACATTCACAACCGCAACAAATTCCGGTTAACAGCCTCAAGGTGACACTGGGCCCCGACGCAGGGGCAGCTTCAGTTTCAGCTTCAGCTTCAGGCCAAATAGTACTTGTGTTGTTGCCCATGCAATCACATTAAGCAAATACTACTGTGTGTGTATTTGTTGTTGTTGTTGTTGCTGCTGCTGTTGTTGATGTCGTTACTCTTGTGGTTGCTGTTGCCTGTCTGTTACTTTGTTACTTTGTCATTTTCATAAAATATTTAAATGCAAAAAGTGAGCAATAAGCTACAGTCAGGATGTGTAACTGTTGGCAGTATATATTTGTATATATATGTATTTGTATATGTATGTGTGTGCCCATCTGTGTGTGTCTCTGTGTGTAATGAAAGTAAAACTCTGCAACAGCCGACGCGGCGCGCCACTGGACACTTCGTTTCCACGCCATTTTGTCGCCAATGACGCTTTTCAGCTTTTCATGCTTTTCCGCTTTCCCCTTGGCGATATGTACCTTTTTTTTCGCTTATGTTCATTTTGTTTGTATTTGATGCTTCTGCATTTAAATGCCATTCCAGATGACATAACGATTTGCCAAGTTTAATTTCGTTTCCAGGTTGACATATACAAATCTTAGAATGAAATAAACACAGTCTGTAACAATTACAATGCTCCAATTTTTCCACATTTTCATTCACTCTTGCTAAACTGAATACTATACACTTATTTCCGCATATTTCATAAGTTTCTAGAAATGAAAAGGACAGATTTTGCTTAGGTTTTATTCTGCAAGAAAAGTCTTGATTACATTACATTCTTACGTTTATAGTTTTCAGTTGGTTCTTGGAATATCCTAGATATAGGGAAACCTTTGAAAGCAAGCTACATTTACTTATAATTGCTTTGGCGGAAAGGAAAACTTTTCGTGCATTTTCCAAGTTTCATATGCCAAGAAAGTAAGCAAGAACAGAACACTGCAGAGAAGACAAACACAATGCATTTTCTCAATTTCTCAGAGAACAAATAAGTTTTTTAGCGACTTAAAGACTTTGTTAAGATAATAAAGAGAAATCAAATGAAATCGATGACAGCTTGCCAATAATTTTATTGATAAAGCCTTAAATGCAAATATACTACTACATAGACATATGTTTATAATACACACATGCATATGTATACACCACATACATACATACATATGTATGTATATGAGAGTCAGCCTGACAGCGACAGATTGTCAAGGTATGGCCGTAAAAAAGAATTGATATGTTTTGCAATAATAAAAAATTGCCGCTGGGAAATTGCGGCATGCGTTGCTGATAGCAACTGTCAGAGGACCTCAGAGGCTATTGGAGCATTGATGGATGGCTGAATGGCTGGCCGGTGAAAGTGAGCAAAGTATGAGTACCCGTTATGCGCTCCAGCTCCCCAGTTCTGTTGGCACTTCAACGCCAATCTCAACCAGGTTGAATCGACACGATTCGAATTGCGCCTGGCAAACTTGTTTCAATCAATCATAATGGGAATTTTGCCAGGATTTGCGGTTGCTTTCGACATTGATGGAAACTTTGTGATGCGCACAAATACTACAAATAGAAACTCTATTTCGATTGAGAGTATGCCTATTCATCTATCTAATTCGAAACACTCAATAGACTCTCAATAGAAACCTTACTTGCAAATATATCTTTGGCCAGAACAGATGAATCAATTGAATGATTTTAGCTTAATAAAAGCAATTGCTACGAGTATAATGCATATGATTATTCACAATTGAACTACACCTACATGCAGACGGATACAGAGTCAGTGCACCTAAGATCGTTTGACAAATAATGAAAACAAAATAAATTATTCAAACTCAACAGTGGATTGTCGTTTGCTTGTTAGCGGCTCCATTTCTCCAAGAGCTTGACGGCAGTCTGCACATCACCGAAGGACATGAGGAGGGCGGAAATGTTGCGCTGTCGATCCGTATACCCTAAGGTATCCAATTGCAGGAGCTCCGAGTGGAAATGCTGCTCCCAGCGACGGTCGTTGCTGGACATGAAATTGAATATGTTGAGCGATTGAGCGCCGGGGCGTGGAGGGAGTGTAATAGGCGGCGGTGCCGGAGTGGCAGCTGTGGAGAAATCATCCAGTGGAGACCATCCCTTCCCCAAGCGAGTCTGCAGAGCATGATGTGCATTGTCCGCCAACTGGTTGAGGGCTCTGGCCTGTTGCAGAGTCTTGCTGAGATCTCCCAGTTGCAGGGACTTCATCATGTGATCGCATCTCTGCTTCAGATCAATCACCAGACTCTCTGCTCGTCTGGCGAAGCCATCTCCCAAATCCAAGTCACGTTGACGCCAGGGATTCGGTAGCGGCAGCTTATTTTCGCGTCCACGTTGAGGATTATCCCCAGAATGATCGCAGATCCCAGCGTCGATCTCTTTATACGTCAAGGCTACGTTATCCTCGTGAGCCTGACGCATAAAGTAATTGAACTTGCCCAACGCCCGATAACCACCTGGAACCCACTCCATGCGCATTATGTTAATATCTCGCTTGCGTCCCAGCTCCTGGATCCTGGCTGGATTGAAGATCGTGGAGAAAATATCGCGCAAGTTGCGATCGCTGCTCAAGTAATGGCGAAACGATGGATTCTCTTCCATCAGTGTCTTGATGCGAGGATCACTCTGCAGCATTTCCCGCAACGTGACAGGATCATCGAGCAGCGGCCTGAAAAGATCTGCATTCTTATAGATGGAAGGTCTAGACGCTGGTGTTGCCCTCAGGCTGCCGACTCCAAAACCATCAATGTTCGCTGCATTTCGTAGCTGTCGGAACAACACATGAACCGTGACTCCCTCGGTGATGCCCTGTCGATCAATGGTGCCCACATCGAGCAGCACCTGGCCACCAAAGATCAGCACAATGAGATCAATGGCCTGCTCAAATCGCACGGCCACCAAGGCTCTCAAATTGCAAATGAGCTCGTTTTGACGCAATGAGACGACCGCGGAGCTGCCTCCGGTCTTGGCGGTTATATCGATACTCCTGGCGCACATGGCCATAGAGCAATTTGTTATATTTTATATGTTTGTGTATGTTATATTAATGGATCTGTATGAGAACTGTCTCAGTTGCCTGAAGGCCTCAATGCCAGCAAATGCTGAGCTTACTGTCTACGTCAACGAAAATTCCATCTCATTTGGAAATTTGATATTTAAACAATATGTGCGAAGGGGGACCACTCCACACTAGAGATGCGAGACAATAGCGAAAACTATAGAGCATTAGATGACAAATAGCCTGAATAATATCGATAGTGGCATATCGAAACTTTGATTTATGTTTGATTTATGAATGTGCAAAGTTTGTTGCCCAACATCGATCGATTCTTGCTCTTTGATATATAACTTTCTTATTTGAGAAACTATTAAATTGCAGTTTATTAATTTATATTCAACATAGATAGCTGTATTGAGTGTGCAAATTACTTAAATATATAAAGAAACTATTAAAATTTTATAAGCAATATATCACAAATCGTTTTCTCGGCTGATATTGAAACTGATTGCAAGAATGAAACTGTATATGTATACTTAAAAATATATTAATATATTTAATGCCATTTTATAGTTATCTTACTTTGGTACGATTTTATATTTATAGAGACTAGTACAGAGTATTAGGCACTAAACATCTTACGAATTTATTGTTGCACTATCGATAATATGCAAAGCTTATTTAGATATTAATTTGTCATTTTATCAACCTATTTAAAATTATAATAAATTATGTATATTGTGTAGTGCATCATTTTTATATGGCTTACACAGTTGACAAGGAGTTATTTGCTTATGCCATTACCAAATTCACACTAATAGCAACATGGGTAAAGCCGGCTTAAGCTACCTCTTAACCACAATTCCATGCTAAGGTCATCCATAATTATATGTATGTATGTACATAGTTCACGTTATGATTTCAACTATTGGCTCTTTCAGGTGCTTCACAATGAGTTAACAACAAATCAGCCATAACAACAGCAACAGCAACATCAATAGAAACAGCACCAGCAACAGCAAAAGCTCGTCGAGAGAAGCAGACGTCAATCAAGAGTCCACAGTCGGTGGCATAGAACACGACAGCAAATCAATTGAATTCAATCAAATTGCCACAAGCAACTGCAGAGAGAGCAGGTGGTGGGGAAGGAGACTGAGAGGCGGAAGCGGATACGACAAGCAAGAAAACAGCAACAACAACCACAACAGTAAATAGCCAATAAAAGCGCCCGCAAGGCGGCACATTGATGTAGCAACAAAATGGGCGCCAACTCGTCGAGCAGATCCGACACAAGTCTGCTCCAGGATGATGACGGTGAGTGAGAAGTGAGAAGTGAGTCAACTGAGCTAGGCGGGTCAGGTGGGTCAGCATGGGGATTTGCTTGCGATGGATGATTGCAAGTGAATGCCAATAAGAAGCAAGTAGTTATTTTCAGTATGTCGACGATTTAATACACTTCCACATACAAATCTTAAGGGATTTCAATTATAATACCCTCAGCATTAATATAATGAGAGCTCAGTAGCATTTGGCATAGAAATTCAAATCACAACACACAAAATAGACTCCATCTGGGTCGTGGGTCATGGAGCATCTGGATGAGCTGTGCCTGCTGCAGATTTTGTCCTATTTGAAGCTACCCGATCAGCTCTCGATGCTGGAGTGCGATGAGCGTTGTTACTCGCTGCTGGGTAGCCTCTGGCGGCGTCACTTGACCCGGATAGAACTGAATCTGCTCCAGGTGCCCCTAAGGACGAATCACTTTGAGTTTCTACTACAGAATAGCTGGCGTCAGTTAAGTGTGCTTAGGCTCAACTATTTGGACAGCGGGAAGTTTGAGGTGCTGGTCAGGCACAGCTTTCCCAAGCTCCAGATGCTCCAGATTGATGCACTGCCTCCGTTTTTCATCTGTCGTAGGAGGCAGCAACAGCTCAAGCAGACAATGATCAATAAGAATCCGCTGGCTAAAGTGGAGGAGACAAACAGCTGCCAATTGAATCAGCTGAGCTGGTGATGGGTTTAGAGGGAGGCTAAGATGGAGGCATGGGTTCGAGGACATCTTCTAATACCTTTTATATTTTTTCAGTCAATTTTGATCACTTTCAAATATTGCGAGCCATTGGCAAGGGCAGCTTTGGCAAGGTAAGTCCGTAACTTCTCTAACTTCTACGCATACATGCTAATCCTCGTTTATCCCTGCAGGTGTGCATTGTGCAGAAGCGCGACAGCGGCACACTCTATGCCATGAAATATGTGAGTCGTTCGGTTTGTGAATCCCGGGGCGCCTTGGGCGGTGTGATCAAGGAGGTGGAGCTGCTTTCCTCGCTGGAGCATCCATTTCTTGTCAATTTATGGTTCTCGTTTCAGGGTAAGTGTGCACATATACCACATCCTCTCATCCTCACAACCACACAGCCACACACATCCTGACATACATATGCAAATGGAGGAGCTACTTTCAGCTGTCGTGAATTGGAAGCCACCTTTGCTGATTGGCAATCAAAATGCAAATTAACTATGTGCATTTCTTTTGATGCCAGACCATTCAGTTATAGCTCTCCAGTAACCATGTCTCTCTGCTTCTTCTTTTATCTTTTTGCACTGCTTATCTTCTCCACAGATGAGGAGGATTTATTCATGGTGTGCGACCTGTTGACGGGCGGTGATTTAAGATACCACTTACAGAATCGGGTAAATCTAACAACTTTTAACCTCTCACTTACCCACTCACTCAGTCAGTGTTACCTCCTTTGGAATACCCTCGCAGGTGGAATTTTCGGAGAAGAGTGTGGCCTTATTAGTGTGCGAGCTGGGCAGTGCCCTGGAGTACCTTCAAACACAGCGTGTGATCCATAGGGACATCAAGCCAGATAATATTCTATTGGATGATGCTGGTAAATATGCCTCCCATTCACTTACACACTCACAATCATACTTACACTCACACTCTCACTCACACTCACACTTACACTTGTCGGACATGGCCAAGACCAAGTTGCCAAAATGGGCGTCCATAATTCATTAAAACATATCCAAAGCATGTTCAAAAATTTATTGATTTCCCCTTCGCCAGCAACGGCAAAAGTTTTCTTGGCCCAAGCGAATACGGTGAATACTCAAATTATTCATATGTGCCTCTAGCCAATTCGGCCTGCCACATGTCATTTGACTGCTTGCCATTCTACCTGCCATTCCAGGTGCTTTTCGAATCATCCACATATATACACATATGCATTCATATGGTGATAGGCATTTTCCGAAATTGTTGCACACTTTTTGGCTTATTTAAATATTTCAGCTTTAAGTAAACATTTGCGAACTTTTGTGAGTGTATATAAGCTTGATAGAGACCTAGCTCTCTATATTCGTCTGTTTGTGCTGGCTTAGACAAGCTTATTACAGTCTAAAGTGTCAGAATCGGAAGATTATATTATATTTATAAGTCAAACATTTACTTAATTTGTAATATATATTTATATCTTATTATATTTAACACGAAAATACGTATTCAAAACGAGATAGAAAGAAAGTCTTTAAGGTTGTGTTAAAAGTTCCCAAAGGAATGTAAGATAATTCCGTTATCTCTCTCATTCTATCTCCCTGTCACTTTATCTGTCTGTTTTTTCTATTTACTGTTACATTTACTGATGTTTAATATGAAAGCTCTGGTCAAAGAGAATTGGAGTTCATGAAAATCCGAAGTAATTTACGGTTTGTGGCAATAATATTCATATTTCTGATGCAATTCGATCAAAGAAAATGCAGATATTCAATTAATTGAGTAAATGAATTGAAAACGTGCATCGAGTTAATAGTTGCTTGACAAAGAGATACCCTGTCCCTTCACCAGGGGAGAATCCCTTCTCATTTTGAAAAGGGGAAATTCCAAGAACTTCGTTCACTTCTAACTTGGTCAACATTGTTTATTGTTCGATTTGATAATTAATTCAGCAATTGCGGTTTGTCCATTTGAAAATCAGCATTTTTTGATTATTTACATTATGAAATGTACACGATTAAGGGTAAGGTACTTAAACTGATTTCTCAAAATAATTATTATAGGTTTTAAAGTTATATATTTATAGGATATTTGTAGAATATGTGGTAGCGTTTGCTGTACTCATTTGAATAGGTAGAGGGTGTCAAAGAAATATATCTGTAAGCGCACAATCGCTAGATACACACAGACTTACACACGCACACACAAGTACACACACACTCTTGCACACAGCCTGGCCTAGAGAGCTTGCGATATGGGTAGATTGCATTTTTGGAAACCAATTACAAGAGCTTAATTGCAGGGCACGCTCATTTGACTGATTTTAATATTGCAACGAGGTTGCAGAAGGACTCCCTCGCCTGCAGCATGTCGGGCACGAAGCCATATATGGCGCCAGAGGTGTTTATGTGCGCCCTGGAAGAAGTGGGTAAGTGAGAATTGTAAACACGCCAGGGAGGGGAAAGGGAGAGCATCTCTTTCCCCTCCACATGAGGCAAATGGAATTACTGCAACTGCAACAGAGTTAATTGACTGCATCCTTTCTGTTGGCATCAAATTTTACAGCCGGTTATAGCTATCCTGTGGATTGGTGGTCTTTGGGCGTTGTGGCCTACGAGATGAGGTCCAATACAAGGCCATTTGTGCTACACTCGCATACGCCGCTGGTGGAGATTAAGAATGTGCTAAACACCTCGGTCCACTATCCACATTACTGGAGTCATGATTTTATCGATCTACTGCAGAAGGTGTGTATACTCCCAGAGCAAAAGTAGCGACTAAACATAAGTGTATTAATAATTATAAATTGAAACTATTTCAGCTGCTCTGTGTGCATCCTGGAGCCAGGATTAGCACACAACAGGAACTGCATCAAACGCCGCTGTTGCGTCCCACAGACTTTCAAGTGGTGCTGGAGAAGCAGACAAAGCCGATCTTTAAGCCACCCGAGGATCATCTGAACTGTGATCCCTGCCTAGAGCTGGAAGAGATGATCGTCGAGACGCGCCCGCTGCACAAGAAGAAGAAGCGCCTTGCTAAACAGAGGTCAGCGCAAAGGGATAGCGATCCCGAGACGACTCTCATCAAGGAATTCATCGTGTATAATCGCTTCAAGGAGCTAAAGCGCAAGGCCATGGAGCAGAAGGAGAGCGATTGGCAGCGTGAACTCGAGCTGGCCATGGCCAATTCCATTGTCAATAGTCTCGCACCCATTCAAGAGAAGCCTACAACTTCTATTACCACAACATCCCCGCCCACGCTGGCTCCCTACACCAAGTGTACAGCAACTCAAAAGCAACAACAACCACAACATCACCAACAACAGAAAGATAGTGATAGTATTGAATTTATAGATCGCACTCCCTCACCTCAGACGGCATCCACGCCCACACCCCGAAGGTTCTGCTGCAAGGCGACGAGCACACTCCGTGAATAAACTATGAGCTCCATTTTCATAATTCAATTACAATTGCACAAATAGAGAGCAGGTCCAATTGCCACAGGTTTCACTTTCACCCAAACCACAAAAATATACAAAAATAATAAAAAAAAAAACTTCTCTAATCAATAGTTGTATAGAAAAAAAAGCTAACTTCGGCATGCCGAAATCTAAATACCCTTGCTGATTGTTCCTATAGCAGCTACTCTATGTTGTTTGTAGGTATCCTATTCAATTTACAATCTCATTTTTGCGCCAATTGTTCCTATGGCAACTATTTCTTATAGTCGCCAGATTCTAATGATACTTGGTCAGAATGGGTGATAAGCCCAAAACTGTGAGTTTCATTGAGATGTCAGCTAATCATACTACAAACATCTATACTTGTCTATAGTCGTCTGATTCTAAAGCGCAGTTAGCTTATGCAGAATATTGTACAAATTCAATTTCCTGTATTATTAAAATATATGCCAAAACAAATGTTTTCCTTTCAAAAGCGACCATTCGTTCCTATGGAGGTGTGGTGCGTCTGTACCAATTTGTTGGCCACATGGCTGCAAAACCGAGACTCATTGGCCAGATCAAGAATTAGGCTTGACCTCTGCAAGGGTATTCAAAGTAATAACATTTTGAGAGCTACCGCAACCTTCTGAAAGGAGAAATCAAATATTTTTCGAGCATTCGTAAATATTATAAATAACAAACACCACAACAACAATATGAGACGTCACACGCTGAATCGCACCGACATATTTATATATATATATGTATATAAATATATAGACACATATATATATATTATTTTATACATTATCCAACTGTATATACATAAATGTATTTCTTTATACATGTTTTATTAGCTGTTAGCTGAGGAATCAAAATAAATGGTAATGTCCCCGAACGCAAATTGTTAATTATTTACATGCAACTCCAATATTTAACTGATCTATATTGTTAGTGAATGGTCAATTAATCAACTGATTGTTAACAATAAAGCGAAGCTGTCAATTTCGATTTTTTTTAAGTTTTTATTTCAAGTTATATTTCATTCATGTTTCACATAAGTTTTTTTTAATGCTTTTTCTTTGTATAAAAAAGAGTAAATAATTATGTTTTGTGTGTGTATAAATTGCTGTTGTTCACAAATTTGTTTGTTGTTAAAATATATATAATAATTATAATGGGTAGTTGTATTATGTTTGTGTGTGTGTGGGGTGTGTTGGGGGGAAAACACTAACCAAATATTACAATTTAGATGTTTTATTGTTCGTTTCCCGCTTTTTATATATATTGATTTTTCATTCAGCAAAAATGCAACATGTTAATAATTTTTTTTTTAGTTAATTCAATTTCAATTATCCACGATGATTTTTTTTTTGTTTTGTTTTTGTTTTCTGGCTTTTGTGGTTATTAATAATTTACGAATATCAACATTTCTTACACAAAAGCCCTTGCCACCAGACGTCGCACGCTGCACGTTGCTCGTGTCTGTCTCAGCGATAGCAGCTCAACTGTTTTCGGGAGACGCACATGGCACGCTCAGCGTGTTGACGGGTGCTGGGCAAAGTTGGGGGAAAAATGTTTAGAAAATTGTAAAATATATATTCATTTATATATTTGTTTTGCCGAAGAAAGGCCAAGTTAAGAGAAGTAGAAGAATTAATTATAGAATGAAATGATGATCCACTTGCAAATGAACGAGTAGAACGAGTATTTCATTATTTGTTTCATTCATTTAAAGTTTAATGAATCTGTTATCTTTTTGTTTTTCTTTTAAGCAAAAAAAAAAGAGAAAAAAAACAAATGCAATTGTTTAGAAATAGCATCAGTTTCTGTCGGAAATCGAATCTTATCAGACGATGTGTTCTTGTTTGTTAGAAAGAAAAGAGTGAATGAGAAGAAACTACAAGCTGTAAATTATAAATGTGAAAGTGTATGTGTCTGTGTGTATGAGTTTGTATGTGTATACGTGTTTTTGTGTTTTGGAGTTCATCGTTATGTTTGTTTTGATTTGTTTGTTTGCTTGTGTTACTTTTCGGTTTGTTCTAAACAAAATGTTACTCTTTTTCGTTGAACTCCACACGTGGCGCTGGCGGCGGACATCCGCCGGGGCCGTTTTGTGGCAGCGCTACTGACTTGATCATACTATACTGTGGTGGTGTCCACAGACTCGATACGTGAAGCGCCACCTTCTCCGGCCGCCCCATTTACTGGGCTGGCAGCACTGGCATTGCCACCATCCACGCCGGCATTGGCATTACCATCATTCTTTTTGGCGCCAAAGTTAAGCAACTCCACGTTCAGATTAATGGTTGTTGTTTGAACTGGCGCATTGGCGTTCTCGGCTGGTGGCTCCTCGGCTCCCGCTGCCGGTGCTGACTCTCCACCACCGGTGGTGATTGTCAGCGAGAGATCGTTCAGAGATTTAAGCACCTTATCAACATCCTCCTGGGTGCTCGGGCCGCCATTCCGATTGCCAAAGTGCAAGAAACACTTTCCTAAGTAACCTGTGAGAGAAAGGTCAACATTAGAAACGAATAAAGAGTGTATGTGCTTCGATAGCCACGTACCCTTCCATGTAATCGCCAATGGATTACATTCGCGTTTACGCAGCTCTGTCTTCAGATCCTTGATGCGCATGTCGCGTGTCAGGTTTGACAATTTAACACAGAAGTCACGCGGCGGGCGATTCTTCCTCTTGGGGCGACGCTCGCCCGTACCGGCCTCATTGAATTTACGATCTTCACTCTTAGCACCAACCTCAACACCTGACTGATCGCCCTCAGACTGCAATTTAAAAGGGCAATAATCAGTAGATGTTTGACCAGAGCAGACAGTCAATGGATATTACCTTGTTTGTGCGTCTGCGACGGTTGATGAAACGACCTTTGCGGCGGGGAGCGCGCTTCTGCGCATTTTCCTGAATATGAACAAAATATGAGAAATAAAAAATTATTTGATTTGGTAAAATATATTTGTCAACATACGCCTTGTTGTTCGTTGTCAGTCTGTGAGGTGGTGCGTCCTGGGTTTCCTCGTTGGAAGCGACGACGAAACGGTCCACGACGGCGTCTACTATTCTGATGCTGCTCAACATCGGTATCCTCTTCCTTCAGGGTGATGGTCTTGCCTGATTTTTCCAGCTGCTCCTTAAGTTGCTGCAGCACAGGCAAAATCTTTAAGCGACGTTCGGACAACAATTCCCAGAAAACGCCATTGGGACGGGGCAAACGTTTAGAAACGCGAATCACCTCGGTGGGCGTTACAATGATGTCCACTGGTGAATCGTATTTCTGGAACAGATTAAGGGGTAGAGTATCCACCACCTGTACATCATGCACAATTGTCACAATGGCCGTCTCCGGTGTTATAGCGCCCAGCTCTATGAGCAAACCAATGTCCAAGTCGGCAAAGCCATTTCCGCGTCCAATGCGATAGCCATCACGTGATACAACCACTGAGCCAATGACAACCAAGTCGAGCTTCAATTTGCTATCAAGACCAATTTCAGAACGGAACTTCTGTATATCCTGGACGCGTAGGGACTCTTTTTTTTGCTCATCGGTGGCATCGGCCGGCACTTCGACTTTAAGACAGAGCGCGGACGAATCCCGAGTGCTGGGCAAATATAAAGACTTGTTGGCCAACAATGACTGCTCTTTAAAATCGTGCAAGGCCCGATCAATGGTCACTTTAATGTGCTCTGTAGAAATGGTCATCCGTTAGCGATAAATTCATCCCATGGATTGTTAACAAATTTCTGCAAGATAAACTTACGTGCTTTCTTAAACTCCTCCTCCTGAATGAGCAATGCTGCAGCCTTATCGGCATCAACGAACGAGGGAATACGGTTGAATATACCTTTGAAGCCGATTCCAACTTTACCCTCCTGGATCTTCTTCCAGGTCTGCACGCGTAGTGAGCGCTTTGTGGGCTCCACAGGCTGAGCTGTTAAAGATGACGCTAGTGTTAGTTAAAAGTATTTCAATTATAAGTGTGTTCTGCGTGAATTGTTTATATTAAAAATCAAAACCATTACAGCTAACTTCTGATAAAATTTGAAAAGTTTTTCCCATTAATTTACAATTTAATTAGGTGGCCACAGGTTTTATTTCATATAGATTCCACACACTTATATGTATGCATATGTGTATATAACAGTATGTGTGTGTTAGTGCACTGCTATCGTTACTCGTGTGGATGGGGTATGAGGGGGCTAAAAATAAACACAAACAAATACGGCGGCAGCTGCCCGAGAGGTGTAGAGAGAAAGAGACAGAGAGAGAGAGAGAGAAAGAAAGAGCATGGGCAGACTGTATGGTTATTACATGAAGAGCACAAGATCTCGCATTACCGGCAACAAATTAAATTTGATTTGTCAGCAGTCACTGGTTCTTATCTCTGACCCATGATTAACGCATGCATGTTATCTCGCCAGGTTCATGTCTAACAAAATATTTCTATAACTGATAAACCGGTTTTCACGCCCAAAAAGGTACTGTACGTGCACATACATAAGCATTAATATATGTAAAGCAATAATATAACTAAACAAACACGAAAAAACACCGGATGGCCATATAAAATCTGCATAGAAAATGTATAATGGGGTTGCCACCTGACCGAGTGGTTCATACTATTTATGCAAGTAATGTTCATACACATAAATTATATATTTGTATTATGCTTATTTTTAAATTATGACAGTAACTATAATTGCCAATAGCAGCAACAAAAACTATGTGTGCGTGTTTAAATATCAAATGGACAAAACATTAAAAATATCGATATTGACGTATGACCAATAAGTTGGCAACGCCGCGGCTACTCACATTCACTCACACACTAACGCTCACTCTTCAACACACATACACAGCATTTCTCAGCGATGAGCGCATCAAGACGCGCGAATTTTTCAATTAATATGTATGTATGTACGCATACGTATATACGTATATTCATAGAAGCTTCGATGTGTTGCTATTGCAGGAGCAAGGGGACTACATACGTTTGTATATATATATTTATATAGATAGTTCTGCTATGACAGATCTACAACACAAAAAATAAAACATTCAAATGGGCCAAGAGCAGTCAAAACGGTAGCCAATATGATTCACTACACACTATTTGGGAGTTTAACTTGGTAATTGCAGCACTTTTAGAATTTTGAGCATAAAATGCGCGCCCGATGACGTAATTAATAGGAGAAACACGAAAATGAATTGTCGACCAACAAAATAAGCAGTCATACATACACACAAATGTATATACACACTTGTAATTTGTTGTTCTTTCTGATGTACTTGCTTTATAGATTCTCTTCGTCTGTTTTTCGTTTTACAGTTTTAATTACAAATTACTCCCGCATTGGCGACGGTGTGTCAACTCTTATTTACCGCAAGAATCAATCAGGAAAAAATACGAAAGAAATATGGCGGCAATTTGACAACTTTTGATGTCACTACTCAACAAAAAATGGCCGTACTTACAAAAAAAAAAAAATCATGAGCGCTGTGCCTTTGCCCTTGATCCAATTTTTGTAGTCGGGGGAAAAGTGCAATATTTTACATATTTTACAAACCATATTAAGCCCGGCAAATAAATACTTAAATACATGCGATTTATATATGCATGCAATTTTTTTTGCTCACAAACAGAAAATCCCTGTCCTCACCCCGAAAACTTACTTGTCGATGATACCTCCGCGGCGGCAGCAGCGGCAACGGGAGCTTCGTTGCTTTGATTTTCCATCGTATTTCGTTTATAAATTGTGTATTTAAACTGTTCTTTAATTCTCTTTTTTTTAACAATTTCTTTTTTCACAAATTTACACAAGTTACAGAGCAACGTCTACCTTCTCCGGCTGCTTCCAACAAACCACGTTTCTCACCCGATGAAATTTCAGTATATCGATATTTGTATTTATCGACGGCCTCTGTCTTTAAATTGCGAGGTGTGCAAACATCAGTGGCTTCCAGTATATTTTTTATAGAAATTTTTTTTCTTGAACAGACTTTTAAAATGCAGAAACAATAAAAAATTAAAATAATAATCTCTGGAACAACCTATCACTAACACGTATTGCGATGTTATGAGAAACTCAATGCAATTCCGACTGAATTGATGTTGACAGTAAAATCACTGGTAATGCGTTGAAACTCTTAAGCGATAAATTTTTATGATAATAGTGTTATTTAATTTTATTTGACATTTTACTAGTCTATCGCCTAATTTAAATTTCATCCATTTTAACGCCTTACAAATAAAATATGTTTGGCGCCAACACTGATATACCTTGTTTTTGTCTATCAACCATATGAAAAATATCTTTTTGTTCGAAAGATAAATATTTTCGAGCACTGGCAGGTCAGTGCCCAAGACAAAACGCGAAAGTGAACAGCATACAGACCGTTATGTCACAGCTGTTCTCTTCACAACGTGGAGCGGTAGACCGCTCAAGAAGTTTATTATTTGAATTTCAACAATTAAATATCAGCAGGTGATCGCTCGATGCAAAATTCGAGGCATTATGCAATTTCAACTGGCAGACGTTTGCTCTGTGCAATGCGCTTGAAGCTGGGAGTTAGCTCATTCACAGATAAACGCTGCATGCAACTCACTCCCGCTCAATTTTCGCGAAACCGAAAACATGAAACGAATGTTTCAGCATTATTTAAACCAGTCCAGGTGCAAGCCAATGCTGACGATGAGGATGTGGGTTCAGAGTTGGTTGGTAAACTGGAGAAGTCCGAACTACTTAAGATTCTCAACAAATTCGCACAACGTCGCGAAATCAAAGCTCTATGTACTGAAAATGCCTTGGATTGTAAGTGATGCAATGGATTAGTGAAATATTTAATTGATTTCATGCTAACCACGCGTACACAGCTTATTTGCAGCAACAGGCTTTTGGCTCGTTTCGTCGCTATTGCATTGAGGCCGAGAATCTGCCGGTTGATTTGCATATAATTTTCAGTGACATTATGCAAGGCGCCGGACACATTGACGACATTTTTCCCTATTTTTTGCGACATGCCAAGACTGTGTTTCCGCATCTGGACTGCATGGACGACTTGAAAAAGATATCAGACTTGAGACAACCTGCTAATTGGTATAGCAATGCGCGCGCCATAACCCGTAAGATCGTATTCCACTCTGGGCCAACGAACTCTGGGAAGACGTATCATGCCATGGAAAGATATTTGGGTGCAAAATCTGGTGTCTATTGTGGGCCGCTAAAACTGTTAGCCACAGAAGTATATAACAAGGCAAATGAGCGGGGCACGCCATGTGATCTGGTCACTGGCGAAGAACGCAAATTTGGCATAAGCGAGAACTCACCAGCAAACCATGTGGCATGCACCGTAGAAATGACTTCCGTGAACACGCCCTGTATGTACAAATCTTGGATAGTTTAATGAATGAATCTAAATACATTAAATTAAATAGATGAAGTGGCTGTCATCGATGAGATACAACAGATGCGAGATCCTCAACGGGGTTGGGCCTGGACACGAGCATTTCTGGGACTAATTGCCAATGAAGTACATGTTTGTGGCGAGGCAGGCGCACTTCAATTGCTGGAGAAAATATGCGAAACTACCGGGGAAACTGTCGAGGTACGTCGCTACGAACGCCTTACGGAGCTGACAGTGGAGAACTCTGCGTTGGGTTCGCTGGATAATGTTATGCCTGGAGATTGTATTGTTTGCTTCAGCAAACATGATATTTATACGGTTTCACGAGAGATTGAAGCTCGGTAAGGGAGCTTCAAATTATTTAATTAAACTCAAATAGCAGCATTTGTTCATTTATTTTTTACAGAGGCAAGGAAGTTGCTGTCATCTATGGCGGTTTGCCTCCTGGCACAAAACTAGCGCAAGCTGCAAAGTTTAATGACCCCGAGAACAGCTGCAAGGTGATGGTTGCCACCGATGCCATTGGCATGGGTTTAAATCTGTGAGTTATATGGATTACTAAAATCTTTGATCGCATATAAAACCATGACATTGCAGAAGCATTCGTCGCATAATTTTTTACTCTCTGGTCAAGCCCTCATTAAACGAAAAGGGAGAACGTGAAATCGATACGATTTCCATATCCTCAGCCCTTCAAATAGCCGGACGAGCAGGACGCTATCGGACTCAATGGGAACATGGCTATGTGACAGCCTTTAAAGCAGAAGATCTGGTGACTCTGCAACGCTTGTTGAGCCAAACACCAGAGCCTTTAAAACAAGCGGGTTTGCATCCCACCGCTGATCAAATAGAACTGTACGCTTACCATTTGCCAAACTCATCCCTGAGCAATCTGATGGACATCTTTGTCAATCTGTGCACTGTGGATGATTCATTGTACTTTATGTGCAATATTGAGGACTTTAAGTTTCTCGCCGAGATGATACAGCATGTGCCACTGCCACTTCGTGCTCGTTATGTATTCTGCTGTGCACCCATCAACCGCAAGATGCCTTTCGTGTGTTCAATGTTCCTTAAGGTAGCCCGGCAATACAGTCGCAATGAGCCCATCACCTTTGACTTTATCCAAAGGAACTGCAATCTACCGCTTAAGCTGCCCAAGACAATACTTGATCTTGTGCATCTGGAAGCTGTATTTGACGTAATGGACTTGTATTTGTGGCTCAGGTGAAATATGGAATGAAGTTCGTTTAATTCCCCTTCTTAAAAATTAATTAATTGTAGCTATCGCTTTATGGATCTCTTCCCGGATGCAGCCAGAGTACGTGAAGCTCAAAAGGAGCTTGATGAGATCATCCAGCAGGGCGTCTTTCAAATAACGCGATTACTGAAGAACACAGAGGCTGGCCAGGATGGCGATGTGCCCTCTTACAACATGCGTCGCATCACATATACAAAGGAGCCTCGCCTGCCCAGCTCATCGCGTGGTCGTCTCACGGAGAGACTGCTCGCACAAGGTTTGCTGACGCCTGGCATGCTCAGTGAGTTGCGCAAAGAGTGGGATGCCCAGGCAACAACAGCAGGATCCAAAGATAGTCAGGACAATGCCGTAGATAGCGACGATGATGACAATTGTGCGGGGAGCATGAAGAAGACGCCGCGTCGCAAGCGCAGAAAATAGACTAGATAGACAAAAGAAGGGGAGGTGTACGTGTATTGTTAGCGTAACATGGAGCCGAAAGCTCTACGTAGCCGTTGTTAGTGTTATCATTTTATTATAAGTCACAATTATGTAATATTAAAATTATTATTTTAATAATCAACAATGACAATTTAATTGCTTTAAATTGAAAAGTAGAAATTTGTAATCTATTCCAGGAAAATCCAATCACTTCATTCAGTTTTTAATGGAGGGAGTTTCTACATAGAGGCCCGAAGTACTTTAACAAATAAACTCGATCATTTATTTGCAAGACTCTTTACGTTTGTATTGTAAACTTGGTTAAAGATGCACACATAGAAGCTTATAGAATAAATATGTTATACAAAAATGACTTGACAAGTTCTTAAGTGCGTTTGCTTTTGTTTTACCAACTTCTCCTCAACCGTTCTCAACCCTCCTCCGTCAACAACACATTCTTTTCTTCCAAAATTAAATTTTAGATTAACTTCATATATCGCAAAGTTAATTAACAACGAACACATATTCATTGAATTGAATTGTGATTATAAAATATTGGACATCGAAAACATAGAGATTTTCAAAAGATACAAATATATATATTTATGTAATACTATATGTATGTAATAAAATATTTAAACTATTTAAGATTCTGCCTCATCTTGTTTCTTCATTTCATTTGCAGTTGAATATCTGCTTGATTTAGACGTTCGACAATTAGGTAAAAATCAATTAAGTACCAACATTTATTAAAGCTTTCCATTGTTCTCCATATAATTAGTTTAGCCTACAATTTATGTTTTTCTTGTTTTTCCTTTAGTTTTTCCAAGGTAAATGCGCTTCCCTCCTTCCTTAGGTAGTTTAGACGTCAGCGTACTCTGAGCCTGATTTCAAATGTGCTCCACACAAATCTTTGGTAATAAGTACATATTCTTTATATTCATTTTCATTTGCATTTTCATTAGTTTTTCCCTTTAGTTTCCGAGCAACCCTCTTGAAATATCGAATAAATGGTGCTGGATTTCCAATATCTTTATAAACATTATCAACTTTCTATTTGCCTCCTCTCAACGTTCTCTCGAGTTGTACATTCGATTTTTGTGCGTATTTAATTTGAATCCTAAAGTTTAGGTATTTTGATATTCATATAAAAAACTGGAACAATGCGCATGAATTTCTAGTTAAAAATTTCTAGAATTTCGTCGTAATTTCCCACTATTTAATGTATATTTGTAAATGTATATGTTTGTGGTATGTGGTATGTGGTATATGGCATGTGGCATGCGTTGGCTACAATTGTTGCTGTTTTGTTTGTTGCTATTCATTTGCGAGATTTGTTTCGCCAGAACATTCGGATATGAGATAAGAGAACAGTTAATTAAATAGTATAACATTTGGTTGAAAGAGGTAAGAATTCCAGATGTTATTCATTATTTCACATTCAAATGTTCTGGCCAACATGGTTAACAATGCTAATTATTATTTTAGTTGCTTGCTTTTCGTATTTTTGGAAATTCAAATTTATGGTAATAAAAAGTGCTAGTCCATTTGGGGACCGGACCATAAAAACCTTTGCGGTTAAATATTTGTTGAGTTGCAGAGAAAGATTAATTACAAAAATGTCGACATATTTATTCATGTCACCTTTCCTTGTTTCAACCTTCGACCTTCACTCTCATCATTATCATATTCTTTATCACAAACAATTATAAAGTTCAAACTTGAGTAATAAGTTATGCATTTGCAATTTGCATTCAGTTGCGTATAAAAGTTTAATAATACTAGTTAATTGTATTTTGTTTTTCTTCACATTTTCTCACAAAATGTGGGCCAAATTTGTTTTGTTTTCTATTGTTTCCAAATTACAAAGGTTTGCGAGCCAAACTTGGGCTCACATCTGGTTAAATAGTTTCCAGATCTTCCAAAAAGTACGTTATGTAGTTCTTAGGGGAACACTCATCATTTGATGTTCCATAAAAAAAACCAATGAAAAGTCGTAAACTGACCAGTTCTAGACAAAATCAAGTTCCAATCCAGGCTCAATGTCAACTGCTACCGCATTGTCAGCAGGGAATTGAACTCCGTCCGACTCTTTGGGAGCCTTCTCTTTGGACCTGTCCTTGAACGCAGCAAAGCTCAGTTTCTTGAATGCTTTGCTGCTGCGTCCTGAGGACTGTCCTAACTGCTCGAATCAGGAATCCACCAGGACATGCCATCGTGCCAAAATCTCGCCTTTTGGCATCTCACATACATCCGTCCAATGTGCACACTCCTCCGGTCCAGATGAGTTCAGGCCCAGGCTAAACCAGCCGACCATTTCGTTCTTTTTCATGTGCCTCTTGGCATACACAGAGATCATGAGTGTGACATCGTTAAGTTGGAACAGCGCCACTTGAAACGCAAATGTCTCCTTGAAAAGCGGATTGGGCCCTCGACGAATGGATGTTTTGGCTCGAGAAATCTCTTGGCCAATGCTACTGACCATGCAGAGCTTCACATATGTGTCGGGAGCCTTATTGAGCGTCAGACTGCGAAATTGGCTTCCCTTGATAATTTCCACACTCAGGCGGCCTGTAACTCCATTGTAGCTGAGACCCAGAAGTAGCTCCGAAACTCCTCCATGTTGCATGGACGATGTGGAGCCAGCACTGTCCGATCTGGCCAAGCTCAACAGATCACTTGTGGATCCCAAAAGCGATGAGGTGTTGCGCGGCTCCAGAGGCAGCCACAGATTAGTCTCTAGCTCCAAATCCACTGTTGCAAAACTAACATACGCCTCGCCTATAAGACGTTCCTTGCGCAGGCGTTCGCACCCGTAGAGACGTACCCTGAGGCCCATGTTGTTTACATCCTCGGGATTGACACGATGCAGCAGAAAGCTTTCCATATACTGTGGATTCTCGCCACTCCTAATCTTGGTCTTATGCTTTTGCTTCTTATTCGGTAGCATCAGCATGCGCACCTACATAAGCAAAGATCAGGCAAGTAAGAACTGGGAGCGCTGGGAGAAGTATTAAGATAAGTCTCACCTGAGTGTGTGTCTGCTGGCCATTGGACAAAGCCGGCAGACATCTCGCCTGCATCACATGCACTGTCATCTTACGCATTGGCGCATCATACAACAGTGACATCTCTAGCTCAATGGGCCCACGTGGGGCTAAGACCTTTGAATCGCTGACCACAATATCATCGGACTTTATAGATCGTAAGTCACTCGTATCGAAAAGAGGTTCCTAAGCAGAATAGTTTTGTATTATCAAAAGGAGGCATAAATTTAATTTATAAACACGCTTACATCATCGTTGTTGTTGTTGTTGTTGTTGCTTGTAGTATTGTTGTTAACAATTGTAGTGTTATTGTTGTTATTATTATTAGTATTTGTATTAAATGTAGTAATTGGCACAACAACCACGCTATCCCTATCCTTTTCGACCTTTTGTGGCAACACGTCAACCTTATGCTGGTAACGTTGCGACTTGCTGTACGAGTTCCTCAATGCCGACACTGGAACGGCTGTAATTGGTGAAGAATGTAATAATGTAATGAGTAGTGAAGAGTGAATAGAATATGAATCAACTTGAATTAGAATCAATCAATTATTTATACCTCTGCTTTCCCCCGTTAGAATGCCAGTCTGACTGTCCACAGAAGCCTCAATAGAATCATTGGAGCTGCACTCGCTGTGCGATGATGGTATGCCGACCTTGCCCCTTTCAGCAATTGCCAAAGGGTCACGAGTCACAGTAACCCTTTGCAGGTCAGCTTGATGATAATTGAAGGTGTGCCCTGTCAACGGGTTCATTTGATTGATACCCATGCCATAGCCGACAAATTTACCGTTC